>PVKZ01000572.1:0-657632 GCA_004027375.1 Macroglossus sobrinus | reverse complement strand
TACAGTATTTGTCTTTTTGTAACTGGCTTATATCACTCAGTGTAATATCCTCAAGGTCCATTCTTGTTGGAGCATGTGTCAGAATTTCCAACTTTAAGGCTGAATAATATTCCATTGTGTATATATATATACACAATATTTTGCTTATTTATTTATCCATCAATGGACACTTGAGTTGCTTCCACATTTTAGCTACTGTGCCTCTTGAGTTCTTAAGGTCCTCTCTTTCTGCCCCTCCAGAGTTTACAGTCTATCAGAGTTTACAGTTTACAGTCCAGAGTTTTTCCACATTGAAGTGCTTTCTCTCCAGTGGCATCTTCCCATTATCCTGTGTCCCGACCCGCAGGACTTAGTTATTCGTGGGGGGACGAGGAGGATCCGACCTGAAAGAAAATGGGGGCGAAAGAAGAGCGGAGGCAAGACAAAGTTCTGATCAAGCCTCCAAATTTTATTACAAAATGGGGATATATATATACAGAGAGGGAGGGGGTTAGAGAGATACTTATAGTCAGGGGATTGGTTGAGGGAAGGGGTGGTATAGCGTAGCGTGATCTGATAGGGGCGTTCAAGTGGGGGGAGGTGATGTGAGGGGTAGGTAGTGCGGATGTCTTGGCGCGCGCGGGCTTCTAGTTAATGTTCAGGAAGTGAAGCAGGAACTCTGAGGGCTGTGGCCATCTTGTTTCCCTATTTGGCTCCTCACAATCCTGTACATATGCTCAGGATCGTGAACTTCACTCTCTAGTCTGTATCATGAGCTTTTACTCTTTCTCTTGCCTTTTTACTACTACAATTTCATTTTTTAAAATAGTCTTCACACTTCTACTTTCACACTACTTATTCATTCTTTTTGAAAAAAAAATTATGACTATTTTCTCACCACGTGGCTTAAGAAAAAAAGCATTACCACTATCCCCATTCAGAGCTGGACTGGGATTTAATCTTGCTTCTAACCCTTCCATCACCACCACCCAGACACACACACACACACACACACCCCTCAGGCCTCAGCAATCTTATTGACTCTTCTCCTTGGCACTATCTCTTCTCCTGGCCCTCACGACCCTGGGTTCTCCTTCCCACCCCATATTTGCGGTTTCCCTTCTTTGTCTTCTGTAGCTCCTCCTCCTCTTCCAAATTTCTGGCCTTAGTCTTTTGCTCCTCTTGATGATCGTTCTTCTCTGTGTTATCCATTTCTACTGTTTTACCTCTCATTGACTCCCAAATCTTGATGACACCCAAATCTAAATATACAGTCTATATTTTTCATCCAAATTTCTATTTGCATGATAGACATAATGACACTGTCTTACTATCACCTCATCTAGGCAAACCTAAGAGGTTGATCTTCAACCCTTTTCTGTGTGACATTCTCAACAACTCAGATGGGGATATGCCTTATAAAATTGTAAGGGACAGAAAGCTATGTGGAGTATTATATAGCTGGAAAACAGTATGAATCCAAAAGATTTTGACAGGTTGAATCTAACAGGAAGAAATGTAACAAAGGTCAAGGTAAGGACCTGACTGATTCTAAACACTCAACCACAACATCAGAAAGGTCATTAATCAGGAGCTACAGAGAAGAAAGCCACTTAGTTAAGTGGCAAGGTTATCAGGCAGCAATACTGTGAAGAAGCTAATGGAAACTAGGCTGTAAAAGATGAATATATAGAGCAAGGAAGAGAGTGTCTTCTTCAATTCAACAGTAGTTGATTGAGACCTGCAGTGCTGATTTCAGCTCTGAGAAACATACTCAAAGCAAGGCTATCGGTAACTTGGTAGGCAGTGGAAAAGGGGCAACTGGGGCCGTGAAAGGACAAAAATAGGTTGTATGGCCATGCCCTAAGTTCTATCCAGCAGGAGAGAGATTAGACAGGCCCTTTGTAGCTCCATGTTACACAGCACCAGTAGGAGAAACTACAGGACACTGATTCAACCCAGACCAACTCTCCAACTGAGAGCTGCAGAACTTGGAAAGGACTTGTGAGGAAGTAGTGGGTAACCAAGGGAGGATTCCAAGTTCAATGGATATGGAGATGGAAATTCCAGCTTTTTGTCAAATCTCTGTCACTACAGAGATCTTTGATTATGTGTACCTGCCTAGAACTGAACTCTCCATATAACACATTAAAGGTTAAAAGCCAATGTTCATTCTTATAGCTACAGGAAAAAAAAAAAAGCACTTAGTGATTTAAGAAAAATTTTAAATTCAGAAAACTTGGAATACAGGAGAACTTCTTGACTCATTATAGAGTCACCACTAAAAAACAAGGGCAAATATTATTCTTAGTTGTGAACCCGGAACTCCTGCCTTTAAAATCTGGAATGAGAGAAGGTGACTCTGCCATCACTACCATCGAGCATTATGCTGGATGGAGGTCCCAATGAAGTGTCAAAAACACTTCACTCCCTAAGAGAACATAAGACAGATAGAAAGGGCATAAGACTCCCCTGGCTGAGTTTGATACAATTTATATACCTTAGGAAATTATTTAACCATATCTTTTTCTCATCTATGAAATGAGTAATCATGTCTACCTCAAGGAGATTTTGTGAGGGTTATGCCTCTGGGTGAGCGGGGGGCACACAACCAGATCCCAACAGGAAACAGATGGTGCCTCATTCAGGGTAATTTAGAAGAGTTTAAGGAAGTGACTATTTACAGCAGTGTAAGGAGAACCAAGAAGGATAACAAGGCCTCGCCATGGTAGCAACAGAGGGAGCCATTACCTAAGGGATGGTTACTAAATGCTGACAAGAAATGTAGGTGAAGCTGTCTCTATGTAACTGGCCTTCAGTAGAAAAATACTGCCACCCAACCTGTGGCCTATGAGAAGAGAAAACACCCCAACCTCTCTCTCTTTCCATCCTCCAGTCTCCTACCAATGTTGCTCTGGGCTGAAGCCAGAGAGCAAAAGAGCCCAGTTGATGCAGTCTAAGGGGCCAGCCCCCTGGGGCATAGAACTGGGTGGAAGAGAGTGAAGAATAAGTCCATGGGGGCCATCAGAAAATATCAAGCAAAGTGCTTTATAGACTTTACTCTTTTTTCTCACTCCTCCCAGTTGCATTCTCATCGAGCAATGCTAAACTCTAAATTAGAGATTTTTTAATCCACTCTTACATCTTTTCAAAGAGCCTCAGTTCAAAGGGCATTCATTGTTTTATTTAATCCCCTAGCACTTTATTAGGTAAACTGGGCAAGTGGTATTATACTGAGGCTTAAGAGATTTAAATGACTTTTTAAAGATCATAGAGGGTCCAAGGCTATAACCCAGATTCATTAGATTTGTGAGATGTAACAGATATGCAGATGCCAAAATAGGTTACTTGAAGATAAACCCTTTGAGTAAACTAATGGATCTTAAACATTATCATCATCTATCAGGCAGAAAATTGTCCCTCCAAAAAAGGATTTGACTCTACTTATAATAAAGTATATATATACGTGTATAGTATATGTACATATATATCTATATATTATTTTTAATAAAGGATAAATATACAACAAAACAAAAGATATTATTATATTATTATTAATATAATAATATTACACATATCATTAATAAAAGATAAAGAGAAAATCAGAGCCAAGGAATGGAGCACAATGCAAATATGTTAATTATAAAAGTTACTCTAGTTATGTGGCTGAGCATCAAATTGGATTCTGAGCTTCTTGGGATCAGTAAGTTATACAGTCTTCATTAGTATACCAGAAAAGAAGCAGCATACTATTTTCTGATGGAAAAGGAGAAATGTTGTTAGAAAAAAAAAAAACTCTATGATAGGTTTCTTATGAAGGAAACTTCCTTCTATGTAAGACACTGAGTGACATAATGGACAATGTCCTTGACAACAGTTTTATAGCTAATAAAAGTGAATATTTTCACTGGCTATTTCTTGAAATAAGGGCATAACATTAAAGTACTTCTCAGTGAAGGTGATTCTAGGAGTTAAGGTAACAGCTCAGGCATAAAGTTTCCTGATGTTCTAACAATGTCAATGATAGACCTTAGAGAACCTGAGGGAAGAAGAGAGATAGTCCTTCCCTTTGAGACGAGCTTCGCTATGTGGCATTTCTTTCAGGCAGGCTTTTGATCGGCAGATATATCTGGAGGTTATTCTTTCCATCAAGGAGTGCTAGGGTCCAGTGCTGCCGACCGAGGGAATTCGTGGGCTTTGGGGAAGAGGTCGGCAGGTGTTGGGGCCAGCATTGTGACTTCTCATTCATGGAGACATCATCTCCTGACAGGCAGCAGGTTAGAACTCACTCTAGCAAACGACACTGCAGTGCCTCTTCCACCACCTTCCAGAGATTTGTTTTCAACTGTTGGCAACTACAAGGACATAAATTTAATCAAGGATAGAAAAATACTTTCTCAGTTTCACCTCCTTCTAGTATAAACCTCAAGAATAACTTCCCCCAAATGCCATTCAACCTGCCAGGTAGAATCAGCCACCCGCCTTTCGCAGGAAGTTACATACCAGAACTAGTTAGAATCCCCTATTCCCGAACTCTGATGCAGGTGAAGTGAGATGAAAATGGATTTCAGGGGTGGACTTGAAAAGGAACCAATGTAGAAGTTCCCGCAATATTGCCACCTCCAGGCATCAGGCACCTTAAAACATTACCTCTGATCTTCACTACTTTCCTTTCAGGTAGGTTGTATTATCTTTTATTTTAATTCTCAGATTAGAAAATGAGTTTCTGAGATGATAAGCAATTGGCAAGGGTCACACATTGATAGAGCTTTCTAGCTATCATCAGTCCCAGCTTTCTCTGACATTCAGGCTCACACTGCCAAGCCCCTCAAGGCAGAGAAAGACATGATGCTTTGGCCTCTGTGGTTTGGAGAAGGGCAGGTCTGGGCTCCCTGGCTACCTGTGTATGAGCTGCTGATTTTGCCTGGGTCTCAGGTCCCTGACTGGGTACCTAGTCCAAATGCTCCTTGTCCCTGCAGAGCTTGAAGCTGGACACAGATCTGGACCTGCTGCACCCTGGGGCCAACTTTTCAAGGAGCTTTATCCACACCTCCCATTAACCCTCACAACAACCTGGAAGTAGGTAGAGCCAGATAGATAAAATTCATTACAAGACAAAGAGGTAAACCTGTGTCTGTGTCTGTCTGTCTGTCTCTCTTTTCTCTCTCTCTCTCTCTCTCTCTCTCTCTCTCTCTCTCTCTCTCTCTATCTCTCACACACACACACACACACACACACACACACACACACACACACCTGCCAAGATGAGAGCTAGGAAAAGAGCTCAGCTGCTCAGAGTACCCAAGGAGAACATGTGTAGGAAGATGTTACATAGCTGAGAAACTTGGTATCTGTCAACAGTCACATACTTTCTCAGAAGTGGATAGCATAGCCCAATTACATGGGGCAAGCACGATGCTCTGTTAATTACCCTTCATATCTGGCTTAGTGAGTTCTTTTCTAATTAGAGTCCTTGAACCGCCCTGAAGAGAAATTAAGACTAGAAACGGCTTTATGTTATTGATTCCAGATCATATGTTGTGTTTTCCTTGACCTCCATTTGATTTTTCTCTCTTCATCTCAAAATCCTATAAAGCGAACAAGGCAAAAATGATGGGTAGGGGGTTGATCTTCTGGATGGAACCTTTTAACTTATTCATATGGGTTTATTGAATTTTATTCTGGCCAAACAAAATTGCATGTCCTGCCTCCATTTTCAAAGAGCATCTGTCAACACCAGTAGTCACTGACCAATTACAAATAAAGCTGCACGGTTAAAATCTCTGTTTCAGTAACATCAAAAGCTATTCAAAATACAAGCGCTGTGTTCTTAGGGTCTTGTATTAGCTCTTCTTTGGTTGAGATCTGTGTGGCAAAAACCCTGAGCTGCCTCAGGGCAGCTTGTGGTTGGGATGGAAGGGCCAGAAAGCCAATTGATATTTACTAAATGCCTACTGCATATTAGGCATCTTTTTTCAATTATATAATTTAGTTCTAACATAACCCTAAAGGGTAGGATGTATTGTCCTCACTAGAGAGGTGACAACACAGGCTCAGAGGCATCAGGTAACTGGTTCACACAGTGAGTTACTGGCTAGGTCAGGATCTGAACAAAGGCCCTTTTTTACTTCCTTCTGCCATGTTCCTGGCTCCATGTCACCCCTGAGAGAACCAGGCACTGAACTCCATAAAATTGGGATCTGTCATTCACGATAGGCAAGCAGCCCTGGAGAGGAAGTCTCTCATAGTTTGCTGAGCAGGTCTAATCCTGATGCAGACAGATGCATTTCTTGGGAAGGGTGAGGTATCTCTATTTTTTAACTAATGTTATTCTTAGTTTCAGCCTGATTTTTTTTCCCACAATCCCATCTTCACCTTTTCCCCAGCCTTTATCAATTCTTCTCACCCCCAAAATAATTTCTTAACTTCCCTTTTTCCTTCTTGGCTGATTTTTTGCCCATTCATAAAATGGTGAATGGGGTTGCACTTAGCGAATTTTTCACCTAGCATATATTGAATCACCTGCTACATGCCAAAGAAAGATAGACAAGAAAACCAACAATGAAGCATCAGTTGCTCTTGGAACTCAGAAAGAGAAGCTAAGTAGGCCTACAGGGTCTTGAAAGCATCCAAGAGTAGTTTCCTTATCCAGGATAACCCACCTTTACACCAATGGAATCCTCTACAAACAAAACAAACACCTCATTGTCACCCTTTGGATGTGCTTATGTTCATTCAAGAGGGATAATATGTGCACTATTCAAGATCACAGACTCTGGAGCCGCCAAACTGCCTATGATAAAATCCCAGGTCTACCACCTACTAGCTATAGCACCTCAGCTAGGTTATATAAACTCTCCATACTGCCCCTTCTCCATTGGTAAAATGGGGATAATAATTGTGCCTACCTCTTGGACTATGGTGATATATATGTTCATAAAGTGCCTACATCATTGCCTGACATAAAATTAGCACTATATAGCTGTTGGCTTCTTCTTCACTCAGTAACATACATTTGTGGAGCCCCCTCTGTGGAAGAGTTCTGTGCAGGAGACAGTATTGAATACCAAGAAGCAACATAGGATAATAGCTAACGGAATGGAGTTTTGTGTCGCACAAATCAAGTGCAAATCATACCTCTGCCACTTACCAACCTTGTGACCACAAGCAAGCTACTTACCATCTCTGAGCCTACCTGTACTTATGTAAAATGGAAATAGTGATATCTGTGTCACAGGACAAGGATTAAAGGTGAAAATATATGAACACTCTTGGCACTGAGCCTGTCTCATGCATAGCAAGGGCAAAATACATGTCAACTGCTAATGTCATCATGGGTACTGTCGCAGGTCCACAAAACTGACTCCATAGAGGTTTCAGCCAGGTGGGGAAGCCAGAGTCTACCATCCTTAAAGCAAGTGACCTATGACAGCAGGACCTTCACCAAAGACTGAAGGTCCAGTTTTGCATTGAAGAAAGAGGCTCTGGGAAGTTTCCCATTAACTGACTTCCTCCGGGAGGCTCACCAGAGGCAGATCCAAACAAACCAGAATGTAGGATTGGGTGTCTGGAGGACTCAGCCAGCCATGCATGAAGGATGTACAGCATCCTCAAAATGTTCTAAAGAGAAGGAAAGGATGTCAACTGTGAAGTCTTTTCCTCCCTGAAGTGAGGGCGGGGAAGCACCCTGTAGACAGTGTAGATAGATGTACCAGTCCTGAGAGATCTGGCTCTCTAGTTTAATGTAAATACCAGCACTTGACTGAGAGTCAGCCTAATGGGCCTCAAATACTTGACAAGTACGTTTTAATCTTTTTACTAGCCAGTGCAGGTTGAACTACTGGGTCGCTTAAACTTTTCAAAAGAAGACAAAGTGGGTATGGTTTGTATATATGAATGCGTCTGTCAGGTTCATTTGATCTTCAACTCATTTTCCCATTTGTAAGACTATTTTAAAAGGAAAACAGTGACAGATGATCCTATTGAGAAAAAAATCTGAAACCAGTATGTTAATTTTAAAATTTTGATTTTTAGCAATGTATGAATATGTTCATATACTTCCACACACACAATTTATTTATTTTTCTGTACACTTCCAAAGGGATTTCTGGTACTGACAGCAAACTCCCTTCACACACTGTTTGCCTTCACAGAGTAGGGGATCTCAGAATGGGAGCAAGGCCCCTGGCAAGACTTCTAGTTGTACCCATTTTACAAACCTTATCCCAGTAGTTCTCAGAATGCGAGGTCTGACAGTGCTTGTATGGGGGCAATAGCAGGGGCGGGGGTGGTGAGTAGTTAAGCCAGCATTTGGAGATCCCTAATGAAAATTGGCCCCAGGTCTTCCCTCACTGACATGGGTGCTAACATTGGGGTGAGCAGAAGGTGAGCCCAGAAATGTGATAGGACTTGCAAGAGATGCCATCCACATAAAGCTGGAAGCTGCTCTAATCTCGTTTCTTTAATTCTCTTTGTAAGTAAAATGTTCAAAATATTAACCTCACTCTGGATCTTAAATTAATTCGGACAAATCACAATTGATGCCAATTAACTGTACTGAAAAGCATTTCCTTTTAATACTTCAATTCAGAATTGTATATAATTGTAACCTATTTATTTTCTTTAATTAATATTTGACTTATATAAAAAGAGATGGGAGAGATTTTTCAAGAGTGTGTTTCTGTTGACAGTATTTTAGCACCTAAAAGGAATATTTTTTACACTAAGGTAATTCTTTCCTAAATTCAAATGAGTTCAAATTCAAGAAGTTTTCAGAATCACAATACCTAAATGTTAATTCAGGTTCATTCATTGCCCCTAATCCCACAATATTAAAACTCTGTTTTGATGGTTCTTGCAAGAATAACTTTACATGAATTATCTTGTTTATAAGGTGAAATACTAATTCTCCATATACAGTACAAGCATGGGCAAAATTGTACAGTCAAAATCTATCTTCGATGCTCTTCCACATTCCTTTTTTGACCCCTTTGTCGATGCTTCCCTGCCCACCCATCCCCAAATCCTCAAACCTCTTCCACCACCCTCTATCAGATCAAAGCAAGCTCTGCACTGCCTGATTCAAAATTTACTGGTCCTGAGTCTTGGCAAGTCATTAGAGCCCATCTGGGGGAATTTTTTTTTATGGTGACATTGATTAACAAAAATCAATAAGTTTCAGCTGAACATTTTAACAGTAAATACACACACACACACATACACATACACACACACACAAATATAGATAAATAATATATAAATATAAATAAATAATAATAAATATTTATATATTTACATTATGTGTTCAACTCCCATAGTTAGATTTCTTTCTATCACCACATATTTGACCCATTTTATCCCATCTATCTCCCTCCTCCCCCTTTCCCTCTGGTAACCACTAGTCTATTGTCCATGACCATGAGTCTCTGTTTGTCCTGTTCATTTGTTGCTTTTTGGTTTATATCCCACATATAAGTGATATCATGTGATTGTTCAACTTTTTCTGTATGGCTTATTTCACTTAGCATGATTATCTCTAGTTTCATCCATGTTGTCACAAATGGCAGTATTTCATCTCTTCTTATGGCTGAATAATATTTCATTGTATATATGTACCACAGCTTCTTTAGCCAATCATCTATCATAGGGCTCTTCGATTGCTTCCATGTCCTGGCCACTGCGAATAATGCTGCTATGAACTTTAATGTGTAAATATCTTTTTAGATATGAGTTTTCAAGTCTTTGGGGTAGCAACCCATTAGAGAGATTGCTGGATTATATGGTAGATCACTTCTTATTTTTTTTTGAGGAACCTCCATACTGTTTTCCATAGTGGCTGTACCAATTTGCATTCCCACCAGCAGTGTATGAGGGTTCCTTTTTCTCCGTATTCTCTCCAACATTTGTTATTACTTGTCCTGTTAATTATAGCTATTCTAACAGGTTTTGATTTGCATTTTCCTAATTGCTAGAAATGTTGAGCATTTTTTCATATATTTGTTGGCCATTTGTATGTCCTCTAGGAGAAGTGTCTATGTCCTCTGCCCGTTTTTTGATTGTATCATTTATTTTTTGTTGTTGTTGTTATTGAGCTGTATGAGTTCTTTGTATATTTTGGATATTAGGCCCTTATCAGAGGTGATGCTTGCAAATATATTTTCCCATTTGAATGGTTGTCTCTTTACCTTGCTGATGATTCCTTTTGCTGAGCAGAAGCTTTTTAGTTTGATGTAGTCCCATTCATTTATTTTTGCTTTTATTTCCCTTGGCTTTGAGGTCAAATTCATAAAATCCTCTTTAAGTCCAAGGTCCTTGAGTTTAGTTTCTATGTTTTCTCCTAAGCATTTTATTGTTTCAGGTCTTATATTCAGGTCCTTAATTCATTTTGAGTTAATTTTGGTGTGTGGTGATAGACAACAGTCTAGTTTCATTCTTTTACAGGTGGCTTTTCGGTTTATTGAAAAGGCTGTCCTTTTCCACTGTATGTTTTTGGCTTTTTTATCGAAAATAATTTGTCCATATAAACATGGGTTTACTTCTGGACTCTCAATTCTGTTCCACTAGTCTGTGTGTTTTTTTGCCAGTACCATGCCATTTTGATTATTGTCTCTTTGTAGTATAATTTGAAGTCAGGCAAAGCGATGCCTCCAGTCTCGTTCCTTTTTAACAGAATGGCTTTGGCAATTCAAGGTCTTTTGTGCTTCCATACGAATCTGATGATTATTTGTTCTGTTTCTTTAAAAAATGCCAATGGGATTTTGATGGGGATTGCATTAAATCTGTATAATTCTTCAGGTGATAAGGTCATTTTAACTTCGTTGATTCTTCCAATCCAAGAACATAGAATATATTTTCATTTCTTTGTATCTTCTTCAATTTCTCTTAAAAGGGTCTTACAGTTTTCATTATATAGCTCCTTCACATTTTGTAAATTTATTCCTAATTATTTTATCCTTTCGGTTGCAATTGCAAAAGGAATTATTTTTTTCTACTTCTTTTTCTGACATTTCATAATTTGAGTATAGAAATGCTATGAATTTTTGAACATTGTTCAAACACTGAACAAAGTTTCTGTATCCAGAAACTTTACTGTATTTGCTTATTGTTTCTATTTAGATTTTCCAGTTCTTCTTGATTCAGTCTAGGAAGGTTGTATTTTTCTAAGTACTAGTCCATTTCTTCTAGGTTATTAAATTTGGTGTTATATACTTTTTTCATAGTATTCATGTATGAATACTATATATTTCTGAGATGTCAGTCATAATTTCTCCTCTTTCATCTCTGGTCTTATTTATTTATGTCCTTTCTCTTTTTTCATTAGTGAATATAGCCAGGGGTTTGTCAATTTTATTAACCTTCTCAAAGAACCAGTTCTTTGTTGCATTTATTTTTTCTATTACTTTTTTATTTTCAATTTTATTTATGTCTGCTCTACTTTTAATTATTTCTTTTCTTCTGCTGACTTTAGGCTTCATTTCTTCTTCCTTTTCTAGTTTTTTAAGATGAAGCATTAGGTTATTTATTTGGGCTCGTTCTTGTTTTTAGAGATGGGCCTGTAATGATATGAACTCTCCTCCTATGACCACTTTTGCTGTGCCCCGAAAGTTTTGATATGTTGTACTATCATTATCATTTGTTTTTATGTATCTCTTGATCTCTCTTTTTATTTCTTCTCTGAGTCATTCTTCAGTAGTGTGTCGTTTAATTTCCATGTATTTGTGGTTCTTTCTACTTTCTTTTTACAGTTGATCTTCAGCTTCAAAACATTATGATCAGCGAATATGGTTGGTATGATTTCAACCCTCTTATATTTGTTGAGGCTGTCTCTGTGTTCCAGTATGTGGTCAGTCCTTGAGAAAGATCTATGTGCACTAGAGTGGAATGTATAAGCAGCTGTTTTGAGATGAAAGACTCTGTAAATGTCAATTATGTCCAGTTGGTCTAATGTGTCATTTAAGACCGTTATTTCCTTATTGATTTTCTGTTTGGATGATCTGTTTATATCTGATAGTGGGGTATTGAGGTCCCCTACTACAAGAGTGTTTTGATCTGTTTCTCCTTTTAGTTCTGTTAGTAATTGCTTTATATATTTTGGGGCTCCCTGATTGGGAGCATGGATATTAATGTGTCATGTCTTCTTGGTGCATGATTCCCTTTATCATTATGAAGTGTCCCTTAGTATCTCTCCTTACCTTTTTTATTTTGAAGTCTGTTTCATCCAATATTAGTACTGCTACTCCCGCTTTTCTCTGAATGCCATTTGCTTGAAATATCATTTCTCATCCTTTCACTCTGAGTCTATATTTGTCTTTGGAGCTGAGAGGTGTCTCCTGGAGGCAGCATATGGTTAGGTTTTGTTTTGATCCATTCTGCAACTCTGTGCCTTTTTATTGGAGAGTTCAGTTCATTTACATTTAGGATGATTATTGAAATATGAGGTCTTCTTACAGCCATTTTATCTGTTGCTTTTTGGTAGCTCGGGTGTTTCTATTGCTTCTTTGTCCTTGTGTTTCTGTTTGTTTTATTTTGGTTGGCTTTTGTGGGTTTTCCCTCTAGTCCTTCTTGTTTTATGTTATATACTTCAGTTTAAATCTTTGGTGTGTGGTTACCATGTTACCATTACAAATATGTAAAGGATAGTTATATATATATATATATATATATATATATATATATATATATATATATACAGTCGTCCATTTTCTTCTGTGTGTGACTTATCTCCATTCCCCTTTGTGAATCTGAATCTTTGAATTCTCCCCTTTTCGGTCACTGTTGTCTCAATTTGTCCCTATGTATACTGAATGTTCATTACTATCTTGCTATAGCAATTCTCTTCTTATTATTTAAGCTTATAAAGCCCTGTTTTTAATAAGAGTCATACTCCTCACTTCTATGTGCCTTACTCTTAATTATGTTTTTTTTTCTCATTTTGTTTTAGGTGAGCTGACCCCTTTCAATATTTCCTGTAATGCAGGCCTATTACTGGAGGTGAGGAAAAAGAGCAGGGACTAGAAAGCATTTTCAGACAAATAGTTGATAAGAATTTCCCAAATCTAAGGAATGAGCTGGAACTTAATTTTTGTATGTCCAGAAATGTCTTTATTTCTCTTTCATATCTAAAGGAGAGCTTTGTTAGATACATTATTCTTGGCTGGTAGTTCTTTCATTTAATAGTTTGAATATTTGATTACACTCCTTTCTGGCTTGTAAGATTTCTGCTGAGAAGTTCAATGATAATCTAATGAGTTTTCCTTTCCTTGTTTTCCCTGGCTGCCCTGAGAATTCTTTCTTTGTTGTTGATTTCTGATAATTTTAATACAATGTGTCTTGATGAAGGCCTTTTTGGGTTGAGATAATTAGGTGTTCTGTCGACTTCTTAAATTCCAAGCTCCAGCTCAAGAGAAATGGAAATATATGTCCACACAAACACTTGTACAGGAATGTTTAGAACAGCATTATTCATAATAGCCAAAAGGTGGAAACAACTCAAATAATGATCAGCTGAAGAATGAATAAACAAATATGGTATATCCATACAATGGAATACTATTTGGCAATAAAAAGGAATGAAGTACTGATTCATGCTACAGCATGGATGAACCTTGAAAACATTATGCTGACTAAAAAAAGCCAGTCACAAAATACCACATCTTGCATGACTTCATTGATATGAAATGTCAAGAATAGGCAAATCCAAAGAGACAGAAAGTAGATCAATGTTTCCAGGGACTAGAGGGAAAAGAGAAAAGGGAGGTAAGAGGTTTTTCTGGAGATGAAAATATTTTACAACTAGTACTGCTGGTTGCACAACTCTATTAATACCCTAAAAATCAATTAATTGTATGCTTTAAGAGATATTTTATAGTATGTGAGTTAGATCTCAATGAAGCTTTTTTTTTTTTTAAGTTTTTCTCCCATAGGACATGGGTAGTAAATCTTCAGGATGGGGGTATGGTTTATGTTTAAGGTAACTAACTGTCCTTGTTTGCCTGAGACTGAGGGCATTACTAAAAACATAGCTTTAGGTGGTAAAACCTGGAAAGTCCTAAGCAAACCATGCACTATATTGAGGACATACTTATACAAAGAAACCATTCCATGTTTATTGGACTTTAACTAGGCATCTTGTATTTTTATTTGCTGAATCTGGAAACCCTAGTTTTACAAAATAATCCAATTCACCTAGATCAAGTTGAGGCAGAGATCTAGAATTAAGGACAAAAGGAGTTTGAAGTTAGAAAAAGAACTCCCAAAGCATTTTATAACCTTTTCCAAGACTATGACAAAACAGTTTTGTGGAAACCTCTTTTCACAACCTTCTGATTAAAGTTCTCTCATTCCCCAGGTCTATAGCAAGGGGTTCATTTTGAGGACTCTTAAAATGATATTAATAAATTGTTACATGAAATAATGTGTTTTCTTAAAGGTATTTCACCTTGAAAGAAGCTTAAATTAAGCTCCCTCTTGGCAGCTGAATGCATGATGAATTGTATTATAAGTAAGTCTATTTTTAGCCAGCTAGTGCTTTGGCAGACAGGCTGTTAAAAATAGACCTCTAGACTACAGGAGGGAGCTTTTCCTTACTGATTACTGAAAATGAAGCCAGTTCTTTGAGCCTAAATGACTGAAGGGAAGGTGTGAGCAGCTGTGATCAAGTTAAAAGGCAGTGGCTTATAATTTGGAAATTAGTGTGTCATATGTCACTGAGGCAGAAGATGAGGGACATAGCTATAACTCAAGTTCTCTGAAAATTCTCAGATTCTAGAAGCAAAGGATTTGCGTGCTTGATCAAAGGAGAGGCGCGGTGTTTTAAGAATTATTTGTGCATATAACCGTCCTCTGGAACTATGCTTCAGTTCATTGATTTCTCAAGCACACCAGGTTAGCGGCCACCAGGGGGCACCAAAGCAGCCCGTCCCAGAGGAACGCGAGCAGGTCATTGACACTCTTGAGCGTCTGGGTGATCTTCACAGCATTTTCTTTGAGCAATGCAACACAGTGAATGAGCACGTGGATTTAGAGTCACTCACACAAGGCTTCCAAATCCAGCTCTCCACTTAAAACTTTTGTGGCCTCTTTAATGCACAAACAGATTATAATAAAATCTCTCTCTCGGAGGCAAATGTAAGAATTAAATGAGATGATGCCTGGTGCATGATGAATGCTCATTTTCTCAGTACATAACTAAAGTCTAATGGCGGGTTCAGATGCTAACAGCATCTCAGAAGGCATTAGCTTCCTTCCTTCCATTCCTTTCTGTTATGCAATCTCTTCCCCCTTTCTCTCTTCTTTCTCAGGGCCGCTCTGAGACCTTTCTTCATCCTCTGTCAGTTCAAAGGTCTGGCAGCTTGCTGAGTGTATTCTCAACAGAAATCCGCTATGACCCCCAAAGTTCTGGTCAGTCCTCTCTATCCCAGTATTTTCCCAGCATAGCTCACAAGCCACATGCATCAGAATCATCTGGTCCTACGAAGTTGAAATTTCTAGGAATGGAACTTAGGAATCTGCATTTTAATGAGTTTCCTAAGTGCATCTTTTGCATGATAAAGTTTGAGAATCTTTGCTGTATTCTGAGTGGAAAGAGAATATGCTACAGATTGATCTCAACCAGCTGTTAAGAAGGAAATTAGCTGATCATCTTATTAAAGTAATTCACACTGAACTGTGAAGAATAAACTCCCCTTTCAAGAGAATTTGCGTTCTGACATTTTTGCAAACCTTAATGAATTTCCAATTTGTGAAACATGAGAGATGGATGTTTAAAGAAAAACCAGCCTTGCCTGTGACCACTACCTTTATATGTGCATCAAAAGGAAAAATGTATGACTTAGCAGCCCATTCCTCCTGCCCTAGACCCCCTGAAATTTAGCCCAAAGCCTGGTGGCTGGTGGAGAGAAGTGGAAGGCAAAGGAAAGAATGAGAAATTGAGGGAAAATAGAGAGGCACAGAGCAGCGAGGAGGCGAGAGGGAAAGGAAGAGCCCTCTCAAATAGCACTCAGTGCTCCAAGCTTGACCAAGTGCAAATGGACTGATGGGAAAAGAGCCCAGCCACTGTTTTCCCTACTCTATCCCAGAGACCATCACAATGGGACTTCTTTTATTTGCTATAGTTTAATTTTTTAATATGAAGCTGCAAGGGAGTAGTAGTCCCCTTGCTCCTCTTTGCCGCTCCCAGACAGACCACTTCTGCCTCTAAAGGTGGGTATGGTGCAGGCCCCAGTCCTTGGGATTCCCCTTCTCTTTTTCAACTCCAAGTAAATTCTTTCAATCTCACGATTTCAAATACCATCTCCCAAATATACATCTCCAGGCCCTACCTCCCCCTTGCTCTCCAGACCTTTTATGTCTAACTGCCTGCCTGCTCACCACCTAGATGTCTAATAGGCAGCTCAAACTTTAACATGTACAAATGTACAAAACTAAACTGATTTCCCTCCAAAATAGTGTTTCTTCCCCAGTGTTCCCCATTCCAGTAAATAGGACCCCACTCACTCAAATGAATTAAAAATTTCATTCTTGAGTCTCTCTCTCTCTCTCTCTCTCTCTCTCTCTCTCTCTCTCTCTCTCTCTCTCTCTCTCCCCTCTCTCTCTCTCTTTTACAGACACACACACACACACACACGCACACACACACACACGCACACACTCACACTTCATCCAACCTACCACCAAATCCTGCTGGCTCTGTCTTAAGAATGCATCTTGAATCTGACCCCCTCTCTCCAACTCCACCACTAATAGCCTGGTCTGAGACAGCATCACCTCTCACCCAGACCACTTCATTGCCTCCTAACAGTCCCGCCGTGCTTCCACTCCTACCCTTACAATCCTGTTGCTACATACAGCAACAGCTGAACTTTTTATGACATAATTCTCATCAACCACCCTCCCTTTCCCTAACCTCCAATGACATCCTATTGCATTAAAAACACAATCAAAATGCCTCACTAAACCCAAATGGTTTTCAGGTCCTCTGGGACTTGCACCATCCACAGTGTTGCCCATCTCTTATCTCCAGCAGCCCTGGCTTCCCTGCTGCTCTTCCTGTCCTTGCCTTTGCTGATGCCTCCACCTGGAAGATGACAATCCCCCAGATAGTGTGTTCCCTCATGCAGAGAAATCTTCCCTGACCACCTGCTCCAAAATAGCAACTCCTCTCTTACCCTTATTCCTTTTACTTCATAGAATTTAAAACTACCTGACATATACAGTATTTGTTTATTTATTTATTGTCTCCCACTTGAACATAATCTCTGTGAGAGAGGAGACTTACTCTCGTTTGTCCACCACTATATCCCTAGTGACTAGAACAGTGCCTGATACATCATACGTGCTCAGTTGATATTTGTTGAATGAATGAAGCACAAAGAAGCAAAAGTAGGAATGTAAGTAAGCCTAGCTATTGACAGGTGGCTTCAAGGTTACATCGAAGGTCTTATTTATTAGGAGAGTTGGAGCGAAGAATGGAGTAACTGGTTCTTCTCCCACCCCCTTGTGTTCCTATTTTATTCTCTATTTCAATAAAAGTTCATTTTTAGAGTTCTGGACCTTCTCTTTGTACTCACAGAAAATCTCTTCTTTATTCCACATTCTAAGCCCTCAAAAATTATATGTAGTCACAATTACCAAATCACAAACTCAGCTATACATAAAACAGAGCTAATGAGATTAGGCGATAGAAAGCTTTTCTATTGCAAAATTATATTAATGGAATTCTCCCAGGGGCTAAGCTGATTTCTGTCTGAAAGTTAAGCACATTCCAGAAATCACATTAAAACTCTCCCAAGCCTCCAGGGTCTGAGGGGTCAAGAGACGGGAAACCTAATGTAGCTTCACAAAGCAGCTTACTACTCTCAACATGTAGCTCTACTTTGTGATGTTCTTCCTGCGTCTTAGAGAAATCCATAGTACTTTCTCTTTTCATGCCAAAGCTTGTGATGCTGACCGCACCACTTGCTTGCCCATAACTGGCATCAGCTCCAGAGATCACAGCAAAAAGCAAACATGATTCCTTTGTAGGAAACAGCTGAAGTGAAAAGAAGGTGACTAACTTATCCTGTAAGCATATTGTCTTAGCTTGGAGTCCCCCATAGGCAAATCCTGGAACAAGAAATTAAATTTAAATATTTTGTTTAGGAAGAGGTCCAAGAAACATTGGTAGAGGGTGAGAAAGTGAGACAGGAGAGGGAGGGCAGCCAATGCAGCAGTGTTATCAAGTCACTACCTGGGTAACTGGAGCTCAATCCTCTCGGAGAAGTCCAGGGCAAAAGAGGTAATATTTGCATATCTATTCCCATTAGTCATTGACACTTCTAGTCTGCCCTGTGGGTAAGCAGAGAGGGCTCTGGTGCCCAAAGTCCTCTGGCAAAAAGATGGAGGGGCAGGAATGGAAAAGCCCAAGAGAAAGTGGTAGAGCACTGACAGCCCGCTACGAGTATTGACTTTTTCAGAAAACATTTCCTAGAAATGGACGTTCTCCTATAAAGTCATCTTCTATATAAATAAAGCATCACAGGAGAACTCTGAAAAGTTTTCAGCGAGAACAGAAATCTTGGAGAGGTGTTTGGAAGCGGTTGAGTGCACTAGATCTATTAGTAGAGCTTTCTGGGTTTGGTTGGGGTTTGTCTGTAACAACTCTCAACAGCTGAGAGGCAAAACAAGTTATGAAGAAAAGCATATGTGGTACACTTGACCGGAGAAAGCAGCCCTGCCTCTCATTCTGGAAGCTGGCACTTCCCCTGAGATGGCCATCGGAAGGGCAGCCACCGGCTGTGGGCTGAGCCTCATTCACAGAGCCACTCTGACCACTCTCCAAGACGAAGAACCATGGATTCATGTACACATACATACAAGCTCACTTGGAGACCATAATGTTAGAGACACAACATAGATTAATTTTTTATATTCAGGCATATTTTAAGACCCCTCACCCCTTCAAACAGTAAACATTTTATAAAAATATGTAATTAGATATTATATAAAAATATATAATAGAGAAGTACATACATTCCACAGCAAAGAGCCATTGAGGGCCTATCATGACCCGGTTCTTGTCATTTACACCCACACAGTGCCAGTGGGAAAATACCCTTGTAGATAGATACATGATACTCCAGTGCTGTCATTGCTCTATCTATGAACAATGCATGAACGGTCATGTGTGGGAGTGGAAAAGGCAGGGACATTAAACTACCCTTGATAATATTTAGGAAGCATTCTCAAAGGATATTTGAATGTTTGGGATAAGTCTGTTTTCCAGAGAAGGAAGAAGGTAGCTTTTTCTCTACATTGTTTGCATTGATTAGCGTGCTGAAAATTACCATATTGGCTTTTGAAAAATCAAGCTCATGTCAAAAAGTCAGAGATAAAAACGTGGAAGGAAAAAAAACTGTCACATGATAGCTTCACCTCAAACAGAGATGATTGGAGTCTGACTAAAGTCAGAAAGGGAACAAGAAAAAAAGGTAAAATACAAACATTACTTAAACTCACGCTGAGACAGAAAGAAGATGAGCAATGGGGGCAAATCCTCACTTTTCTGAAGGAGACTCAATAGATAGAGTCTAAAATTGATAAGTTAATTAATTGGGAATATTAGCATATTACATCGACTACTGATGTAGCTGCTGTAATAAAACCAGAAAGTAAGACTGGGTATGAGAAGGGATGGAATGAGGTGGCTTTTTTCATTACAAGATCACCTACATGGTTTGATCTTTTTTTTTTTTAACAATATGCACATATCACCTGGATAAAATAAAAATGTTTAAATTCAAGCTGCTACACTCTACCTGGTATGTTGTATCCATCTCAAAATTATGTAAATTCAAGCAGTTTTTCATACTAAACAGCAATTCTGATGATCTTTCCTAGAGATGTTCTTTCCTTCTCTCTTCTTTCATTCAGTCCTTGGGATCAGGAAACATTTTACAGCTCAGCAGAATAGTGCAGAAAGCATTTCTCCACCCCATCCCTGCAGAGTGGACCAAAGACCCTGAGAAAGGCTCTAAGAAGTCACCAGGCCATTAGATCCTCATCTTCCTAATTTGTGCTCCATCCCTCCCATCCCTGCCTTTCAGCTCCCTGTAATAGTTCCGGGGAAAAAACATTCAATAGCCCTGCCCAGAGATCCTGGCTTGATGTAGGGGATGAAATTAAGCCTCTAAATTGACTGTGTATTTATCCCTTTAGAAGTGATAGTCCGTCCCACCCCCTCAGTGGTAACTGAACACTTGCCTGGTGAAAGCCTCCATTCCCTGAACTAAAATTAACTGCTAGCAGGACAGAAAAGATTTGAGGACAGAGACCACAAAAGGAATTTCAGGGAAGCCTATCTCTGCCAAAACCACCTTCATCAACCAACCAGGTTTAGATGGACAGCCACCTTTGTTCTTTGTTCCTTTGTCTGTTTGTTTTCCTGAAATAGAGATTGAATGTGGCTCCCGGGAAGTCCTGTGGGGGGTGCTGCCGCAGCTGCCCAGCCACACAGGCTGATGAGAACAGACCAGATGTGGCACCTGGAAACTCACCAACAGTGCCCTCATTTGCCTCACACCCTGCCTACCACTTACCAGAGCTGGTGATCATTGAATGCTTAACTTTCTTTTAATATCCAATGGTATATAATTTTTATTTCTACCATGTCTACTAAAGCACCTATTGCAGCTGTCAAGACAAATCTGTTGAGCCTTCCTGCTGATCTGGGTGCCTTGCTTACTTGCACCCCAACCTTTTTCTCATATCAGAGACATCCAATTAACAAATTAAGTCCATTTTTAATGGTCTCTGAACCACAGATAAAATTATCAAAGCCTGGTTGGAAAGCCTTTCTAAGAACCAGAAATCTCTTCCCTATCTGTAGAAGAATATCCTATTAGAGTGAACAAGCAATGAACAAAGGAGAAATAACATGTGCTCTGGGTAAGCATCATTCAGCCCTCCTATCTGTGACAGTCACCAAAGGCAAAAATGATGAAGAAAAGATATATGGTGTAGAGAGGCTAATGGGAAACGTCTGTTGGGGGCAACTCTAAGGGTGTCTTAGCTCCCTCCTGCCCTGCTCTACCTTGATTATAGGATCTACTGGACCCATTGAATTGCCTTGAACAAAAGTTAATACTGCTACCAGGAGTCTAAGAAAAAGAAATTGGAAGTTATTCTTTTTCATTGTTATGACTTCTTCCAGTCCATATGAGAGGATTCTTATTCTGCAATACTCTGCATATTGATCTCACTTTTCAGTATTTATACATTCAACTAGAGTGTATTCAGTGATATGTTGAGGAGTACATTGAGTATATGTGGAGGTGGAGAAAGGGAGTTGCGTAGAAATACCCACAGGCCAAAGAAGACATAGAGATGGCCAACAAAGAAGAAAAGATGCTTCACTGCTTATCAGAGAAATTCAAATCAAAACCACAATAAGATATCATCTCACACCTGTCATCATAGCTATCACCAATAAATTAACAAACAAGTGTTTGTTGCACTGCCAGTGGGATCCAGTACAGCCAGTATGAAAAACAAATGATGGTTCTTAAAAAAAATTTTTTAAACCTACCTTAATACTCAGCAATCTCACTTCTGAGTATTTACCTGAAGAAACACAAAACACTAATTTGAAAAGATGTGCACATTCCTATGTTTATTGCAGCATTATTTACAATAGCCAAGATATGGAAGCAACCCAAGTGTCTATCGATAGACAACTGGATAAAGAAATGGTGGTATGTACAATGGAATATTACCTGGCCATGAAAAAAAAGAAGAAGAAATCTTAACCATTGGTGATATGGATGAACCTAGGGGACATTAAGCTAGTGAAATAAATCAGACAGAGGAAGACAAACACCGTATGATTTCACTTGTATGTGGAATCTAAAAAACAAAATAAACAAACAAAACAGAAATAGATACAGAGAACATTAATGGTTACCAGATGGGAGGAAGGTTGAGGGAGCTAGGTGAAAAAGGTAAAGGGATTAAGAATCTTGGTACAATTAGACAATTACAAATTAGTCACAGGGATGTAAAGCACAGTAGAGGGACTATAGTCAATAATACTGTAATAAGTATGTACATAGTGCCAAGTGGGTACTAGACTAATTGGTGGGGGGATGGGGGGGTCACTTCATAAGTTATATAAATGTCTAACCACTATGCTGAACACCTGAACCTAATATCAAATGTTAACTATAATTGAAAAAAATTTTTTTAATTAAAAAAAGAAGAAGAAATGCCCATAGGGCTTGCCCTTTGATGTGCTGTCTTCAGACCATCTCCTAATCACACTCTCAGAGAAACAAACAGAAATCCTTTGAAGACAGTAGAACATTTAATTTCCTTTTCTTTCCGAAGCATTTCATTTTCAAAATTATAACAACACATTTTTTTCTAATTATTAAAACAATGCATATTTCACTGTAAAAAAAGAAAAATTAGACAATACAGAAAGTGACATTCTAAATCTATCAGAGTTTAGACTATTATAGAGTAAACGCTTGCATTTTTCTATGCCTATATAAACATATTTTATTTTCAAAAATGGGATCACACTATACATGCTATTTAATAACCTTCTTTTTTCATTTAATGTCATGGATGTCACTCATTTAACATAGATCTTCATTCATTTTAAATAACTGTATGAAAGTACCAATTTCTTTATCCAATCTCTTATTGAAAGCATTGTTTACTTTCAGTTTTTTCCTATGATAATCTTATGTATACAACTTTGTTCTACTGTTATCATGGTATATTTAGAGCATTCTTTTTTACAAACATTCATTAAACGCCATTCATTGGACTCAAACTCACAACCTGGTATTAACTGAGCCTCCAGCCTCATCTGTGCAGAACAGAGAAGGGAATGGAGTGACAAGCAAGACTATCTCAAGACTCAGATTTGACTGGGGAAGTAATATCAAAGTAGAATAATCAAGAATACACTAGAGCCAGATCTTACTTGACTTTATAATTTGATATCTTTACAGATGGCACACAGAGTCATAATTGTTGAATTTGTTTTCTCATTGGTAAAGTAGAATTAATGATATTATTTGCCACTTAGGGGTATTTGTGGAGAAATGAAAAGCATAATATATGTAAAATACTTAGCACAGTGCCTGGTGTACAGTTGGTGTTTAGAAAAGTAGCTATTATCATCATAAAGAAACCTTAAAATCCTAGCCAATAGGCTACAAGGAACAAGGACTACAGCTGATTTCTAAACTTTTCAGAGAAATGTCCTTACTGGGAATATGATGTGACTGAGGGAATGACCACATCTATAAAACAGCAAATGATTCCCTCCTGGGATTAAGTTTGTTGGTGCCTTGCATCCTTCCAGCCAAAGGCTTTCCCCGAGTGGCATTGTATTTCCAGCACCTAGATGTCGTCCTTGGTACCTACAAGAGTTGCTTTAAAGTCCTTAATTCCAAATAAGCAATAAGAAACTGTATAGATTTCATTTTATTTGTCAAAATAGAAAAAACTTTACAGGGAGTTCTTAGAAACTACTTTTCTCAATACTACTCTATTTAATCTCCTCTGTCTCTCCCCAAGGAGGATGAGTGTTAAATGCTGGCCTTATTTCCTCAAATAATACTCTAAAATAGGTGTAACATCCATTTTACAGGTGAGAAAGCCAAGGCTATGACAAATAAAATGACTTGGCCATGTCTGAGAAGTGACCCAACCCAGGATTCAGTTTCCTGATTCCAAAGCTCAGATGCTAACAATCTTAAACTTGAATGTAAATGAGAATCACCTGGGGACCTTGATGCTGATTCACTGAATCAACCTGGGATTGTGAAAGCTACATAGTCACAAATACCCAAGTGGTTTAGATCCAAATATATCCAGGGGCCACAGCTGGAGCACTGTCCTTGGCCATAAATTTACAAGCCTGGTTTTAGAGGCAGGATTCTCTAAGGTCATAGAATTTTCTTCTCCTGGTTGTCACCAAAATAACTTCAGTACACCTTCAAATGAAGCCATGTGTATATTTTGGATATTTCCTAACTTACAAAATGGGTCTCTGAGCCAGGTTGGGACGCATCTGGTTCCAGGATGATTCTCTTTACCTATTGAAATCTTCTTTAACATCTTTCCAGAAAAAGAGTCAAATCATTGCAGTGACCTTTCCTTCTCTGAAATCCTAATCATCTATCCTCCAGGCCCTCTTATCTTTTCCTCTATTAACTAACTATTAAGCTCTATTAAGCTTTCCTACTTAACAACAGGTTTCTAATGCTTTACATCAGTGTGAGAGAACTGGTAAATTAGGAAGATTTGTGACATTTGGGGGAAGGCAGCACTGGGGTAGTTTTCAAACTAGGTTCCACAAATGCTTGGAGAGCTGCAGAGGTTTAATATAGAGAAGGGGCTGGGCGAGAGAGGATAGCCTGAGCGGGGCAAGGTTCTGCACTCAATTCTGTTTTATATGTTTTGTGTGAACTGGAATGCCTAAACGATTCACTTGAAAAAAAGTTTTCACTGGAAAATAAAACTGAAAAATTATTAATACCTGTCTAGGTCTCAAGAATTCTATCCAAGTCTTCAACTAACTAGCTAGATGACTTGTGAAAACAAAAATTAAAAAAGAAAAAAATTGGCTTTATTGATACCTGTCTACTCGGGCTGCCATGACAAAATACCACAGACAGGTGGCTTAAGCAAGAGAAATATATGTCACAATTCTGGAGACTATAAGTCCAAGATAAAGATATGGACAGGTTTGATTTCTCCTGAAGGCTCTCTCCTTGACTTGCAGATGACAGTCTTCTTGCTGTGTCCTCACATGGACTTGTTTCTGAGCAGGCATGCCCCTGGTGTCACTTTCTCTCCTTATAAGAACATTAGTCCTGCTGGATTAGGACCTCACCCATATGACCTCTTTGAGTCCTAAGTACCTCCTTTAAGGCCCTATCTTCAAATACAGTCAGCTTTGAAGATTAAAGCTTCAACACATAAATTTCAGGGGACACAACAATACCTAATAGGTTTGTTAAGTATCTACTATATGCTGGGCCCTGCTCTGGGTACTTGCGACACAGCGGCTTATCAGAAGTGGCCTTTGCACTTGAGTACATTGTCTAAGAGAACTAGGCAGGCTCTGATGAGGGATGACTGGAGCAAAAGGGACCTAAAAGAGAGAAAAGAGCATTCAGGAAATGCCTCCCAGAGAAGTGACTTGAGATGAGATATGAAATATGCAGTCAGAAAACTTGAGGAAGGGCATTTCCTACAGAAGGGGCACAGGCCTGGAGGGTTCACGCCAAGACCCACAGGTCACATGCAGGAGGCCAGGACACAATCTTAAGTGAGGAACCGGGGCAGAGAGGCAGGAGTGGTGAGGTCAGAAGGCCATGGAAGTGGTGCTGAGTAACTGGACTCATTTGATAACGAAGAGTCACCTCTAAAAAGTATTCATCTGGAGAACAATGTAGTCACTTCTGCATTTTTAAAAGCCCTAAAATTCTGCAATTCAGCCAGTCTCATTATCACTATGTCATTTATAGCTAACTGATGTCAGCCAATCAGTGATGGATTACACATTTACTAAATGCATTAATTCTTGGTTACTTCTCTAACAGGGGCTGGGGAGTGTGTGTGTGTGTGTGTGTGCATATGGCATATGTATGTGTGTTGATTAAATCTTAATTATCAATTGCCTTCTGGATGGTACTATCCACATCTCTTTGGAACCATAGACACCATACTTGAATGTCTAATTTCAGAACAACAAACACCCATATGGATAATTAGAATCAAGACTATTAAATTTGTCATAATAAAGGCATATAAAGCCTCATGATCCTGATCTCTCTGCATGCTAAAGACTCATTCAAGACCATAGGTTCACATTCTAAGAAACAAAGCCTCACTGCTTCCTGAAGGGAAGAATGAGTTTATGGTTTTAAAGAGCTGTGCCTTTCCACAATTTCACAGAAGCTTGTAGTCACAAAGAAGAGGAGCATCAGTTGGGTTTTAATAGGTAATTATTAGTAAATTCCTTTTTAGTAACACTGATTTCAGCGCTCCCTGAGAAATTTTCAAAAGATAATCCCTTTCCTATTGTAAATTCTGTGCTAAAAGAGGACAGGCATTAAAAGCAATTAGATGCACGAATACAGATATATCGATATACATTGTTCCAGTAATATAATGAAAAACAAAATCTTCCCCCAACCCAGAAAACATCTCCATAAAAGTAATAGAAAAAGAAGAGTTTTATTATTGAATAAGCTTTAAACCAGAATATGATGCACATCACAGGCAATCTGCTAAAAGATTACAAAGACAGAATGAAATTTTACCTTTTTACATAGCCAAGCAGATACAACCCATTACAAACATGTTTTCAGGATAAATCATAACTAATCCTCAAGAGGACTCGACAGCACCATTTATTATAAACAATTCACCCTAGATTTATCTGATTAATTGTGAGTGACCATTTGTGTTAGTTCACTGGTTTCATACAAAGGAAAAATAAATTTCTCTTATCTATATGCCAGAGGTCATTTTGCAACATGGACCAAGGCAAGCTCTGAAATTAGGCTGCTTCTCTCTCACAGAAACTGGGAGATGGAAAGCTATTGCCCTTAATGTTTACATTTCAAAGAGATGGCTCCCAAGTTCTTGAGGAAAACATTCATGGGTCTTAAAGCTGTCAAGAGCCTTATTTAGTTTCTAAAAAGGTTTACATACATTTTAAAGAAACAGAGAAAATTTATAATCACAATATTTCTAAATGCTCTAAGAAAAGGTAGAAGGGGAATAGTCTCTTCCCTTATTTTCAACAGAGAGAATTAAGCCTTTTATTTATAGTTTCTATTTGTCCTTTCACCATCAAGTTAAAAATCCAATTCTGAACAATAATAATCATGCTAACAACAGTAATAGTTAACATAATACTTACTGTGTGTGAACTTATTTAACAGCTCTATTAGCAAAGCTAGTCTATCCTCATTTACACATGAGAAAACTAGGTCAGGGACCATGCCCAAGGTCACAGAGCTAATAAGTGACAAAACTGTAGTTCACACCCACACAGTCTGTCTTCAGTGTCTCCAGTGAGAACCAGTGGGCAATCCTGTCTCAGAGAAACTAAAAGCTTGCATGGCTTATTGTTGGTTAGTGTATATATGTGATATTTCTGGAATATAATAACGCTATTTACACTATTCTGCTTTAAAAAAAAAAAAAACCCTGCCAACATTTACTGAGCTCTCCCTATTCGCCAGGTTTGACCATTAAGTCATAAACATGTTATAAGCATCATCTCAATCTTCAGTACAACCTTGGAAAGTGGGTACCCCCATCTTCCAAATGAAGCACAGAGATGTTAAGAAATTCTCTAGAGTTACCCAGCCAGTAAGTGGTTGAATTGATGCAGGACAGGACAAATTTCCCCGAGTTGGTAGGAGGAGACCAAGCCCTGCACCCGTGAGAAGAGGGTCCTTGGGGAAGAGGGTGGAAAGAATTTAACACACATACCAAATTAGAGTCAAAGGAAAGTTTATTGGAGAAGAGGTAACACTCCAAGAGTGTGGTCTCCTCTCAGACGCAGAGAGTGAGGGGGACAGTACGTGAGACAGAGAGAGAGAGTAAAGGCACTGAGAGGAGGAACCCTGAGTGTTCAGGGAATTCCGTTTATATGTCATTCTTTAGTTTCCATTTTCTTTGATATGGATAGACAGTGAGGAAGGGCAAGAGTATGTAGCTGTGAAAAGGTATTAGACACCTTAAAGACCTCTGGCACCAAAGCAGCCTGCAGGTCTTGGTCTCCTTGACACTCAGGGAAACTTGCCCTGTCCTGCACTAGAATTAGGATTCAAAGCCAGGGAAAATAGCTCCGGAACACCTACATTCAGCCAATAAACAATATGCCTCCAAGAAAATCAGGAAAATATTACCAAGGAAGTCCAGGTGACTCTACGATAGTGTTTAGAGAAGAAGAGAAAGTATGTTGAGAGAGAAAAAGAGCACCTCCAGCAAGAGAAGTGCAGACAGAAGGAAGGAACATGGAATTAATACAAGTTATCACTGATTGTCTTTTCCATATAGGATGGAGAGATTAGAGGAGGATGTGTGAGACTGAATATTCAGTGTCAACAGACAGATGTGAATTCATTACTTTGAGAAGCCAGCACATCTTTAGCTTCCATGATTTGCAATTTCAATAATACTCAATTTGGTTTTGCTTTTATTTATATTTTTAAAGGATTGTCATGATCAAATAGTGAAGTGTTAGTATTGAGCTAGTTCATGAAATGTAAAGGCAAAACAATTATAAAAAATTTCAGCAGAGTGCATGGCAGTTGCCAAGGTGGAGATGGCACATTAACATCGACACCAGATTTATAAGCTCTTGTGAAATGCGCTAAGAATTAAGGGTGCTACACTCTCATCCTGCCATGGGTATGTCTTTAGGGCTTCATTAATAAAAGCCTTTCAACCTGTATGAAATATGGAATGGCTTCATGTTAAAACTGGACAGTGAATATTATTAGAACTAATAAATTAGAATCACCAATGTTCTATTGTCAACACACCTGGTTAAGGTCTACCAAGTAATTGTGTCTTTTTTTTTTTTTTTTTTTTTTTTGCTTTCAATAGATTCT
Organism: Macroglossus sobrinus; assembly: GCA_004027375.1. Lineage (NCBI taxonomy): Eukaryota > Metazoa > Chordata > Mammalia > Chiroptera > Pteropodidae > Macroglossus > Macroglossus sobrinus. The sequence continues at coordinate 629,022 of PVKZ01000572.1, read as the reverse complement.
ACAGTAGTCCTTAATGGGGCCAAGAGGAGGAAAAAACGAAATGTTCATGAATTAAACATCAAAATTCCTCCTCATGAATCACTTATTCTCTAAAACAGGTCACGTGAGACAGCGGCCGACCGGACGTCAAAATGTAACTGTCAGCTGCAACGGGAATAGCACAACATTATCAGTGCCTGATTCTTAGGCCATTTTCTGCCCCTTCTCAGCCAAGATCTACATGAATGACCAGAAGAACAACTTTAGCAATTATCCTCCAACCCTCTGCGTTCAAATCAGTATGTTGGTTCAAAAGGGAGGTAGGAGGAGACAGAAAAAAAGAGAGAGTGAGACTTCAGGTGACCTTTGGCTGGTTCTGACACTATTAGCATGGCAGCCTAGGGAGATCTCCACTCCCTGTGTCTCCATGGCAGTTCCAAGAGAGCCAGATGAGGACAAAAATGCCTCCTTTGGGCTGGAAGGAGTGGTCCACTTGGACCCACCTAGAAACGCCTTTAAACTTTGAATATTTCACCCTTTCATTTTGTGTACAGTAAGTTATCAAAATCCACTTCTCCCCTGGGCAGCTGCTCTTTTCCAAGCCTGCGGCCCTTGCCATCTAGAGAGTGTACTATCCTTCTCTAGTAAATCTACAGCTTGCTTGTCTTAAAAAAAAAAAAAAAAAAAAAAAGAGAGAGAGGGAGAGGAGCTCTGAGCTAGGAGCTGGGGTTGCATTGTGAGCAAGGCAGAGGATGTTCTGATGGCCTGGATCTCACTTTCTAATGGGGGAAGAGAATAGAAAACAAAGAAATGAGATAATTATAGATCATGAGTAGTGCTATGAAGCAAACAAACTGTAACGTGATAGAAAGAAACCAAAATGAACTATGCCGGGAGCGTGGTGGAAGTCTGTGGGAGTTATTCTTATTTTGTTTCTTGCTTTTTGTTCTAAACATGTAAACACAGTCTCTGATCCTACCTGAAAAGAACCAAATATAATAATACTTGGTCCTTATTTCTTTTTTTCTCACTCTTCATCCCTCTACCTCAGCAGTTGGCACTGAAACTATACATGCCACCAAGTAGACAGAGTCACACACATTAGCTCAGGCTCAACTAAAAATCTAGATGCAAACTAAATTATAACACACAGAAAGAAGTACTGGTGTTGCCTTCCTCATTAGTGTAAGAAGGCATTAGAGAATATAGAAGGGCTGGTGACTAGGGTGTAACTTCCTATCCAGCTGTCTTATAGCACTGCTATCAGGGACCAGAGAGTATACTGACAAGGACTGATAAGTGGGAGGGCAGTATGCAAGTAAAGATGAGCAATGGGAATATACCCATTTTCATCAACCAATGACACAACAAACACCTAAAAAATTCAATCACCTTTAATCACCTCTAAATCTCATGTTAATCAATCTGTAACCAAAATCAGTGTTAAATTTCAGTTGAGCTCACAAGTATATTGTGAGCATGCTTTTATTTTCTACACAGATCCAAATCTCCTGCCATTAGACCACATGAGGGACAAATGAATTTTTGCCCAAAGAGAGAGTATGGATAGACCAGCAAGTGGAGGTCGGGGGTTCAGGTATTGCCCCTCTATAAACTGTGTGTTGGAAAGGAAAAAACAAGCCATAGGTGGCAGCACACTTTCTGACTTGTGAGCATTATGTTAACTGTCCAAGTGCAAATATCATTACTGTATATTTAATACAGCAAATCTAAACCGCAGTGGGGGAAAAAAAGGCATTTGTCCTCTGTTCCAGTTATCTATGGCTGCATAACACACGATCCCAAAATTTAGTGACTAATAACTTTTTCAGAGTTTTGTTGAAAAATCTCATACCTATTAGGATGGCCACTATCAAAAAAAAATAACAATAATAGCAGAAAATAACAAGTGAAGAAATTAGAATTCTTATGCACTGTGGGATTGAAAAACTGATGCAATAAAAAAGTATGGAGGTTCCTCAAAAATACTAAAAATAGAACTACCATATGATCCAGTAATCTCTCTTCTGAGTATATATGCAAAAAAAACTGAAAGTAAAGTTTCAAAGAGATATTTGGACACCGGTGTTCATAGTAGCATTATGTAGAGTAGTCAAAGGGTGGAAGCCACCCAAGTGTCCATTGGTGGATGAATAAAAAAATAAAATGTGTTATAGCCATACAATAGAATATTATTAACTTTTAAAATTAAGGAAATCTTGTTACATGCTACAACATGAATGAACTTTGAAGACGTCATGCTAAGTAAAATATGCCAGCCACAAAAAGACAAATATTGTATGATTTTGCTTATCGGAGCTATCTAAAGTCACAAAGTTCATAGAAACAGAAAGCAAGATGGGGGTCACTAAGGGATGGGGGAAGGAGAAAAGAAGAGTGTTGTTCAGTTGCTGTAGAGCTTCAGAATTGCAAGAGGGAAAAGTTCTGGAGATCTGTTTCACAACAATGTAAATATACTTAACACTACTGAATGGTACATTTAAAAGTGGTTAAGATGTAAATCATATTTTATATCTTTTACCACAATGAAAAGTAAACTTTCTATACTCTTAAAGCCCAGATTCAAGGTGAGGGAAACATAGACTGGGAAAGAATCTGCAGCCATCTTTAAGCTGCCACAGCCACTATGGGGCACATCTTGTCTAGAGCACCTGAGGACACAGATTGTGAGATAATATTTCCAGGACACTCTATCACTCTATTCAATCTCCCAGAGAGAAAGGGTGTCAGAAGGCCCTGTGAGAGGCAGGTGCAGTTTAAAACAACAGAATGGGATGAAATGGCTAAGTCTATATAGCCAAGGAGAAAAAATGGCCTACAATTCCTCCCTGCCTCATTTTCACAGCAAAGATTTAGCAAGCCATTTATTCTGCTAAAAGCCTGATGTTGCTAGCATTTTTTTCACTCAGACAGTGCCTGCCCCCCACCCCAGCTCACCTGATAGTGGGGGCTCGAGGCCCTAACTGAACAGGTCAGGTAGAAACCATCAGCAGAAGAGGACAACAGGAGACCTTTCAAAGTCCAAACACAGAAAACTCAACAACGCTGCATTTCAATAGTCCAGACAATGTGGCCATTATAAATGCTGCTCTCATGCACAGTGATGCAAATGACAGCTTCGAAAAGGATTTGCAAAGAGCCCTATGGAAATGGAACATGGGCAACTCAGAGCCCATGAGGTGTTATAACAAGGACAAACCTGACTGAACAAAGACCCAAAGAATCATTGAATGACTTATTATTCAGTCCTGCTCTGTACAATCCCAGGAGAATATGATGTCTTTTAAACCACCTCCCTTAAGCTGTGCAGCATGCACAGTGCAAGGAAAAAAGATTTGAAAAAAGCAGAACATCTTACAAAGTGAAGATCACAGTGTAACCTCACTAACACTTCCACCAAACCCTGCAAACGGCCTTGGTGTCTCAGTCATGAGACTGCAGGAATGACAGCAAAATCTGCAGAAGAAAACTCTGCCTTTATTCCTCTTCCACCTACTAGCTTCACAAGTGTTCTCAAAGGGCTAGCCATTTCTAAGCCTTCAGGTAGAAAATTCTTCTTTGTGGATGCCATTTAAGTAATCGTAGTAGCATTCTAATTTTACTCCCCACAGCAAAGTATTTTTCTGATATTGTGTGGAGAGTGTTTGTGTTCTGATCACCACTGGAACAAATATACTAGTTATTTTTAGCCCAGCATAGTCTGCAGAATTCTCACATACCCCGGGGTTCCTGTCATGTGGTGGTATCATGTACTAGGAAGAAAAAATACAGTGGTAGCAGTGTCCAAGTAACTCAGTCAAAAATTCTCGTGAGAGGGTGGCTCCATAGTGTAGTGGTTAGCATGTCTGCTTTACACTCAGAAGGTCCTGGGTTCGCACCCCAGGTAGACCACAGACCGTACCCCAGGTGCTCCAGGCCCCTGATGCACCAGGCCCCAGGTGCAGGCCACGAGCTTATGGGAAGAGACACCCTGCCTTCAGAGATCCAATTCTTAAGGGAAAACCTCAACATCCATAGGTCAGGGGTAGAAGTGTCGGGGGAATGAAAGAGGGGAAAAAAATATTCCCATGAGGCCTTGTGATAAGCAGCCTGTGGTCACAGGCAGGACCTGGACTAGGATGAAGCCAATGAGTCACCTAGTACCCACAAATGAAGGAGGTACCCACCCTGGTTTGCACCACCTTGAGAGTGAGCACCTCCTTAAATCTTATACCCTAGGAGCCTCACTGGCCTCACCCTAGTCCTGGCATGGTCCACTGGCTTCACTCTCTTATTTTTCCATTTACTCCTTAGCAACCTGCCCAACACGGATTCTGTGAGGGGGTAGTATAGTCCCAATGTTGACAATGGAACAAAAAAGAGAGCTTCAAGAAAGAACGGCTGAGGAATTAATAGTAGAGTTACAGTGAGGGATTCAAAGACAGGTTTGGCCACAAGGAAGCCACGGGTGACCCAAGACCAGAGCAGATCCAAGAGGGTTGGTGATGAATGACCTGTTCTGGTCAGCCCCTGGGCTGCAGGCCCAATGGTGAGGTGTAAACAGAAACCCCTGTGAGATTGGCCACAGATGCTTCCTTCTTACAAGAGTGCTCAGGATCTTCCCAGGGAGATGCATATCCCACAGGAAGCTCCCTTCTCCCCAGATTTGGGTGTTGATGCTCTGTGGCTTCTCAAAAGCCCTTCCACCCCCCATCTGTTCTCTTCCCACTGTGATGTCATAAAGCCAAATTAATAGGTTTAGAGACAGGAAAAGTAAAAATGGAAGTCTCTGGTTTCTGGATGCCAACAAATGGCTTATACTAAAGCAGGCTTTTATATCATGAAATCAGGAATATGTTTATTTGCAAACCTCAAGAACATGGAGACAACCCTCTTGCCTCCTTCTTCCTCTGCATCACACACATATAGCGCTGGGCACGTCCTCATGCTACCTTCTTTTCCAACTGCACAGACACTTTTCAACACCCACTTACCTATTCTTCTTCATATGTTTACAACTCTCACCCACTCCTTTCTCCACTCCAGCTAGTGTCTTTCATGGATTTTACTGGAAAATCCAGACATTCAGCTTTGTGGATTTCAAATTGAATAGTGGAATCCTGGACCCTCAAACTTAACTTTAGATTTCATCTAGCAAGAGCACCTCTGTGGCATCGCAGCAGAGACCACTTCAAGGCTCAGAAGTGCCCATAGCACTGTATAAAATCCACAGATTGCTTATATTGCTTTTAATAATATCTGAAGAAAGCATTCCCTTCCATAGGGCTTCTGCCAGCATGATTCAGTCTCAGAAAATTATCACAGATTAATCATCATTATGGCATGATCACATTTCAATTATCCCCTATGTAGTCTACTGGGTACTTTAATGTAACTGAGTTCTCTCACTGAGAGAAGTTCATTAAAACCTTAATGTGCATAAGATTCTTTTAAGTGTGTTGGAAAACAAGAGGATAAATACTGGAAACAACAACAGAATCTTTCAGAGGTTTATCTAGCACTCATTCGAACACCATAATCTTGTCTTGTGATGTGGTTTGAGGACCATGATTGAATAAAGGGTGAATTGTTTTATTATCATTTGTGTTTCTAAGTGCACTGTGATGCAAAACTGTTTCCTTTCAGCCCAAATCTGGCCAGCTAGGTGCCTTGACCCATCTTCACAATAGCTAAGGGTACTCTCTTAATTCCTGGTTAACAGTGCCAATGTCTATGAATGTCATCCAAAAAATGGAGTCAGTCACACCATTTGTGGTCTAGTTATATCAATAAGCATGGTCCCTAATACGATGAAGCAAAAGAAAAGCAGCTAGCCCCTGAGAATTTGTCCTAACCCTAACCCTAAAAGAACAAATGGAGCTTTAAATGCAAAGATATTCATTACTGATAAAAATCTAGAAACCTACCTACATATATGACAATGGTGAAATAATGGAGAATGGAAAGGAAAGGAATGGGAATGGAGATGGAATATTATGCAGCCATTAAAATTGATGCTGATGATGCAAAGAGTGGAAATGTGGGAAGCTGTTTTTAACATAATGTTAAAAGTGTCATCTGTAAGTGTCACCATGTTTCCAGTTATATAAAATAAGTCTATATTTAGATAAAAAATGGGAAAAAAAACATGGGAAGAAAATAATTGGTGTCTCAAGGTGATTAGATTGTGGATGATTCATCTTTATAATCATTTCTTTCCAATCTGTTATAATGTTGATTGTATAATAAATAAATAAAACTTGAAAGGAAAAGGAAAACACTCACATGAGGCATTTTTTATATCAGGCCAAAAAAAAATCAGTGATGCTTGGGATCATTTCACATCCTTCTTTGTTTGTTCAAAGCAGCCTGTAATCTTCACCCAGATATATAGAATACTCATGTCTGGGTTATAGAGGGGACCCCTTTCCAGAAGACTGTGCTGTTTGTTTAATAGAATAGAAACCTCAAACTTTTCCGTCTTTGAGACATTTGTTGGTATGGCTTTTCTTTGACAAATATGCACAAAAATCTTGCTGACAGAAAATGATGCTTTTTCTCTCTTTCTTTTCTTTTTCTCTTCCCTACCTCCTCCCATCCCTTTCTGCAGTTCTGCTAAGCCAATATTCTCTAGAATGAGCACAAGCTAAACAAATCGAATAACAGCTTTTGTACATCAACATCAAGAAGGAAGACACTTGGGAGAGATCAGAATACAGAAATGGATATGAAAAAGAGTGAAACATTCACTTGTCAAAGCACCTGTAAATCTAGATCAGCAGATATGAAAGTGATTTTCTGGAAGGAGATGTGATTATGGATTTCACACCAGCTCATTGGAAACTATCATTGAATAAGATCAGATAACATTCATGAGAAATTGCATTTATGAGAAATCACATTCAGGAAATACTTCAAAGAAGAGAAATATAAATGTGCTAGAATTAACATGTAAAATATACATGTTCTGAGGTTTGTAAACTGTCTTTTTTAAATTGAACTGAAAACAAAAAGTTTTGATCTTTCAACATTATTTTTAAAAAAGGCAGTCAATCTGAAGTTATTCCTATCTCAGTAGCCAAGAGGCTGATCAAGCATCATTTATTGAGAAAGCAACTTAGAAAATGCCTCTGAATATCTTCTTAGGAGCCTGACCTAGGTTCTCCCATCTCTGTTGTTGGTTTATTTCACTGTGTAATTAGTTACAACCACTCAGTTGAGAGATGTAACATTTCAAACTTTTCACCTGGTCTGTGTTCAGTTTAATGTCTGTATTCCATCAAGCTGTAGATTACAAGAAGTACATCTTTACATCTTAGGTTCTCGAGCAACATAGATTTCCCTATCTTTCAGGAACATCAAGGAACTCTGAAAAATGTAGAAAGCTCATTTTCATCTTCAATGCTCACATGTAATATATAGACTGCTATAAAATAAATACTTTTTCTAATTCTTCCTAGTATATGCATAGTAATTTAATATACTTTATAAGTAGGCATCTAAATATGTTTTTTTTTCTATTTCTTTGCCATCATGTAATCAAAAATTCTTATCCTTTAATTCCCTTACTAACAGGCACTTTTGTTTTGTTTTGTTTTTTTAAAGTCATTTAATTAAATCTACTTCTAAATGATAGTAAGTGGTACTAACTAAATAAATAATAATAGCCTTAGAAATAAATGAATATATACTTATACAGGTCAAAGAAACTTGGTAGGAGTAAGTTGCCTTTTTGTTTACTAATGTTGGTTTTAAAATACTCAAAATTTTTTGCTTGTTGGCATTTGAAAGTAGGTACAATTGATCAGTTGTCTTTAACAATCTTTTGCTCCCAGACTTCCCCTACCCCCACCTCACACATATCCTGCCAATATACAACAGGAAAATATTTAAAAATTGAAGTAGCCAATTACTTGAGAATGAACACAAGCTAAATTGTACATTCAGGGCTAATCAGTGTAAGCCAAACCACGTTCTATATCTGAGCAAGAAACATGCCTTCATTTTTAGACTCAAATTAAGATCGAATTAGCACCTATGTAGGATGATATGAGTAATATAGATCATGGTTGATTTTCCTTACCTTCTGTCTGTTAGGATCACACTCCTGTTTTTGTCAAATATTTCTGGTACTAGACATCTTTTTACCATAAAGAAGATTATGTTTCTAATGGCTAAAAATATATTACAGGTATACTTAAATGAATGAAACCCAATTCACAAAGATAGGGATGTTCTAAAGAACTAAATTAAGGGAATACTTATTATCATTAAAGTATTAGCCATTATGGGAGTGATTTATTGCTTTAAATATTAGCTCTTCCACTGCATTCAAAACACCCTACTTACTAAATTTAATTACACACAACTTTTCAAGAATTCATTTTTTATTTAAAGGGAGATACCCCTCTATCTGTAACAATGACAGAAGGTATGGGCTTTCTCTTATCCATGTAAATTACAGATTCCATTGGGAGTTTTACATCACTAATAGTGGTATTTACAAAAATAAAAAATGTTTTCTATCCACATGCAAATGTTTTTTAAAAGTTTTTTCCACAAAACCTAAGTGTAATTTAGCATACCACAGTGCTCTGAAGATGGGTCATTGACAATGTACCATTTATACATAGGTAATACACATGTAAATCATTAAATGTTGATTAAGTATAAGAAGTATGTTTTTAACTTTTTTTTTAAAGTGACTCCCTTTCTCATTCTGTTTTGTTGTATTGCGTCCAAAAGTTGTGTGTAATTTTTTAAGGTCCAGGAAATGTAAAGAAATTTGTTGGAATATCTGAATTTCTGTAAAAAATAAAAAATAAAAATAAGATTTTGTTATTTTAAAAATTGCTTGGTTGTGTGACACACATTCAGTGCATTCAGTGTCTGTCTTTGTCTAGTGACCTAGGGACAGGTGATGATTCTTAAATAACAGATTCCATAATATTTGCTACTAGCAGACATTCATTGAATATACAGAACCCTCAAGTAGAAAGCATCATCAACATCTCCAAAGCCTCTTCTAGCCAAACATAGATACACCTCAAGCTAAATCTTCATATTCTCAGTGGAATAAAATTGATAAGGAAAAAGCTAGACTGTTCAAGTAAAACTTGACCTGAAATATTGAATTAATTACTCAATCCTTACGTTGCAAATTGGAAACAGCTACCTGTTCCTTAGACATAACCACCTCTTTTGAAATAGTTCAATACAGTATATATACAACATACTCGTTGAATTCTACACTTGAAACTCATTGGATTTTGTTGATCAACATCACCCCCAATAAATTTTAATTAAAATATATAATAAAAAAAGAAATAGTTCATATTGAGTATGTACAATCTAGGTGGGTTCCAATACCAGATCCTTCATTTACTATACAACTCTGAACAACTCTAAACCTTGAGGTCCACATCCATAAAATGAACATAAATAATACCCAGCCCAATAGTGGTGTTGTGAGGATGGAAATTATAATAGTGGTGTTGTGCTTGACAGTAGGAGATATTCAATGAATATTAATTCCTTTCCCCCTCTTACTTACATGCAAGATATTGATGGAAGAAAATAAATGTAAAACATTTATTTTCAAAATACTGAAGATAATTAGAGTAACATTTATGATCAGGGATTGAAAATTAAAATGCCTACAGGGGTCAGGTAGATACATAGATTAACAAAGCAAAGACAGTCATGTTGAGGAAATGATAGGAAGAATTGGGCACAGTGGAGCCCTGGAGAGCCTAGGTCCTGTCTAAAGAGATTAAGTAGCCAATATTCAGATCTAGTCACTCAACAAATAAGTACTGAGCCCCTATGTGTACCAAGTACTATTCAACGCTGAGAAGGTAGTAAACCACACAAGCAAAGTCCCTGCTCTTATGGGTCTTAAGTTCTAGTAAGAAAAAGAATGGTGGACAGGAAAATGTCATCTAGTAATAGGTACCCTAGAGAGAATTAAAACATAGTGGTGATGATGAGAAAGCTAATCAAGGAAGGACACTATGGAAAGGTGACATTTAAGTGAGAATGAAAAGAACGAGCCAGCCATATAAAGAAAGGGGGAAGAACATGCCCCACAGAGGAGCCACCACTATAAAGACTAGGAACAAGGTCACTATGCTTAAAGAGCGGCAAGGCACTTAGGTGGATCATGTGAGCTGAGCCAAGAATGAGCTCCAGGCTTTGTAGGCCAGAATAGTACATTTCTTAAGTGTGAGAAAAAGCCATCTGAGGGCCTTAAGAGAAGAGTGATGCAAACTATTATACATTTTTAAAAGATTACTCTTGGCTTCTGCTTGTAGCAGTATGAACTAGATAGTCTGAAAAGCTTTCCTTATATAATACAACCAGGTCTTGGATGAATTACAATTAGCTTATTAATTAATACATAACTTAGCTTTCAAGAAAGTAAGATAAATATTACTTTTATCAAAGGCATAAAAAAAAAAAAAGAAACTGAAAACTGAGTGTGAAGTGTAAGCAAATGCAAGAATTGGGATTGCCCAAAGGCAAATTCATATATCAGAGTAGAGCATGGGAGACTACGCCTTGGGGCATTGGAACTGGAAAAGCTAAATTTGAGAATCTCACCCTAAACCAGGACACTTGAAGATAGCCACAACCTTAGACAGGTGGACCAGGAAAGATATTCATGCTAGCAAACAAAAGAAGCCTATCAAGAAGTCTCTCTGCACACTCACCGGCTCTAGATTGCAGGAAGAGAGGGCGAATATTCACCCCCTGAAATGTTTAACCCATGGACCCGGCCCTCTCAAGTCTGGAATTCAATCATGCATGCTCCATATGGTCAAAGAAACTATAAAATACAAAATTAAAGAGCTTACTAGGGCTCTGGTAACTGGTAAACACAAACTCACATCTCATCTGGAAGAAAGCATCTTTAACATATCTCACCAATTAAGCTTAACAAATTATGAGGCTTGTGTTTCTGCACATCTTGCCAGCAAAGACACTGACTGCCTTCATTGAAGGCTATCTTTTCAAGACTGTAGAGCAAACAGCCTAAGAAGATAGAGACAAGGCCTCTCTCCAGAGCAAGGAATAAATTTGTTAATTGTTCTATAATAAAAATGTCTCCCTTTGGGGCAAAGTTCAGGCTGGCTTATTGCCCACTTAAAAAAAAATTCAGGTTAAGCTCAGTGTTCTTCTCCCGTAGTGCAACATAGTATAATGCAGGTATCATATAGCCCTCTTCTCATAACCCTCTGGAAATGCAGCATGGGGAAGCAATACCAACTTGCTGCTTGTTGTGCCATGAGTAATAAAGTCCTTTGTCTCTGATCCAGGAGTCTTGTGTTCTGCCAGCATCCATGAGACTATGGCAGGCTAACTTCTTAGTTTGCAAGTAAGATAAAATCTCAGACCCTTCACAATGCTTCAGTTATCTACTTGGAAAAAAGGGAAATGAGATATCTGACTCACACTGTACACAAAAACCTACATGAAATGAATTAAAACTTAAATGTGAAAGGCAAAGTTCTAACTTTTAAAAGAAAATATGTATAATCTCAGGAAAGGGAAGGACTTACTGAATAAAACACAAAATCATAAAGAAAATAATTGATCAATTCAACTCAATTAAAATAAAAGACTTCTATTATCAAAATATTCTATAAAGAAAACTAAAAGCCACAACCTGGGAGAAGGTATTTGCTAAATATGTTACTGGTAAAGGATAACAATATACAGTATATAAAGATTTCTTAAAAACGAATGTCCTAAAAGGCAAAAAAAAAAAAAAAAAAAGGAATGATGAGCAAAAGATATGTACAGAAGTTTAACAAATAAAGAAACACAAATGGCAAACATATGAAAAGATACTCAACTTTATTAATAATCAACAAATGTCAATTGCACATTGATAATATCTATTTTATTGGCATAAAGTAAGAATCTAACATTAAATATTAACATAGTTGTACAGTGACAGGTTTCTTATAACTGCTAAAAAGAATAAAAATTGATATAATCACTCTGAAAAACAATTTGGCATTATCTTGTAAAATTGAACAATTGCATAAACTAAATTAATCAATTCTATTCCTAGGTATATACATGCTGGAGAAATTCTTGCATATAAAGATCAAACATGTGTACAAAAATAGAAAGCAAATATTCATCAACAGAGAGTAGATAAATAAATTGTGGATTCAGTTAATTGATTTAATACTACTAAGGCATAGAAATGAATAAACCTAAGTTACAAACACCTACATAAATTATTATATTAGGTATTTAATGTTGAGTGGGCAAAAAACAAGTTACAGTAGATTCACTATGACTTCATTTTTATAAACCTCAAAAAAAAGCAAAACAAAATTCTTCATTGTTTAGTGATAAATATCTACATGACAATACTATAAAGATAGAAGCAAAAGACTGATAAAAACAATTCTCAAAATTTGCAGTTACTTCTGGGGAAAGGAGCACCTAGGGAGGGAGTGTAATCAGGAAAAGTATAGAGGCAACTTCAACAGTTCCATATCATCACTGAGTGAAGGGTTCATGGTTTCATTTGTTTCATGCTTCCTAAATTATATATATCAAATTTTATCCAATGAAATAAAAAAATTTAATTGAATACTTTTTTTAAAAAACTTACAATCATGAGGAAAAGGGATGGTCTAGAACAGCAAGGAGGTTGGGGAAGGCTATTTCAATAGTCAAGATGAGGGAAGGTGATGGCTTAAACTAGAATAGTCATAGTGAAAACAGAAAGAGGTGGACAAATTTAGGATTACGCATTGGGTTTCCTGGGAAGTTGACTCTGAGAAAGATCAAAGTGACATAAGTTTATTATGCAGTGCTCTCAGGATCAACACCTGTGGAAGAGAAGCAAGGGGGAAGGAAGGAAGCAGGTAGGTAGAGAGAGATGATGGGCTGTGATGCGGCCTCAGTAAAGGCTTCAACTGACCCCACGAGGAGCACAGAGGTTGGGGTAACTTCTCAGAGTTGTTCTGCATTACATGAGGGGGTAAGACCTCAAGCATCAGTCACTGTATGTGAGTTGCTTGCCTGCAGGCAGAGAATGTGATCTTGGGTGTGGTGGCTCTCTTTAGCTGAGGGCTATTTCCAGAAAGGGCAGAAGACTGTGAAATGACAGTGCATCTAGCAGCTGAGGGAATCAGTCCTCTGGTCCTGAAGAAGAGTCTGGGGGCACCTCACAGCCTCTACTACAGATAGGAGTTTTTGGAATACAAGACTTTTTCCCTGGGAGTGGAGGGTGGTGCCATTTACTGAGATAGAAAAAAGAGGGGGGAGGAGGAGGTTTGGGAGATGAAAATCCAAAAAGTATTTTTTTGTAAAATTTAAATTCAAGTTGCTAATTAGAAATTCAAGAGATGTCAACTTAGATAGGCAGTTAGATAGAGATGTGTGGAGTTTTAAGTAGAAGTCCAGCTGGAAACCCAAATTTCATAGCAGGGCTCTTAGCTTTTACGGCTCAGAGAATGGATGAGATCATTGAGGAAGACTACGCAAACATCGTAGAGGTCCACAGGCAAAGCCCAAACCACTCTGAGCATGAGGTGGAGCTGAGGACAGGAGCCATTAAAGGAGACTAAGAGTGGCCTAGAAAATGGGATGTTATGGAGGCCAACAGGTAAAAAAAAGTATTTTAAGAATTAGAGAGTGATTAAATATCAAATGCTGCTGAAAGATCAGGTAAGACAAAGCAGAGAAGAGAGCACTGGGTTAGGCAGTTATGGAGGTTACAAGTGATGTTGACAAGAACAGTCTTTACAAAGTAGTGGAAATAAAAGCAGTCAGCTGGGAAAAAGTTGAAATTGAGGAGGTGAAGACAGCAATACAGACAATTTTTGCAGGAAGTCCATTGGAGCCATTTAAATCTGAGACGAGCGTTGCTAGCTCTTCTAGTTTCTCAAGACAAGATCGAATTTTTTATAATATTAATTGTTCGATAAGTTGGTACATTGTTAAAAAGTGCAGACCAACACTGTGCAAGTCAAAAACACATTTGCGATCCAGGTTCAGCTTGCAGGTTGTGAGTTTCTGACTTTCATAAAGAGGGCATGCTCTCAAAGAGTAAACTAAATATCATGACAGAACATGCTACGGGACAGGAGAGTGAGGGCAGGAACCCTTGGGAAGGTTGAGAAGGGTAGAAAGTTGGGTAAGATCCACTTAAAATGACCACAGAGAGGAAGGCCAGTCTCAGATGGAGTTTCTCAAAGTCAAGATCAGGTAAGTGGGAAAGAAAACTTTTGGCAAACCCATGTAACTATATAACCTATCCTCCAATCTAGCATTGATTAGCAGTAATACCTTTGATTTCTGTGTGGCCCTCTTCTTAATGTTATTTAGGTAGAAGGGCCAGATTGTTAATGGCTTTTAAATTCCAGTTACTTTGGATTTTATTATGCAGGATTTTATTATGCAGGGAAAATCATTGAAAGGTTTTGAACAAGGGAAAGATATAATCAAAGTACAATCTTAACAAGATTATTTCTTCAGCGGTGAGCAGATGGAGTCAAGCCAGGCTAGGTGAGAAGCAGAAAGTCTACTTGGGAGACTCTTTCAGTTGTAGAGGTGGAACTAAGAGGTGAAGACTGACTGAGAGAGAGAGAGAACCAAGATGACACTCAGATTTCCGGTCTAAGTGACTAGAAGGTTGGGGGCATGGCAGAGGTAAAAATGGGGTTGGGTGGGCTGACATGCAAAAAGCAATAATAACTAATATTTGGATAGCACCATAGAGTTTAATGTGCTTTCATGTCTAGTATCTCATTTTCTCTGTGAGGTATTATTATGCCCACTTAATAAATGAGAAATCTGAGGCTCAGAGAGGCTAAATGATTTGCCTGTAAAGTCACAGAGGATGGTCTTAACCACAGATGTCCTTCCTCCATGCTTCAACAATGGCTTTCAAATATATTTGGGTTCTTGGTGGTCTGTGAGCAGGAGTCATCCTGTGTTTGCCTTTCAAAAGTCATGTCGTCAAACTTCAGTTCTTGGAGAATTAGCTAGGTTGCATTTCTTTGATGCTGGTTTCCTGTGAACCTCCTAGAAGAGACTAATAATTTGCATATGATAGCTAGAGAGAAAAAAATCAAATCTATTTCTAAGTCAGTTTTCGACTTTGAGAATATTTTACATCCAGGTACACTTGTACAGCCTTCTCTGAAATAAAACATAATTCTCTCTCCTGGGCAAGATATCAGTTAGAGCATTAAAATTTATCCTACGAGAGCCAAATCTTGGTGAACTAAGATAACTAAATGCTTTTCCCTCGCCTCTCATTTCCTGTACTCACTCTCAAAGAAAAAGCTGGCAATTCCCACTTAATAAGTGAGATCTATTTTTTTTTTTATTTCTACCACAAGTCGATAAGCCCAGGGGCTAAGATGTCAAACCAATCTGTGGGTCAATCCTACCTTCCTAAATCACTTAAATACTGGGTTTTTCTCTAACATTAACTGAAAGGAACTTCCCCCAAGGATTAAATTGGCAGCTATATTTGTAATTATGGACTAAAGACTGATTCTTAGCCAAACCAAGATGCTGAACTGAAAGAACCCTAGAAATATGAGCATGTGATGTTATCTTGCTGACTCCATTTCCCAAGTCTAAACATTTACTTAAACCTTTGGCTTCCTCCTAAGCAAGAATTCTTAAAATTTTTAGAAGCAGTTTTTCTTATTTAAAAAAAAAAGACAGCTTTTAGGTCTTTTGACTTTAAAAAGCTTGTGAATTCTCTTCTAGGTGATTGAAACCCACTATGAATTAAATATAGTTGCCCTGATCCTGTGATGAAGTGATGAAAAATGATGAAGGTGCTTTCCTGGAGCTTAATTTACTATACTCTCCCCACCCCCCACAACACCGCACCCCATCCCCTGCTATCTGAAAGTGAGCCTTCCTATTGAAACTTTCCTACTCCGAAATGACCATAAACTAAAGAAGCTATTGCCTTAGGACTCATCTTGCTAACGATGCACAAAATAAATCAAGGTAAAGCACAGATGCTCATACACACAATTCAGAGCCATGACAGCAGTTTGATGCTAAGATGCTGAGTTACCCGGGGAAGGAGCTTGGTGATACCACTCTCGCCGCTCAGGGTGTTCATTGCTGTTATGAGCACTGGCTGCAAAACAAAGGCTGAAAGCTATTTTCGCCTTTTTTGTTTTTGTTTTTGTTAAAGCGAAAATCGTTTTCAGATTTATTTCGGTTAGCAAAAACAGGTACTAATGCATGTTTTTCATAAAAGCGAAGCGGCCTAACATGAACTTCGGAAAAGGTGGAAATACCTGAGTACAGATTTAGCAAGCAGTTTGATTTTTTAAACTTGATTTATACTGCCATCTAGTGGTACAACTTTCTGTAGGTCCACTGGGTACCCTTAAATACATGGTGGAATCTAGGATTTATGCTGGCAAGTGAAGAGAGAACTAGCTCCTCCATGTAACCTACAAGGTCCCCTCATACAGGCTAAGAAAAAAATTAACGTAAATACGGAAAAAGGCTCCCAACAGAGAGTCTCTTAAACCACAGAGCTTATTACATTAGCTTAAACACACACACACACACACACACACACACACACACACACACACACACACACACACAAATAGGTTTTATTTGTCACCATGAAAAGTCTGAATTTTAAACAGCTTATTGGACTGGGGGCTCATATCCACCAGCTCATTCAATTTAAGCACCTGTCCCATTCCAAGTAGCTTTTTCAGAACTGCTCCCTTC
Organism: Macroglossus sobrinus; assembly: GCA_004027375.1. Classification (NCBI taxonomy): domain Eukaryota; kingdom Metazoa; phylum Chordata; class Mammalia; order Chiroptera; family Pteropodidae; genus Macroglossus; species Macroglossus sobrinus. The sequence continues at coordinate 612,291 of PVKZ01000572.1, read as the reverse complement.
ACCATGAAGCTCTATGAGTTTTCCCAATTCAAACTTGGGTTTCTTCAGCCTTTTGACTTTTCTAACAAAGGCATCATAGAGAGGATAAATAGATTGGCAAGACTTTTCTATGTCTTTTCCAATGATATCCAGAATCCCGATTTCATCATCTTCTTCCAGAGTTGGTGGACTTGATGATGCTGAGTGTAAGAGGTCTTCAGAATCTGATTGTGTTTTTTAGTACAACCAACATGAAACAGACTAAGCAAATAACCATCAGTAACCTTGACATCAACATGAGCTTTAATCAACATAAGCTTCAGTCATAGTCTGCCATTTTTGACCATGGAGCACATTTTGTCACAGGTAAGATCCATGACATGGAAATGAATCAGGCAGTTTTTGCTCTGAATGTTCTGTTTCTAGCTTGAATTTTCTAAATGCAACTTCATCATTCTGCAGATCAGCTAGGATCACTTTGAAAACATGACCTTAAGACCATCAGATGCAATTTTGGTTCCTTGAGTCCCCATGGCTAGTGTTTTCCCAATATTTCGTATATTTAATGTAGTTGGTGCTTTCACATTATACCAATATTTCCTAGAAAATTGGTCAACCACTTTATTCTTGGCTCCTTTTTTGCTGCCTTTCGAAAGACACTTTTTCTTCCCAACGTCCACAAGACTACTTAGAGAGCCAAAAGAGTATGTACATCAGCTCTTTTTACTTATATATTTGATTTTACCATAATTATTCCACATAAGCTGTTTATCTTAGATAAATAAATACAATACTGGCTGATTAATTTAATGTCTCTCTATTTGGCTATCTGGGTTCAAATCCTAGTCCTTGAACTCATTATGAAACACCTCCATGCCTGTTTTCTAATCTGTAAAACAGAGGTAATAATTAAATGTACCTCCTAGAGTAGTATAAGAGACACTATACTCAGCACAGAAACTAGCACAAAGTAAATGCTCAGTGGAAACACAAGGTATCATTATATATATATACATACATATATATTAGCAGCTCCTCAGGACAGCCCACTGTCCCATTCCATTAGCAAATAGACCCTTAGACACAATAAGAACCCAAGATCAGGTCTCTGGACACTAGAATTGGCATATGATGCAGAAATTCTGGGTACTTACTTAAAGGAATTGAAAACAGAGACTCAAACAGATATTTGTACACCAGTGTTCACCACAATATTATTCACAATAGCTGGAAGGTGGAAACAACCCAAATGACCATCAACAACTGAATAAATTTTAAAAAATGAGATATATACATGCAATGGAATATTATTCAACTATAAAAAAGAAGGAAATTCTGAGGCATGGATGAATGTTAAGGACATTATGCTACGTGAAATAAGCCAGTAACAAAAATACTATGTGATACCACTTATGTGACATTCCTACAGTGCTCAAGTTCATGGAGACAGAAAGTATAGTGGCTGGAGGAAAGGGAATAGGGAGTGATTGTTTAAGAGACAGAGTTTCAGTGTGGAGTGATGAAGAGTTCTGGATATAAAATGGTGATAACTACACACCAATGTAAATCTACTTAATGTTACTGAATTATAAGCTTAAAAATGGTTTAAATGGTAAATTTTATGTTATACATATTTTACAACAATAATAGGTAGGGCCACACATTGCCCTTCTCACTCTCTACCCTCATCTATAGATGCTGTCTGAGCAGCCCTGGGGCACTGCCAGGGACAGGGATCCTAGCAGGGAGCACCAGAACCTTAAAAGAGGTTTCACAGTCTGACTTCCCAAGTCCCCAGCCCCACCCCACCCCCACCTCCACCCACATATGCAGGTACCTTGTTGTGTTACCTTCTGACACTTGGAGGAAAAACAAAAAGGCAACACCCTGGAATCCTGGAAAGATGCCAGGAATTGTGTGACAATGTCTCTTTAACGCCAACCTGGACATTTTTTTTTAACTGTAGCTGTCTGGTGAACCAAGGTTTTGCTTTTAAAAGAAGGGAAATATCAGAATAGTGCACATGATTCTAATTTTCATTTGTGAGTAGAGCAAGGACTAAACGTGGACAGCTTTGATGCCTATTGATTAACACTGAGAAACAGTTTAAATGAGGCAATGAAGCAAAAGATAAGCCAGATCCAGAAACAGCTGAGGCTCTAACCCCCTGCAAGAGACTGGAAATCCATGAGACTACTCAGCAGGTAGAGAACTGAAAACCTGCTCTTACATGCTTTATATTCAGAATAAGTAATCTTACCTGTAAAAGAAGCCAGAAAAAAAACAAAGTCAAAAAGTCCTTCCCCAAAATCCTACTAAGAAACAGCTTGGCGGGGAAAAAAGAGGTTTGGCCCAGCTTTTTTAAAAACTTATTTTTTATTAGGGTGACATTGGTTTATAACACTGTATAAATTTCAGGGGTGCAACACTGTAAATTGACAGCTGTATGTACCACATCATGCTCACCACCAAAAGTCCAGTTTTCATTATTCACCGTACAGCTAAGCAACTTTACCTGTTTCACCCTCCTTCCACCGACCGCTCTTCCCCCTCTGGTGACCACTGATCTGTTGTGTATGCCTTTATAAATCTGCATTTGCTTTGCTTTGTTTATTCATTTGCTTTGTTTTTGTTTTTATATTCCACATATGAGTGAAATCATGTGGTATTTGTCTTTTTCCATCTGACTTATTTCACTTAGATGTGACAACCCATGCTGTCACAAATGGTAAGTCACGGATACTACTCAGCCATGCGTTCCTGCAGTGAACAGAGGAGTATGTATATCTTTTTAAATTAGTGTTTTAATATTCCGCAGATAAATATCCAGAAGTGGAATAGCTGAATCACATGACAATTTTATTCTTAATTTTTATGAGGAATCTTCATACTGTTTTCCACAGTGACTGTACCAATTTACAATTCCACCAGCAGTCCATAAGAGAGCCCTTTTCTCTGCATCTTCTCCAACACTCATCTACTAATAGCCATTCTAAAGGTGTGAGGTAACATCTCATTGTGATTTGATTTGAATTTCCCTAATAATCACTGATGTTGAACGTTTCTTCATGTTTCTGTTTGCCATGTGTACATCTTTTTTAGAAGAATGTCTGTTCAGATGTGCCCATTTTTAAATTAAGCTGTTTTTTGTGGTTGAGATATATGAGTTCTTTATATAGTATGGATATTAACTCTGATCAATGCATAATTTGCAAATATCTTTTTCAATCTGGCAGGTTGCCTTTTCATTTTATTGATAGTTACCTTTCCTGGACAAAAGCTTTTCAGTTTGATATAGTCTCATTTGTTTATTTTGGAGTAGAATTCACAAAAACATCACTAAGACCAATGTCAAAGAGATCTATGTATGTATGGTTTCAGGTCTTTACGTTCAAGTCTTTAATTCATTTTGAGTTAATTTTTGTGACTTGTATGAGGTAGTGGCCTACTTTCATTCTTTTGAATGTGGCCATTCAGTTTTCCCAAAAAAGAAAAGAGGCTTTTCTTTTTCTACTGTATGTTCTTGACTCTTTTGCCATAAATTAGTTGTTCATATATGTGTGGGTTTACTTCTGGGCTCTTGATTCTGTTTCATTGGTCCACGTGTCTATTTTTCTGCCAGTACCACACAGTTGTGGTTACTCTAGCTTCGCAGTAGAGTTTTAAATCAGGGGATGTGACACCTCTGGCTTTTTTTTTTTTTTTCTGGATTGTTTGACTATTTGGGGTCTTTTGTAATTCCACACAAATTTTAGCATTTTTTGGTTTTATTCCTATGAAAAATACTGTTGAGATTTTGATCAAGATTGCACTGAATCTATAGATTGCTTTAGATAATATGAATATTTTAACAATGTTAATTCTTCTAATCCATGAGCATGGCATATCTTTCCATTTCTTTGTGTCTTTCAATTTCTTTCAACATTCTTATAGTTTTCAGTATACAGGTCTTTCACTTCCTTCCACCTCCTTGGTTAAATCTATTCCTAAGTATTTTTTATTTTGTTGTTGTTGTTGTGATTACAAATTAAATTTTTCTCTTATTTTTTTTCTAATTTTTCATTATTAGTGTATAGAAATGCAGCAGAGTTTTGTACATTAACTTTGTACAACTTTTGAGTGTTTATTATTTATAATGGTTTTTTTGGTGTAGTCTTTAGGGTTTTCTATATATAAAATTATGTCACCTGCAAATAGTGACAACTTTACTTCTTTCTTTCCAATTTGGATGACTTCTATTTCTTTTTCTTGCCTGATTGTTCTAGCTAGAACTTCCAATACTATGTTGAACAACAGTAGCTAGATTAGGCATCCTAATCTTAGAGGTAAAGCTTTCAGTTTTTCACCTTTGAGTATGATATTAGCTATAGGTTTATCATATACGATCTTTATTGTGTTGAGGTACTTTCCTTCTACACCCATTATACTGGCAATTTTTAGTATAAATGAATACTGAATTTTGTTAAATGCTTTTCCTGCATCTGTTGAGGTAATCATGATTTTTATCCTTCGACCTGTTAATGTGGTATATCATACTGATTGATTTGTAGATGCTGAACCATCCTTGAATCCCTCAAATAAATCCCACTTCATCGTGGTATATGATCCTTTTAATGTATTGCTATATTCAGTTTGCTAGTGTTTTGTCAAGAATTTTTACATTAATGTTCATCAGAAATACAGGCCTGTAATTTTCTTTGTGTGCATGCGTGTGCGTTATCCTTGTCTTGTTTTGGTATCGGGGTAATGGTGGCCTCATAAAATGAACTGGGAAGCATTCCTCCTCTTCAATTTTTTGGAAGAGTTTAAGGATAGGTATTAAATCTTCTATGAATATTTAGTAGAATTTACCAGTGAAGCTGTCTGGTCCTGGACTTTTGTTCCCTGGAAGGTTTTTGATTACTTTTTTAATGTCCTTACTAGTGATTGATCTATTAGGATTTTCTATTTCTTCACAATTCAGTCTTGGAAAGTTGTATGAATCTAAAAATTTCTTCATTTTCTCTAGATTTTCTAATTTACTTGTATATAGCTATTTATAGTAACTACTTATGATCCTTTATATGTCTGTAATATTCATTGTAACTTCTTTTTCATTTCTAATTTTGATTATTTGAGCCTTCTCTCTTTTTTTCCTTTGTGAGTTTAGATAAAGTTTTATCAACTTTGTTTATCTTTTCAAAGAATCAGTTCTTAGTATCATTTATCTTTTCTATTGTCTTTTTAGTCTCTATTTCAATTATTTCCACTCTGATTTTTATTATTTTCTAACTTTTACTGACTTTGGATTTTGTTTCTTCTTCCTTTTCTGGTTCCTTTAGATATAAGATGAGATTATTTATTTGAAATTTTTCTTTTTTTCTTGAGGTAAGGTTGTATTAGTACAAACTTCTCTCTAAATACCACTTTTGCTGCATCCCATAGCTGTTGATATGTCATATTTTCATTTTCGTTTGTCTCTATGTATTCTTTTAATTATCCTTTGATTTCCTTGTTGACCCAACAGTTATTCAGTAGCATGTTTTTTAATCTCCACATATTTGTGATTCTTCCAATTTTCTTCTTATAGTTGATTTCTAGTTTCATACTATTGTGGTTGGAAAAGATGCTTGATATGATTTCAATCTTCTTTAATTTATTAAGACTTGTTTTGTGTCCCAACATACAGTTTATCTTTGAGAATATTTCATGTGCACTTGAGAATAATGTATATTCTGTTGCTTTTGGATGAAAAGTTTCATATATATTTATTTAAAATCTATCTGATCTAATATGTCATTTAAGGCTGCTGTTTTCTTGTCTGTCTGGGTGATCTATCCATACATGTAAGTAGGATGTTAAAGTTCCATACTACTGTTGTATTGCTGTCAATTTCTTCTTTTTAGGTCCTTGATATTTTGGTGCTTCTATGTTGGGTCCTTGATATTTTGGTGCTTCTATATTAATAAATGCTATGCCTTTTTGATGCCCCCCTTTATTAGTATATAATGGCCATCTTTGTCTCATGTTAACTATTTTGGCTTGAAGTCTGTTGTGCCCTAAGTATGTTTGGCTACACCACTTTCTTTTGGTTATCTTTGCCTGGAGTATCAGCTTCCACCCCTTTGCTTTGAACCTGTGTTTGTCTGAAGCTGAGATGAGTCTCTGCAGGCAGTTTATTGCTGTGTCTTGTTTTTTAATCCATCCAGCCACTCTGTGCCTTTTAATTGATGAGTTTTTTCCACTTACATTTAGGGTGATTATTGATATATGAGAGCTTACTACTGCCATTTTATCTTTTGTTTTCTGTTTGTTCTATATCTCTACTTTTTCTTTTTCCCTTGTGTTTCTGTCTGCCATTTTAGTTTGGTATTCCTTTTATGATGTTTTTCTCAGTTTACTCTTTTTTTATGTTTTGTGTGTCTTTTTGTTTGTTTGTTTTGTGGTTACTATGTAGTTTATATAAAATGTCTCATAGATAATATAGTCTTTTTTCTGCCAATAGCATCTTATCTTAATAAGCCTATCAGGTTCCATTCTTTTCTTCCTTCCCTTTTATGTTTTTGTTGTCACAAATTATTCCTTTTTATGTTATGAATTCATTACCAAATTGAAGTAGCTATAGTTATTTTTAATGTGTTCCTCCCCTTTAACTTTCTATTATTTTAGTGTTTAACACTCTAGTCTGAAATGGCTTTGCACTGGCCCAGTTTTTTAAAACTATTCTGTAATGAGGCACACATTTTTAAAAATTTTATTTATTTAAATTAGTTTCAAGTATACAGTACATTGGTTAGACATCTATATAGTTCATAAAACGATTCCCCCAATTGCTCCCTCACTCCCCTGGCCCTCCACCTAGCCATCATATTAATCCTAACTGCATTCTCTCTGCTGAGGCACACATTTTTTTAATGTATAACCCAGAATTTATTGATCATCTGTTTTCAGGTACTGAACTGGGAGGATTATTATGTAGTTATCTAATGCTGCATAACAAGATACACCAAAATTTTGTGGCTTAGAATACCAATAATCATGTATTATCTGTCACATTTTCTGTGGGCTTAGAATTCAAAGAGGGCACAGTGGGAGTGGTTTATATCTGCTACAGGCTGCCTGGGACCTCAGATGAAAAACTGAAAGCCGGAGGCTTGAATCATTTGAAGACTTGTCCATTCATATGCCTGATGGTTGATGCTGGCCATTAACTAAGGGCCAGCTAGACCACCCACATGGGGCCTTCCTATGTGACTTGGGTTTCCTCCCAACATGGTAGCTTAAATCAAAAAGCAAGGATCACAAGACAGACAGCCATGAAAACCTTATTTCCTTTATGACCTAGCTCTAAAAATCATGCAGCATCACTTTGGGCACATTCCATTGGTTGGTAACAGTTACAAAGATTTGCTGAATTTCCTTTCAAGGGATGGGGGGGACATAGACCCTACCTTTCCTGGTATGATATAAGAAGAGCACTTAGGTTGTGATATCTATCCATACATGTTGATGTCGCATCTTTAGAAAATACAATTTTCCACATTGTGCATTATCTCAATTTATCCTCAAACAAAATGAAACAAAACAAAAACAAAAAAACCTATGAGGTAGATACTATTAGCTCTATTTTACAGTCCAGGAAACTAATGCTCAGAGAAGTAACTTTCCAATGTCAGACACCTAGTAAGGACAGCAAGGGATTCTGACTCCAGTATCCAAGCCCTCAACCTCCAAACCCCGCTCCCAGCTAGAGGTTATATTGACTTATCTACACTGGAAGTTCAAGTTTCCTGTCTGTTTATGAATATGCACAAGTTCTTAGAGAAAAAATAATAATTTCTTATTGCAGGAATATTGGATCTTCTGTTCCTTCTATAATAGGGGCTAGAGTTTCAGGAATATGTTGTATAGAAATATTATGTCAAGCTGGACAGCACCAAGTACATAGGCAGCCCAGAGTAGACATCGATGGACTTCATGTGCCACCAAAGAATAAGCCTGAGTCCCCACAAAATGGCCAGAGTACTTGAACAGAAAGTTGCCACCACTTGGACTTTGACCAGTTGACCCCCAAATCAGCCTAAATATATGTGGTAGCCAACCACCAAGATGCCCCCCCCCCATGATTACTGTCTCCTGATATTCAGATCCTTGTGTAATCTGCTCCCACACTTACTGGCATTGGTCTATGTGATGAAGAGCTTAAGACAGAAGTGATGATATGTCAAATCCAATATTTAGTTTTAAAATATTGTGACTTCTGGGGTGATTCCATAGTGTAGTGGTTAGCATGTCTGCTTTACATGCAGAAGGTCCTGGTTTTGTGCCCCAGGTGGAGCCACAGACCATACCCTGCGTGCGCCAGGCCCTGGGTGCATGCTGTGAGCATGTGGGAGGAGATGCCCCGCCTTCAGAGATCCAGTTCTTAAGGAGAAATGGCAACATCCATAGGTCAGGGGTGGAAGTGGGGGGAGGGGGAATAAAATGGGGGGGGGGGAATAAAATAAAATAAAATAAAATACTATGACTTCTGTCTTGGGCTCTCTCATCACTCAAAGAAAAAGATAGCTACCATGTTCTGAAAACATTTGGGCAGGCTATGGAAAGCTTACATAGCAAGGAACTGAGACCTATAGCCAGAAGCCAGCAAGAAACTAAAGCCTTCCAACAATCTGGCAGCAATCTCAGCTAAACTGCTTCTGGATTCCTGACCCTCAGAAACCACTTAAGATAACAAATATGTATTGCATTAAACTGCTACTTTTAGGGGTCGTTTGTTACATAGTAAGAGTATCTGTATAGTTGAAGAGCTAGCGTTTTGGGGAGCAAGCACGCTACATTTAAATTCTGATTCCACTATCCCCTGGGTAAATAGCATGACCTCTCTGAGCCTCAGGTTCCTGGGAGCGAAAATGCAAATGACACTAATTCCAAAGGCTAAGTAAGGATGAAAGGAAAGAAGTTAGAACAGGAAATATTCTTCCTTCTCAACATTTTAAAGCTAGACTTAAGAGTTCCTTCAGAGCAAATTTCTCTGTGATAATAATAGGTGATAACTGTACAACAAGCATTGTAATAACAATAATAATAATCTATTTATTCCAGACAATGTTCCAAGCACTTAAATTTCAGGTACAGATTTCCTGTAATATTACTTCAGCTGTTTTACTCTATCTATATAGAGACATTAAAAATATTGTAGCATTAATAGAACACATTATGTATGTTCAAATTTTGTATTATAGAAATGAGACTTTAAAAAATCCTATCTTCTTATAGTACAAGAAAGTAATTAAATAATGAAACAAAACACACTGAACTTATTTCAGCTGCTTCTCATAGACATGTAATCATTGAATATCCATAGAAAAGTATTCATAGGGTACCCATTTTACCCAAGGTATTGTCCTAGGTACCATAAGGTATTAAAAACAATCTAAGGAATCATCTCTGTCTTCAAGGAATTTTTAGACTTTCTAAGATAAAAAGCATGAAAACCTAAATACTATAGGATAATACTATAAATGAGGTTGCAAGGATGTAAATGAGTAAATAACACAGCAAGCTAAATTGGCTTTGAAGATGTACATATCTGGACCTTAATCTTAGATTTGCTGTTTACCAGCTTTGTGGAGTTAGGCAAAATCACTTACCTATCTGTGCCTCAAATCCTCATCTGTAAAATTGTGTTAATAAGATATAGGTTTATGAGATGCCTCAGAGGGTTGTTATCAGAACCAAATGAGATAGATAGAGTCCCCAATATATGAGGAACACTGTATTTCTAATATATATAATATGTGCAGGTGTTTGTTTATGTGGAGGCTGCAGGCTATTAAGAAGAGATAAAACAGGGAGGAATGTGGAATATGCTGATGATAGTGAGAAGTGGTTCTTAAATCAGTCTTAAGACCAAGTCAGCTTTAAATGATGGAGGAGGAGAAAGGAGGGGTAGGATGGAAGGACACAATGGAGGTTCTGAGCATATGAGAGAATTGGAAGGACAGCCTTGAAATCATCCTGCCACAAAGGCACTGCCATCAATAACGACTTCACTCTGCTAAATGAGAAATAATAGAACAAACCATAATAATGACAAAACTTTCTGTAGCGTTAAAGACTTTGTGTTTATCAACTCACTTAATCCTCATAACAATTCTATGAGGTAATACTGTAGTTATCAATCAACTCGTGTGACAGAGAGTTTAAATAACTTGCCCAAGATTTCGTAGCTAGCAAAAAGCAAAGCTGGGCTTTGAAGCCCATCAGTCCCACTCTAGACCTTGGGCTCTTACCTGCTGCATTAACTTCAACTAGTTAATTAATGATACATTTTTCATTCTATTTAACACTTTCTCAACTCCTCGCCAAGTCCCAAGAAACCCAACAGAAATCTCATAGGAAAGGTAAACTAATGCTAAATTAGCTCAATTAATATTAAATCAACAAAAACATTATCTAAATTTGTCCCAAAGCTTTATAATCTTTAAGGATCAGAGACTTCTCCAAAAATCTGACAAAAAATAAGGCTCCTCTTCCAGAAAGATGTTCATGTACAAATATAAAGCGTGCATAGTATGTCAGGGATTCCCTGACCCCCCATCCCCAGGGATGAGCCCTAAGTTGACACCTTTTGATCTCACAATTTCCAGAGCCAGATAAAGCCCCTTCAAGTGCAAATAGTATGGGGGTCACATCCAGTCCCAATATGCACAGATAATCGAGGATGCCAGGGCAAGAAGCTGCTCTGTCTGCAGTCTTCAACTATGTACATTGTATTGGATAAGTATTGAGTTCTTGGTGAATCTTGGGGTCTTGGAATGCTGATGTTTTCATGCTGCCAGTATGGAGAAAGCAGTTTGTGGGTGGGGTCTTTTGGAGGAAGTCTATATGACCAGGGGGTGTTGCTTCTGCCCTACCATACTGGCAGGTGTCACTGACCACTGGGGTGGTAAGAACCCATTTCCAGACTAAGGGCCAAGACTGAAACAGAATTAACCTAAGTCTGGTCCTATCCTCAAACAGTCCTGCCACATGTATACTGGGGCAGGCCAAAAGTATAATAAATAGTTTTCTTTCCCCTCACACTGAGTTTAGCAACAGTGTTTCCTTCCTATCTAATTTTCTTCTGTGCAAGGAACAAAATACAGATAATATGATATAATATTAAAGAATGAGTTTAGGAGACATAGATTCAAATCCCAGCTTCACCACTTACTCAGGGAAGTTACTTAGCAGCTCTGAACTTCTGATTTCTATTCTAGAAAATATAGAGACTAATGTTTACATTTGCAGAATTGTGAGGATTAAATAAGACAATACACTTATGTTTCTGGAACATAAATACTTAATATTAGTTGCTAAAACCAAACATCTTGGTGTTTCTGGCTATCAAATTTCCACTGAGATTAACAGCCTCCTTAGATGGGTGTGTTTAAATCTGTGAATATCAAGACCTATCATGACCTCAGAAATCTATGAGATCCACAAATCCCAAACCCTATAGGTCAGATACCATTACCATTTCCTTAGATTTCTCACCTTTCCTGGCACAGAGCTTGGTGAGCAACTGGATGTTGGTAGGCACAGGTAGGCCATCGAGTACTCTAGAAGAGGTAGGATCACCTTAAGAAATTAACAAGTGGAGCAGACTTCCTGTCCACTGTCAGAAGACAGAGTCAATATTAAATCATGACTTCCTTGCAGAGCACTCTGTGATGGAGACAGTCTTGGTCTCTGGAAGTTTTCTGCAATGGTTTAGTTCTCTGAAGAGCCATTGGGCAGGCTCTTCATCTCTTGTTTTGGAGGTGAGGAAAGGCCTTGGGGGAATCTACTGGATTAATTTATGTTCTGCATCTTTAAAACAAACAAAAAAAGAATGCAAAGATTTGCAATGAAAGATATACCATAGACTTAAAATAGAACACAGAATTGAAGAAAAAAGGAGCAGATGTGATAACCCTAAAAGGTACCACAGTTATAAATTTCACCCTACAGTTCTTGAATAAAAAGAGACACTAAGTTTCATAGCTCTCATCAGAAAAAAATAAAATGTGTCTCTGGCCACACCGTCCTGAATGTGCCCAATCTCATCTTATCTTAGAAGCTAAGCAGGGTTGGGCCTGGTTAGTTAGTACTTGGAAGAGAGAAAAAGCATAAAGTTTTAATTTGTAAGGAAAGTCATAACTCTTTCCTAGCACTAAATTCTGGTGAAAATTTTCCATATGGAATGTACATAAGAAACTGGAGCCATACCAGGTACTGTCTTCAATAACTGTTTAACATTAAATAAATGATTTTCATGTGACTCCTTATTATAATAATGTGAAATAAAACACCACCTCAAGGGAGATGATCAGTGAAGAGGTTGAGAATAGGCCCCCCAAGATGTGCCACTTTTGCATGAGGATATTTTGAGCTGAAGGCCCCAGAGAAACTTTTACTTCTCTCTTAAAGAATTTCATTTAGGGTCTTGCCCAAAATAACAGTTGTTACCAGAAACAACTTTATGATCTATCTGTTATGTCAGGGCAAACATCTGATTGCTGAACATCTGCTCTTCTTATCATCTTGTGAATTACCCTCCTCCCCTCTGAATCCCAGGCCCCTGTCCCATTCCTTGGCTCAATATGGCATATATATCTTATTTTACCTTTTTGCCTTTGAACTTCTCATGCATGTGGGGTTTCATATGTGCCAATTTAAATTTGTTTTTTCCTATTAATGTCTTATGTCCATTGGATTATTAGAGCAACCAAAAGAAAGTTTATCGAGTAGAAAAAAATTCTTCCTTCCCAACATCAGACAACACCACAATGAGAGACATTCTAACGTGGCTTAGCGTCTTCAAAGAGTCAATATCATTACTGCTAATTTTCTAAAAATTATATTTAAAATCATAATCAAAATATCTAGTTTGTGAATACTTTTATTTTATAACTAATACTTGTAAATTATTAGTTTGTGGATATTAAATGACTGTATCATGTTGAGTTTAATAACATATTCACATAGCAAAAAAAGTCAATATCATGAAAATCAAAGGTGGGGGGGAATGTTTAAGATTAAAAATACAGGATACTGAAGAAACATAACCATTTCCAATTCATGAATCTTGGTTGATGAAGAAAACCCTTGTAAGACATTTTAATGATAGTCTAAGAAATTTGAATATGGACTGATTACTGTTAGGTATGATAATGGTATTGTGGCTGTGTAAAAAAAGATCCTTTTATTTATTTATTTATTTTTGAAGATGTATTCTGAAGAATTTAGAGGTAACTTTGAAATGGTGCCTGAGCACACCAGGCTGGGAGGAATGAACTTGCTATGGACTGAATCATGTCTCCCCCATAATTCGCATATTGAAGTCTTAACTCTCAGTACCTCAGAATATAGTCATATTTGGAGATAAAGTCTAAAATTAGGTCAATATGACTAATCCAATATGACTGGTGTCTTTATAAGAGAAAATGTGGACACAGACATACACAGGGTGGATGACATGAAGACACAGGGTTAATAAGACAGCCATCTACAAGCTAAGGACAGAGGCCTGGAACACATCTTTCCCGCATGGCCCTCAGAAGGAACCAGCTCTGCTGACACCTTGATCTCAAACTTCTAGCCTCCAGAATAAATTGAGAAAATAAATTTCTGTTGTTTAAACCACCCAGTATATGGTACTTTGTTAAAGCAGCCTTGGCAAACTAATACAGAACTCGTTGATTTGCCACCAAAGCCTAGGAGCCTTTTCCCATATCCCCACTCCAGCCCTGTTCCTAAGGCTCAGAGAAATTAAGAAATTAGCTGTAGGTCACGGGCAGAGTTTACAACAGCTGTCCCATACTTTCTGGCTATATCCGCCGGCCCCATCCCCAAAATTGTTATATCAAAATTCTTTTATCCTTCAAAGAGGAAAAAGCAGAGCAGCCAAGAAGAGTTCAGAGGTTGCAGCCTCAGGTTCTAGGGAGTCTGGGTGTTCTCAGGGCTCCCCTTTTCTCCAGGTAACATCTTCATATGAATCACTGCTAAAGGTACTATATCATAGTAAAAACTGACAAAGGACAAGCAGTCCCACAACAAAACAGCTTTGTAAAGCTACTACAGTTCTGGCCTCTTGTTGTGGCGCGATCAATTCTAAGACCCACAGAGCCAATTAAGATGAATTATGAGCCTTTATTAGCCAGCAACTGACTCTACCTTGCAGGGTTAGAGGAGATCAGCCCCGAGCTTCCAGAGGAGGCAGTTTATAAAGCTTAAGACCATATCCTGGTGGTCTTCCGAACAAGCAAGCAAGCGGATTACAGGAAGCAGTAGATTATAAAAAGCAGATGTTGGCTGCAAACGTCTTATACAAAGATAAATGTCCTATACAAAGGTAAATAAATGTCCTATACAAAGGTAAATGTCCTCAGGGAACTCTTAGATCAAACAGAGCCTAGCAGGCAGTTTCCTTATCCGCATCCTGGTGGTGGTCAGTGCTTTCCTGGGGGCTGGTGCCTGGAGATATCACTTCTCTGTGACTAATTTACTGGAAAGTTTTTTACTTCTACACTCTCCTCACTGCAGAAACTACAGAAACTCAAGAAGAACCCTTGCCTGGAGGATAATTCAGGGTTGAGCAGGTGAGTATGGCCCACTTTAACCTTTCAAAGCAGTAGCAAAGTCTACACGGCTGTCTGAGGAACACTTTGGCACTGACAGTTTTGCTGCAGGAACTTTGTCCTCAAGTTCTAACTTTCTGAACCCTGACGTGAACCCTGCCCCCTGATTTCCTGGTGACTTTCTAACTTTGTTTCTGCCTTTCCCATGGTGCTTAACCCCTATTTGACCTTAAGATTCTATAACCCTAAAACTTAGTCCTGATAACCAGCTGGCTTGGGTACAATAGCATTTGGAAAGCAAAGTCATGGGACTGAAACCAGAAGAAAATCTATTCATGAGAGGAGCAGATGGCAGCTGGAAACAGAAGGATAGAGAAAGGAAGGCCAGTTTCTACCTCCTACCGGACCTGATTAACTGGGGATTTCAGAGCAAGAGTCACTCAACTCTTGCTCACTCAATCTCCCTCTCCTAATAAAGGCAGTGACGATTATCACAGCTCCCACATCCCTCCCAGCAGGGCTCAGAAGAGCAATGGCACTGACAGCCCCTCTGAAATAGAAAGCAGTGAGAAGAAGAAAGTGGGAAGTCATCCAATGCCACTCTCTAATTAAACACTAAAAAAATGTTTTTGAAGGCATGTTATTTTTCAAACATTTTTTTAATTTTTCAATGACAGTTAACATACAACAAACATATTAGTTTCAAGTGTACAACATGGTGATATATATATATATATATATATATATATATATATATATATATACTTAAGTTATATAACTTAAGTGTGATCACCCTGATAAGTCTAGTTTTCATCTGACACCATTTATAGTTATTACAATATTACTGACTATATTCCTTATGCTGTAATTTACATCCCCATAACTATTTTTATAACTGGCAATTTGTACATCTTAATCCCCTCTTCTTTTCACCCATCCCTCCAACTCCACTCCCATCTAGCAACCATCAAAATGTTTTCTGTATCTATGAGTTTTTTGTTTGTTCATTTATTTTGTTTTTTTAGATTTCACATATAAGTGACATTATATCATATTTGCCTTTCTCTGGCTGACTTTTTTCACTTAGCATATCCCCTAGGTCATCTATGTTGTTGCACATGGCAAGATTTCATTCTTTTTTCATGGCTGAGTAATATACTATTGTATATATGTACCACTTCTTTATCCATTCATTTGTTGATAGACACAGGTTGCTTCCATATCTTGACTATTGTAAATAATGCTGCAATGAACATATGGGCACATATGTGTTTTTGAATTAATGTTTTGTGTTTCTTCGGATAAATACCCAGAAGTGGAATTGCTGGATCCTTCTTTGTCTCTTGTTACAGTCTTTGTTTTAAAGTCTATTTTGTCTAGTATAAGTACTGTTGCCTCAACTTCTATTTGCATTTTTATAAACTATCTTTTTTCATTCCTTTACTTTCAGTCTGTGTGTATCTTTCAATCTAAAGTAAGTCTCTAAAGATCAGCATATGTAAGGGTCTTGTTTTCTTATTCATTCAGCAACCCTATCGTTTGATTGGAGCATTTAATCCATTTACATTTAAAGTAATTGTTGATAGATATGTAGTTATTGCAATTTTATTATTCACACTTTTTTCTCTCTTTTATTTTCTTTCTTCTTCTTAAAGAAGACCTTTTAATATTTTTAAAAATATTTGTTTGGCATTAATGAACTCCTTTAGCTTTTTCTTGTCAATGGTTTGAACTCTGCATGTGATAGATTGCTTGTCTCTTTTTTTTTTTTTAGCTCTTTTTCTGGAGTTCTGTTCTCTCACTTGGGATATGTTTCTGTGTCTCCTCATTTTGGCTGCCTCCCTGTGTTTGTTTCTTTTATTATTATTTATTTTTTATTTTTACTTTTTATTTTTATTTATTTTAATTAGTTTCAAGTATACAGTACATTGGTTAGACATCTATATAGTTTGTAAAATGATCCCCACCACTGTTCCCTCACTCCCCTACCCTGCACCTAGCCAATATATTAATACATTCCCTATGCTGTGCTCCCCATCCCCGTAACCATCATCAGCTACTAATTTGTACTTCTTTAGCCCTTCACCTCATTCTCCCAGCCCCGCAAACCCTCCCTCTGTTTGACACCAAATTGTCCACTATATTTGTGAGTCTGTTTTTGATTAGTTTGTTCTTTTTATTCCTTAAGTTTTGCATATAAGTGAAATCATATAGTGTTTATCTTTCTCTTTCTGACTTAAATATCTTTTAGGTCAGTCAGAGCAATATCTTTTTTCATCCTCTTCCTTTTCATTTGTAGGGGTCTTGCTTTCTTATCCTTTCAGCCATTCTATCTTTTGGTTGGAATACTTAATTCTTTTCCATTTAAGGTACTTATTGATAGGAATATAGTTGTTACCATTCTTTATTCCTGTTTTTGATACATGTTTTTTCTTCTTAAAGAAATCCTTCCAACATTTCTTTTAACACTGGCTTGGTGGTGATGAATTCCTTTAGCTTATTTTTGTCTTGGAAGCTCTTTATCCATCCTTCAACTTTAAATGATAGCTTTGCTGGATAAAGTATTCTTGGTTGTAGATCCTGGATCTTAATCCTGTAAAATATTTTTTGCCAAACCCTTCCATCCCGCATAGTTTCTTTTGAGAAATCAGCTGACAGTCTTATGGGTATTCCCTTATAAGTAACTGTTTTACTCTTGCTGCTTTCAATATTCTTTCTTTGTATTTAACCTTTGGCATTTTAATTATGATGTGTCTTGATGTGGGCCTCTTTGGATCGCTGATTTTTGGAATTCTCTGAGCTTCCTGGGGTTTTATGTCCATTTCCTTCACCAAGTTAGGGAAGGTTTCCATCATTATTTCTTTAGACAGCTGTTCAACATCTTGATTTTTTTCAGGTATGCTAATCAGGTGGATATTTGGATCCTTAATAGTGTCCCATATCCTCCTTATTTTTATAGTCTTGGCATGTTATCTCTAATTGTGTGTCCTTGGCTTTCTCATCCTTTAGATAAGGCATTTGATCCTTTTCTTTATTCACTTTATTTATTTCATTTCACGTAATTCTCATCTCAGATACTGTGTTCTCCATTTAAGACTGATTCCCTTTTATAATTTTCATTTTCATTTTTTATCTCTTTGTTAAAGTTCTCATTGAATTTAACTAAAAGTCCATTGAGCATCTTTATAACCAGTGTTTTGAACTCTGCATCTGTTAGATTTCTTGGCTCCATTATATCTGGATCTCTGTTCTGTTCTCTCACATGGTTTCTGCTTCTTTGTCTTCCCATTTTGGCTGCCTTTCCATGTCTGTTTCTATGCACTAAGCAAAGCTCCTAAGTCTCCTGATCTTATTAGTATTAATTTGTGAAGTATCCACTGGCACAGTCCTGAGAGGGGTTCAGCTGCAGGCCAAATTTAGCCCAAGCCTCTATGCCTCCAGAGCCATCTGTTAAGATTCAGCAAGCAATCCACAGATGCTGTGCTTATAGTTGCCAAAAAAAGGCCATACCAGAAACCGAGGCTGCCTCCACTATGAGTTTCAGCAAGGGGCACCTGACTCACTGAGGATACACCTGGATGTGGCTTGTGTGGGGCCACGTGGTGGGGCAGGCAGGGTTTCAGGGAATCCTTTCTGCAGAGCAACCTCTGTTATCCAGTTTATGACTATGGCTGTCATGACTATGGCAGCGCTGTGTCCTGTGCACTGGTATCGGGGGAGTGCTCAACAGGAAACAATGGACACCATCCGCACTTCTGTACCCAGTGAATCTCACTTTGGCTCTCACTCCAACAATGTCTCTCTGTAAGTACCTGTTGTCCTCTGCGTGCAGCCTAACCGTCATTGGTGCTCAGAGTGAGCAGGTCCGTCACCGCAAAAATCTGCTTCTGGACGCAGCCCCTTTAAGAGGCGTTTGCCACTGCCACAGCCTCTGTCTCACTGAGCCACTCAAGACCAGGCAGCCTCGCATCCTTGCCCCAGCCTACCTTCTGCTGTTGCAGGGTACTCTCTTGGAGTTCTCCCAAGTTGTATGACTTGTTCCTCTAGGCAATTTTTCCTTACTGCTTATTCCTTGTTTCCATCATAACTTTGATTTGGTTGCCAGAGAGATGAACAGAAACTCTATCATCTATGCCATTTTTTTCCTCCTGTTTGTTTCTTAGTATTAGGTAGAGTTGCTATATCTCCCAGTTTTGGTAGATTGGTGTTATGTAACAGTTGCTCTGTGCAGCCCAGTGGCCTAGTCTCTCTGTTCATCTGAGCCAGGTGCCCCAGGTGTGTCCCTTGTATGGGTTGTATGTGCCCTCCTGTTGTAGTTGAGCCTTGATTGCTGTTGGCACATCAATGGGAGGGGCTGGACCTCAGGCTGATTCGTTGTGAGGACTGGCCATGAATACAGTGGAGAAGTTGTTGTGCAAGGGCAGCCTGACCCTACAGAGTAGGATTCACTTTAACAGGACTCTGATGCCTGCTCGGTCTGCCTTTTGAGGGTGTCATTTGTGAAGGTGGTTGGGTGGTTCTCTGGTGTGGTCTGAAACTAGCCACTGGGTGTGTTGTTTCTGGGGCCTTTTGCAAGGGGCCCTGGTGCAGGCCAACCTCAGCCACTGCCTGTGCCCTGCCCAGGGCCATTCGGTATGAACTACAAATTGATCCGCAGATAGATGCCACTTGTGCTGGGCTTGGAGGTGCCTGGGAGAGACTAAGCTGCAAACTGAGGCTTACAGACCACTAGTGTTGAGCTTAGGGCTGCTCAGCAAGAGGTACAGGGCAACCTGAAGGCCAGATGCTGCTTGTTTAGTGTTTGTGAACCTTTGAGATATTTTAGGAAAGTCCTCAGCATAAGATAAGACAGGCCATTTCTATGGAAAAGCTACTGGAAGTGGCTGGCTTAGGTGAGCCTGAAAATTGAGTGGGATGGAGTCTCAGAGAACCCCCAGGGCAGGGCGAATGGTGTTAGCCAAGTTGATGGAGACTCAAATATGGCATCTATCTGTACATGCGGCTGGGCAAGGGGAGGGGTCAACGAAGAAACAATGGCTCCTGTGAGCACTTCTGTCTAGGAGAAAGCTATCCCTCCAGCCCTTGCTCTGAAGCCAGGCAATGCAGTTTCTCCCTGTGAGTACCTTGTGCCTTTTGAGCTGCTGCCCCAGTGCTGAAGCTCAGAGCAAATGAGTTCATCAGTGGGTGAAACCATAAGTGGGTCCTTTAAGAGGAACACCTGGGACTATAGCAGCTTTTCATCTCACTCAGCCACAATCTCTGCTGGTTTTCATAGCCAGAAGTTATGGGGACTTCTCTTCCTGGCACTGGAATCCTGAGTTAGGGAGTCTAGTATGCAGCTGGGACATATCTCCGCCAAAGTATCCCTCTCAATTTTTAACCACCACATGTGTGTGTAGGACTGGCTCTTTCACATCTCTGTCCCTTCTACCAGTCTCAATGTGGCTTCTTCTGTATGTCCTTAGTTATAGGACTTTCATTCAGCTATGCTTTATGGAAGTAATGGTTGCTCTGTAGTTCAGTTGTAATTTTGATGTGGTTGTGGGAGAAAGTGAGTACAGAGTTGACCCACTCTGCCATCTTGACTGAAAGCCTGAGCATGTATGTTATTGTTAAATAATTTTATTCACTTGTTATTTTGTGTCTTTGATAATAGCCATTCCAGCATGTGTGAGGTGACAGCTCATTGTGGATTTGATTTTCAGTTCCTTAAATATATGGTGACAGATGGAAACTAGACTTTTGGTGGTGAGCATGCTATAGTATATACAAAAAATATCCAATTATAATGTTATATATCTGAAATTTATATAATGGTATTAACTAATGTTTCTCAATTTTAAAAAAAAATTTAAAAATAATTTTATTTTAAAATTTCACAATATATTTTTATTAAAGAAAAAATAGAAAAATAAAAAGAATAAAAGTCACCATAATATAACTAGGACATAATCACTTTCAATATTTAGTATATATAAATATACCTGTTACACAAAACTATTACCTTACATATCCTCAACAATATATCATGAACATCCTTCCATACTAGTAGTGTCACTTCTACCACTGCCTTTTAGTAGCTGCAGTGTGTTTCATTATATAGATAAAAGATAATGGTTTAAGCCAATCTTCCAGTGTTGCTTGTTTGGATCATTTCTCATGGAATTTAAATTCTTTGATGAAGTGGCAGATGATGAGGCCAAAGAAGGCTATATCTTAGCCTTTTATGGTTCTCAACCCTATCACCCCATCATTCACTGTCCTACTCCAATCTAAGCACTCTACATTTCCACATTGAGTTCCCTCACACTTGATCTCAGGATATTTCCAGATGTTTTCCTGTGTGAGCCCTGTCTAGAAACAAGTGTTGTAGGGGTCATAGCATCCTCTCTTACTTGGGCTTCCCCATCTTAGTCCTTGGAATTAACAGATTACTAAAAAAGGTGGCTTCAGCAAGATCTTGTTCTATTAGTGGATAGCATATTTTGTTCTATTAGTGGACAGCAACTTCCTAGTTACACTGGTGGCATTTCCCTGCCCACATTAGAGTTTCTGCCTTATTAAACAAGAGGCCCAGGAACTGGCTAGCAGAGGGTTAAAATACTCCTGCAGTGAACGAGGCCTGAGAAGGAGTAGGGAGAAAGAGAGGCCAAGTAGGAAGCTTGCAAACACACACACGCATGTACTCTTCAGAGCCTTTGCACTAGATGAGAAGTTTTCACAAGGAGACAAAGTTGTATATTATGCATTTCAGAGTATGAGAAGCCAGGATCTATGGACTAAATACAAGTATCTACTTTGCCCCAAAAGGAGGGATGCCATTGCCAGAGGTGTCCTGTGGGTGCTAACTTAGCTTTAAGCTGAGATTATGTTGTCAGAGATATATTACACACCATTGCAATCTCTTCATTTTTCCTAGTCTCTGTGGTTTTGCTTTAAGGTCTCTCCCTTTTCTCATTTCCTCATTGTAACATCAAGAATATCCTGTAGAAAACAGTGTGCCTTAAATGATTAAGATACAGATTCTGAGGGCAAAATAAATGAGGTAGTCAAAGGAGACCACTCCTGCTTTTGGCAATTAAAGGGAAGCAGAAGGAAGGGGAGGTCCAGCCTCCCCTCCCTGGCCAGAGTGACAAGAACAGATTAGCCACACCCCTGACTTCCCCCTTCCTTTCTCTGAATAGTACCCACCCTCTCCAAAGTGTCCCACACTTGAAAACCTGAAACTATCTTTGTCTTGTCTTTCCTCTTCTTTCACACCTAAGTTGTTAAGTTCTGTGAGCTCTTTCTTCCCACTTTCCCACTTCCATATCTTCTTTTCCATTTCAAGAGCAACTGCCCTAACTCAGGCCTTTTCCTTACATTTGAACAAGGACCCCAGCCTCCTGTTTGTCCTTATCTTCTCCACTTCACCTCCTTCTGTTCTCCCAGTCCATTCTTACAGACCAGATTAATGTTTCTAATAGATGATTTGCATTTTATTGTCCTGCTAGAAAATTCTCAACAGACCAGTAGGAAAAGCCAATCACAATTATGCTTTGTTCTGCTCCCCCACACTTTTTCTCACCTTAGCATCCAGTCTTCCCTGGAATGCCCACCTCTCCCTGGAATTTCACCCCTGAAAACACCTAGCCTTTCTGATCTTTACCTCTGGGAGCAGAATGACCATTCAAGTGAATCTCCATGATTCTTTCACTTATCTCTCAATCACAAGAAAACATTGCCTCTTCTATGGCTTTATTTTTTGTACTTTTTACTGCTCTGTATTTTATTATCTAGTTAATATTTTATTTCTTCTATTGGATTACATATCCTGAAGGGTGGAAGCTGTTTTGTTAGTCCTTGTATTGCTTGTAGCCCCAGGAAATTCTGAGTTTATGTGAGCTGGCTTGGTAATTACTCTGGCAGCTCCATCGGATGGATACACTGCACACTTGAAGACATGGCCACAGGCGGTGGAAGGCTCTGAGGGTCCCCGACCTCCCAAATTCCCAGGCATGAGAGCACATGCCAACAACTCACTAAAGGAGTTTAGGCTGGTGTCATGTGTTGAATTGTGTCTCTTCAAAATTCACATATTTAAGTTCTAACCCCCAGTACCTCAGAAAGTGACTTTATTTGGAGATAAGGTCTTTACCAAAGTAACCAAGTTAAACAAGGTCATTAAGGTGGGCCCTAATCCAATTTGACGGAGGTCCTTATAAAAATGGACATGTGGGCCCAGAGACAGACATGCATAGAGTGAAAATGATGTAAAAAAGGAGGAAGAACATCATGTACAAGAAGGAACTCCGGAGGCTACCAGATGCTAGGAGAGAGGCCTGGAATAGACCTTTCCCTCATAGCTCTTTGAAGGAACCAACCCTGCCGACACATGGATTTCTAGCCTCCAGACTGTGAGACAATAAATTTCTGTTGCTTTAAGCCCCCCAGTTTGTGGTGCTTTGTTAGGGCAGCCCCAGCAATACAACTGGACTCCTGAGAGACATGGGGAAGGCAAAATCAAGTCTCGGAGACTCTCTGGGCAGGAAAGTATTGTACCCTGGAGGCAAATAGCCAGAGCCAGCAGCTGAGCGGAAGTGGCAGGTCACCCCCACACCCTACTCCAGGTGAGGGCCAGCATTTGGCCCTCCTGATATAGCTCTTTGAATAGAGTGTTTTGTTTCCATATTTGGGCAGGAAAAGTAGCAGTAAGGATGGGGGTTGGGGTGTGGGCAGGAGACCCCCACTGAAGGACACACCCTTCTTCCAGGCTCCAGATGCTCCTAGCTAAACCCCTTTGAAATGAAAAAGAAAAAAAAAAACAACACAAACAGAAGGACCTCATAAGCTCTTCAGAAGCACTTTGCTCTGCCCTAGAGACACCTTCCTAATTACAACCTTCCACTGTGGATCCTTCCTGGTGCCTCTTTCCACCCCAGCAGGGGAGCCACAGATGTGGAAATTCCTGTCCTCCCGACTCAAAGGGATATTTCCTGAATCTTCTTTACCCCAAATATGTCCTACACCTCTGGGGAGCCCCAAATGACTGTAAATTATATGAAGATTGATTCCATAGAATGAGTTTAGCTAAGTGTAAGGCCTCCCCGTTAGTGAACAGGAAAACTAAGGCTTGACGGGCTTTTATTAAGGCTGGCTGCTGGTGGGAAACATAAGCCAGAGCTTCTGCCTCCCTGAAGTCAGCCCCATAACTTCCTACGGTAAAGGCGGTGGGCAGGGAAAAGCCGAGGAAAGCATAAGGGTAGAAACCTGTAATGAGCTCAAGAGGAACCACCTGCCTGGGGCCCACGGCTGTGGATCAGCACCACCGCTATAATGGGGAGCACTCTGCACCAGGCACTCGCTGTGAGCATGCTATACCTACACTGCCCAGAACAGCAGCCGCTGGCCACATGGGTTACTGGACGCCTGAAATGCGCTAGTCCAAACTGAGATATGTAGGAAGTGTAAAATCCACATTGGACTTCTAAGACTTAGTATGGAAAAAAGAATATAAAATATCTCATTAATACTTTTAACATATAATGCTTATATGTTAAATGGATACTCTTTGTATAAGTTGTGTTGAATAGATTATATTACTAAAATTAATTTCACTTCTTTCTTTTTATCTCTTTTAATATAGTGACTAGTTTAAGTTACACGCAAGTAACACATTTATACTTCTCTTGGATGGCATTACTCTGGGAAATGCTCTGAACACAGCATTGGGCCTAACCCTTTGCACAACTCTTTAGGGTGCTGCTATTTCCATTTTCATTTTACAGAGATAACACTCAGGCCCTGAGAAGTTAAGAAACTTGTCCAACGACATAGCTGGTAAGAAGAAAAAAAAATCCAAGAAATACAAGCACAGCAGCAGAGAGATCAGTAAGAAAGTGAGCAATGAGGAAGACTTGGACTGGGATGATGAGAGAAACAGGAAAGTGAGCAGATTTGAGATACAATCCTAGGCAGAAATATTTGCTATGGTCTGTACATGAAGAGCCGTGAGGAGGAGGAAGAGGAAAAGGTGACTTCAGTGTCTGGCCCGGGACACAGAATCCTTTGTGGTCACAGGTCCTAAGTGACACAGGGAAAGAGGCACGGATGTCCTGTTCAAGGTCCTAACTTTTCCATTTACTGACTGTGATATCTGGAAGTTTATGTCACCTCTCAGAACTCAATTTCCTCAGCTGGAAAATGGTAATAATAGAACCTCTTGTATCAGAGTTGTCATGAAAAAAAAAATATGATGTGTTTAAAAGTGCTTTAAAAATATTTGTGTTAATTGTTTAAAAAGTAGGAGAGAGGTCTCAGGATCCAGAAACATTCCTGTCTTCCCCTTTCTTGTCATTTCCCAGGCTGCCTCATCAATGATTAGCTCCCAGGTCACCTCCCCAGGGAAGCACATCAAAGACAGTGCAAGTGGCTTTGCTCCCCCAGGGAGGCTGCCTCCCAGGGGTCACAGCCCCTTTCTCACTGGGTGAGCTGGGCCAGAGCCACAAAGCCAAACAGACTCCCACAGTCTCAGGCCATCTGGGCTCCTCTTCTCACCCTACCTCACCAAGGTCAGGATTCTGTATACAAGATGCACAGCCACAGACCTTCTGGGCAAAGTCACACCACTCTCACATAGTCTTCACTGTGCTGGAACGGAACCCTCTCAATGCCATCCAGTGCCACAGAGCCCTACATTACATTTTGTGAAAACTGCACCCCTGGGGTACGCAGCAAGACCTCCTTGAATCAAAGCCAATTGATGGATTCCACTTTTAGTCCTGCATTGGCCCAGGCAAATCTGAATAGTTTTGAGAGCTCACTTCATCCCCTTCCTCACCTTTTTCTAGTAATCCCAGGCAGGAGCCCACCCTGAGTCCTGCTCCTCAATGGTTGCAGTCCCATTTGGAAGGAAATCTGAATTGAATGAGAGGCCCTTCTGCCATCCTACCCTGGCCTCTCTCCTGGCCTTAATACTAAACTGACATTTCTATCTGTCACGCCTATTAGACTAGGCAGGGTTGATTCTACTCCTGTCTGGTATATGGTGCTCAGTAAATGTTTGCTGAATGAATGAATGAATAAATGAATAAGTAGGTCTCTGCTAGAATAACAGTTTCCTACAGAGATTATTACATTTTAATGGAAGGTTCTTTAAAATCAAAATGACCTCAAGAGCTAAAGGATTGTCTCCTCCACTGATGACATACCCAGCTGTGACCCTTAGGAAAAAGGAGCCTTTCTAGTCCTTCTAAGAGAATGCCCAGTAGGCAACTGCTTACTGCTGACGCTCGCCCCAGCTTCCCCGTGGAAGATTTCGGAGGCGGCCTTACAGTTGCCTTCCCTGGCAGAATTGTTAGGTATCTGGAGCCTGTGATAAGGCTGACTTTTCTCACATCGCCCAAATTTCAGTATCTAGGCCTTAAGATACATGACCCACCTTCTGGAGGACCCTCACCTCCTGATTAATCATCCTGCATCTTTTCCATATTTCCTATTTCTGAACATTTGTGAACAATACTATTTCTCAGCAGGGCCAGTGCTAGGGTGAAGCAAGTGAGGCACTCACCTTGGGGGCAGGCTTTAAGGGGATACGAAGTTATTGATAGTCAATAGAAACAATATTTTGATATATTCATTTTTTAAAACAAAATTAATGCAAAATAATCCACAATGAACAAAACATCAAAAAATTTTAAGACTGCATTAAAATATTATTTATCTTATTTACTAGATTTTTTGGCACCTCCTTAAATTTTGTGCTAGCGCAGGTACCTCACTCACCTAATGCTAGTCTCAGTCTCCCAGGAGTAGTGTCCTAATTTCAGTTCTGGTCTCTAACTAGTACTGGCCTTAGCACTGACTTTAACTTGTGAGAATCTGTTTGAAGGATCCCGGTATTTACATTTTACATAAAGCAATGCAAATAGATAGGCAAGAGGCCAAGTCTATTGTTCTAAAGTTTCCAGAGGCCTTGAAATGCCCTTGGGCTCTGTGGTCTGAAGATCAGAAGTGTGAAGTTTTCTGAACAATCCAAGGTCTTTGATACAGTTGCCAACATTTTTCATTCTGGGAACAATGCCATGAAGAGCCACAGCCACCTTCCCCCACCTAAGTGAGGAAGTGTCTGCCGGTTGTGGGTGGGGGCAGGCTGCTTGAAGGAAAGGGTCAGAAGGGCAAAGGAGTCTTTCTCGTCCTGGCTGCTGGCCCTCTTCTCTCGGGCACACACTAACATGCCCATCCTTTTGCACTTTCAACCTATGCTTGTCTTATTCCTCTTGTCCTTCTTGGCCAAAGCCAACACACATCTCTATTTCTCCCTGCAGAGAAACCATCCCAGAACTTGTATGTGAAGATATCCCTTGTACTGGTTCAAAACAAACACTGCCCTGTTCTGTCCTTATTTCTTGTCCCCACTGCAGTTTCTTTTTCAGAATTTGCAAACGAGAGTGAGCTGTCTGGTTATAGAGGCAGGAGACACAACCTGAGGTTCCTTTCCCAAATGGTGCCTTTAGTATGTTCTTCCAAAGAACTGGAACATCAAATTCATTGACAACGCCTTTCTGGGGGATGCGCCACCTGGGGTTACTCCACAGAAGGGTAAATATCTGGGCTCTTTTGACCGCTGTTTGGAGGAATGCAGGTGAACAAAAGGGAGTTTCCACTAGGCAAACTGTTTCTTCCGCTTCCTATTCTTTGCTATTTTGCTTTGTTCCGGTGTTAAACCACCAAGTTTCAGAATCAGATGAAACTTCTTGTAGTGAAGGCCTACCATGAGGTCCCCATCAACCCCATTACCCGGTGACTAAACTAGATTTCATGATATCAATCAAAAGACCAGCTCTGCAATGGCCAAACTCACTGTTCTGTATCAGGCTGTAAATATTGAGCCTGATCTCTTGAGATTTTTCTCCCTGATGCTGAGCTGATGGAGATGTGCACTTTTTCTGGGAAAGCATCTACATGATTTCTCTTCAGCCCCACAACTCCCAATGACTGGGGACTTCTTTCTCTGTCAGCTGGCTTTTATGAGGAACTAAGTAGAGGCCGCAGAGTGCCTGGGCCTGGGAGAGCCCCTGCAACAAGAGTCTGACAGCAGATCAGCAGTTATCACTCTTAAAGAGAAGTGTGGGTGTGTTATGTTGCTGTGGCAACCGAAGACAACAGAGCCACAAACCTCAGAAGACAGAGCCCATTAAATAAGGGGGAGTTTCAAGCACCTTGTGTCCCCAGGGACTGGACCTAACTTAATCAAGCGGAAAGTCAGCATCCAAAATTCCTCAACAATGCAGAGGAAGCCAGGAAACAGTCAATGGCTAGTCATCACTTACAGTCACAGAACGTTAGAGCAGAAGAGAGCTGCAAAGAGCAGCCAGTTAGACGCCTCGCTGAAACTGGAAGTCGGAAGGTACGTAATCAGGGTTCTGCTGCTAGTGAGTGTCAAAGCCAGAACCACCACCCTTAAGGCCTTCTCTTTGAATCGCTTTAACAGTTCGCGAACACTCACACTGCTTTAAATTCTTCTGACCCTGAACCAAGAGCAAATGTTTATTCTTCTTCAATGAAGAGGCTACATGGAGACTGCCCAGTTTTCTCATCTAGGAGAAGAAGAGTACTTTTCTAATGAAAAGTACTAATGAAATTATTGTTCAGGTTCAATGAGTTAATATTTTTGGGATTTAAGAGGCTATAATAAGGGGCACCCCTCATCCTTTACAGAGTTCTCAGTATTAAGGAATGGGCGAGAAGAAATCAAACAAATGAAATCAAAATATCAACTTTATTGCTGATAAATTTTATATTGGAGTTAGTGGCTTATATTTGTGGGTAAGTGAACTCCAGAATTAGACAGGGTACACTTGTAGGCTGGAGCAGGTCTTCCATTTAGGAACAGCTCCTGGAAACCATGCAGCATGAGAGTACAGGTCTGACAGCATGCCCAGGAGGAGGCCAGCTGCCAAGAAGGGTCTGAGCTAAGTGTATCAGTTTGTACCCATACTCCTCCTCCCATTCCCAGCCTCTTGTCCCTCCCTGCTCCTGGGCAGAAGTAAGTCTAGGTCAGAAATCTTATGCTAGAAGGCTTCCTCTATGTGGAAGAAAACATCAGGGGTGAGGAAAACTTTTTTTCACCCCAATAAATATATATATAGCACTTAGCACGTGGTACAATAGTAAATCTCAGTAAAAGTCAGACGTTACTATTAGGAATTTTGCTATAGCCTATTAATCATATCAGAGACTTATTTGCTTTCCCTGGTGTGACTTCTCTAATTGTGTCTATCCTCATTAGATGTGTGACCTCAGGCATGTTACTTAACCTCCTTAAGCCTCAGTGCCCTCCTCTGAACTAATAATATGTACCTACCCTTTAATTGAGAGGGGTGCATGATTTAAGTGGAAAGGACTTAGTGTGGTGCCTGGAACATAGTAAATAGTGAGTGAACAGTGACGATTGCTATTATAAAAAAAAAAACTTGGGAGCTCAGAGCAAAATAAATGCAAAATTAAGACTGAGATATAATTTATTTCCAAGAAGCATGTAAAGGAAAGGCTGGCTACTATCCACTAGAATTATAGCAATTGCTTTTATTGGATCCACAATCTAGATGCCTTTTCCCATCACTTTCCATAAAATGAGGAGAAACACCCAAACTGGTGTTCTCCTTGGGAAGATGATGCCATTCTTGAGGCTGTGAGCTCTTTGGGAAAAGATAACTAAGTGTCGTTTAGCATGGGGCCAAAATGGCTAGAGCTAGTCACAGAATCCAGGAACCACTGTCCAAGCTCCAGGAGGGTAGATACTGCAGGAGGCTTACTACTTTGTCTTTAGCACCTAGCATGGTGTCTGGCACGTAGCACATGTTTATTAAATATTTTCTGCATAAGTAAATGGAGCAGGTTGCTCTCCATATCAGGGATGGGGAGATGGTGACTAAAGGGATGCAGTCTGATTCCTTCTAGATCTACAGAATGCTGAACCAGAGCATTTGTATAATCCTTGACTTCAGTCTTAACTGAGGGGGGGAGGAAGAGAGGAGAAAATCATCCACAAAAAAACTGATTGCTGCTTTTTTGTTTTCCTCAAAAGCCTAATGAGTGTGCTGTTTTAAAAATAGGAGCTTGAGGTATTTATGCTACAGATTTCCTATGCAAAGTGATATGAGTGTAAGATGTAATATTTTAGTAATTAAGGTAAACTATAGAAATAGCCCACTTTGAGACAAGGACAGATGTAGGACCCTGGCAGATTTAATAAGACATGCAAAGACATGCAAAGCTACAAGCACACTTTACATAATAGCAAAAGTCACCTACAGGAGACTGTGAGCTCAACACCACACACTGGAGTACTGTGTGGCTGTTAAAAAAAAAAAAAAAAAAGAGGAGTAGCTCTGCATATCAAAACGACCTCTGGAGTATATTATTAAGTAAAAAAAGCAAGGTATGGAACAGTGTGTAGAGTATGTTATTATTATCTAAGAAGGAGAAGTACCTACTTACATGATTTTGCTTTTTTTTTTTTTTAATGTAAAGATAAACCAAACACTAGTAGAAATGGTTACATATAAAAAGATGCGGAGATTGAGTGAAGGGGCAAGAAAGAGAAGTGAGACTTGACCTCTTTTAGTGTACTTTATTCTGTAGATTTGACTTTGGAACCACACACATGTTTTAAATAATTATAAAACAAAGCTCGGTAAAAACGGGTTAAAAAAAGAAATTCCTAAAACTTGAAAGCAAATAAAACCAATGAATCTAATTGAATAGTGAATTAGAGACTTAACTATACAAAATTATCTGATAACTTTAAAATATGGAGGACTATATCCCTACTATGATATATCCTAAAGATAAAAAGGAACCACGTATTATTAGTCTGCTAGGGCTTCCAAAACAAAGTACCACAGACTGGAGGGCTCACACAACAGAAACCTATTGTCTCACAGTTCTGGAGGCTGGAAGTCTGAGGTCAAGGAGTCAGCAGGGTTGGTTTCTTCTGAGGCCTCTTTCTTTGGCATGTAGTTGGCTATCTTCTCCTTGTGTCTTCACATCGTCTTCTCTCTGTGCATGTCTGTGTCCTAATCTGTTCTTATAATGACACCAATCATATAGGATTAAGGCCCACCCTAGTAACCTCATTTAACTTTGATTAACTCTTCGATGTTCCTATTTCCAAATACAGTCACATTCTGAGGTACTTCAACATATTAATTTGGGGGGACAGAGTTCAGAACATTATAAACTGTAAAAAATTTTATATCCTACGTTTTAGTAGTAATATTAGTATTGGTGCATTTGTGTGTGTGTGTATGTGTGTGTGTGTGTGTGTGTGTGTGTGTGTGTGTGTGTAGTTTGAGTTTCAGCCCCAGCCAAGGCCCCAGACACCATAAAGCAAAGACCTGTTTCTCTTCCCAAATTCCTGACCCATAAAATCATGAGCAAAATTTAAAAAATTGTTTTAAGTTGCTGAGTTAGGGAATAATTTGTTATACAACAATAGTAACCAGATAAAAGCATTTTATCCCAACTCCAAAGAACGGGGGCACCTAAATCTTATCAACCCTCTAGATATACAATTCTACCTACCAGATTGCAGAATTAAAGAACATAACACCACAGAAATACAATCAGAAAAATCCTGAACATAGAAATATCAGTAGGAAAATGATGTTTTTTTCAATAACAACAACAAAAAACGTTGCAAGAGAAAAGAAAGGGAATGTGTAGCTTAAAAGACTTGAGAGACAGATCAACTATGCAAATTCAACATGTGGGCTTTGTTTGGATTCTGATTTAGACAGACCAAAACAAAAATATTATTTATGATTCCACTGGGAAAATTTGGATACTAACTGGATAATTGATAGTCTTAAAATTATGGTTAATCTTTTTGAGTCTGATGATGTTATTGTGGTTATGTTATGTTTTGTTTTAAGGGTCTTTATCTTAAAGAAATTAGTGCTGAAGGATATACATGAAAAGATGTAATGTACAGATTTTTCATTAAAATACTCATAAGTCTACAGAAATGGATCAGTAGTGGTATTGCCTTTTTGAAGCTTGTGGTCTAGTGGCAAAGAAAGAATATATGTAAATGAAGTATAAGGAGAAAAAAATGCTAAGTATTGCATAAAAGAAATAGGTTGTCTAAGACAAAGTTTCAACAGAGTTTATCTTTATACAATCCATTCCCACCCAACAGACTTCTATGCTTTACTCAGTATCTACAACCTCCCAGAGCCTAGTGTAATAACAGAGGTTTAAACCTGTGTACAAAATATGACCTCAAACTATCAGTTATAATGGCTGCAGCTTTCACAACATTGCAGAGGGGGTCAACTTCATGTATCTACTTTATGGTCATCTTAGCTCAGGCTGCCATAACAAAATACCATATCCTGGGGGGCTTAACCAACAGACATTTATTTCTCACAGTTCTGGAGGCTGCAAAGTCCAAGATCAAGGTGTCAGCCAATTCTCTTCCTGATGATAGGCCCTTTCTCTTCTTCAGGCCATGTCCTCATAAGGGGAGGGAGAATGCCTTGGTGTCTCTTCTCTAATCTGCTCATAAGGGCACCATCCTTATGATCTCACCTAAACTTAATTACCTTCTAAAGTTCTGAGCATGTTACAAGTTTTTCCTCCAAATATCATCACATTTGGGGGGTAGGGCTTCAATATATGGAGTTTGGGGAAACACAATCAGCCCATAGCAATGGTCTCCTTCAGTGTATCTGCAAGGTTTGGGCCACATACCCAGCTGCATCAGAATCATCTGTTGAGCTTTAAAAAATACTTAGTATCCGAAAACTTGTTTCAGACTCAATAGGTTCAAGTTGGGCCCTGGCCTCTGACTTTTTAAATAGCTTCCTGGTCTTTCTCTTGAGCATTCTAGAAGAGAATCACTGGCTGAGAAATGGCCAGTCCAATAGGGGTGGCTACAACTGGGAGTAGGGACAACTTAAACATTACATTTCATAAGGTCAGTATTTCCATCCCCTAGTTTCCATTTTCTAATTTTAATTTTGGATTTATTTTATTTTATTTTTTGCTTTCATGGTTCAAGGACTGATTACTGACAAGCCTCCTCACTCTCCTGAGCAGATACTAATTCTTCAACGTATCATAATCTCCAACATCTGAACATAGTCATAGTCACTATTTGGTACTCATCTAAATTAATCCAATTTAGACCTGCATTATTTTCTTTTGCTGAAGCACTCCAGAAAGCAGCATGAAGTTTTGATGTTGCTTTTTTCTTCCCCAAATAAGAAAACTCTTCCTCAACAGAGGACTTTTATATTTTCTTTCTTGGTCTTTTAACTTCACCAATCCAACACTTTTGCACCAATCCAAGAAAATTTTCTAGACTGTTCCAAGGAATTACACACATGGTTAATAAGAATATAAATTCCTTATAAAACTATAAGTTTGCTTCAATTCACTAAAATATGCAATGTATTTCATGAGATTAATAGTTTCAAGGTGCTACAATTAACTATGGATTAGTTGCAAGCTGATTTTAAATTTGTTGAAATTTTGCCTCTTCCTCTTATCTCTTTGTTGCCTGCCTGTAGGTGGCTTCCCTGCATCAATTATCAGCCTAAAATAATTGAGTGCCTTGTTCCCTGTGTGCAGGCACAGTGAATGACAGTAGAAAAGTAAAATACACATTCCCTATCTTCAATATTAAAATGCAGGTGGGGAGATAAGAAATCACAAAAGATTATAAAACAGTGTAAGTTTTGAGCATGTTCCAAATTTTTCCTTTATTAGAATCCATGTTAGCCTACTAGCTTAACTGACTAGATAACCTGTGTGATTTGTTTTCTTCATTCTTCTTTGGCCAAGCGTGGGCTATCAAAGAAGGGAACCTGGCATTTTCTCAAGGGCCTATGAAATAATCTGAGCTTTGTATGAATTTGTATGAAGGGAATAGCCGTGGTCTCTGTCACTGAAACTTCTGTACAAATTTAGGCATCACTGGAGCACTTTACTAAGATTTGACTGCCAAGCAGTGCTTGGAATGAGCTGCTGCCAGGACAGTCTCCACCTGCCTCTCTTTCTCTTTCTCTCTCACTGCTATTAGGTAAGCTCAGTCATTTTTTTTCCCTTCAAGCTCAGGTTTGCTCATCTGGGCAGTACCTCTTCCCAGTGGATCAGCATTCTGCAACCTGTTCCTGTAAAGTCAACAGCGAGCTTTCTCACAAATGCAAGTCCTTGACTTACCTCATGTTCTGGCCAAAGGATCCTTAAACTCTTATGTATGTGTCTTTTAAAGTAACATTTTATAATCATCAGATTCTGAGAAAAGCAAAACCATGCTTCAGTGCCCAGAGATAGGCTATGTGAGAGCTAATTAGGTTTTCCTTTGCTTTAAATAAGTAGCTTGTCTCACCATTCCAAAGGACTTTCATTCTCAGCATTTTCTTTCTTATAATCTGCCAAATGTACAACATTGCAGGACAGTGAGATTTAGATCCTTGGTACTGGGGTCAGGCTGTGAAGCTGTGATTCCCTCAAAATGCACATTTGATTTTATACCCTCTGCACCTTTTTCTTATTTCGAGACACAGAAATAAAACAAAATGTCTGTTTCATACTTATCCTTGGGAAGAGAATTACAAAGGGCAAGTGAGTTCACTTCCCAAGAAACTCATCTTATAGGAAATTTCCCACCTGGCCTGCCAGAGAGAACAATTCACTGGATTACTTCATGTGATTGAAAGTGCCTTGTCCAGTAAATGCCTCTTGGGACCTGTTTTGACTATCAAATTTATATGGAATCCAGGGGTTCTATCTGCTTAGCTCTGCCAGAAGTCCAGGATTTTTTACTTTTTTACTGCTTCGATGCTTTTTTGCTTATTTCACTAAGCTGAATAATGGGAAGTAAATGCTTGGTCTGGTTATATTGTTATCGTGACAAGACCTAAATTTATTTTAACTTTATAAAAACCATTCAGAACTGTATACTGTCTAATACCATTTATATGAAATGTCCTGAATAGGTACGTGCATAGAAACAGAAAATAGATTAGTGGTCGCCTAGGGCCTAGGGAGTTCAGGGGCAGCAGGGAGGGAGGAATCGGAGTAGCTGTTCATGGGTACGGAATTTCTTTTGTTATAAAATTGTTTGTGGTGGAGGTTACACAACTGTTAATATACTAAAACCCACTGACTTGTACCTTTTAAATGGGCGAATTGTATGGAATGTGAATTATACCTCAATAAAGCTGTTATTAAAAAAAATCCACAAAATGCACAGGGAACATTGAGGAGGGTATGTACCTGAATTTATTCCAGTGAACACAAATCACCTTCCATCACTTAAGGAGAAGAGTCTAGTCTCTTACCCTATCTACCCTTACTGCATACACAGCTTCTCTTATGGTCAGTGAGCAATGGCGAAGGCCTGATTACAGCTTGCCCTTGTTTGCAATCGACAATAGACATGAATAATGTGACGTCACATGGCTCAAGTTGGCCACACTCATGGATTCTAGAAGTTTCGGACATGTGCTGGGAACTGGAGGGGCTGACCAACTAGAGATTCAGCAACTTGAGAGACAGTGGTTGTTGGCCAAAGTTGGGCTCCAAGTCAAGATGTTGGTGAAGGCTGGGAAAATGTCTTCACCTGACCTGTGGATAGAAGGTTGCTGTGGAAGGAACTCTGTGGGAAAAGAGAGTTATCTTGCTTGGTCTGGACATATAAAATGGAAATTTGTGAGAATCACAGCTTTTGAGCCCAACATTTCCCTAAATAACTTTTATTCTAGTACCCCTCTTCTACCTCACCACCCTGCCATCCCTAACCTCTAAGGGAAACTATACTAGGTTGGGGGGAGGGGAGCAGGGGAGCTGGAGGGAACTGTACATGACTGCACAAGTGGTAAGGTACAGCACCAGTACAAGAACATGAGACAGTTCTCCCCTGTCACTTAGTAACAACAGTCTGTGATAATTATATTTATATGTCAACTTGGCTGGGCCACATGCCAAGATATTTGGTTAAATATCATACTGGATGTTTCCCTGAGGGTGTTGTTAGATGAGATTCACATTAAAGCAGCGAACTTCGAATAAAGCAGATCGCCCTTCAAAACAAAAGTGAGCCTATCCTATCAGCCGAAGGCCTGAACAGAATGAAGGGCTGACCTCCCTGCAGCAAGAGGGATTCTGCTGGCAGAGGCCTTTGGACTTCATCTGCAATATCAGTTCTTCCTGGTTTTCCAGCAGAATCTGGGGGCTCAAAAGGCAACTGTCTCCTGAGCCTTCCCTATCAGATTTTGGACTTGTCAAGCCTCTCCAGTGGCATGAGCCAATATCTTAAAATAAATCTTTTTCTCCATATATACACATTCTATTAGTTCCGTTAATCTGGAAAATGCTGACTAATACAGGCCATACTTTTCCCTCTTCAGGAATGACACCTGGAACAGAATGGAAAAAAGACTGGATGACAGCAAACCAGGGACAGAAGCTACCGGAGTAGGAGCCGAGGCCTCCGTGCAGCGATTTAGTAAGCATAGTTGGTGGAGAGCCTTGTGAGAGAACGATGCCTTCAACTAGAAAAGAGGGCTTGGGAGGTATCCATGGCTGTTGTAGCTTGGAGAAATGTAGGTACACTAAAATATGGAAGCAAGTCCTGCCTGCCAAGCCAGTCTTCATGTAGGAAGTGCTTCTTATAGGGAGGGTCAGGCCCAGGAAGGCTCTCCAGGCTTGGAAGCAGTCATTTCAAATTTCTGTTCTTTGTTGACAAAGCTATTCAAATATTCATTAAGCAGGGGCGGCAACATTCAGTTTCTTAAGCAGCCTTCAGACATTGGAAGCTGGCCTTTGAAGCTCCCCTAACGAATAACAAAGAGCAATTCTTAAGTCCTCATGCACATGGGATAATGCTTGGCAGCCAACCAGGGCTTACATTCTGAAATAAATAATATCCACTTTGTCACACTTCCACAATCTATAAACTTCTTTGAAATTTACAAACACGTGCATTTCTCTGAAACAAGAGTCGTGTACATAACAAGATGGAAGAAGAAAAAGGGGCTTGATATTTAGGAGAAAAGGCGCTTTCTGTGAGCACAGTTTCACAAGAGAAGGTATAGAGGAGGAAATGAGAAAGCAGAGGGCAAGGCAAAGGCCAAGGTCAACTGAAATAGAAAAATCAGCCAGAAAGCACATTGCTCGGTCTTTGAAGATGTTTCCTTCAGGTCCCACTTTGCCTCAAAGCCTAACTGAAGATGGGACGGTGAGTGCTCTCACCTGAGTCTGCAATACGCATTGTCCACACTGCTTCTTCAGCACATGGCATGGTTTTCTGGAATCATAACCATTTCTGTACAACTATCCTGACTCCCCAGTGAAATTTAAAGGCAGACTTTTTTTGAGAACTAGTGTATCCTTAGTGTAAGAAATATGAACCAGACTAGGTTTTAAACAGAAAATAAATTAATACAGAGAAGTCAGTGCTTATGAAATAATTGAAAGTACTGAAGGAATAGGCATCCAGGCTAGGGACTTCTGGAATGACCCTGAAAACCATACAACTGACCCCTGCCCCACCAGGAGCTACAACCTATGCCCAGGTTGCCCAAATTATGAGGGTGGGATTCAGGGAGCTCATGAATACATGGAAACTACTGAGCTTATGAACACACTGCAGGTGATGTACTCGAGAAGTATATAGAAGTCGGGCTCAGAAACCGCTGTGGCCAACATGAAGCTTGACCAAGCTGCCAAAAAAAAAAAAAAAGATAGCCAATGACTCCATCTTCTGAAACTCACGATCAGTGACTTGCACTGGGAAATGTAATTTTAAGCTTTTCAGCCTCTGAAACTCAGAAAGGCACTGAGGAAGAGATAGGAATGGAATCTCAATGATAATTTCCGACACAAGTAAGTAGTGATTATAACTGAGTTGTTCTCCTGCCCTGACTCAGGGATAATCTTGTGTTGGGCCTATTCAGCCCTACCCAAGATCAAGTGCAAGGGATACTTTCCCTCCCCCTTGACCTCCATGCCACTAGAGGTCCAGGGGCTCTCCTTCCTTCTCAAAGGCTTATGAGCTTTCCAGAATGTTGCAAGGAGGAATAGTTCATGTTGAATAGAGAGCACAGAGACCCAACAATTTCCCTTGCCTGTCAGGCAAACGGAGAGAGTATGGTTGCTGTCAAGTGTAAGTCCTCACCAGACACCTGCCAGAAGGCAACTAGTATCGCCCTTTGGCACAGGCAAACATAGGGCTTACTTAAATACAGACCGGCACTCAAGTCCAGGGCTCCTTCCCTGTGCTGGCCCCACCACTTCTCTCTTATCACTTCCCTTCTATCTCCCTCAGCCCTCAGCTTGGGGAATACTCTCCCACTCTGGGTAAGAAACTTTGCTTTTCTGTCTGTTTTCTCCAAAATCTGTTGCCCATAAGTCTTCTCCAGTCCACTAAGGGCCTAGAGCACTGGTTTTCAAATGTTGCCTGCATCTGAATCACCTGGAGAGCTTGTTAAGACACAAACCACTGGGTCTCATCCTCAGAATTGCTGATTCAGTAGGTCTGGGGTGGGGACCAAGAATTTGTCTTTCTAACAGGGACCAAGATGATGCTGATGCTGCTGGTCTGAGGGCTGCACTTTGAGAACCTCTGGTCCAGGCTTTCGAAATTCCAAAATACTGTGCTTTCTGCTCTCAAGTCCCATTCCTTAGGTATGAGCAAAGAATGACTTCTCTGTTCAAATGGGGAGATAAAGCAAGGAGAAAAAAGAATCTGGAAGACAAAAAAAAAAAAAATCAATGTTTCAAGAAATCAAAAAAATTCCACAACTCTGTAATAATAATGTAACTCCTTTGTAACGTTTTTAATGTTTGGTAGAGTGGTACTTAAGTACTTGAAAAACCTTCCTACTAGATGGTGCAAAATAATTTTTCTTTTCCCCTTGAATCTTCCACCTATTCCTACCAAGTACTTCTTGGAAGACAAAAAGGAACAAAGTCCTTCCACATCTTCACAATCTTGTGTCATTCTGCATCCTCAGCCCACAGAACAGAGACCTTCAGAAGGAGCCCCCCAACACTGTGGGTACACTGAAGAGACTCCGTGGTAGGTGCCAGTCTCCTGGCCCAAGCTTCAAGGTGCACCATGTCTGTGGGGCTGCAGGTCCATTGTTTCCACCCAGGGGCTCCTTCCCTGTACATGTCATTTCTGGGACATGCTTTTTGAAAATGAACTTAGTGGAAACTAATTGTTTCACCCCTAAAATCCCATAAAATCCCAGCAAACCCTAAATCGCGTAGGTTATACAAACAAAGCTTATTATTTTTGGCAGAAATAGTCTTATTCTGGCAGTAAACTTCTAAGAACACAATGAAAGTGCTTTTTAACATCCTGTTTTTCACTCCTTTTGTTTGCTTTTGAGAATTTCTTCCCAAGCAAAGAGTCACACAACAAGGTTTGAAAGTTGCCAGACTTATTTTATTGGTAGTTTTATTTGGTTCATTTTCTATATTTCTGTGCATTTTTATCTGCTTTGAACTTTAACTCAGTTATTGAAATGACTATAAAGACTCTGAGAGTGGGGTGGGTAACAGTCTCCTAGAGCAAAGGGAAAAGCTCTGAAAAGTTAATGGCAGGCTATCAAGGTCCTTCATGGGTCCCTGTCAGTGGATAGGTAAGCCTTGGACCTAGGAACCTGGATATCTATAACTGGTCCTTGCTCTTCTTCCTAGACATTTCACATCCCTGTGCTTATCTAGGAGTCTTCAAAAACGTTCATTCCCCATTTCCCACGAAAGTCAGTCTGGTGCAGTGGTTAGGAGTGTGGAAACTACAAGTGGACAGCTTCATCCAGATCATGCTTCTGCCTCTTCTTAGCTATATGATCTTGGGCAAAGTACCTGACCTCTTTGGCTCAGTTTCCTTATCTGTAAACTGAGGATGATAAAGCACTTATTTCATTGGGTTGTTGTGTGGATTGAATAAGGTAATACATATGAAGTACTTACTTAGAACAGGCTCTAGTGTGTAGTAAATGCTCAATTAAACTTACTATTCTTACCATGAACTTGCTCATCTTGTGGTTTAAATTAGATCACGGTATGAGATTACAAAGGCAGAAGTCATGGGTTCAA
The DNA here is from genome assembly GCA_004027375.1 of Macroglossus sobrinus. Classification (NCBI taxonomy): domain Eukaryota; kingdom Metazoa; phylum Chordata; class Mammalia; order Chiroptera; family Pteropodidae; genus Macroglossus; species Macroglossus sobrinus. Next base: position 572,626 of record PVKZ01000572.1, on the reverse strand, counting down.
GAAGCCTACCTTGCCATCAAAAGCCCTGCTCTCAAATGTGGCCTTCCTTGTTTCCAGCCTACTCAAGGTGGCCTGGGAGCTGTGAAAGCTCAGTCCTCCTCCTGCCATTATCTAGATGAGTGACACGGGACAAATTACTTCACTTCTCTGAGCTTCAATTAAAAAAAAAAATTAAAGGCTTGGGCCAGAAGTCTAAGCTGTGGGGCTTCCTAGATCTAGAATCTTCACCTGCCTCAGCTGATGGACGAAGGCACTCTGATGGTAAGTTTGATCACTGCCAACAAGCCATGTCTACTGGCAGTGAAGATATAATGGAAGCACAGGACAGGCAGACACAACAATTAGTTTTCAAAGAATGGTGTCCAAGGCATATTGGGAGGCAGCATAGCTGAGATCCCACACAGCCCAGAGGGCGCTCCACACAGCACACTGTGCATGGGAACAATGAAAAGGCAAAGTGAGTGTCAGGAATCCTGGGCCTGTGGTCAAGGGTGTGATATTGTGATTTATAAGAAACATACATTTTGTCTTCACCTCCCTACCCCAACCTCCACCCCAGTCCTTCCAAAGAACTCCAAAAAACCTTGGAATTTCCTAAGTGACGAGATAGATCTAAGTGTCTTTTGTCATGTTAAGGAAGTGACTTTTGGACCCCATTTAAGGATGGGGATTGGTTAGCAGAACAGACCATTTAGTTAGAAGGTTGTAACTTCAGTTCAATCCCCTGACCTAAGGAGAAGAAAAAGGGGTTGGAGATTGAAGTCAATCACCAATAGCCAATGATTTAATCAAACAAGCATAAGCATTGAAGCCTCTATCAAAAAGCCTGGGTTCGGAAAGCTTCCTGGTTGGTGAACAGGTATAAATCTGAGGAGAATGGCACACTCAGAGAGGGTATGGGAGATCCTTGCCCTTTGCCACATAGCTATTCCTGAGTTACATAATTTGGAAAGTAAAATGCTCCTGAGTTCTTTGAGCCACTCTAGCAAATTAATAGAATCCAAAGAGGGTGGATGTTGGAACCTCCAATCCATAGCCAGTTGGTCAGAAGCACATCCTGTACTTGAGATGGCATCCAGAGTTGTGTATGTGCTGGAGAGCGAGGATAGGGTTATTCTGGTGGGACTGAGCCCTTAACTTAGGGGATCTGATGCTATCTCCAGGTAGACAGTGTCAGAATTGAGTTGAATTATAGGACACCTAGTTGGAGTCTGACAACTGTTGGTGTTGTCAGACATTAAAACTGGGAGCAGAAATATACCTGGCATTAAAAAGATCAAAGTTCAAATTCTAGCTGTGCTGTTTACAATTTGGGTGACACTGAGCAAGTCACTTAACTTCTTCCAACATCAGTTTCTCAAAGTATTGAAATCATTATTAGGTAAACTTAAGTAGTAAGACAGTTTCTGAGATAAACTAAGCTCTTAACTTACTGTCATCATCATCCTCATTTTAATAGCATCAGCTGGTAGAAAGTGGGAGGCAGGGGGACTAACCTGGCCAGCCAGGCTGGCTCTGGAAAAGATAAGCAGATGGGCTCAGTAGATAAGGCAAGCTAGAATCTGGTTCAGGCAATTATCTTCAGGGAGCAAAGTAAACAGGGAGAATGACTGTGCTACATTGCGGACCAAAGTCATTAAGGAGTCATGGCTCTTGAGTAATCAACTGCTCCCCAACAGAGTACCAGCCAGTGGGGGCAATGGAGGGGTGGATAGCAAGGCATATAGCTGGCAAACAGCAAGACAGTAATCAAATCTCAGTGAAAGGGGCAGCTAGCTCTTCAGTCCTAATGAGGAAAAATGAGGCACAAGGGCAGTGTAATGACCTAGGTCACTGCAGGGTGGATGTCAGATAGAGGAAGGAGAGGAAAAGCTGTGACGTGGGAGATCTCCTGGGTGCCCAAAGCTCTGCTGGAGTCCAGGACATTATTACTGGCCCAACCAATCATGGCCGTCAGTGACTTCAGTGCTCGGAGCACAGCTCCTAGTAAAGAGGTTATCTGATGTCCAGGGAACCGAGTGATCAGTACATGGGAATCTGAGGGACACAGAAGTAGGAGATCAGTCCTCAACAGTGACAAGGGTCTAAGCTTGGAAGAAAAAGAATTTTCTCATCTGCCTAGGATGCACAGGGAGTTTGTTCTTGGAAAAAGAGAACTCCTGGGTCTACTCAGTTTTTTAACAACTGCTGAAGCAAAGCAAAATGAAAAGGTTAGAGTGTGAAAATAAATAAAATTACTTGGCCTGCAGATTTAGTGGAATTTCCCCAGTTTACCAAATATAAAATATTTTACGCTCAACTTGGAATTTTCTTTCTTTTTAATTTAGAAGCAACCCTGAATACTCGGACCTTGTTATAAACTGTGTTACCAGAAACTTGGAAGTTTATTCTTCATATTTCCTGTCATTTTTTTTCCCCTACTCATTTTTTTTGGTAGTCATGTATGATTCATATAAGGGGGAAAAAATCAATATCTGGGATGGATGGCAGTTTTTCTAAATTTCTTAGTATTCTCACCTGCTCATGAGATTTCTATTTACTTTAATACCTCTTTTTGGCCTCAGCTTTGTTGAGCTTACTAAGCATTCTCATTTATGCTGTGAGCCAAGTGTCTCTATATAAGGTCCACTTCGGTTGTGTGCCATAGGATTTCATCTACACCTCAACTTTGAAACAAATCCCCTAAAGGAATGAGCTGTCTCCTTACTAATGAAATTATTAACAGCAGCAACAACCATTTCTTTTTATTTTTCCTAAGAGGAAATGCTTTAAAGAAGTCTCTGGTTTGAAAAATGGGGGGAGCTGGCTCATATCCTTATAGATCCTTTCCGTACAGATTACAGACTTGGGTTTTTTAGTTGAGCTCATAGTCATCATCTCATAAGTAAAAAATAATAATTTAGCATGCTTTTTGTGGTGTAACTATATCAAAAATATCTTCCAACTCCATCTGGCACAAAAATTCCAACTTAGGTACAAGATCTGATAACATGGTTTGGGGACAAATGACTAAAGATTACTTCTTTTGTGAATTTCATTAAAGTCTGTTTTAAAATTATTATGCTATTAAGCTGTTGTTTTTGGAGTGTTACGTGGGCTTAAAGTTTTATATAAATAAGTAATTAAAACTTGTATTTCATTCTGCAGTCCATAGATTTAATTTTATTACTAATTAATGGAATGTAAAATGTTCTTGGTAGTTTTTTTGGCTTCAATTTACCTGTCTTCATAATCTGTATTAGGTTTAACTGGCCTAAAATCAGCTAGAAAAATTTAGTGGTTTTACATTTGCTGAATCAAAGGCTTTTATAAAGGCCTATTCTGTTGGTAAATAATGTCTTGATCTTAACATTTTTATTAGTCCTACCTTTAGACTTTATAAAGATTCCTTTAAATCTATTAGAAATTATTTTGGTTACAAAGTAAATATTGGTAGATTTATTCTTGGTTATTGAGTTTTACTTGCAGATAATGAAAAAGTAGAATTGAAAGAAATGTTTTAAAAAGTTATGTTTTAAAATGTAAATGGTTTCCCTATGTCATCATAAAAACATGTTTCAAATAGCATTTACAGACCAATGAGAACTGTGTCACAACTCAGGGATGATAATTAATTTTATTATCTGTTTACACATATGAAAAAGAAGACAATCCTAAATTGTCTGTATACTTGTATCTGCATCCAGCAGTCATGAAGTAATATTTTGGGCACCACAAATCTGAGAAGTTTTTAAGATGTAGAATTACTGTAGAGATGCTAAAAAGAGGGAAAGAAAAATCCAGATAATATCATTTCTTCCTGTTCAGTGTTGGTAAAATAGTGAAGAGGTTTTTATTACATAAAACTAAAAATGACCAATTGAAGTGTGGAAAAAGTGTTCCCTTGCATAGTCACATGCTAAGCAGGGAAATATAAGGCCACCAGAAATTACTATAGCAAGTTTCAGTAAAGGATTGCAGAATAATAAGGCCTTGTGATTCCCATGTGGTTTATTCAAACAGTGTATAATTCAAAGCAATTGCTGCTCCCCAGGCAGGAATTTACTATTGCTACACTTGAAGGGAGGATAATGTTTCATTCCAAGGGGAAATCAGGTCTGGAAAGGGCCTCATGATTGGAGAACCTCATATGTCCTCAAACAGTTTCAAAGCAGGCCAAGTAAAACAAAATGATTGAGAACGCCCTGTGAAGTCAGTCTGCCTGAACTGAGCTGTATTTCCCTTGCTTCTCTCCTGCCTTTTTGGTGAATGGCAAAATGTCCCCAGAGCAAGGAGGAAGTAGGGAAGGCAGAGAAACTCAAGTCTTGGATAAACTGTCACTTAGAAAGTGATTCCTTCGACCCCTGACAAGGGCTTAGGAGTACATTCCAGAGAACTCCATCTTCCCTGTATGAAGTATATGTATTTTAAGGAATGATGGTGGATACAGAGCATCCTCCCTTGGCATAAAAACACTGGACAAGAAAGAGTCAGACATGAGTCATCTGCAAGAGGAGGTGTGAATCATAACATGTTTTGAACATTTTTGGTCAACAATACTTCAGAGGCAATCCTCCAGTTTTATGTTGTTATTTATGTGAAATTAAATGTGAATATCTTAAAATTTCATGATTTTAAAAAACTCAGCTCAGATTTCAGTGGGTGACCCTCATTTCCAGGGACACCAAGCTATGTCAGTTCCCTAAGCCACATATTATGAGGTCATACTTGGCAGCTGTGAACCAGCTAATTAGGTAAATAAATAAGAGGGTTGATAAAACCCTCATGTAGAATCCATCTTAAATGGATTAATTTTTGACCTGAGAACCACCTTTTAGACACTCAGGAAATTGATAAGACCTTTAGATGAGATATTTCAGCAAGTCTGGATTCAAATGATCTTTTCATGGTCTGAGATTCTGAGCTGTTACTGTATGTTGTAACATGCACTTAGCATTAAAATGCTGCTATGGCAGAGGCATCTATTGCTTACCAGTTATTTACATACTTCCCCATTGATTCCAGTCTCTCTGTAGTTTGTTCTGTTCAACCACTGAGACAAGAGAAGTGAACGTGTGTACCTTACAGCCTGAAGCAATAAGAGCAAGTGTGAATTCTCTATGCATTCTCTTCCTTTACTCCCAGGATGGTGGAGGCCTAAGAATCACGATACAGCTCCAAAAGTCAGAGACCCCTAACAACCCGGGTTCTTGAGCAGGATTCCCTGATCTCCATCTTCCACTAGACTGCCAACCTGCAACTGTCACAAAAATTGAAAGCAAGAATAAACTTTTATTGTGTTAAGTCAGGATTCTGGGCATAACCTGTTACTGTAGCACACTCTAGGTAATACAGCTGCTTTTCTAGATGTTTTTATAAAAAAGGAAACTCCATCTGGAAAAAAAATGAGCAGCCTGAGTTATGTAGTCCTTGAACAAGCGCTGAGGCTTTGCCAGATTGCCTTTGTCATGTGCCCCCTAAGTTACTCCACTCAATCAGTTGTCACTGTTCCTTCAGGGAGTGAAGGATGGAGTGACGAAGAGCCCTGGGCAGTTGGGGGTTGATAGCTGACATTTTCCTTGTGATGGTTTCTTATTTACCAACCTCCTCTTGAGATTTTAGGCTTACTAAACATAAGGTACAAATCAGTGAAATTATTCATTGTGGTTTTTATTTGAGTGAACTAGTTTCTACTCCTAAGAAGAATCTTAACAAAACAGGAAGTTTTTCTTGGATCTAGAAATGGAACTCTTGCCTTCTAACATTAGTTTTTAGCAACTTCTGCAAATCTCTATTTTTCTACTTCCCTGTCAGAGGGTGGGACAAGAAGAAGAAACTAGATAAATCAAGAAAATTATCATTAGTACAGTAGTAGAGTTAGAGCTGATTTGGCTTGACAGGGAGGAAAGAGTAAAATGGCATCCTGCACAGGCCAGACCACATTCTCCAATTTGACCACTTTATCTCCAACCTCTCCCCACACTGGACTTGGAAGAGGTGTGAAGGGCTAAGAAACACTATGACAGTTGGTAGCCACTGCTTGATAGAAAGACTTGACATATGTATTCCAGGTAACATTCCTCAAAACATTTGATATGCATCATCTATCAGATTCCAGGAGGGAATACTTGATTATATCATAAGGATTGAGAAAACCACATGTAATTAATTTCCATTTTATAGTAGAAAAATAGAAACACTAAGAATTTACTTGGTAGGATCACACAGGGGTCAATTAAGAGATGAAACTAAAATATAAATCTCCTGATTTCTATTTCCTTTCATCTGTATAACAGGTCGGATTTAAAGTTCTCTCCCTACCCCACCTTATGCAACAATATAGACCATTTATCAGCACCACCATCATGTAAAGTAAATCACTACCCTGAGATTCTGTGTTATGTCTTCATTTGTATTAGGCAAATCAGGAAAGACATCAAAATCATAACATGATAATCACTGGGGAATAGAGTCACGTGATACTACTTCTTAAGTTCTTACTGATTTGTATTTTTTATTTCTTCCCCCAAGAATAAGCGTGTATTACTTATGCTACACAAAAATAATAGAGAGGGTAAGACCGTCTCTAGTTTTCAATATTTTCTGTACATAAGGAACTCAGTGGGCTTCTAGCTTAGCACTTTGAATTAAATAGGTTTGAAGCAGAAAACCACCGGAAGGGAACTGTGGCAAAAACTACTAGCTGTCCTTCAGTCTGCTATTCCTATATAATACAATTTCTAGCTGCACATATTGTCACCAGTTTCCCAGCCTCCTTTGCAGCTAGATGTGGCCCACTTAGGAGAAATGATATATGCAACATCTGGACTGTTGCCCTTGAAGGAGAAGGCCTTCACTTTCTTCCTTTCTGCTGGAACGTAGATATAAGGGTTGGAGCTGGAGCAACTATCTTGGACTATAAAATGGAAGCCATGTATTGAGAAACTAGACCCTTAACACTGTTGAACTGCCACTGTATTTTGGCATCTTTGTTAGTTGTTGAATCTATATTCTAAGTAACATCAGATCTAAACATTTAGTAGAACAGTGCTCTGACTTCCTAACCCTGAAAAGAAATGTGCTCTTTGGAAAGAATGTATAATTGAGTTACTCAACCTTTCTTTTGTTTCTGGGCACAAGGACCCAATTCTGTCTCAGTGATTAAGAGTTCTTAATCTAGAACATGTTATATAATAGGGATAGTGAAGAAACTGCAGAAATTAATCTGGTATTTTCACCAGGTCATGTATATACGTGGGCTCTTAGTTTCCAGCTCTTTCTGCCATGAGCCTTCTTGCCATCTAATCTCTCAGGAAATGTGGTTAATTAGAGGCCATAATCTGCTGCTTAGTATAAATTCAAACAAATTATTGAGAATTTCAGTTATTCATGTATTAACACACAGGATAAGATGACTATGGAAAAACTATGGAGCAGCAACTTCCTAATAAAAATTCTGGACTTTTTGAATAGTTCTTAGGAACAAAAAATTTGTTTATCTTCTGAGCTGGGTTGCTCATTGGCCAGATTCCTGCCATATACCCTAGTCTGTGACCTTCCTGATTATGCTAAACCCCCTTATAACTGATAACCAGAATGTCATATTTAAAGAGAATTAGGTGAAGCCCATCTAACTCACGTTAATTAGCAGCTCTAATTTATTCATGGAAAATTGCAACCTCATTCAGGTTCCTTCCAGATTAAAATAATGCCTGATTTAATGCTGGATATCTGAGAATTCCTTCACCACTTCCAAGGTTATGCTCTGATACAATAGCTAAGGCATTTTATATTAGTCCATTTTCCCTGTTTTTCAAATGAGAAATCTGAAGTAATGCAGCAGCATCAGTATTTATACTTTCCTGTGTGAGGTGAAAGCCTTGTTTTGTTTTCCAGTCCAGAGGCTGTAAAGGCAATCTGACAGCTTTCCAGCCTAGTCAGCATCTTCACTGAGCTTTATTTGCTGTAAACAGTTGTAAATTCCCAGAATCCCAGACACACCCATCTAAAAATGTTAATTACTAAAAATGCCTCAGAAAACTCCATGTAAATGAACAGTGAATTGAAGGCCCACTGGAATTCTCTGCCTCTGGGTCACCTCCACTAGTACAGGTAACTGGGAACTGCTAAGACTTTATTTTTAAAATATAGTCAATTTCTGAGATCTGACTCTTGTCATTTTGTGAAATTTCTCAGTTAGGAAGAAAATGGTTGATTCTATGCATTAAAGGCTGCCTTTTCAAATGTGAAATCTATTTTTCTAAGGGAGAAACTGAGACTCTTGTAAATAATAGAACTTCTCCAGGCCCCAAGTTTTGCTGAAACTCTTACAGAGGACACACATATAGGAAACTGTCATTAGTATTTCTTTCTTAAACCATAGTTTCTGGTTAAATACCCTGCTGGAACAGCAGGCTTCACACACACAAAAAATAATAATAAAATAAAATAAAAAATCCCACTGGGATAAAGTAGCTCATTTAAGTTGTGGCCCTTCCATCCTCTAGGAGGCCCCTCCCCCATGTCTGTGCCTGTGGCTTTGATTTATAATCTTCCACCCACTCAAGCCTTGACATTTACTGGGATCCTGCAATGAGGTTAAGATGTGAACCTGAAGGAAGCTTTTAAGGACAAGAGTGAGCTGCGGATGGGGCTGGAGGTAGGGGAGGTGGGCGACACTTAAAGAGAGGAAAAGGAATTAGGAGACCCCATGCTTGGCAAAGTGAATGAACACGTGCTGGGAAAGTCCTGCTGATGGAAAGACTACTGAGCATGGTTTTGGCAGCCAAGACAGGGCCTTTGGTTCTGTGGCACAGCTTCCAGTGAGAGAGCTCACTGCCCAATGCAGTGAGCAGTCTAGCCAGTGTGTGAATACCCTTCCCCTTCATCAACATTTTTACATGTTTGCACAGCCAGATTTCAGTGTTCTCAGCTGTAAAGCTTGGGCTTTGCAGTATTCCCTGCAAGGTAAATAGCAGCTGTAATCTGCCAGAAAAGAACTTGCTGCCCCAGCTTGGAGGTTCAGTGGATGAGTGTAAAAGTTTTTCTGGAAGAGAAAATGAGATACTCTATGGATCAAACTTTAAAAACTGCAAGGTGCTAGGCCAATGTGAGCCATCATGGTTTTGATCATTATTATGGGCTAAACAAGTGGCTTTCTTGAAAAGGAAGAAGCTTCAGGCTTAGTTCCTGAAGGGAGTTTCGAGATTCCCTTTGCACCTTCTGAAGATTGCATCATTCAAATCTCCTTTTGGAAAGTGTTTCTGACGCAGTATTGAGGCTATGGGCTCTAAAGGCTGACCCAAGTTGGAAGTTTGGCTCTGATAGTTAGCAGGGTGACCTAGTACAATTTTATTCTCTGAGAAATAGGATAATACCCTCTATCTTCTGGATGTGGTTGTGAGTTAGATGTATGTAAAATAATTTAGCATGGTGTCCAAACACGTAATAGAGGGTTTATAAATGGTTAGCTGGTAGCTCAATCCAGTTTTGCACTGACGCAGTGGAAGGGAAGAAGAAACTGACCTAACATAAGACACAGAAAAAGCAGGGAGACACTTTATATAGACCAACCAGACTCCAGAGAGACTCAGGAGTCAAAGTACCCAATGCTTTCTTTAGGTAACTGGGTTCTTGGGGAGCCCATGAGCTAGTGATATTAAGTATCAAAGTCCATGTTTGTCAATGAGGATGGTCTCCTAAAATACCTGGAGAAGAAATGTATCTCTTACATTGTGTCAGAGGAAATAAAATTTAGCTGTGTAACCTAAGCAATGTGGGCATTAGATTAAGCTGGATGAGAACTCTGAAATCTCCTATTCACACTGATTTGTAAATCCTCATTCACATGGGTTCGAGTCAATCATGCTGCTATTACCCTTATAAGACAAATATTATCTACAGCCCATTGAGAAACTACACTAATCCAGAAAAAATTGGGACCTTCAGGCTTAAGAAACAGGTTTGAATCCAAATCTTCAAATTTTTAGACTAATTATTTTCCCTATTATTTCGTATCTTCACTATTTTCTAAGATCTACCATGTAATCATTTCCACTGAACATTAAGACAAGCATTTAACAGTGTGCAATTACAGGCACTATGAATGATGTAAAGAAATTTAATATACTTCCAGACTTCAGAGTTGACATGAGTTGACTCAGTAAAATAGGACCAAATATTAGAATCACTAATTAGAATTATGCCTTTTCTTTCCAGCTACTTTAACATTCTTCACATTCCCCAAATAGCAAATTATGACGCGTCAAGACTGATTATTGTATTCAACCATGTTTAGACTGCATCTATTTACATGTAAAAAATAGCAATTACTGAGCTCTTACTATGTGCAGGGCATCCACACTGCATATTTTGGTTCATTTAGTTCTAACAGGAACTCTATATAGTTCATAAATTTATCTTCATTTTACAGATGAGGAAACTGAAGCCTAAAGATTAAGGAACTAGTGCAAAGTCACAGCCAAGTGTCATAGCTAAGAAATAATGAGTAGGTACAGAGCAGACTAAGTCTTTTTGGATGTCAAGAAGCAAGATCAACCACCTTAGGAAGATGGACTGAAATATACATTTTATCTTCCAGTTAAAGGCTCTGCAAGGATAAACTACGCTTTTGACATTTAAAAAATAATACACTAGAGGGTGCAAATACTCAAGCTGTGACTTTAAAACTTTTGATAATGAAGTTCCCAGAGTGCTACTATATAATCAGTAATGGATTGAAGCCAAAGTGCCCTCCCCCCAAAAAATGACACAATCTATGATAATTACGAGGCTGTAGTTCTGTCTCAATTATTAAAAAAAAAGAGAACCTCATGCTTTATATTAAGCAATTCAGAATTAGTCTCTACTTAAGTTATTCAAAGTGCCTTTCAGCTGGGTGTTTCTCTTTGCTCAGTCTGCTGAGAAAGGGTAGAGTAACCTGGTAAAAGTAGGGTAACCTGGATGAAAATAAATTCTTAAAAATTACACTAAGATATATTTTCTTTTAAATTTTATTTAGCAAAGTAAAACATGCATATATTTTAAAAGGAAAAAACTCATATCCAAGAGCCTAAAATGAAAAGGAACAAGACCTTAAATTCAAGAGACAACATTTCTTACTGGTAACCAGATTTCTAAATAATGTTTAAGTTTCTATATCTTGATTTATCAAACTAACATTGTTTTCTCTATGAAAATTGGAGTTAGCTAACAGAATATCCATCTCTTACAAGTCACAAATACACAAAATAATTTATTTTTTCCACTATTACAAGAGCACTAGATTATTGTAGAATATTAAAAAAAATAGATGAAATTAACATTTTGATGCATATCTTACATGTTTGTTTTACACTATATATTTTATTAAACTACATAATGCTCATTTAATTTATTGCAGTATACCTTACATAAAAGCTAAACATTCTGAAGTATAAGGAACTTACAGCTCTTCAATCGGTGTTGGGATGAGATAATTTTACTTCACTGGGAATTGTGGTATTTGACAGTATCATTCTGTTTCAGTTGTAGGCCACTGAGACTAGTTAGTGTTTGAAGGGGCAAAGATTTGAGAGTCCTGCAGGGATTGCAGAAATCAACCGAAACATGTTAACAACTCAGCCTAGAAGAGAAAAGTTCTAATTATTCCTTAACTTCTCAAGACTCAGTGGATCACGAAACAGTCACATGTCTGGAGTTCGTCCAATTTTTGTGGAAGATAATCTCTTTTGTATATCATTCCCTTATAAATTATCACAAGCGCAGACAACAGTCATCAGTGCAACTAAAAACAAACAAAAAACCAAATCTAGCATCTCTCTAGCTCTTTTCATAAAACCTGTCTCTGCTCTCTATCTGCACCTGGTTCCAAAGGGCGGAGGCAAGAATTTGGGAAGCATTATGGCCTGTCAAGTAGCAACCTGAAATGAACCTGGGAAAAGGCTGGTCTCTCTCTTCATTCCCTGTGAAAAAAGTCAAAGGAAACCACGGCTTGTCCACCACTGCAACAGGTTACTCAGTGTCCATCCAGTACGGAGTTCTGCAAAAAGGGGCAAGTCAAGTTGAATAAAAACAGAACTCCCTTTGGAATCAGGAGCCTGGGAGATGGCAAACATGCTGAGAGACATCAAACACCAGCTCTTTTAGGTGGGAGATCATTCTCACCGGGACAGAGAATCAAAAACACTTTTCATACCTAAGAAACGAGCATGGCATTGAGCGAATAGGTGCTCGATAAGTCAACATAGCTTTCCCTTATTTTTACTTATCATCGATGCCAGATACTATTCTGCCAGGTATTTTTCTAAGGGCTTTGAATGTATTACACCTCATTGGATCCACTAACGAAGTAAGAGGCTTAAGAGATTAACTTTTTCAATCCGGACACAGCGGGCAAGGGGTGGAGGCGTCAGAATTCAAAGGCAGGTCAGTCCCACAGCAGGTCAACGCTGCTCCTGCCTTCCCTAGCCGACCATCACGAATACTCAAGGGTCATTTCCTCTCGGCACACAGGACAACGGACAGACTTGCCGAGACCAGCATTTCCAGAAAACCTGGAAGATGGCGGCTGCGCCCGCCTCCCAGTCTGAGTAGTGCGTCACCGCGGGAGCAGCTGGAAGTGGCATTATACTGCCTTTGGAGGAAAAGAGGGGCGGACGTGAAGACAGGGAATTAAGCAAGCCTTCTGGATACCTACAACACCGGAGCCCTGGGACCCGAGGATCGCAGACAGTGCCGGGCGGGCGCTCAGCCGCCGAGGAAATGCGTTTCTGGAGCGCCTACGACGCAGCCGACGGGCATCTTGCATGTCTGTGCCCTCCTCTGAGGCCGCCGTAGTCCCTGGCTTGGCCCTACAGACTTCCGGCCTCTGTAGCGGGAAGAGCGGTCTTCAAAACCCGGCCGCCGGAAGTTACCCCGCCGGGAGGGCGACGCCGGAAACGGGCGGGGACACGCCCTTCGCCGAAGGCTCTCCGACTGCCTAGACAGAAACGCCAGGCCCCACCTTGCTCGGGGCAAAGCCGAGCCACGAGTTTGCTTCTGCTGCGCAGCCAGCCCACACCTCGTTATTCCAGACGGGGAGCTAACGTCAGGACGACTTGGCAAAGCTCACGAGGGCACACCACCACCGCACCGTAAGCGCGAGGGAGCTCACAATGAAGTTCCTTAGGTGTAAAGTGGCTCGTCTGCCCTTAAAGGGACCATGGGTGTGTCCGCAGTTGTGAGACACTAGTTATAGAATCATATAAAGGAGCTATTTCCACAAAAGGGTTATGGACCCTCTCCTGATCAAGCTGTCTGAAGAAGGCTGAAGTTCTCTTAGATATTTCTTACTAAAATAAAATTCTTTGTGGCTTCTCACCTCTGTCAGCTGAGAAGGGGTCGTTCTAGCTGGAAGCCAAAACACAACATACCCCCAACTTGAACAGGGTGCTGAAATACCACTAGTGAGAGGCCTCATTACTTAGCCTTCCTTCGGAATTTTAACACCTGGCAAGAGATTCCTAACTAGCAGTCCGCTGACAGAATTGACTTGTGTGTATAGTTACATATTTAAAACATCTGACAAAGGATGTGTAGACTTTATGTGGCTGTCAAAAGGTACATAGCACAAAACTAGTTAAGAATCTCCACATATTAAGTGGTGAGGGAAGCATTTCTATAAGTTTTATTTAAGGTGACAAGCTTTTTTGCAAGCCTGAAACAATTTGGCCAGTAAAGTCTGTCCCAGGAAAAGGTACATTCATCAGAAGCACTACTTCAAAGGACTATTTCAGAAATCAGGCTGTCATGTTACCCGTCCGTAGTTTCCATCTTCAATTGGGAATGAGATGTTGATTATTCAAACTGCAAATAATTTGGTTTCGTGAAACCATGAGAAAAAGGAAGGATTCTGATCAACTTCTATCTTAATCACATACTTAGAAAATGTTTTAAAGTTGTATTTTTTATGTACAAAGAATCTGGTTTTTGCACCTGGATCCCTCAACTAGTTCCCAATTGTGGCTAGGTTCACAGGACACTAATGTAACTTGTTTAAAAAAAAAAAAAGCCTATCAACAAATGGTCACTTGGGTAGAAGTATATTTTTAAAACCTTTAAGCAAATAGATAACTCCCTTTTGGATACAAAAAAATTTGTTAATCCTTTTAACTCATTTTACCAGATGAGACCCACTCCCCTCACAGTTAATCTTTGAAAATGGCACAATTAAATCGTTTTCAACAATGTAGTTTTCCTGTTCAAAAGGAATAGAGAGGGACTATCAAATTTCAGATGTGATGCAGTTTTTCTGAGACACTCCAAATAATTTTCTCCTCTTCCTTTGCCCTGTAAATTATAGCTCCTTAAAGAAGTCTGTGATTGCTCACTTTCTTTACAACTATTCATGCTATGCCCTATATATGCATTGCTAAAGGCTTGTTAAAAAATTGATACGGATTTGATAAAATATCCCATAAATATTATTTCTCATAATTGTATTTTAAAAGCAGAGACAATCTCTTCACTGCAGTTGCAATATTGCAAAAAAAAAAAAAAAAAGAAACATTGACTAGTTACCTTTTCAAAAAAACATATAGGATTTGATTCTGACTTGGTAGTTTTGTCAAGAATCTGTACTCTCAACAGGTACCATAAGTAATTCTGATCCAGGCTGACCCAGGATCTACATTTTAAGAACCCACTGGCTTAGAGACAAATACATCAAGCTTTCTTTGGTTGGTCCCAGATTATCCTGCCAATGTGAAGATTTTGTGTTAGAATCAGATGGAAAATATCTATGGAGGCATGACAACTACCAAACTGAATAATTTGTGCAAAAGTGCAAATTCACTTTGGAATTTAAGTTCTATTGTATTATAAAAGGAGTAATACAATCAAATAAAATGTGCTGGATGGAGAAAAACCGGTTTTATACATGATTTATTAAAGGCATTCAGGCTCAGAGATAATGTATTCCAAGTTTAAGTTCTCCTTATTTATAAATAAAGCTTCAATTCTTTATTACCTTGGTTAATGCTAAGGCCCTAGGTTGAGGGAAAAGTGCTGGAGTTGGCAAATAGAATCTTTACAGGCCCAGGACCTGAATCAAGGTATTAAAAAAGACTGTCTTGCAGTCACACCTTGCCAAATACCTGGTCAAATTTATTGGCTAAATCTAGTGAGAACAGTCCCCCAAAGATGTTACAAAGAGGTTCTGTTTCATCTATAGCTATGTCTCTCTACGACAAGCAGCTTGTTCTTGTTATCAGTCCTATACCTACTGGGATCTTGCACCAAGGATCAGTGCCACGTGGTAGAACATAGAATCTCATATTTGCTAGTTCGTAACAAGGATAATGTTCTTGCCAAATTTGTATATTGCCCACAACTGCTAAATTGCTTTGCATAGGAAAGAAGACTTTTAACCCATTTGACATTTAGTGCAGCTTGCTGCTAGCCTTAATTTTACATAAGCATGCCCTTTCAGGCTGAAGCAAATCTGGTTTTCAATGTGAAAATATAAAAACTATTTTTGGAGTTATTTCTAAACAGAACTTGTCTCTAATCCTACTTAAACAAGATAACTGGATTTTGTGAACAAAATAAGGTATTTCTGCAATTTAAACACACCACTCAGTTCTCGCCTGTGAAATTGTAAAATATATGTTTCTTATTAATGCTCCAAAAAGTAAACTCTTTTTGGGAAATGTGATTAAGTACCCAGCCTTGTTTTAAATTTTGGCATGAGTTCTGCTCAAGAAAGGCAGCTACATATGGAATTTACATGCACTGATGACCAATTTTAAAGTCTAATATAGCTTTGATAATTGCTTTTATTACACCTAATCAACTTTTTTAGTCAAATAAAAAAATATTTCGTTAATTTGATTTCACTTTGAAGGTTAAGTTCTCCAGTGACAAGCCAAATAATCTCTCCATTTATTAATGTCGCTTATCTCATTATTTTTAAAATACTGATCATGATATATGCCTTGGCTCACAATTTAACCTATTAGTTTCTCTTTAAATATTGGCAATTCGATACTTAAGAGACTGTTGTGCATCTACTACGTAGCACTCAGCAGGTAAGAGATTAAAACTACTAGAGATGTACTAAATCAAACTTAACATCTATATTTGCTAATTGCTGTGATGTACTTTTTAAAATTTTCTTCCTACACATTTGTCACTAAAATATGGGGCATAAAACCCTATATACTGATAGTCTAAATATTTCAAAAACATTTTTTACACAGCATTATTAATCCATTTTAATGACATTATTCATCTACTGTCTGTGACATGGTGATATAATTTGCCTATTCCTTAGCCAGTTCTTAACATATGTATTCTGACCTCCTGGCTAAATTGGCTTCCCTCTTTTCTATATACTGACTTAATCCCTTGATGACCAGCTGGCTCTCTGGCTTACTAGTTGCCATTTTAGCATTGTTTTTAGAAATCTTATGTTCAAAATATTTCTCCTTTAATGCTCTAGTCCAGGAATCATGCCCCCACCCCACCCTTTTCTCCTTGTACGAGAAATATTTTAGGCTTTTCAGGCCAAAGAGTCTTAGTCACATTAGGACCCCCACCCATCCAACAACCCTTTATAAATATAAAAAACATTCTTAACTCACAGGCTATAAAACACAGGCTGTTTGTTCTGGTTTGTCCATTTCCATTTTAGTCCTTAATGAGAAAAAGGGTATATAAAGCTCAACTGTGTATGTGCACATACGACTTTAGTAACTTAAAAGTGCTAGCTATTCAACTTGGTCTTCCCCATACTGCATTTTGGCTCTCAGAGTATCAGTATCACAAAGTACTTCTTTTTTACCAATTAATACAGCAAGTTATTTTATCCTCACACTACACCCTTCGTGAAAAAAAAAAAAAAGAAACCTAATTGATTATAAACTGTGATTTACATTTACTGAAGCATTGGTACAATAGTCATATACTTATGTGTAGAATTTTATAGTTCTATATGTAATATCTTACATCTCAAATAGCTCCTAAAACTTGCTCCTGTAATTCTAGTAGCTGATAGAAATTACTAACCTTTAATGAAAATATTCCGACATTTAAAAAATAATGCTTGAAAAAAATAACATCAAGGCTAAGTTTCTCAGCTTTTTACTTGGTTAGTCTGCTTATGGAATGAGCTATATGTCCAAATTACCTATGCTCTTTGCCACCTATCTACCCAGTTCATTTTACTCGTTCATTTTTTTGAAGTTATTTTTTATGGTGACATTAACAAATCCAATTAAGTTTCAGCTGTACACTTTAAAAGTATGTTCATCTCCCATAGTTAAATTTCTTTCTGTCACCCACCATATTTGACTCTTTACCCAGCCTACCTCCATTCTCCCCTTTCATTTTACTCATGCTTTATGGGACAAAATCAATTTAAGATATTGTATTCATCTGATCTTGGAAGCTAAGAAAGGTCGAGGTGCTGCAAGTGTAAATAAAATAAAAAATAAGGGATTGTAAACTGACAAGGTCCTTGCAATCTGTGAGGTCAACCAACAGTGCCTCGCCAAAAAAAAAAAAAAAAAAAAAATTGTATTCAGTTCTAGGTGCCTAGAGGTAAAAAAAAAAAAAAAAAAGAAAGAAAGAAAACAAAACAAAACAAAACAGCTGTCCAAATAAGCTGCCCCAGAATCACTATGGCTATTTAAACAGGTCAGACAGATGCATACAGAGAGGAACATGAGGGTTTTAGACTAATCCTAAATTCTGTCATGTTAAATTTACACTGAACAGATCAACTGACCATTGTTGATGGCCACAGACACATCTGTTTCTTAAGACTGACAGTGTTTGACAGGAATTTTAACCGGGTGTTCTTGTTCATGTATTTGGTACTTGTATAAACTCTGGCTCTAGGAATAGTGATACTTGAGTGTCTGGGGGCAATAAATCAAATGGTAACAAAAAATGAAGGGCAAATCCTTCTCTCTAACATCCATAACACTCCATCCTTATCTCTGCCCTTGGGTGCTTATATACCTTATTACTTGTAACTGAAGCAATAAATTCACACTGCCTCTTTGAATATTAAGAATGATTAACACAATGGAGTGCTGAAAAGATTAAATGCTACACCTCATTTGTCCTTACAGTTATAAATCTATCAGGCAGGGGGAATTAAGATATAGTCATCTTAAAATTTCTTCCTACCTTACACAATTCTTTATCTTATTCAAACAATCTTAAATGCAATTGTATTATCTTTGTGCCTTTCAGGTTAGAATTCCACAACTGATGACTAAACTAGTGCACTACTTTGTTTTCAAATTTGGAGCAACTCTAAAACCATGAGTGATGGTAACATAAGAAAAACTATGACTCTCAAGGTGGTCAAATGCCTCATGCTTTCAATAACGATGCCTATGAATCTAAGAACAAGATACCCACCGTCCCTACCCAGTATAGAGTGAAACGGCAACTAGGTTGGTACTATCAGCATGGGAAGACCTGATTGAGCTTAACTTTGATCTTGGGGAAATTAAATT
Organism: Macroglossus sobrinus; assembly: GCA_004027375.1. Taxonomy (NCBI): domain Eukaryota; kingdom Metazoa; phylum Chordata; class Mammalia; order Chiroptera; family Pteropodidae; genus Macroglossus; species Macroglossus sobrinus. The sequence goes on along the minus strand of PVKZ01000572.1, from coordinate 554,138 downwards.
GTATTTTTATTCGTTAATTATCTGGATAATACAGTGACCATGGTGGCAGTTACTCAAAATTAAAAGATCTCTCTCAGTATTCTCAGAATCACACACACCCATACAAAATCAGTTTATTACCAGCTTGATAAAAGTGGATTTTTTGTATTGAATTTACTTTTTTCATATGTATCTTCATTCTCTGATTGTATTATTGACTTGCTTAACTAATTTGTAGTTCTTTATATTTAGCTTTTATAAATAACTTAAAAATCAAAAGAATGTTTGTTTACCAATCAAAGGTGTGAACTTCAAGCAGGGATCAAGACATCTGACTTTTTATGTTTTGCTGAATTATGTATTTCTATTAACTTTTTGAAAATTACAGTTGACATTCAATATATTAGTTTCAGGGGTACAGCACAGTGGTTAGACATTTATATAAATTACAAGGTGATCTCTCTGTTAAGACACTAACTATTAATAAGCAAATCGACGTCTCTTGGGCTGAAGGCACAAGTAACCAAGTTGAGACAGAGGTGTGTTAAAACATGCAATTATGAAGAAAATACTTCTATCTCTTTGGCCAGTACATTATCTCCTAGGAAGTTAACTATATAAAACAATTAATTATATTCATAAAGTTGCCTGATAAACCTGTTACCAAAACATACAAGTGGAATTATGATATTGCTGTACTTATGACATTAAGGCTGGAAAATTTTATACTGAAGTGGATCCTTTAAGTCCTAACTCATGACATCTAAACTTCTTAAGATCTACCACTCTTAAATTACTAACTTTAAATGAAGTGATTCTTCTGAGTTGCACCACTGGGATTTAAAGTTACCTTTAATTAAAGTTCACATTGTCTAAATATCTAAGAATAATCAGTTGTAAAAGCAGTAGGGTAAAAAAAAGTAAGATAAAATGTCACTATGTTTAAAATAACAGCTGATGCCATTTTAGGATGCTCATATGTATTAAAAGTGGGAAGAGGTTTAGAAATAAGGGTTCTTTTTCATGATACCCCTAAAAAAAGATAGGTTCACAGGCTAACAAGACTTGACCCATACCTACTGTAGAAGAGTTCAGTCCATCAGAATATTCTAAATTTCTTAGAAAACTATGTTGCTGTTCTGATGAAATCTCCAAGAAATATTAAGAAATGATTCATGGTAATAGTACCTAAAAGCCTCTCAGGTTGAAGATGAAATGAAAAGGCTTTGCAATGTAGCTCTATACAACAGACATTATAGCAAAATGCTTCATTCCATGTTTTTCAAAGCAGCATTTGTATGAAAAGTACCTGAGGATGAAGTCTGTCAAAAATGTAGATTCCTGGGTCATACTAAGTAGTTTAACATATGGTTCTTCAGGAATTGCTGCATTCTAAAATAATTATGAATCATGATCGCTAACATCTTGTTTTGGAGAACTCTGGGTGTGGAGTCCAGGAGTGTATAGTTTAATAAACTTCCCAGGTAATTATGGTGATCAAACTGGCTTGGGAACCACTAAGTTGCAGCACTCTAATATGCCCATAGCAAGGAAACTAATTTTTCTTCAATGAAAATTTGAGTGGTAACTGCCTGTGCTATGGGAGAGATTGGTTAGCATATTAATGGATTCAACAAAATAATCTACCGCTGCTTATAGACCATTGAAAATCGAAGCCAAATAACTTTCCATGCAGAGATAAACATATTTTGGGATGCACACCCGTTTAGTCCCTAGGATTGTTGCTGCATGTTGGTAAGCATTTATGGATCTCTGCCCATAAGAAAATTTCTCTTCTCTAATGTAATTACGTTAAAAATATCTTTATAGTTACCTATTATTATTATGCACTGGAAAGGCAGGTTAAACCTGAAAAATTAGAACTAATATTTTTTTCTAGAATAAGGATGGCTTTGGTCTTGTGTACACATCATTACCAATTTTACGTTTCCTAATTTTTAACTACAAAAAAAAAATCTCTAACTCTCTTTCTCTTCACAATTTAAGCATCTTAGCTATTTTGCGTATTTATACTTACACCAGAGAAGAGACCTAATCAATCAAAACGTTTACTTAAATACTATTGTCCTAGGTATTAATATAAGCACTACACATTTATCTGAGGGAGACAAGGCAAGTTAAACACTGACATTCAAGGGCTATAAACTGCAATAAGAGCTATAACAGCTGGAGTACAAGGTACATGGAATTATAAAGAACAATGGACTTCTTCTTGGAAGAACACGAGGGAAAGCTTTAGAGAAAAAAACAATTGAAGGATGCATTCACAAAGGAGAGAGGGATATTTCACATGCACGCACATGGGTGTACACACACTCATTTATTTGGCAAATATTCAGGCAACTGACTACTCTATGCCAGGCCTGTACTAAAGTAGAGGCAATGACGATGACAAAGGGAAATGGACCAAAAAAGAAAAAGAACGAACATTACTTAGAGACATAACAGACTAGGGTGTTAAGGGATTGAGGGGGATTCCCAGGTATGGGACAAGTTGAAACCATACTATTTTTAGTTTGTATCCCACTTTTAGTTAACCTATAAGCATTTTCCCATATCAGTACAAACTAAAACATCTCTGAAAAAATTGCTTTCTAGTCAGTCTACAACCCAGAACCTTGACACACGCATTCTATGAAAACACAATCAATATACAAAAGCCCCACAAAATTGAAATCCTATTTTCACATGTTACCATTGCTTTGTAGTATGTAATGCTTTGAAATAGTTCTTTGAAAATATAATGGCTATATTTATGGACTTGACTATGTTCTTATTTTCTCTTATTAACTATTTTAAAACCAAGTGTGAGTGTTGCTATTTAGAGAATTAAAACTGACAAGTGTATTGGTTTCCATATTTCTTAACATTTATTCATTCAAGAAAACCCAAGGTCTGAGAATCAATAGTTGATTAGCTCTGAAGTCCTGGCAACTCTTTTTTAGTTTGCCTCTCATATATACCGGATTGCTACATTCTACCAAAAAAAACCCCCAGAAATGCTAATTATTTTGCTTTGTTGACTCATATCCTAGACATCTATATGGACATGCATTGTTTCCTTTGTCCTAAATCCCTGAAGTTATCTTATCTTCAAACAATGGCTCTGTACTCCAGAGATACAGAATGTGAGCTTTTCCCTTTCTGTTTTAAGGCTCTTCCTTATAAGACAGGAGACCTAGATTATGAAGCAGAAACCCATGATTTAGAAGGAACAAATCTAACCTGCTTGTTGCAAAGCTATCTAGTTGCTGACTGCTACTAATATATAAGGGAGTTACCCATGCACCTTTACAAAGGCTGTTTATTATAATTAACAATCATCCTGTTCTTATAAGCACACCTTTCTTCCAAGTAGCTCAAAGCCTTTTGGTACACAATGTCTCTTTGATGTGGTAATAACAGAATGAGCAAGGGAACACAAATAACCAAATTCTACTTTCAAATTCATAACTTTAAGCCTAAATAGCCTATGTCAAAACTCTGCCTACTCCCTCAATTTAAACAGGGCTAATACCCTACATTCCTCAATTTAAACAGGGCCTTACATTTACCTTCATCTGAACATTCTAGAACCCCAAGTTTTAAAAAGTTCACTGGTCTGGCTATAATTTTGAGTTCTAAAACACCAAGATTTATGACTATTTATTAAAGAAAGCCTTTTCATTAAGACTTCCTTTCAAAGAACTAAAACTCCATATATGAATGCTTAGCTACTCTCTTCCCATCTCCCCAAGCCTCATGGAGTGATTTTGCAATCTGGTTCCTTCACTTTACTTTGTTAATTTATATGTTAGAATATTTTCATTTTCACACAAATCATAGTTATTTCATAAAAACACATGGCAAGAAAAAATTTTATTTACATATATAAAATTTATTCGAGAACATGACTTCTTTCACTATTTTAAAAATGGAAGACATAACCTAAGTATTGGTTTTTTTGGGAGAACATGTGAGAGCAAGGGCAGGTGAGGGAAGGGAGGAGTTTACACGCAAAAAAACAAGTAGTTGCTGCTTCTCTTCCAGAGGCATTTGATTTTTACTGAGCACCTATACAGGCAACAATGAGTTTAATCTTTTTTTAAAAAATCGATTATACTCTGATCTAGGTCTCCAATTAAATTTTCTCGGAGTTTAGTCTTATCCTTGAACATAATTTGATAATTTCCATTTAGCTGATAGAAAAAAAGACAGACAGATGTAGAAATAGTTATTAAGCTGTTCTTAGCTATTCAGGTCTCATGATGATTTTGGTTTTCATTATATAAAACTCACCCTATTATTTTCAATGTTTTCTGTTTTGTTTTTAATTTCAGAGGCTATTTGTACCTAAAGCTATGAATTAGGAAGCATTCTACTACTAAGTGCAATTTAAGATAGTCTTAATTTCCTTCTCAATTTAACTATGTTAATGCCTGGTCATCTTTAGAGACTTAAGAGCTTTTGATACATGTGTATTTGTAGAAGCGTGTACATTGTTGCATTAACTACAGAAACGGGAAGTTGTTGATGGAGAGGTAATCTGTAGAGTGTAGGGGTAAAAAAAAGGGGTAAGGCAGTTAAGAGTGGGAACCAAAACTTTGGTGTCTACTGTTAATGACCACCGAGGAAAGCAAGACAGGATACATAGAGTATTAAAAACAAAAATGAATAACAATGTATTTAGTGACTGGATTCATATAAAAATAGAGGGAAAAGAAAATAAGATCAAATTTGATTGCACCTAGGAAAATAAAGTACTTACATTCTAGTTATCTCGATGGTTTCTTAATGTTCTGATTTATAAAAAGGACTACATCAAAAGTCTCTTTTAACACTAAAAACGAATTTGTGTAATATATACCACAAGGCAAAGATAATGTAAATTCAGCTAACATAAAGTAAAAATGGTATTCATTCTTACCTGGTCTGACCTTTTAGCTATCTGTAGATGTTTAAAATGAATTTGGTGTCTAAAGGATATCCCTAAATTAAATTATATCCCTAAATCAAACAAACAAGCAAATTTTAAACACACAATACAAAGCATAGACAGACACTTGTACCATATTTGGTGACATTTTACATTCTCAAACATGGGCTTACACATTTTTGTATGTAAAAAAAAAACAACTTTAAAAAAGTCATTGTGAAACTTGTAGTTTTAGACAGGCTTCTTTTGTAAAGTAGAAAACTACCATAAGGTTGACCAAATGATGAATAAGGGATGCAGGTAAGAGCTTTTGTAACTTAAAAGCAATAAATCAACCATTTATGGCTGATAGAACTAAAGTGATCAAAATGTTTAACACAGGAATTTCCTAGGTAAAAAACATTCTTAAAAAATCTAGCCATGTACATGTCTACAGCCATGCCACTCTCCACACTCTCAATCTCGTCTGATCTCAGAAGCTAACTAAGCAAGGTCAGGCTTGGGTAGTACTTGGATGGGAGACCACCTAGGAATACCAGGTGATGTAGGCTTTAAAAAAAACCTAGCCATGTATAGAATTTGATATACATAAAGAAAAACAATGACAGCATACTATTTTACCACTTTAAATTAAATGTCATAACTTAATTAGGTGTTATATAAGTTACTTCTGCTTTCTAATGGGTGTACTCACAGATCTATAAATGGATGAGATATGAATTACCAGTTAAGTTCTTCTGAAATATAAACTATAAAATGGGAGAGAACATGAAAATCACCTGGGAATTATAATCAGAACTGTCTATATATGACTATTTTCAAGTCACAATCACTACAACTTTCTCATATCAGTTTTATTATGACCAGAAGGTTTGGTTTTAATATTAATGTCTTGGTCATGAAAGGGTAACATACATGCGTTATACAATTTGATTGTTATGATTTCTGCTGATTGTCAAATGTCCAAAAGTTGCCCTAAAACCATAAAAAAAAAAATGCATTTTGCATGGACATAATGAATTTAAGATGTAGTAACACAATCAAAAACAACCATCCAAAATTTGTAGCACTTTAACAAAAGGTTTTTGGGGCCTAGAATTTTAATAGGGAAATCAAGTGTCAAGATATATTTCTTAATGCAGCAGCAAAATTAAAGTTCTGGCTTTTGCTAAATATAAGGTTTCCTGTCCTACATGGATTCTCAGCATAAAACTTAAAATGCTAGAACTCTCTTAAATTCATGGTTAATAGCAACAGCAATCAATTACTCATCATCTCACGCTGTCAGAAAGTAAGGTACACATTTGCAGATAATTGGCAATTTACAGATGACGAAATAGATGAAGTCAGTCAATCAAGATCATGTATACTGTGACAAGTGAGCATAACTGGTAAAGTGACACGAGCTCATGTGTACTCTCATTCCCTCTCTTTTTATGTAAAACCAGAAAGAAATGTGATAAATCAATTTTTTTCTAATCCTAATTCCACCTAAGATTGATATATTAGATCTGTAACCTAGTATACTCAAAAGACTCTTTAAATTTATAATTAGTGAGCAGTATCTGGGTTGCAAGCCTACTCTGAGACTTAAACCAGTCATTTCCCTCAAAATAAAAAACAAAAGAACAATAAAATGGCTTGAGCTTCACTGGGAAAAAGGACTTGAAATTTTAAAAAATAATGAAATTATCTGGGTCCAATCCATCCTCTTTTCCAGTTTTCATCAATGTACTCATGCAAGCCTAGTCAAAATAGTTTATTTAAAACATTCTATTCCTGTTCTGTGCCTTTGCACATAAAGCCATGCTGCCTATAAATATTTTGTATGTCACTGTCCCTACCCCATCTTCACTACTGAAATCCACAAATATTTTTCCTCCTAAATTTAAAATTTTGATTCTTCTGTGAAACACATTACCCATGAACTGGCATTCCTGGTTGAATTATAGTACATACCCATATTAATACTTAACTACATTATATATTAACAGTGTACAGACCAGTCTTAGCTTGCTCAATGACAAGTACAAATATTTGAGGAAGAACATGACAGACAGAAACTAGATTTCAGAAAAAACAGTGGCAAAACCCATAGTTTTACAATATGATAGATTACAGTGGTCCCCAACCTTTTTGGCACCAAGGACCAGTACTCCTATGAGAACCTAATGTCTGATACTCTGAGGTGGCGATCCTGTGAACACAGATGAAGCTTTGCCTGCTCACTTCCTGTTCTGCAGCCTGGTGCCTAACAGACCAATAACAGGTACTGGTCCCCGTCCTAGGGGCTGGGGACCCCTGGTATAGAATCAACCAGAATATTCTGCATCCAATTACATATTCAACTGACTTGCTATTACTATCATAAACACATGCTATGGCAAAATTTTCAGACACTCAGTGTCAAATCAGATTATTTGTGTAACAAAAACTGAATGCCTGTTGTATGCCAGGAACTTTTTACATTAGCTACAAAGATGAATGGGACACTGCTTATCAACATTCTCACAGACTAACAGAAAAGAGTAACATGAACACAACAGTGTGACAGGTATAGAAGTAACAAGGAAAAGGGAATGTCTCATTTTCTGGGTAAAGATAACTGAGTTTACTACAAATCAATAATTGCTCCTGGAGCTTTTATTTCTCATTTAATCTCTAATCACTATGATGAAAGTTATCATTTTACCTATTCTATGGATTATGAAATTGAGGCCTAGAATGGAAACTATGTAATATCTCACTTGAAGCATAAGAGCAGATATTCAAACTTGGGTCATTTTAACTTCAGTTGTGTCCATAAGGCTCAAATGCAGAGGTGCCAGATGAAGGACTTTGTATGTCTTTGGGTGCTCGGACTTGATCTTTATATCTCTGGCAAACTGTTTAAGCAAAAAACAAAACTGTTTTGAAATGATGTTTGATTACAGAATTAAGGTAGAAGGGTAGAACCATTAACCAAAAAAGGAAATTCAAGAAGTTGAGAAAAGTTGTTTTCAATTTGTTAAGCTTGAAGTACCTATATTTAGTACTTCCATTTGAGTTCAGAGATTATAAATACTGAGGTCATCAATAAGTAAATGTGTGAGAATTGATTAATACAGGTGGTGAAAAGGTGACCAGGGATGTAACAGGAAAACTACTAAAATTAAGAACTAGTGAAAACAGGAAGAAGTAGCAACTAGCAAAGGGTTATTACCAGATAAAGCAAAGGGTTTTAAGGTATATTTTAAGTAATCAAATGTTACAGGTTATGTAAAACCTCATACATTTGGAGCATATAATACAGAACTTTTGACAAAATTTCATAAATGCCAATAATTGCACAGTCTTTTCTTAGTCCCTAGAAATAACAAAATTTACCCAAGAGGCTGTTTGTGGAAAAAGGGAGCCAGTTAACTTTTTAGACACTTATAAAATCCAAAGCTTGCATAAATCAACCCCTGACTTCAGAATTTATCGGTAGAATATCTCTTTGCTCAGGCATTTAATTTTCCAAAGAATCTTCAATTATTCATCTGATATATCCTCTTATCCTTTTTACTCCCATTTGCCCTTTAACTGGCCATTAAGTCAGAGCATGAAAATAGAGAGAAGCCCAGAATGTCTTACACAGATGTTGTTAGACAAGTTTTATTTACGACAGGAAGAGATGCCTAGAATACCATACTACTGTTATATGAACTTGAGAGAAGTGAGTTTTTTTCACTGCCTTTTCAGGTTTATTCTATTGTACAAAATGAGAAAATAAAATGGCATTGCTTGTTTATCCAAAATAAGCTTTCTTCAGGAATAACCTGTCACCTTAGCATAGCCTTCATTAAAAATTTAAATATTAGGGATTAGCCTAAATTGCAGAAATAGATTCCCTCTTGACCTAAAAACATTAAAGTTTAACAGAAAGACCTTAGGAAGCAGGCAGTGAGCATAATGTGAGGTTAAGTTATGTGATGGAGAGGTATAAATAGGCTGCAGAGTAAATTCCTAGTAGGAGTTTCATCACTAAGTTCTGACCTGGCTATAGTAAGAATTTAAGTACTTTAACAAATTAGTAGCAATTTATCCAAATTCATAGTTTGATATATTTTGCTAATCTCATGTGTTCACCAAACATTCGTGCTATTTGTCCCTTAAGAATCCAGTTATTGGTGGTAGAAACAACCTGGTTTGAGAGGGTTAAACAAGTATATGGCTCTCAAAAATTTTAGAATCGATTTATACTATTTTACTAAGAGAAGAGAAAAATCTCCCTTAGGTGAAGAATAACTAAAAACCCCAGTTTTAAAAACAAACTAAAATCCTAAAACAAAACTTGGCTCAAAAAATTTCCATTCCTTATAATATCATTTACATTTTAGAAAAGCACTTAAACACGCTATTTATAATTTTTGTGAATTACAAAATAATTTAGTAAGATATTTCTTAAGATAGTTATGAATAAAATAATTATTCTTACTATGGCTAACCAGACTATGTACCAGCATATAATTCAGTTATCTAAAAAAACAAATGGCAACAGTTCCTTTTCCTAGGTCTAAAATGTAGACATGTCAGCAGCTTTCTTGCTAGATTTGTCTACTAAAATGGAATCTACTCAGCTTTGATTTCGTCTTTGAAGACTACCAAATCTTAATTATTCTTCCTGAAAGTGAGTTCTTTATTCCCTCCAGGCAACAAGCATGAATGTTTCTGCAATGTCTTCTGTAACTTCCTTTATTCTATTATTCCCACTCTTTCATTCAGGCTCTTAGTCCAGCTACATTAAAAGCTCTAAGAGCCAGTTTCTTCCCCTCAGTTGAAAGTAGGTAAGATTCTAACCAAATCCTAACATTTCATTGTCCTGTGTCTCCATTCAGAACTAAGTCTTCATTCAGACAGCATAAGAAGGACAAGGAATATGAACTTTGGCACAGAGAGAAAGGTGTTAAAATCACTGCTCTGCCACCTTGGGCTAGATTATCATTTAACTGAGATAAAGTACACACAATAGTATCAAACACGTTTCTGGGAACTCAGAGCACTCCTCTTTTGTAATTCTCCACTCTCAGTCACCTAGTATTTAATGACATGGTGTGGCATACCTTGCTAATTAAAAAATCAAAGACAAAAACTTGTTATTCCTCAGTCCTTAATTCCAACTGCTATACCCTCACTTATTAACCAGTGATCTTTCCTTTCTTTGATGTTAAATGTCAGCAACACACCAAGCTATATATAAAGAAATGGATGTACCATTAAAATTGAGCCAAGTTTTAAAAAGGTAGAATAAAGGCTGGGAGAAATTAGAAAGGAAACATTTAGATAGATATAAATGCTTAAAAGGTTCTAATTATTTAGTAGTTTATCTTGTTAAGCTACCTGAAAATGCAATAGCTAGCAATTATGTTTTGTGTGCCTGAAACATGGTAGGAACACAAATGATTGAAATTAGAACTGGAGTCTCAATCCCAGAACAAAGCAACCAGAGGGAGAAAAACCAGAATATAAATTTGAGACAAAAATATTAATATACTTTGGAAGGACACTTTTAAATACCTTTAAAGATAAGAAATATTAAAGTAACATCACTAAGGAATAAATTTCTATATAATTTAACTCGACTCAAGCTCAGTTATATGGAACACCATTTACCCTAGATGGATAACAAATTTATTTTGGACCAGTGCCATACACAAAATATTGTTTATTGAAAGTATATTCCACATCTCAAAGATAAGGCTGCAACTGTTTTGTGGTATGCTCACAACAAAGGAGCAAACATAAAACGACCCCACACCCAATTTTCTTTTACAAAAAATAGAAATGCAAGATAAACTCAGCATACTTCAGTGCTTATGTCAAATGTAAGTACTGAAGAAAAAAAGGCCATATAATACTTTTCTTTAACACAATCATAAGCTCTGAATAGTCAATAAACGAGATACATTTAGAAATTTTGTTCTGTTTAAGCTACTACTCACTTCTCTAAGCAAATGAAGGACTGCCAATAGGTTTTATTGTTCTTCACTGGCTGTTTTTACATTTGACAAGTTTACTGGATATTAAAGGGCCCTTTTTACTAAATCTGCTGTTAAATCACACCAGAGAACGGTGGGCTCTATGAGCTTTTGCTACCTTCCTATTTGCTTCATTTAGGAGAAAGCAGATTACTATTTTCTCCAGTTTCCAGATGAAAGTTCAAATGAACTAATAAATATAGACAGTTAATAGGAAGTTTGATATAGGCCTTACCTTCTTGGAGAGCCAGTAGGTAACTTTGAAAATGTTCTTTGGACACTTAAGAATAAATATATTACTCCTCTCTTAAAATAATTCCAGTTGATTCAAAGTATCCATAACCTCTGAAAGTTTTTATTGACTATTTGCAAATATGAATTTTAAACTGCTTTAACATAAGTAATACAGTGTCCAGGAAGAGACAGTATTTACATTTTTCAGGAAGTTAAATTAATCAGGCTATATATGTTAACCTTAACATTTTTAAGGTATATTTAATGATTTTAGTTCATATAATTCTCAGATATAAATCTTTTCATTCTACACTTAGAAGACACTTAAATCAGGGGTTAGGGTGGGGCAGAGAAAATTCATATAAAAACAAAATCCAGTCAAAGTCACATATAATTCAGAATATTTCCTTACTTTGAACTTTACTCCAAAAAGTTTTACGAGCAGACAAAACAGTGATCATCAATATTTATAACACTCATCTTTGACATATAAACGTCTTATTGCAGAGCTTCATTTTACAATCTTTATAAGCCCTATTACTGGAATGCCAATCTCACAACATGTAAAATGCACATAAGCTACTAGAGCCTGGCACACTGACACGACAGCAAGAAAAGTGACAAAAACTAAACTCCAAGGCACAATAAATCGGGCCCTCCAGGATCAAAGCAAGCAGTAGTACCTACCTTGACAAACCCCAAACACATCAAGGAATTACAAACCCAAATAATCACTAGTTTTATATATTGTTGACATCTGTAGGTCCTCTAGATGAGAAATAATGTAGGTTAACTAATACTAAGGCTAGTTTTTCCCCCATCTTTTTGAGGGCAGAACTATCTGTCCCATTGGGCTGGCTCCATTTCCCCATCTATCTTATAAAAGGAGGAAACTTAAGTCTCAGAGCATCCCTAGTCTTTCATCTCATCTCCAAACTCTAGTGGTGAAAAGATTTTTGAAAAAGTTAATGTTTAATAGTTTGGACTATACGGTCTATCAGTAAAGGGTTACTAAATCTCTAAAGAAACATGTACACCGGAATGCCAAAAAGTGTCAAGCACTGGACCAGGTCACCAAAGAAAAGAATGGTTCATTTTACTTGAGAGTAGAGATCTGGAACAGTTTCAGAAGCAAAGGTTCAAGTTGTGTTATCTAGAAGTGAGTGTGAAGAGGCACTTCAGGTAGTGTGGACAAATACAAAGGTATAAAATAGCACAGCACTTTGAGATGGCATGCATTTTAGCCCCTCAGGGGATGTCTGCTACATGAACCTAGTTAGATTTAAACAGAAACAGGAAAGGAAGGTTGGGATGAGGTTTACTCAAATAACACAATGTAACATCAGTGAAATAGTTTTTTGAGGAAATGGGGGAAGAAAGGAATCAAGTACTAAGCTTAGTATTTTTATGAGCTCAGGAAGTCAGTAGACCCCTGCAAACCTCAACTTTGTATCTGCAACTCTGAGATAGAAATTTGGGCTTTATCAGACAATAGAGACAAATCAAATTGCCCAGAGAACACACAACCCAAGAAGATAGTCAGAGAAAGGAAATAATGGCAAATAGTATTTAAAATTCCACAGGAACGTAAAGAGAATTACAGCTTAACAGATTTGTGGATGTGGCAAGTAGAAACAATGAGAATACATGTTTATTAAAAGTATAAATCAAGGATTTGCTTCCATTAGCTTGAAAAATGGCCTCTTTTCCTTAGCTTCAAGCACAGTAAAATAAAGCTAAGAACATTATAAAAATCACCTTAAAATCTACTGACTTCGTAATTAGTCCCTTTTCTAAGCTGGAATAAAAGTTACTGTGAGGGTAAAGGAGACACAACTTATTTCATAACAAATAGATCCTTGAAGTTTTTCAAAAGTTCTTATAAGCAAAATGCTTATTTCATATTGAGTGAACAAAAACAAAAGCTTAAACTTTAAAATCTTTGTACTCCTTAATATTTACAGCTTAATTACTGATTTTCAAGTTCATTTACATTTAGTTACTTCTCTGAAAAGGAAGCCACAAAAGCTAGTAAAGATTTAAGTATACACAAATTTAATTAAAAACCTTGTTTTCAAACTATCATGTCTACACTAAGACTAAAGGAAATAGCGCAACACTGACCCCAGGTGAAACTTATCTTTCCAGATCCAGCAAAAATTTCCTCCTAGCCTAGAGGTGGTTCTGTCAAAAATCCAGCCAGGTTTCAGACGCAAATGTCTTTGCTGAATAATTCCCTATTGTCTCTTGACACTATTCAAGGAGATGTTTATTGAATCTTCACTAGTGTAGTTGATGGCCACTATACTAGTTTGACCAAGTGGGAATAAACAAAAACAAAATTAGTCTTCCTTACTCAATCCGCTAATTTAGACTTTTAAGAACTTTTGAACTGCTGGAAATCTTTACATAGCAAGGTTTCAAAAACTAAGTCTAAAGCTCACACTTCTACAAAAGTGATTTAAGGTAGTAGCCTTTAGTATTTCATAACAGTGCAGAAATCTTAATTTATCAAGTGATTATAAATCCTTTATTTTTAAAAACCGTAAGGGGGAATAAAAAGACAACATAAAACTAAAAGTATTGAAAACAGCCTTAGAAACAGATAAGCTAGTTTTTATTCTGTATTACTATACTAATCATGCCTAAATTTAAAGAGAAAAGCAAATCCCCAGATAAGATTGCACATTCTTGTAGGATATACAGATAGGGAGGATACGGGAAGAAAATGAGAAGGTACAGAAAGTTTGAAAACGGCTCTCAAAATTCAGATGGTATAAATTCCTTGCTTTCTTGCAACTTTTTGGAAACTAAAAGTATTCCTGGGTGTTACCGATTCCAAATTTAGAATTCCAAATTTTATTTGGATCAGAGAAACTTTACGTTTTCTCAGAAAATAACTGATATTACTTGACGTTGTGGCCCAGGAACTGGCCTCTCCTTTTAACTCAGTCCAGTGGCTGAGGACTCAGTTGATTCCGATTTCCACATTAGGGATCTGCCACATTACGTAAGTATACTTTACAAGGAGAAAGGCAGATAAGAAAACAGGGGACCAAACCTTCTCCACTAACAGCCTTCATACACCATAAGGACTGTCCTTCGGGGGCTTTCCCCCTGGAGCCGCAGCTGTTAAGCCGTATGGGGGAGGAAGCGCGCTCTCAGTCACCTCTTCCTCTTCAGGCCGCCAACGCCGACCGCACCAGTCTCCCCAGCCCCAGCCTGGGTCTGAGCCAAACCCCACAGGAATGCAGCCGGGTCACATGCGCTGCGGCGGCGGTGGACGTGCCTCTCCCCCCGCACCCCAAAGAGACCCAGCGCCATCTTGCCCTGACGCAGTTACAAAAGTCACGGGAGAAATTGTGTCTCCTCGTCCGCGCCAGCGCCCCAAAGTTCCGCAGAGGCCGAGCCAGGGCCCTCACCTCGCGCAAGGACAGGTGAAAATGTCAGGGAAGAGGCTTGAGAGTCCCTTCGTCGCTGCTTGCGTTCCACAGCGGCCGCGGGAGCGACGACCACCATCGTCACTTCGCCCTCTCTGCCTTTCCAACAGCCTCTCCCGAAGGCACTGGCCCCACCCGCTGCTGCAGCATGATGTCATCGCCAGCCAATCACAACGCGCCCGACAGAGGACATCAAGCACCGATTGGCTGCGTAGACCGCCTCTGCCTCTCCCCATTCCGCTTACCAAGAGCTCCGGGTCGCTGTGGGGCAAGAAGACGGAAACCGCCATTTCGGGGAAAGACCCCGGAAACAAGAGCCGGAATCACCGTGCCATTTTAGTGGGGACACCCTCGTTTTATTCTTTGGCTTCCCCTTCGAGATACCCGTCTCTGTCCCTCCCCGTTGAGTCACCGCCACATAAAGGAACTCCCGCTCCCCTCCCCGCATATTGTCCCGCCGGCGGGGAAATCCTTCCCCGGTGCCAAAAGAAGTAGGAGGCAGCGACGGCAACTGCACCGACAGCAACGGCAGCTTTTTACCCCGAAACACGGTGGCAGGGAGGCGGCGCAGACGGTGGCTGTATTTTTCCTGCTGTTTCTCCCCCCGACCTCTTCCGTTTCTCGCTCCTCCATCGAGACGGCGCTGGACTCGCCAGCTCGGCTTTTATCTGGTGCTCGGAGCCTGCGCACTGGAGCCTCCTCAGCCCCTAGTGGGCGTCGATTTACACCCTAACCAAGTGCACCCTGCGCTAGAGGCCAGACTAGGGCGGGGGTGAGGGAGACCGAGACTGAAGTGGTTTGAGTAGTTAAGTGCACCGCTTTAGGAGGGCGATGGGATAGGGGGTCGTTCCCAAGGCCCACTACAATCATTCTTCCGCACAGTAGTAGCGCACGCAAGCTCACCAATATCCAGACTTGAGGGCTACTCAGGGGAGAGAGGGGAGAGGGATAAAGAACCCATCCCACCAAATACTGAAACGTCCCCAAACCTGCGGTGAATTGTCGAATGCATCTGTTACGAAAAGGACCGAGACTTTGTCCACCTCTCTGCCTCCAGTCGGCTATCTTCGCGCCTCTGTAGAGAGGCAACGGCGGGCGGCAGCCCACAAGCAAAATGGCGGCGGGCGGCTTCGTCCCCTCCCCCCTGCCCCTGCGGAGCGGGACGGGCGGGCCCCGTGCACTTGCCGCCGCTGCCGCCGCCGCCGCCGCCGCCGCCGCCGCCGCCGCCGTCGCCGCCATTTTCCCAGAGCGAGAGGCAGTGACACTGAGCGGGCGCAGGGGGCCCAGTCGGAGACGAAACCTGAGTTCGGGAGCGGCAACAGAGGGGCCGTAGACGCGCTGAGAAGCCTCGCAATCGCCTCTGCGTTCCCGTTGACTATCCGATTGCCCCCTCCCCTACTCCTCGGTTGCTGGTGAAGAGGCTGCGCGCTGCTGTTTGGGGAGGGGGTGTGTGGAGCCGGGTCCTGTGTCCGCAGCGACTGCTCTCTGATCGTGGAGGTGTGGAGAGACTCCTTGGGGGTCGAGCGAATAACGGGGTTCGGGTGTCTGGTGTGTGAACATCACAGGTCAGTGCCTGTCGTCTCCTTGGGGGTTCATGGAGTTTGCGGGGTGAAGGGACGTGTGTTTCAAGGGGGAGGGGGGCTTCTTATCTTTATCCTTCGTGGGGAGACTCGACATGGACTCAGGTGTCTTGGCTTGGGAAAGATGATGCTCGTTTGCATCGAACGTATCCTTTCTCCTAACCTGTCCCTAGAAAGGGAGCATTATGGCGGGTTTTAGGGTTGGGGAAGGGGAAACTGGCAGTTAAACCCCCTTGAGAGTGGGAGTTAGGGAGGGGGCGCACTCCTCTTTGGCAGCAGGTTGAGGCCGCTTGGGTGAGGGGGAGGCTTGCGACTGTTAGTACGGGCTGTGTCGAAGCGGTCCCAGGAGCTGCCAGCACTCCCTTCCCCTGCGCCGCATCTCGTTCAGGTGCTGAAACACCGCGTAGGCCTCGTTTTCTTCTTCCATGTCTTAACTGGCAGCCTCTGGTGTCATTTTCTCGCCGATACGAAGGGATATGAGAGAACGCCCTGGGTCTCTATCTCCCTTTGTGGGAGAACGAGACAGCTCCTCATCCTCTCCGGGAGAAGGTAAACCCGCCCCTGAGGTGGTCACCTCAGTACCCGGCCTTCTCAGTCTCCTCCCCCACTCCTCTTGCGTTATCGTCGTCCTTAATGTGCAGGAGGCTTCACATCCACAATATGGCACGGTTCAGAAAAGCTTATTTTGACCCAGGGTTTGGCACAAACGCTGTGGCAGCAGACACAGAATAGAAACAAACGGTTCACTGTGCTAAACGGGGGCGGGGGAGAGAAAAAAACAATCCAGAGTGCTCTCTTCCACTGTCTTCAGTTCCGTGGAGATCCGCTCGTGCTAAACGCTGTCTTAAGAATGATACAATTGAAAGCCAAAGAAATCGCTGGAGTTAGCTTTAGAGTAAACCCCGTTTTTCCTGTTTGCTCCCTTTTTCGAGATGTGAATAACGTAAGGTGTTTGGAGTTCTAGAGACCTTGGAGAGAATTAAGTGAGGTGCATTCAACTCTAGGCAGGAGACATCGGTACAGAATTGGAAAATAGTCCATTTTTTTCCTTTAATGTTCTAGATGGGGAGTAAAAAGTGAAATTTCCCTCTTTTGTCCTTTACAGATTCTAAAAATGGCGGCCCCAGGCTGATGTTGTGGTAATCTAATCAGCTCGGGTCCTCCACACCCCATGCAGTGCGTTTGTCTGCAGCATATTACAGGCTTATTATGTTTACATGAAAAGACTGGGCTTTTTTCTTCCCAACACCGTTGACAAAAATGTGTTGATTTTACTGAAAATTGCAATGCTGTTATTTTTGTTGATTAATTTTATTGGTTTTTCTGAGAGGCAAATAAAATGACACCACTTTTGAAAAAAGAATTGAAACACTCAAGTAGCCTTAGAAATTTCAATAGTGAGGTTAGGTGCTCTTAAATATGTTCCAAAATTATTTGAGGGCAAATAATAGTTTTTGTTCTGTTTAATCGAAGTATACTTTATGAAATATGCCAGAGTAAATTTAAATGTTTCGTAAGTGTGTAAGTTCAATCTGTTTTATATGACTAGACATTTTAGAGTGAAACGTTTCCTATCCAACACTAGATTGATTTTGTGAATTTTGGTTTTTGTTCTCTGTCAGATGAATTTTTAGGGAGCTGTACAAACAAGCCTAAACCTGTTACTTCACTGGGTGTGGAGATGTTTGTTCTTCTCATTATTAAATTTTGCATCCACTTTCCCCATATATTTAAGCATTCCTTAAAAATTTTCTAAGTTAATTGTCTATTTGGTAAAGTGAAGCTCCATGCTTTACTGCCTTTTAACATTGTCTTATGGCATACTTTCATAATTATGTCAGTAAAAAAGTAAGGCTTTAGTTCTTGATTCCCTAACCCCCAAAACAAGCTCATTTACCACTATGGGATATAGAATTTAGTCAGTTTTAGAAGACTTTAAATAAAAGCCATACCATAATATGGTCTTGAATCCACTTTGTGCTAATTTCAGAATTTTGTAGATTGAGGCAGAAAATTAAATGTTGTAATTTAACTATTTTAAAAAGTGGGTGACTGGTTAGAATTTATCTCTGTAGTGGGAAGTTGATTTTTTTTTTTTTGGCCTAAACTAAGCAGTGAGATATGAGTGGGCCATTAATAGTATTTAATGACCATTTTAATTGTGAATCAACTGAAAAATGAGTGCCTTTCAATCCAGTAGTACTTTAAAAGGTTAGAAAGTATACACCATTTCATGATTCTCTTATTCCATTGTAAATACTTCAGAGCAGAATTTACAATGGAATAAGAGGATCATAAAGTTCATATATGAATTAGATTGATGTAAGTTTCTATTCTATTACGTTGTGTAAAACTAGTAAGACTAAAGTTTCTCTTCTACAAAAGAATTGTAGAAATAAGTGGCATAGGGAGTTTCATCATGAAAGAACCTTACTTGGAATCTCCAAAATATTTTATTATAAAATGAAATATTAGTGGGTAGTGGGAGAATTTGTGTCAGGATTTGGGGGTCAATACTTTTGGTAAAATGCTAAGTGATCATGTAAGTCCAGATCTTTTAACTGCTGTATAAAGATTGTGCATTTATTTTAAAGATTAAGTAATTAAGAACTGTGGTTCAGAAGATTGGTACTTTAAACTTAGTATCTAATGTAGGGAAGTTTGGTTTATGTAGTCAAGGAGAGGACACTGTCTATACCAATGTTTTTCTTGTTAGTGATCTTTGTCAGTTCTAGACACACAAAGCGTTTGGACTTATTTGGCTTCAAACAAACATTATCACGTTAGAAATTATAAGAAAAGCTGCCTACATACTACTAGTTTTCCTTGTACTAGCCTCTTTATTGCTTTGGGTTTTGTTTGTTTTGATATGTTTTGGTTCCTTTATAAAACGAGACTAATTTTTTTTTAGTATATTGCACTTAGTTTTAAATGGTTATCTTGTAAATAACATGGCCATAAATGTTTAGTTTTTATTACTGTACATCCCAATTGGCCATCCATGTTTTAAGTTAGAATTGTCTGGGCAAATTTATTAAAAGGTTAGGCACAATTTTTGTTTCCAGAGGATTTTGAAACATTTGGTCCCTTGGTGGAAAACTAGTCAAATGGTCTTTGTTAGGATACCTGAGTTTGAGGGATTAGTAATTTATCTTAAGTGGATTTATAGAAAATCATAATGGAATTGGAGAGCAAATTATATTTTTAGGGACTGCATTTTGATCATACTTCCCTTTTGTTGTCAGTGTAAGTTGCAGGATCCCTTCGATCTCAGTTTAAGTGTAAAATCTTTTACAGGGCTTCTCCATTTCCCTTCAGCTCTTTAATGTCTCTTATAACTCTCCTGCAATTTTGGATTGTCGGTCTTGCTCACAGCTTCCAGCCAGAGAATTTTACCATATATATCATAGTAAGTTATGAGATTTGGGTTTAAAAATGAGGAAGTGAGGAGAAAAGCCAATTAATATGTTAAGAGACATTCTTCCCCACAATACATACCTAGTGATCTTAGTGAAATTATAACTTCTTAAGTTGATTTATTTTTTTTAGGAATAATGTACCTATTTTCATGCATCAAACTCTTAAACCTATGGTTTTATTTTTAAAAGTGTTATTGTGTAAGCCCTAACAACTCTGCAAATAGTATGGAATTTAAAAAAAATATGCTACATTTATTTTTTAAATGTTTTAATAATGTATAATAGCTTTTATCTTCAAAGGATTTATTCTTAGCAGATGGTAGGTGCTAAATTAATTGTTGAATTTAAGTGAGCACATTTACATATCAAATATTCATGGTGATCAGAGGACTGTTTTATGTCTTTTGTTAGAATAAATATATAAATACTTGTATTCAGTGAGACTAATGTTGACTATAGAATTACTTTTACTTTATGGTAAAATTATTTTTTGTGCAGACTGGCAAACTCAAAAGGTTATTATGTGAGATATTGCTGTATAAACAAAATGTTAGCTAGCTTTTAGGCTGGGTGTAAAACTAGAGTGGCTCATTGTCTCCTTTTTACTGTCTTTGTAATGTACACATGTTGGGAGTAGCCTCATTTTTTTCTTACTATTGGAAGGATAATATTTTTGTATTACCTAAAAGTTTATTTCATATGGAAGAGCAATATTAGTGGTTGAAAATTGTTTTTAGTGCACTAAATGTGAAGTAGACAGTACTTAACTGTAAAAATTTTGCTATTATAATTAAATAATGAATATTGTACAAAGAGGTAGGAATTAAGCAAAGAATTTTTTTTTTATTGTGAACACTTTAAGTGATATGTTAAAAATCAAATGGTGGTGACCCAGTCTAAATTAATTTATTTGTATGTTTAAGAATATGAGAAGTTTTTATTAATCATTGGTAGCTAATGTGCATTTTATTTTTAAGTAGTTTAGGGAAGCCATTTTTGTATTTTAGGTGAATCTTACAGCTTTATCGAAAATCTAATTTGGTTATTTACCTAAACTATTTAAGCTGTTTAACCTGTTGCATTGAAAATGTTCTACATCACAATCACAGAATTCTTTTTTGATGTGGTGCTACATTAGGATGCCAATAAACATACATTATGCCTTTTAATTAGAAATTAATTTATAATATAATTAATGAGTAAAAAATATTTTGCCCATCTTTAATTTTTTTTTGCATTTTACAATTCTGAAATGTGAAATCTGGGTTTAAGAAAGGAGCTGTATACAGATCAACGTGAGAAACAAATGATTGTGCAGGTTTTTTTATTCTAGTTATGTAACTGAAGACGAGAGATAATTTTCTAGCAACTCTTATATGATTGCTCAATTTAGAGTTAATTTAAAGTAATAAACATTCTTGGTCCTGAAGTTTGTTGAGAAAGATAACATTGAGTAATCACACCTGTGTTACAGCCAATATGGTTGCAGAATTTAAGGTCTGAGCCTGTGGCAGAAAGCAAATTAATGTAACAGTGGTATTAAGTTAGTTTCAGTTTGTGGTATTTATAAGATAATTTTAAAGTTCAAGTTCACATGGTTATGTTATCTAATATTTTATATGAAAAAGAACAATTTTTAACTTTTTAATCTGTTGAGTTTTGTTTTTGAAGGATGTTTAAAACATTTTTATGTGAAGACAATTTACCCTGATTCTTATGTTTTTCACTGTTTAGTCTAAACAGGTAAAGCCTAGTGTCAATGGTTTTTAGTGAAAAGTGAGTAATATGGTGAAAAGAATTGAATATTATCGCTTAGTATATTGTCAGAAAAAGTTTTTTTCCCTCAGAAGTTTACATATCAGATTATATGTGATAAAATCTTGTACTATTTATTTCACAGACTAATAATGGAATTTGATAGTTTCTGTTTTTTAGTTTGCAGAGAGACCTCTTGAATTCCTCTTAACACTGCTTTATATGTTTTAAAAAAGACAAGGTTCGGGAATTTGAAAACTTGTTTCTTCTTTAAAGACTGGCAAAGGATGGGAAGATTCTGATGTAACTGATGTCAATGATTAGGACTGTGCTTCAGTAGCAGTAAATTGATGGGCGGCTGAGAGGTTGGTCTGATACGTAGTAACTCTTCTTCAGAAAATAAGATTGTTTCTTTTGGAATTATTTGCTTTTCTGTTTCTTTTAAAAGGATGCTGTATAGTTGGTTGAATTGACACAACTTTGTTACATCTTACCCTTAAGCCCCCATGGAAACAATATTTTTGAAGCACAAACAAGAGATTAGCAACTATTTGTCTTATACCAACTATTTCTACTTCTGAAAAGCCTGTTGTTTTAGGGTTCGTTTGGATACAAGGAACAGAAATCAGCTCCAACAAGTTTAAGTAAAAGATTTGTTCTAAGGCTGTAGGGAAATCTCACAAAACTTACTTGAAGAAAGTACAGTTGGGCCTCACAGGAGTTGGAAAGGTGTCAGAGAGCCACTGTTCTCCATCTTGATCCTTCTAATTAGCTGTGACTGGAGATGGTGATAGGGTGGTGATTTATGGTGTTTCAGGGTAGTTTCCTTGGGTGGAGAGCAAGAGGACACCTTTAATTCATCTGAAAACAATTGCCTTTTTTCACAGATGTACTTGGGAGGGCCTCCAAAACTAGCATCAAAGTGATGATTCTATATTTAAATTTAAAAATATAAATATTATAAGTAAATATACATGTGTATGCTGAGGAATGCTTTTAAAACAACCCAAAGGTTTTTGTTTTCTTTTAATTTTTTAATTTTGAAATAATTCCAAACATACAGAAAAATGACATGAATAGTACAAAACTTCCCTTGAACCCTTAATTCAGATCCCTTGAATTTTAACATTTAAATAAATGTTAACATTTAAGTAAATAAAGTCATATTTACTTTATTATTCTCTCTGTACATATAAAAAAAATTTCTGAACCATTTGAGAATAGATTGCATACTTAAGTATGCATTTCCAAATAACAGGCATTTTAGGTAACCAGAGTGGTTAAATTCAGGAAATTTAACATTGATGTAATACTTTTATCTAGTCTATTGGCCATAGTCTTTTTCATTAGTTATCCAAATTATGACCTTTATTAGCATTTTTTTTTTTCTGGTATGCTAGCCATTCCAGAATAACAGATGGCATTTAGTTCTCAGGTCCTTATAGTCTCCTTTAATCTGGAGAGTTCCTCAGTCTTACTTTGTCTTTTATGACATTGGCAGGTTAGTTTTTTATACAGAGCCCCTCAGTTTGAGTTTGTCTAAGGTTTCTTACCGTTAGATTCAGATTTTGCATTTTTGGCTACAATACTAGATAATGTGTTCTTCTATAATCTGAAGGCACTTGATTTTTTTTACCCCTTACCAGTATGTTCATTTTGATTACTTGGTTTTAATTCACCATTGTATAGTTAGTGTTTCTCATTTGCCACTATTAAGTAATTTGTGGGGAGACATTTTGATATTGTGTAAATATTCTGTTCCTTGTCAGACTTTCCTCTCTTAGACTTAGTGTCTACTGGTAATTTTTTCCTGAATATGTTTTTGCAATGGTGATTGCAAATACACCAAGGGTTTTAGCAGTTGTTTGTTTCTGGGTAATTGGGATTGTGGGAGTTTTACTTTCTGATATTTTCTGTAGTGCATATAGGTTGCTTTTTTAATCACAACAAATGAGAAATTTTAAGAAAAGTAGAGATAATTTAGATAGTATTGGGTAGTATTCTAACATAGTTTTCCACACTAATGGGATTTAAAATAGTTTCTTGAATGCTGTTCTAATTCGGAATTAACACAGAAATTAAGTACCTCGATTGTTAAATTATTTTTTTAATGATGTAGTTCCAATTCTTCATTTTGTTTTTAGAATTGTTAATAAATGAGCCTTATTACACTTGTTTACGTTTATATGCTACTAATACTAGTTTGATTTCTAAGATAAGGCCAAAAATACCTATTTTAATTTGATGTTATTCCCCTTCTTCCATTAAAAAATCTTTCAAGTAATTTTTTTGAAGTAAAATATTTTTTTTTTATGAAATCACTGAGACAAGTTTTTTGTTTTTTGGTTATTTTTTACATATATGCAAGTCAATACTTTTAAATAGGGCATTGATGAGATGATATATTTAATATAGTAGAGCATCAAACATCTATAACTTAAGAATAAAGTGTATGATTTTTGGAACCTCGTAGTTAAATATATACTCATTGTAGGAAAGTTCAGAAGGACAAGAAAGAGACAAATGGAAAACACTTGTTTAGACTTTAATTACATTGTAATACTTTTTATCAATTTGGCACATTTCTGTTTCATGATAGCAAAATATTAGTAGTGAATTTGGATGATAATTTGAATGTCATACTGATTCAGGCCCTGGGTAAAATATTGAAAGAAAACTATTAATTTCTTTGGAAATTCTCAGAAAGACTGGGAGAAGAAAATTTTGAGACTTGTGAATACTTGTAGAATGAGGATTATATTCTCCAAAACTTGAAATGTTCTTGTGAGAAAATGAAGATGAGCTTATTTCAGAATAGTGAGCATTAATGACATGATACAGTGGATTCTTAGCATTTTGTAGGTGCTTAATTCGTTTAAAACTGATTTGAATCAAATCAATGCTATCTGTCTTAAGAGAATGAAAGTTCACTTTGTAGCACTACCACATCCTATTTATCCCATTGTTTTTTACCAAAAAAGAAAAAAAAAGTTTTGGGAGAAAGATGCAAAAACAAGTTCCATAATGAACTAGAGGATTTTCTTTTAGGCTGGAACCACTGTCCTGTACATGTAAAGTAGCACCCTATTGATTGAAGTTAAGGAAATAGAGTCAGAATTTACTTACGAAATCTTTTTGTTAAATATTTCTGATTGTGGCCCAGGAGCCACATGTATCATTTCCATGGAGTGCTTATTAAAATGAACATTCTTGGGCTTCATTCCAGACCTACATAATCACATCTAATGGGGCCTTGAATTGGCATTTCAGTACTAGTCTCAGCTGATTTTTACACTGTTTCAGCTCTTCTCTTTTATTTTACAAGAAGACTTAAATCCCAGGGAGGTTAAACAATTTTCCAAAGGTTATATAGTTAGTGATTGATCAAGGGTTAAAATTTAGGCCCTCAGCTTGATGCTTTATACTTTTCTGAGAAACCATGCTGACTTCCCTCTTGAGAAGCCAGGATACTATTTTTCGATTCTCTGAATAAAGGATACTGCTCTTTGTGCAATGTCATGTGACAGACTCTATATTTAGTGCTTCTGTACATCCCAATTGAAGATGATCTGTTGATTTAAAGAACCTATGTGTTATTTGGATAAAAGTCTTGGATTGGAATTATAGCAATCCAATTTTGGATCAAGTTGTTATGGTGAGCCTTGAATGCTGGCATAAGAGTATTAACACTTACAGCTACTGAAAAATGTGCTCTGGAGAGTGATGTGCTAGAATATGCTTATCTGCCCTGCACCCCTCCACACACACCAAATTCTTAAGACTATGAAAGTAACATATGCTTATTCAAAGAACTCAAACATACTTCTTTAGAGGCACTATTGCATAAAGCTTAAGGATAAAAACTCAGGACTACTCTGCTTTGGTTTTATGGCACTCGAACCAGGTTGTGCTGCTGTGTGACCTTGAGCAAATTACTTAACCTTTTCCTACCTTACTTTATTGATCTGCAAAATGAAGATAGTAATAGAGCCTCCATTATAGAGTCATTTTGAGAATTCAGCAACTTAATATGTGTAAAATTCTTAGTAAGCTAAACAGCTGTTTCTACTGTAGTTTCAGAAAAAAGTGAGTCTCTGATTTCCATTCCTAGTGTTTCTCATATGCTGAGGTAGTCTCTTTATAATTTGTGTTTTTTTCTGAAGTGTTTTGTTATACATACTGTAGAAGTTTCTATAACCCTCATTTAACCAACCTGCAGGATTGCTGTTCCTTTAAAAAATACTAATGCCCCTTGCATGTTGCATGATGTAAACTCCTCTGTGCTGCTTCCACTAGTTGAATGCTCATGAGTCATATGATTGTTCACAAATTGGCTGATTCCACTGAAGTTGTACTGTGTTTATATTATTTAATTAGACATTACATAAACCAATGATAAATGAGTGAAGAGAGAATTGTTTAAATGAAAACTAAGTTAAATGCTTTGGAAAACTTGATAAAGGCAAATTGCTAAAGAAAATTGTTATCAAGTTAGGTATGGGTATGATAGCTAACAGATAGATCATGGGAAAGAATAAAAATCTAGAAGGAAGTCTGCATTCATATTACCTCACAAATGTCTAAGTGATTTCTTACCTTGAAATAATCTAAAACCAAAAACCATAGATCATGCATTATAGATATGATTTATACAAAAACAAGAACCCAGATTTCAGTTACGGGAGCCATTCTCAAAGAGAACATTTTGGCTTGACATCAGAATATTGATAAATTATATTTTAAATTAAAAATATAGTATATAAGATACATATTTTTATGACTTTATGTTAACCATCAACTTTGATGAAATGACAAACTTCTAGTTCCTATTTTGTGTGTGTGTGTATATATATATATATATATATATATATATATATCCAGATTTCTTTTTTTAATTCAAAAGGGGATGCATATTCTGTAACTTTCTTTTTTTCATTTAGTATCTTAAAAATCTAAAAATGCTCTTTTAGGATCTGATTCTGATTTGTCCAGTGAGGCTTATAGATAGACCCTATCTAGATGAAATAGCAAATTTCAGATGTGTCTGGAGTTTAACACATAATTGAAGTATCAAAGTCCAGTAACCTTTATTGTTCTGTAAGATTAAAATTGTTCTCTTCTTAAAGACCATCTTAACTCTGATAATATAAGCTAGGTCTATTTAGTGGCAAATAGTTAAATGCCCTACATGTGAAAGCATCATGGTAGCTACTAATTTTGGCTTGCTGGTCTTGCACATATTTCCTAAGGGTAGTAACTGATGATTGTGTGGGCTAATATTCCCAGGATCAGTTTGTGTGGGTTTTAGATTTTAGCTTGTAATTATTTGATATATTGTAACCTGATTGCTTTATGTTAGTAGTAACTTCTTAGTTATACATTAATTTTATAATTGCTTGATTTTTTAATACCAGGTTAAAACTGACAGATATTATGGAAATGACAATATGATTGTTCTTAAAGACATAAGTACTTTTATTGAATAATTACTTTGAGAATATATATATATATTTGAGGAACTGTGATATTGTTTAAAGTGATGATGGAGATTTAAAAAGAGATTTTGCTGGTATAGCTTCAGCTATCACTTACAGGCAGTTTAAAGTTTATGTCGCTTATCTCCTACAGTAAATGGTTCCTTAAGAATTTGGGGAAAAGTATTTCTAGTTCAGTTTCCAACTTCACATAGTAATTTTTTTCTCCATGTTCAAATGACTTTTATGAGAGTGGCCAATTAGCTCAGTAATTGTGGATTATTTTTCATTTATATTAACCTCTTCACAGAAAGATCTTTAAATGAAGTTTGAAAATGAATGGTGTAGCCTGATTCATAGCAAATATACTGATCACTTACAGCATTCATCAATTCTACCAACCTCATTTCTGACATATTATTTTTCCCTTTATTGTAAACTTTCTCAGTGATTATATGCTTTGTCTACAGCTACTCTTAAAGCCCGTTTTGAACAAAATACATAATAAGTTGATAAACTTTGCATATCTGAGTATTTTTCCTAATAGAGAGTTAGATCTACTTCCATAATTCATATTTGAGGGTAAGATACATAGATATTTTCGCCCTTAAACTTCAACTCTAGTTGTAATACGCTAGTTTTTCTATTTCCAGGTTTTTGTTTTTGTTTTTCTATTTATATTAATGTATGAAGAGGAAGAAATTGATTGTTGAAAACTGTAAGTCTTGGAATTAAAAGATTGGGGAAAATGATGTAGAAGTAAGTGGTTTAACCATGGTAAGTATTTTATCTTTTTTTCTTCACTTTGGTCTTTGCTAATTTTTTAGGTTGTTCAATACTTAGAAATTAAAGCACTCTTAGACTTAAGATTTTCATGATAATTATTTCAAATGTGTGAGGAATAGTAAGATAATCTCATTTATAGTAATAGAGCTGCTGTTTTTTCACCATTTGAGTGGCTTCAGTGGTCAACAGTATTGTGACTGGAATTGCTTAAAGTTATAATTAAATGTAACTTCATGCCTTTAATTCTAAGAGGCAAGACAAATAGCATTTATAAATGAGTATCTTCAGTGTATTCATATATCTTATTTACACAGCAGCTCTGGGAGGTATATATTTTACTCATTTTTCATGAAAGGCTTGAAAAGATTAAATATTACATAGCTAAAGAGTGACTGATGAAGAATTCAAGTTCAAGTGATTTGAAAATCATAGTAGCTTTCTATTGATCCTTATAGAGGACTAATTTTTAGCAAGGTAATGAGAATACACAAATTAGTCATCAAAAGGAGTTATTTAAGAAAACTAAGGTATCTTTGATTATAATAGATTGTGCTAGCTCATTTCAAATGCCTTAAGAGCAACTTAATTTTAATTTTGTTCACTGCTCATTTCCCAGCACCTAGAGCAGTCTTCAGAACATAGTATATGCTCAATAAATATGTTAAATGAACTTGAATTTATTTTATTATATTTTGGAATAAGAGAATAGTTGCCATAATCTGCGGGGAAAATGCTGAAATAATAGTCAAGATTTCTTATGTTTGGATACAGGGTACTCAGAACTTAATGGTGAAAAGCTGGAAGGGTTGTTAATTGTTGGAAATTATTCAGATTATGAAGATGATGGTGTAGGCCATAGAAACTGAAGTAGAAGGAATCTGAAACACTGGGGAGGCACAGAAGACTGGATAACCAAATATACTAGGAGACTAGATAAAAGGAGGATTAAAAAGAGAGTTGAGATACTGATGAGGTACCAATAAGAACTGGAGTGGAAGAAGGTGTATGGAAAAGATTCAGTTTGAAGGTCTGTTTGCTTTTTGCAGTGATGGCAGCTATTCGAATAAGTATATATCCTATAAATGGCTGAGATTAGGAAATCGAATAAATGAATAAAATGCAAGGTGGCTGGAGAGTAATAATGGGGAGGATTGAGCTTTGAGGGACAGCCACATTTTACCATAATGAGGTAAAGAGAAGCAATTACAAAAAACAAAAAAGGTTCCAGAAGGAAATCAATAACATTCTTCAGTGACGGGGTTTTTGTTTTATATTGTTTTGTTTTTAGGATATTTTCATGTTCATCTAAAAGGAGAAGCAGGAATTAAATGTGTTAGAGAGAGGGAAAGTATTAATGAAGAATAACTTAGATGGTATTTAAGCTACTGTGTTCTCGGCTTCTCGAGCTTATATCTTAGTGCTTGCTGTATGGTAGACAATCTAATTGTGAAAGCTATACATATTAATAACTGTTTCAAAATAATGTGTCGACATATAAACCAGTGGTTAAAATATATATATATATATACACACACACACACACACATACATACATATATATACATATATATATATATATATATATATATATATATATACACACATATATATATATATGTATGTTTTTAGGAGGTTACAAAGAGAAGAAATTAGTATTGAATTAAGTTTTATAGCTGGAACGATTTTGAGTTAACCTAGTCAAATTTTTATTTATCGAACCAGTCCTCAGGAGGTTGATCCACTAGAGACCTCAGAGATAGTTTTGTGACAGAGATGTCTAAGTTGGGAAATTGAGAAAGCTTCATTGAAGTGTTGGTATTTAAGTAATCCTTGAAGGTTTAATAAAATTTTTACTGGGTGGGATGAATATAAGTATAGGAAAATAACTTTAGAAAATTTGAAGAGGATGAGCAAGGATATCTTATTAATAGCAAAAAAGACTGGTATATTTAAAGGATTTATATATTGGAAGATTAATTTGGAACAAGGTAACCTGATAACATCAAGCTTAGGTACTTGACTGTAATTACTGTGAGCTACTATCCTTTTTTGAAGAGGGCAGTTAGAAAACTAATGGAGTTTTGAAACACTTTTTTTTTTTTTTTTTTTTTTTTTTGGTTCATTGTATAAGTAAGTCTAAAATAGAGCACTGGAGCAAATCCCTTCCCCATCCCCTTTTTGAGATGAGACATCCAGGTCATAGCCCAGACCTGCTAAATCAGAATCTTTGGTTTGAGGCCTAGGGATATGTTGTTTCAATTGCCAACCCCAGATATATGAAAAGTAGTAGTTTGTGGATCTATGTTTGAGAACCACTGGTTTAAAGGTCAAATTAGAATAGGGAGAGAGACCACTTAGAAAATTATTCTGGTAGCCCAGATCTGAGATAAAATGTAGATCAGAAAGATTTGTTTAAATCCTATTAATTAGATTTGGTGCAGATTGTCTTAGGGGAAGAAGAGAGGACTCAAATTCTCTATCTAAAAAATTATTTTAAACAGTGATAAAAGAAATACTTATGGAGATTGAAGACATTGTTTTACTTGAGATTAGAATAAAGAATGAAAAAAAATTATTGTCAATTTTGTTTTGGTCAAAAAAGATGGCCTTACCTTTTAGCATACTTATCTAAAGGCAAACAAAAAGCAAGAATGAACTAGCTTAATAGTCTATGTAGGACTGAGTGACTAAAAATAAGTGCAGGGTTTTGTGTTGTTGTTTTCTTTGATTTTTAATTACAACAAACTTTAACACTACTTTTTGGAAGAGTATTTTTTCCTCTTCTGCCTTTGGACAAATGGAATTTACTAGTGAAATAAGGTTTTCATATCACATGTTGAGTTAGTATTTTCTTTTAGCCAGTGATTTTCAAACTATTCCCCAGGAAACCTTAGGCTTATCATAGAACTTGCGTGTGGAGGATGTGCAAGCAGGGATATACCCTTGCCCACCCTCTTTAACTACAGACATAGCAAACATGAGGTACAAATGCCTACCATACCCATTAGCAGACATTAATCACTTGCAGCCTTCTCCCATTATATCTGGTTGTGGCCTCCTAAATACACTTCAAATTGACACCAGCAGTCATTGGGGAAAGCATAGGAAAGTAAAACTATTTTTTCGTCCTAGCATCAAAACAGATGCTTAGATTATGTGTAACATTTTGTTTGTAGGAAAGTTTCTATCAATAGTAAAAAAAAATATGTCTGAAGACCACCATTTTAATGTCATTTGAAAAATTAAAATTTATAATTTTGAAGTAATTATAGATTCACATGTAAGAAATAATACAGAGAAATTCTGTGTATCCTTTACCCAGTTTCCCTCAATGGTAACATCCTGTAGAACTGTAAAACAATCATGACTAGAATATTGACATTGATACAATGCACTGATTTTGTTAATATTTCCCCAGTTTAATTTCTCCTTGTTGTGTGTGTGCGTGTGTGTATTTCTCAGTGTTTTTATCACATGTGTAGGTTCCTATATCCACCATAGTTAAGATATGGAACAGTTCCATTACCACAAGGATTCCTGATGTTGTCCTCTAATAACTACACTAATCTGTTCTACATTTCTATAATTTGTCATTGAAGAATGTTATATAAATGGAATTATACATTATGTGATTTTATTGGGATTGGCTTTTTTTTCCCTCAATCAGCATAATTTCCTTGAGATTTATTCACATTGTTGCATTTAGCAGTAGTTCCTTTATATTGCTCATTTAATGTTTCATTTAATGTTATTTCCCCATTTGGTAGTTACCACATAGAATATATAGCTTTTAAATCTACAGAAAGTGTTATCTATCATTTTCTTTTGTTAACTTCTCTGTTTTCTCCTGTCTCAATCCCCAATTCTCAGGACCGCTGAGAACACAATTTAAAAACTCATGTAGATAAGCTTTTTTTTTTTAACTGAAGGAAGTTTTAGAACCCGTTGAAGCATGTGGCATTATAGCACTCATTATTTTCGTGTATAAAAGTAAGGTTTTAAGGAATTTGGGAAGATGTGATTATTCTTAAGTTTGAAGATTCTTTTTTTTCTGCATTTGTATATTGAACAGTACATTCTAAGGTATGTAATTGTGGGCCTTGTAACTAGAAATCATTTTTGTTATATTCTCAGTTAAGAATAAAGACTAAACACATTCTAAGAACAATTTTGTGTGTGTGAAAAAGAAATTGTACATTCATACTTGTAGACTGTGATATCAACCACTGAAAAGGCTACATTTTACTAGAGTTCACACTATAGTTTAGTGATCTCCAGTGCTTTGGCACATGACATACTATCAAAAAATAGCATGGTGCATTAAAATGGATAGCATTGAAATTATTTTAATTTTGGGGTGGTGATGGAGGAATGTACCAGTACTTTAACTGAATTGGTGTTCAGAATAGCTTCCCAAAAAACCTGAGAGAAAGAATGAAACCCCATTATATAATGCCAGACAAATGGTTCACTGTATCATAGGTTCACCTCAGAATTGAGTGGGAAGTACAGAGTTCCCACATGCCTCCTCCTCACACATAGCACAACCTTCCCCAACACCAATATTCTTGATCAGTGTAGTACTTTTGTTGCATTCAGTGAACCAACATTGATACATCCTTATCAACCAAAGTATGTCTTTTGCACTAGGATTCACTTCTTGTGTTCATGTATTTTTTTTTTAAAGGTGATTCTTGATACTTTACTTTGATTCTAATCAAATCTCTAGTGAGCTAAAGATAAGGTAAACTAGATTGTAAGGTAAGCTAGTGTGGAGTTTCAAAACATACTGGCTGATTTGGGAAAGTGCTTAATGATTTGGTGCTTATTGGTTAATATCATAAGGATTGCCATTGGTTTGTTCTTTGAGGAGTTTAATCTTATCAGCCAATCTCTTGATAAAAGCTCTGAAAAAGATGTCAGGGTCCAGATGATCTATATATATGTTAATTGTTATGCTGTACACAGATATCTAGTTTAAGAAAATAGGTTTGTAATAAAGAGGTTTGGCTGTTGACTTTTTAACTGAAACTACTTCTATCACATTCTCTGAATATGCAGTCCAATACAAAAGCATCCTTTCTCCTTTACCGACAAGAAGGAACTCTTGAATAAAATAGAAATTCTTAATAGTTTACTTGAATTTTACAAGTATAATTACTGAGAATTGTTCTCCAATATCCATTTTTAAACATTTTCTAAATATTTTCTAAACATTTAGTTCTCAGAGATTTTACCTGATAATCATAGGTAACACCTGAGTGCCACACACAATCCTTGAAACAATTCAGATATACTGTATTCTGTGATTATTCTTATTTACAAATAAGGAATGGAGGCTTTAGGAAAATAAGGAAACCTTATTAATAAGTGTCAGTATGAAAATGGAAGTGTTGCTACTTTGATATTGAATTTAAGTAGGAACAGTTGTAATTGTATTAAATACGACAAGTAAAACTTAATAGAACAAGAAAATGTGCTTTTGAACATTAAATTTTATGCATAGGTTTCCATTTTCCAAGTAGGTTTATCAACATTAACCCTGACTACAAGAAGACAGATTTTTCTAGAGATTTTATTTGCTATAAAAGTATTAGAGTATAAGTTGGATTGGTGAAATTGTTTGTCTCTGGGAACCAAATGGTAATTAAAGGGAGACTCATTTAAAATTTAACTGGTTAGATAGGTGGTCTTTGCCTACAAATAGTTCCATATATAAGGAATTAAATATACTTATGCATATATTAGTAATCTCAAATTTGGAGCATTGTTCCCTTAATATATAAGTTGCTTTCAGTTCAATAGTGAGGTATGTGTTTGTTCCTGAAAATAATAGGAAATTTGAATATCTTTATCCTTTTATTATGAGCTTTGCACCATCCCTGAAATATTTTAAAGACAAATTTTAGACTTTGAGCCTGTGCATCTCTACTTTTGTAGTGTTTGAATGCATTAAGTGTGTAAGTAGATTGGATTTGCAGGAAGAACAAGATGGGTTTTGTTATTTATTCATTTAATATATCAGATGTTCTGGAGTGAGACACCTTTGTATTTTTATGCTTTTTGGGAGAGGCATCCATCAATGTTCTCCCCTTAACTGTAAATTCTAGATTATTTATTTTAGCGATCGTCTGGCAAATTTAAATTTCAGGCAAACTAATGTGTAGGCTCTGGAATCATATTGCTAAGGATCAAATCCTGATTCTCCTGTTTGGTAGCTGTTGAACTTTGGATAAGTTTAACCATTCTGCCTTATCTTAAAAGATAGGTAATAAATATACCTCCACCATAGGCTCTTTGTAAGGAGACAGCATTGTAAGCATTCAGTATTTATTAAAACTATTATAACCATTAGTTGAGAAGGTTTGAATGTCAATCAGGTAAGTGCAATGGAGCACCAATACTAATATTAACCCAATTAAAGAAATACATAATTCATTCTCTTGTCAGATTTTTTTTTTTTTTTTTAGATTTTTAGAATCTGATGTTTGTTGTTTTATCGGGAGTAATTCATTAATGTACCTGGACTGTAAGATAATCAGCCTCCATTTGTAGTTGACGCCTAGAATAGTGAAATGACTTTCCCAAAGATGTCCCAACTTGGTAATCGATTGTGATCAACCAATCAGTATTCTTTTTATTATACCTTAGTCAACTGCTATAAATAAAAAAATCTTAAATGAAGGCAGTATAATTTCTAATTTATAATGAATTTTCTGGTATGCAGTCCCTCACAATTTCTTTTAAGTTTCTTTATTTCATTTCTATTAGTAATTCAGTTATATTTACCTGATTATTCTTAGTGATACTTGTCCAAAATGTAAACATTTATTTAATTTTAAATATTTGTTGAGCTTTGCATTAGGTAAACTTTTTGAAAGGTTATAATAAATTCCCCTTTCATCAAAGAGTTGTTTTTAGATTGGGCACTTTTATTTGTAATTTTGGAAAAGAATTTCTCATATTTTTATCTTTTCTGTTTTAGGGTATCATATTCACCTTTTCAGTGGTATTTTTGTTTTCTGAATTTTTTAACATGGTCTTAAAAGCAGCCTGAGTCTTCTAGTTTTTCTAATAGACTATTTTCTAATTTAATGGCTTTTCTTTGCCTTCTACCTTGTTTTTCCTACTTTAGGGTTTTGTTTTTTTAGTATTGTTGCCCTTGCCTTGCTAAATCTGTTTTTAATAATTGTTTTTTTTTACCAGTTTCTTTAGTTTGATTCCATTTTTATCTTTAACTGTTGCCTTGTGTTTAATTTATTTGTATAAAAAAGTAAAGAATAAACTAATCTTTTTAAGAATAGCCGCTGTCTTTGTGTCAGTCCCTTTGATTTTAGGTGCCATGTTAGAAGTACCTATAATTTTATGTCATTTAAAAACAGCTCAATACTCCTATGTTCACTTGATTTCTAGGTCTATTCTGGATAGCAGGTTTTGTGAAGACATTTATTCTTTCTTGGACCTCAGATTTACCAGACATCTCATGGTATTTCCTTTTATATTATTTTTTTAATGGCTGCCATTTACTCTCAATGTATTTTATGTATATTTCACTTTTTTACTTGCCAGTTAGGTAACCATTTTTTTAAAAAATTCACATATAAGATGTGAAAGCTTTGTGCTAATTGTTTGGATTGTATTGAATTGTATTTTCCTCTAGTTATGCCTGTGTTATAAGCCTGTATCTTTTCTGCTTACCACATTGGTTTTCTCTTTCTTTTCTTCTTATTTTTAAAGTCACAGTGATTTGACCCTCATGAATTTATGATTTTATTAAGTATCAACTTGGTTTGTGAGTTTTTTGGCTTTAGAGTTTTTTGATATTAATGAATATTTACCAATTTGTGGTCTCAATAGACATGACCTCTTGTCTTCTGACCTCTTATGAGTTCTTACCTATTGAATCAAACTCAATCTCTGGTTCTGTTTCAGATGTGATGATTTGTCTTTATCCTAGGAATGAGTTTCAATGTTTTTAGAGAGATGAATTTCTGGATGAGATGTCATATAGTTTTTATAGCACTTAATTGTATGGGTTGAGAACTCATTTGGTTAATGAGGCCAGAGCTGCAGTTTTATCCTGGGTGCTCTAATTTATTCGCCAATCCTTTGTAGAGTGCCTGTTGTGTTCTGGGCACTGTGCAGGGTTTGAGAGACAGGCAGCAATCACACAAATACAATCCATTGTTTGAAATAGGCTTATGGCAAACTCATCACTGCTATTTAAAAACAGCTCAAATATAGTGTTTATTGAGGGTTGTATCTTTATGTAAAATTAGGTCACTAGTAAATACATACTCAAAAATACATACTCTTAGGTTGGAATATTATTCACATACCTAAAAGAATGAATAATGATTTAATTCTTGTTTTCCAGTTTTTGCCTCTGGTTTAAAAAAAAGCAAACATTTAACAATGTTTACATAAAATATAAGATTTCCTAGGAATCTGTCATAAAGATAAGCTGAGTGGAAGAAAACTTCTACCAACTAGATGCTACCAAAAAGGAAGAGAATTTTTTTTAAATTGTAATTGTAATCTGTTGTTAGGTTCAAGTCTTCAGTATTTTAAAGAAATACAGAATAATTTAACATTTGAATAGAACTTACAGTTTTTATGTATATTGCTTGCATTTTGTCATTTAGAAATTTTATCATTTTATAGCTCTGTACGTGTTAATAAATATGGCTTTTACGAAGTAACTAATATGGTCACAGGTGCAGAAAGGAAGGTAGGACTTTTCCTTTGTTTCATTCTACTTTAATTGTTTTTAGAGGACGATTTTAATTTCATGGCGCAGACTATAAAAATTGACAAGTAGAGGACCATAATTTATTTTCAAAAACCATTAGATTCTAAATGAAACCTGAAGAATTTTTCTATCCACACATTTTTTTTTTTTGTGGTGAAATAAGAGCAACTCTTCTTTTGTGACTACCACTTACCGATTGCTAATATGTGTAATGCATTGTACAAAGTACTTTATTTCACATTTGCTATTTCATTTTCTTCCCAGAATTCTTGTGAGGATAAATTAAACAAGGAACATGATGCTTAAAGAGGTTAAATAATTTGCCTAGTATACATATCTCGTGAATGTTAGGCTCCGATGCTTATGTTTTAAACTTTTAGGTGCAATTGCTTATTATTGTATATTTTTATTACAATAATTTGTAATCTGGTAGCTCCCCCCAGTTATACATGGTTTAAAAGTAAAGTCTAGTTTTCTCGGAAGATTCAAACCACCATTACCACCTTATTTTCATATTTTGGTGTTTCCCCCTTAAGGTCTGAGCCCACAGTCTGCATCATCTTTGTGAAATAAGAATTAACCCGAGTAGATATTCCCAAACTTGTAAAAATTAAAGATACATATAAGAATTACTGTTTGAAGAAACTGCTCTTTAGCATTTCGGGTATAACATGACAGGGACAATTCTGACTGTTGCTCTTTTCTTGTTTATAAGATTATCAATCTGTTTCATTCCCAGGTTGTACTATATCATTGCCAAAAAGATTTGCAGTAGCTATTTCACAAACAGTACATATAGCAAGTGTTATACGTGAATTTAGGTTTAAAAAATTGATGTTGAAGCTGAATATATTTTCATGGTAAATTTGTTTTAAAAAGTACTTCAATTATATTAGTTTTCTCTAATAATGGTCTATAGTAGAAATAAAAAACACCCTCAGGACACATGTATCTGTAGTATGGACGATGACAACCACTGTAAAACAATTGCTTTTATTACAAATAAAATAGCTTTTCTTTTACATATAGGTAAACAGTAGAGTGGAATTGTTTCTTGCTGTTGTGTTCCTCAGTGGTAAAATGGAGATCCCTATCTCAGCGTTATGGGGATTAAATAGATCATCCATGAAAAAGTTTAAGTATGGTGTTTAGTCCATAGAAAATACTAAGTATTTGTTAGTTTGTTATTGGATCACTCACTGAACCAAGAAGAGTTGTTTTTGGATACTAGTGCTACAAGAAATTCCTTTTTATCTTTCAAAATGAATAATAAATGTTGGTTCTTCACTAAACAATATTGACATCCTAAATTCATTTCCTAAGGAAAATTATGGTTCAGAAATTTTCTTTTGATCATAGTCATATAGCTTAATTCCAGAAAAATAAATGAAATAGAGTCTCTGAGCAAATTCTAGCTTATATCAATACTTTATTAAATGATGCTTTCTTCATGTATTTTACTTACTGATAATTATTATAGTGTGACTGTTGCTGGGAATAGGAAGATGATTCCTAACTTTTTGTTCCTTTTTCTTTTAAACAGGGTTTGTGGATGCACTTAGATGTTTGCAATGAGCACTGTGGCTGGCATGCCCCAGTGTTTTGGATACCAATGCATAGGACTCCATAGTAATCGAATTTATCAGAGGCGAACGTCATGAGCATAGTGATCCCATTGGGGGTTGATACAGCAGAAACGTCATACTTGGAAATGGCTGCAGGCTCAGAGTAAGTATTTAAATTAAAGGTATTTTGGCTAGGGAAAGGCAAAATATTTCATACATTTATTTTAGCACAACAAAGCAGTTCTTGCTTTACATTAATATTTTTCTCATTTTAGACCCTTGGCTAAAATAAAATATCAGAAGGTTAAGACAAAAATCCTTGCAACTAAAATTACTTTTATAAATAATTTTTTAGTCAAAATGCTATATCTTTTTCTAATTCTTTTTGTCTTTCCCATTTGCTAATTGTTGACATCAAGAGTCAGTATAATTGTTGGTTTTTTTAGATTGTAAGATGTCATATTTATATTGGAAAATAATTTGGTTTTAAATTTGAATCTTTAAAAAATGATAGTATCTGTTTAAAGACTTTAACACTAAGTTATTGCTATGAAGATTGATTATTTGTTTTTGGAAATTGCAAAGGGTTTAGGTGACAGACAGTGTTGGAAGCTGAAGGATGGGAAGGTGCATGCTTATGTTCTTTGATTCAGTATAGAGTTGCTTAATGGGACCCTTATTGACCAGAAAGCTGAACTTAGTGGAATTTAAGTTTTAAAAAAAAAGGAAATTTATTTTAGGGCTCCTAGTCCTGGTGTACAGAAAGAATGAAAATGCTGTTATTGATCTCCTTTTGCTAGCATTTCGAGTGGCCTAGAAGTATTTTCACCAGTCCCACTTCTGCCTTTAGGAAAGATGCTCTTTAATATTCCTGTAATATACTAACTGTATAGTCAGTCTATTTAACTTATATTATTATTATAATATAATTTTTAAGGGCCCTTTTTTTTGTATGTAAGAGTTATTTTTGTGGTAAAATAATAAGATTCCCAAACAAGGCATTCTTGTGACAGCCGCCCAAATAGGGACATTACTAAGGAAGGAAAGAACCTGGAAGCAGGGCTTGAGAAGCAAGGGGTTTCAAGTCTAAAGTACTAGTCTTTCTTAATGTAAAGCATCTGATAGATGCAAATCCATATCCGATAATAGTTACAGGCAATTATTTGTAATGATCACATTCTTTGCTTCTTAAAAATATTTACTTTGACGGTCTTTTTAAAAAAATTGGCATTTTAAGCAATGAATACATGATATAATTTATGAAATGTTATTTATATACTAGATAGGAATTTGTTTAGTAAACAATGTGAGGCACTCCTGTACCTTGTTTGACTGTCTAGTATGTGTACTATAAAGGAATTCACAAACAATGAAAACCACATAATTATACAGTTAAAAAGGAATGAATAATACATTGAAAGAGGACAGTCTAGGGGAGAGCTATTTTCTGTATTAAATACATTTACAGAGAATAGAACATATATATGACTTATATTATGGAACCAAATTTTTTCTGGTATAAATATGGCCATTTTTATTATGGAAAATATATTAATTTTTGTAGACAATTACAAAATGACTATCTTTTAAAAAGTATTTTTGTGTTAGGAACTTTTTTCTTATTCCACATATAAGTATCTGTCTCTTGGGCATGGTCCCTCACTCAGTGGACACAGAAAGTATAACTGGTGCCAATTTTTATTATGGGACAATCAGATTTTTTTTTAAATTTAATTTTCAAACTTTTAAATTCTCTTTTTTAATATAAAACCTGGAAGCTTAAAAAGACCCTTGAATCACATTTTCCCCTCTTCCCACAGAAATATAAAGCTTTTGGAGCTCTTTTGATAAGAAATTTTGATATAATTAATGTGTTGCTTCCTTTTATTTTCAGATACATAATCAAAAGATACTATAGTTGTGTCAGTTGCAAGATGTTGGGGGAAGGGTGCATGGGTCATCCCTGAATATTTCTTTGTTAACCTCTTGTGAAGCTGAGTAATTATTTCAAAAGAAAATGTTTTTTAAAAAGAGAATTACATTT
This sequence comes from Macroglossus sobrinus, assembly GCA_004027375.1. Classification (NCBI taxonomy): domain Eukaryota; kingdom Metazoa; phylum Chordata; class Mammalia; order Chiroptera; family Pteropodidae; genus Macroglossus; species Macroglossus sobrinus. The sequence goes on along the minus strand of PVKZ01000572.1, from coordinate 514,175 downwards.
TATTGTACTCATGTGGCTATCTACTATTATTAATTCTATATTAGTTACTTTTTTTAAAAAAATGTTGTACTGGTAAAATACAGTGTATCACTAATTAATTTAAAATTTAGGAGGTACTCAGTGATTGTTTATTGAATAAATTCGTTTACTGGACCAAATTTATACTCACTTCTAAGGCTATAAAAAAGAATTTATTGAATCACTTAGAGTTCATCTGGTTTATCTTGTAGCATTTTATAGGTAGGAAATTGAAGATCTAGTTTAGGGTCTATGAAGAATGGGTTTGCTAAACTCTAGTCCAGTATTTCCATACTTGGTAACATTTGCTCTTGGACTAGTATGTCTCTAAATAAAACTCATTCTCACCAAGTCCAGTTTATTCTATGTTACATATTTGTTTTCCTTTCATCACTATGTTTTGAAAAATCTTGGATTTTGCCTTTCCTTTGGAGTTAGGGATCTTGTTTTTTACTACTTTCTGCTCTATATTACTTTGCCAAGATGTGGCTCTCCCTGAATGTTTGAACTAAAAAGAATGGTTTTAAAATATTTTAGGAATAAACTGATGAGCAAATATTGACTATGATTTAGGGATAACCATTCTAATAAGAATAAAATATTGTTGCATTAGCCTAAGTTTTATCTTAAGCAGTTGTAAACATTTCCACAGGCAAATTTAACAGAAGATGTTTTATTTTAAAATAACTTTTAACTATACATAGCATTAATAAAAACAAAAACCTAGATCTTGGTGAATACAAATGGGAGTTGAAACCAAAGGCTGTTGTGGAGACTTTAAGATACTCTAAAAAACTGTATATTAGCCACTCATAGGTCTTGGCAGAAAGCTTTTATCTGCATTTTGTTTGTCTTGACATTTGAAAAATACTAATCACAAAATAACATACAAAGGTTAACATTATGACTGACTATTTTTCTCACTAGTGCCCAGTGTAATCCTTCATACAATTAAAAATATGGAGAAGTAATGATATATTTAAAGGGAAAGCTGAGTGAAGTATAAATATTTTTTAAAACTTGATTAACAAAATGACTGTAACTGGAATAATGGCACCACCTTTCTTACCAGGAAGCTGTATCTGTAGTGTTTTTTGATTAACTTGCATATCCCTAAACATAGGCTAATACTCGAAGTAGAGTTCTTGCTCCTAGCATAATTTCAAAGGATAATATTAACAATCCATGAGAAAGCACCTTTTGGATTATCGTTTATAAGCATCAACTGTGTGGAATGTATTGTACTAGAGGTTCAGGTTACAAAGATGAAGTGTAAACTTTTATCCCTACTGTTAAGGAAATTATAATCAGTTGCAAAGTCAGAACTCTCGATCATAACTGTCTGATAGAAATGTACTGTGACTCGTGCACTTTACAATTTTTTCTAGTAGCCATATTAAAAAGGTTTTTTTAAAGGTGAAATTTTGTTAAATATTTTATTTAACTGAATATATCCAGAGTATTATTATTTTAATGTAAAATCAGTATAAAAATATTAATGAGATATTTTATGTTTTATTTTTCACACTGTCTTTAAAATCTGATATGTACTTTATACTTTCATTACCTCTCAATTTGAACTAGCCACATTTTAGGTGGTCAGTAGCACATATGTCTACTGGCTGCTGTTTTAGATAGAGAAGATGTAGACTAGATAACAAAGTGGTAGGATTTCAGAAGAGAAGAGAACAGAGAAGCCTAGGCTAGCTATGAAAGTTGTAAAAGTGAGATCATAGCAATCTAACTCCTTCTGAATAAGAAAGATAAAGATATAGCTATGAGGTAGATATTGTTATTCTCAATTTATAGGTGAGGAAACAAGTCAGAGAAGATAAGTAGCAAAGGCAGACCTTAATGATATGTTGATTTTAGGCCTTTTATATCATAGCTCCTTTACTTAATGATTTATATAACATAACTATTTTGTTCTGATACATGGTTCATGTAAGTAGTTTCAGTTTTAGAAGTAGTAAATTTAATATTACAAATAACTGCGTGTAATAATGATATTTTCAGGTCTTTGCTAAAGGATAAGGAGTATAAAAGAAAACTTAGAATTTATTATTACTAAATAGACAGGAAAGTTGAGCCAGAGTGCGGCTGTTTGTTAGAAATGTATTTTTTTTTTTATCCTAATAGGTAGAAATTACCTCTTCTATTCCAACCATATAAATTCCTAAATTGGTTAAATAAGCAAAATAGACAAGAAACGTTTTTGGAGCCCAAAGTGGGAAGAGGTGTAAATGAGGAATGTTAAATTTCTTCTTTCCTAGCCTTTTTTTAGAAAGAAAAATCAAATTACTGTTTTCTCTCAGAGATTGGGAAAATGATTGCTAACATTGTATTTCTTTTAATATTACTACTAAATATCTCTTGGTATCAATAGAAATCAATTATAGTGAGCTTTTACATAATTAGGTATATTTTAGGATGAGGTGGACAAATTAGTAAATGTGACATATGTAAGTTAGAGGTGAATTATTTTGGAGGAAGTCTCCTAGTACTATGGCAACATAATGCTCATTTGTTGACTGCGAGTAGTAAAGAGAATCTGAGTTTTCAGTTTTGTTCTGCCACTAACACACTACTGAGCACACATAAACCACTTATTGTGAACTTTGGTATCATCATTTGAAAAAGAGGGCTTAGATTGAAGTATTAATGTGATTCTTTCTGACTTCAGATTTCTGAGATTCAGTACATTTTTACCACTTATATTTTGCTATGGTATTTGATATTAAGTGATTTTAGTGTCACTAGAGCCACCTGCTGACAGAATTTATTAATTTGTTGAAGTGGTTGCATGCTTTTAACCTAAATTTACATATTGAAGATACTAAAATGTTTTGTGTATAATCAAATGTTTTGGTAGCTTTTTAGTTATTCATTTTTCACTAGTGCTTAAAAATTTTGCTTATGATTTCTTTACACTTTTTTACTGTCAAAAAACTAATATTTTCGGCTGCTCTTGAAGGTGTTTATTTGCTTATCTTAGTACTTTCATTTATATGTGGTTTTGTTTTAATATTCAAAAGCTCATATTAAAGTACTCCCCCAGCATTATTTAGGACTGTTCTTAAAATGATGCTAAATTTCTCATTTGTTTCATACTTAATCATAAACAAATTTTTCTTCTAATTTTTTTTACTTGTCATACTGAACACAAAGCTTATTCTAGCCACATAACTGTATTAGTGCATAATATTTTTAATCATCCCAGCAAAAAATCAAGCATGTCTTATTCCCAGTGTACAAAAGAAATGCAGCTCAAGGAGAACAAACTTACCTAAGACTACATAATTAATAAAAAGTAGAGCTGGGTTTGAACCCAGGGTTGCTTGGCTCCAGATCTATGCTGCCACATAGGTCAGAAGAGACAGGTTTGTTAAAGATGAGTTAACTGAAGTAAAATGCCATCTGTGATAAACTTGTTATACCAAACCTGTTCTCCATTTTTAAAAATTTCCTGTATGCTATTTGATGTGCACAGTTTAAATATTATGTCTTTAAAAAATCATAGGTTATAACAAGGATTAAAAAATGGACAAGATTTTATCACAAATCTGAAGGAGCATATGGAGAACTCAACCGAGATCTTTTATACCCATTATTATGACAGGAAGCCATTCTATCCATGCCCTGTTACTGATATCCATGTGTGTGGTATCAAATGTTTTAACATTAAAAGTAAAATTAGATGTTTCACCTAAAACACTGGTTTAACTTCTTATTAAAATCTGTAATTTAAAGTTTTATATAGGGAGGAAAATAAATTTTTGATGAGGAAGAAAAATTATAAAAGTCCAATTTCTGAGTTATCAGAGCTTATTCAATAATTCTGAACTGTTCTTTTTTTCTAAATGCCTCTCTTAATGTAACGGTTGGCACTTTTCTCTTTTTAGATCTTAAGTTCAGTTCACCTAATTTAAATATCTGCATTAAAAATATATAATGTGGGTCAGGTGATAATTTATGATGGCTTTTTAAAGGGTAAGGATATTTTGATAGAAACATAATTTTGTAAATTTGTTAAGTGGTTCTAGAAAAACATAGCAACATCAAGTAGATTACTGTAGACAAAATGGCAGTTGTTTTTGCCTTCTAGTTTTTGACAGTCATTCAGAACTATAACACTTTCACTTTTAAGAATGGAAGTATGACATAATTTTAATGACCAAAAATGTTCTCCATATTTGTAAAGTTTGTGAAGTAATGAAAATTAGAGTGGAATACATGTAGGATTACCAGAACTCAGGGCTTTGTGCAACTCTAATAAAGCAACATATATAGTACCATTTGTAATACAAAAATAAGGTAAAGCTATTTACCTCATTAAGTCATAAATAGCACCCTAGTAAATTCCACAGGAATAGTGAGGACAGTTTCAATTTGGTGGGAAAAGTGCTAGACCAACTTAAGAGATCTGGGCTTCAGTATTTTCTTTGCTTTTTTAACACCGTATGATTTTGAATTGAGTTCATTTTAGTAATATGGAAACTGAGACCCAGAGTGGTTATATGGCATGTCCTAAGGAAACACAGTGATTTAGGGCTTTAATCTAGTGATAGATTTAAGTCTTTAATCTAGAGTTTGTGACACTTAGAGAAGTTATCTTCTGGTCTATAAAACTAGTCTCTGAAATACCTCTAGAACAGTTCCTGTCCAACTGCACTCTGTCCCATACTAACCAGAACTTAGCAGCCGATCCTCTACCCCTAGCTCATGACAAAATTGTCTGGGGTTCCAGGAATTGCCCTCCACACTACACCATATATCTAGTCTCAGCTGGAGCAGATCTACTACTACCCGTTTAAGGCTCGAAAAAATCTTCTAGTGTAAGGAAAGGAAACTGCACCCTGACACTCACTCTCTTGGGGCCAGATGCAAACTACCACATCTTTTTTCTATGCTCACTTTACTAAATCTTGGCAACAACATTTCTTCTTCAGGTACCCCGAAGTCACCTCTAGGGGTCAGAGATAGGGTTTGGGAGTGGCTAATTTAGATTAAATCCTGACCATCTGTGCCTCCCTCCCATTTAGATGCTTGAATCCTCTCATTTGTGTTCCCTTTAATTAATTCTTCCACCTGCCTTGATATAATTTTGCTAATATTGTTTTGACCATGCTACTGTCACACTGAAGCTAATGCATAGTTCTCAGGCCTTATTTTAGCTTGTTCCCTTAGCAAGATTTGATCCTATCGACTCTTTATACCTTTGGCTTTAGTGAAATTGTCCTTTTGTGGTTTTCTTTTTTTTTTTAATTGTAAAATACACATAACATAAAATTTACTGTCCTAACTATTTTTCAGTATACAAATCAGTGGCAGTAAGTAGTGTCATTATGTTGCGCAGCCATCACTATTATTTCCAAACTTTTTTATCATCTTAAACCTTGTATTCTCTCCAGGCCCCAGTGCCTGGTAACCTCTATTTTACTGTCTTTATTTGCCTATTCTAGATACCTTATGTAAATAGAATCATAAAATATCATTTTGTGTCTGGCCTATTTCACTTAGTATCATGTTTTCAAGGTTCATCTATGTTATAGCTTATATCAGAATCCAATTTTTATGTCTGAATAATATTCCATTATATAGATGTACCACATTTTGTTAATCTGTTTATCTGTTGAGAGACCTTTTGGCCATTGTGAGTAATGCTGCTGTGAATATTTGTATGTAATATCTGAGTCCTTGATTTCAGTTTTTTTGGGTATATAGTTTTGGAGTGAAATCACTGGGCCATAAGATCATTCTTTTTAACATTTTGAGAAGTTGCCAAACTGTTTTCCATCTGGTTTTCTTTTTATGCCTTCATCTTCTTTTTAAGTATTTCTTCTCCTTTTTCTTAAATATTTATGTTTTCTAGGAGCCTGTACTTATCTAACTTTGTAAGCTGCCCTGGAGGTTTCATCTACTTCTGTAGCTTTCACCATTTCCTATGTGCTCATGACTTCCAAATCATCCTTAACCTCATTCTGTCTCATGAGCTCCACCTATCTTACCCTCCTCATTACTAGATCTCTTAATTTAAATGTTTCATAACTATAAAGTACATGCTTGTTGTAGAAAATCCTTCTTTACTTCTCAGATTACTTTGGAATTTAAAACTAAGTTTAGAGTGAGGGTTAGCATACTTTTTCTGTAAAGGGGCAGAGATGCATACTTAAGACTTGGAACAGTATGGTTGCTGTTGCAACTCGGCTATGTTATACATACTCTCTGAGTCAGAGAGTATGTATAAATAAATGAGTATGACTGTGTTTCATTAAAACTTTTTACAAAATTAGTCAGCAGGCTGAGTTTGCCTCAGGGATTCTTGTTTATTAACCTCTTATTTAGAGAAAGTGAATCTTGAGAAAATACTTTTTCTAATAAAGAATACCATTTTTCTCTGATTTCATTGGCTTAAGCAAGTAATACTAGTTCATTGGTATGGCTTTAAAAATATAACAACTCGAGGAATTTCTTATTTATTAAAAATACTTATTGAGGGCTTATTATATACTGTTTTCAGTGCTGAGGACACAATCCCATATTTAAAATTTTGTATTTATATTCAAATTCTGTTTTTTCTCTTATAAAACGGATAAAACATCGCTTTCTTATTAGAGTCCTGTTCTTCCACTTGTCCTCTTCCCTTTTCAAGATCTTAATGCTTCACACTTGCCTGCAGTTATTCCACATATCCTGAACCTTCAATTTCTCTATTAGATGATTCCTGTCTCATATAACTATCTTAAAACTCCTGTCCCCTGTTATTTATTATTCCATTTTTCTGTTTCATTAGCAAACTCCCTGAAAGAGTTGTTTGAATTCAACATCAGGCTGCACAACACTGCTATAACTACCTATGTTTGTCAAACTAGTTGGTAGTCTTTTATAATTTGTATAGATTTCTAAGCATTTGATATAAATAACCATTCCCTCCTACTTGAAAGATTTAACTTTCTGGGTACCACACTTAACAGGCCACTTTTTCTCATTCTTTGCTCGATCTTCTGCCCAAAATCTTTTTTTTCTAGGCTCATCTTTTCCTTTAAATAACCCCATTTCTATCTAGTTATTTAAACCAAAACTTTAACGTATTCTTGATTGCTCCTTTTCCCTCACCATCCACACCTAATTCATTGGTCAATCTATATCTCCCTCCAAAATACATTTAGAATCAGTATAGTTCTCTCCATTTCTAGTCCAAGTCCTGTCATTTCTTATCTGGGCACTGCAGCAAAATAGTCTGTTTCTTTTTTCCCTTCTACAGTTCATTCTCTGTAGAAGTTAATGCAATGCTTCTGAAGCGTAAACCAAATCATGTATTTCTCCCATTTGAAAACCTTCCAGAGGTTTCTTGTTTTACTTAAAATCCTAACTTCTTGCGGCCCCAGAAGTATTACTTCTCTATTCACTACTTGATATTCTCCCTTTGGCCTACTATTACTCCAACATTAATAGTATTTTCTATGTAGTGAACATCACCATAGAACTATTTATTGAATTACAGTTTGTATGCTTCTTTGACTATAAGGTAAATCCACCCCCCCCCCAAAAAAAAAAACATAGAAAAAAATTCTCTATGAATGGGATTTATAAATGGTAAAAAGTGGAGGAATAAACTTTCTCGGTCAAGTGGTAAAACCAGTGGTGTCCTACAGCATTAGTATGGTTGCTCTTACTGCCTGTTGTTCTTTGGAATAGGAACTGCATAATGATATATCCAGATTTATTCTTTCATGTACATAAAACTTTATGGTGATAATGTACAGATTTGAGAAGACTGTAAGTCAGCAGAAAATAGCAAATGTTTCACTAAGGATAGGGACAGAAATAGTAAGATAGGATCATTTCTTGACTTTGGTATAGTAAGCTGCTAAGTTCAGCTAAATGATATCTTCTCTTTGTACCAGAGTATATATTATACACATAGCTAGGGTACCCTGCCTTTCTGTCTGCCACACTTATTGAGGAAATAAATGGATCTGAAGAAAGATAATGATCACCAGGGCTTAAGGGGCTGTGTTATAAAGATGGATAAAAGGATTGAGAACTATGTCTTAGAAAACATGATAATTCAGTGGAGGTATGAGTGAATCCATATATGGAAGGAAGGGAAAGAGAGAGGGGAAGGAAAGGAAAGGAAGAGTCTACAGATCTTCCACAGAGGCTTATAGAAATGCTCTGGACACCTTCCTGAATTGGGAGGAAAAGAGTTCTTCCAGTTACCCATTGCATGTAGGATATTAAATGTAAGATTTAAAAATAAAACTTGGAAGTTTTTTTTTTTTTTAAACTTTTTAGTAAAGAAATACAGAAATAGATAGAACAGTAGGGCGAATAGTACAGTAATCCCAGGTGGCCATTACTCAGCTTTAGTAGTATTCAGAGTTTTGCCAGTCTTATTTCCTCTATCTTACAGCTTTATTTAAAGTATTTTAAAGCAAATACCCACATCTTTTTACCTGTGTATTCTGTATACATCACTAACAAATAAGAACTTTTTAAAAACTACTACAATACTATTATATAACAATTAAGAATATTTCCTTAATATAAAATACCCTTAAATACCAGTTCATCTTCAGATTGTCTCAAAAAATGTCTTTTTGTAATTGGTGTGTTCAGATTGGGATCCTAATAAAATCCACACATTGTATTTGATTGAAACTTCTCTTGAATCTTTTCATTTGCGACTGTCTTTTAAATTTGTTTTCCCTTGCACTGTATACTTCCATATACCTGTTGAAGAAACTGGGTCATTTGGTCTATAGAAGTTTCAACATTCTGAATTTGGCTGATTTTCCTTCTGGTCATGTAATCTTCTTACCCTATATTTCTGTTAAACTGGCATTCAGATCTAGAGATGTGATTCACATCAGATTCTTGATTTTTCTCCTCCTTTATCCTCATTTTTCTTTTCAGCCTGATATGTGAGACTTTGTATTTTCTATTGCATAGTATTAAGAGAGACACATACAACTTGGTTGTCTAACTTTCAGTGATAAAAACAATCAACAGGTTCAGGTGTTATCAGCTTTATTTGTCCATGAAATTTCATCATTTCAGGGTTTTAGCATCTGTGATTATCTGTCGTGTGAATCCATTATCTTTTGAGGGTTGCAGATTGGTGATTTTTCTAATTTGATCATTTCTTTTGCATTTATTAGCTGTTAGGGAACTTCCAAATGAAGCAGTCAGTACCTAAGTATTGACTTAGTTAACAAGAGAGCATACTTATTTCAGTTTTAGAGCCAAACTGCATATTAGAATCTCTTTTTATGCATTTCATTTCCTCTACATATGGGAAACAATTCCAAGTTTTGAAAAAGTGAATTCATCTACAAATTCTAGAGGTTTTTACCATTTGGCTGTACCTTATTGCTTTAATATTAGAAATACTTTAATTATGTTATTTTTGAACATTTTGAATTCCCAAACTAGAGAATAGTATCTTTTTGGCAGTTTCTGATGGGTAAAGAGATTAACTTTTGACAATGATTGCTACTTCAGTGATTTAAGAACACATACAAAACAATATATTAATGAGTACAAATAAAAAAGTTGCATCAAAATTATATAAATGAAATTTCACTTGTCTATAGGATGAATACAGCACCATGTTTGTTTGTTTTGATACATAGTTATTTATAGAAGCACTATGCTAATACCTGTGTATTAACTTAGTATTTAGGTGAGTATATATAAATTGGCTAAGCAGAGCACTGTAAAAACTATTTACACAAAAGTTTATTGTTTATTTCTAGTCCTGCCATTAAAGGTTTGTTAAAGTTTTATGATGATGATCTGGGAGATTTAGAGGAAAACTCCTGTGACCTTTCTATAGTGATTTATTTCTGTTCTAGTATCTAGTTTTATGAATAGTATTACATTGAACATCTCAATTCTGCAAGTTTTCAATTACTAGGAATTACTTTCTTAGGATAAATTTCCAAAGATAGGGCTACTGGATCAAAAGATGTTTGACTTTTGGTTTTGGTCACAATGTTATTTTCAGATTTATTGTGTTTTTAAAATGCAAAGCCTTGAGGATATTTATCAGCATGGGACTTTTAAATAACGTATCTAAGGATATCTATTGTCCGGTTACTTAAAAAAAAAAATTAAATGCTTATCTTACAGAAAAATCCTTAAAATATGTCAACCAAATTTATTTTTTAGCAGTTGTTACCTTTTAAACATTACTTTAAGTAGTGGCATTAGAAATGAGGATCTTTTTTTATATGTATAAATTTATTTAAAGTATACAGTACATTGGTTAGACAGAAATGAAGATCTTGATAGTGTTTCTGCCTTCTTGCATTGCCAGCTTGTCCGTGCTGCAGCTTTATTTTGAATCATGAGATTATGCAAAGCATTTGTGACTTGTTTACATGGTTAAACTTACCTGCATTTGCACGGAAAGTTTTATTTTTTTATTCCTAACTTTTAGCTGCTCCAAAACATCAAAGTTTTTGCCACACTCTTTAGTAATGTATTCAGAGTTTGATCTAAATTCTTTAGAGTGAATCTTTCTGTTCTGGCCACAATTCTTACAAGTTGCTTTAATGATAGTATTGTAGAATAGGAATTTCTAAAACACTTTTTTCTTCTATGTATTTTTTAAGAATTTGAAAGAAATCAGTATTAGAAAATAATCAGAGGCAATTTAATAGCATCTATCTATTTCATGTGCATTTTTCCCTTTGTTCAGCATTTTTGCCTCCAGAATCCAGGTTGTCAAAATGCTACTATGTATGCAAAAAAGATAAATAGAAGGGTGTACAATTGCAAATTATACAATTATACATTGTATAATTCATACATTGTATACATTCATATAATGAAATAAGCAATTATTAACAAAAGTAGAATAGATATATATTGACATTGAAAACTAGAAAAAGCACACTGAATACATACAGCATATTCTCATTTTAAAAAATTATTAGATATATTTATAGAGAGAAAAAATTAGAGGGAGATGGATACACAGTATCTTAATATGGGTATGCCTGGAGTTGAAGACATGGTCTTTCACTTTCTTAGGTACTCCCTATATTTAAATTTTAAATAGTAAGTATGTATTATTTTGAAGTTAAGGAACAGATTTCTATTTTTAAAAAATGAGTAAGTGAATTTTTAACATAACAGTATACATATTAGGTGAGTATTGGTTTTCAAAGTACTCAGAACATTTCGGAGACTCTTCCTTTGTAATCTCCTTCAGAACCATTTAACAACCTCAGTTTGTGCCTCCCCTCTACTGATTCTAGCTCACTGGGTCCCGCAGCAGTAACCACTTAGAGCTAAATTGAGAGTTTGTGCAGGGGATGAGAGAAGGGGGTACGGTATATCAAGAAGCAGTTGACTTTAGAAATATGACTAATTAGAGTGTAACTGCATTAAGTCTTAGACCATGAAGAATACAAATAATACTAAGTTCTAAGAGAAAGTTTTGGTAAGGATATCATGAAATAATTATCTCGATGGCTATGGTAAAAATAAAGGTATGGAAGTGAGTTGTGTGTACACAAGGAGGAAATTAACTACAGTGTGAAATAACCTCAGAAGTAGGTTTACTGCCACATTGATCAATATGACTTGACCAAACAGGGCTCAGGAGGATTGATATGAGTAAAGTAGTTGAGAAAGTGATGCATAAAAAAGCTTACAAGTCAACTATAGTGAGTGAGTTGTTATTCCCAGTTGTATCCATAGTTGGCCAAGTCATCATCACTTAACCATTACCAGGCCAGAACCACTGATGTTACTCTACCATAGGCTGCTGCTTATGTTTTTTAATAAGCAAACCTTGGTTGTGAGATTTCCTATTTCTTTACTGGTATTTCCAAGCCTTCATTATATCTTAACACACTGATACGTACAGATGCTCCTTAACCTAAAATGGGCTTATGTCCTGTTGAACCTTTTGTAAGTTAGTATTGTAAGTTGAAATACATTTAATACACTTAACCTACAAACATAGTTTAACCTAGCCATAAAGTTGAAAAAAGCATATCACTTTCATGTTGCCATAAAGTTGAAAATTTAAAAGTTGGGGACTATCTGTAGTGTTAAACATTGAAATATATTCTTCACATTCAAATTGGGGTTCATATAGAGCCAGTGTGTCCTAAGTCCTGTTTAAATTATTTCTACCCCTTCGTCTACACTTGTGCATGGTGTCCCTAGTACCACTGAGTGTATTATATAATGTTTAATCTCTAGTCATAGTTTTTTAATAAGGGAAACTATATTTGAACTTCAAGGTGGGAATTTACTTAATTAAAAGTTTTTAATAACACAGAATCTAGATAGGCTACATCATATACTCAAGGTGTTTATCTAATACAAAAAGATATTTTATTTATGTATAGCCAGTGAAATAAGTGCTTATAATTTTAAATTAATTAAAAGGAAAAAATATGAGTGGAATTCTCTTTGATGCAACTTTTTTCTCTCCAGACCAGAATCCGTAGAAGCTAGCCCTGTAGTAGTTGAGAAATCCAACAGTTATCCCCACCAGTTATATACCAGCAGCTCGCATCATTCACACAGTTACATTGGTTTGCCCTATGCGGTAAGTATCAAGCATTTCTCTAGAAGGGTATTTTTTATATCTAGAGGTTAAAAGTAGATGTGTGTGGTATTGTGCTTAAAGCTGAATATTTTTAAAACATACTTGTTTTATACTGTCTAAACAATTAGATACATACTTTGTAGTTTAATTTTTTATCACTCTAACTGTATTCAAAGTATTAAAATTCTGTAAGAGGAATTCCCTAGAAGTTTTATTATCATTACTATTATTATTTTGCATTTTATGCTATTTATAGTTTGATGTCATAATTCATTCTTTTATAAAAAGACTGTAGGTAGAATTGTACTGGCTGCTGTTAATTCTGAATTACATAGTAACATATAGTAAATTATGTAGTTACTATTTATTGAGCACTTATGTGCCAGATGCTGGTAAGCATTTTTACATATATTATCTCAGTCTTCAAAATCATCCTCACGTGATAAGTATAATTTTCATCCCTATTTCATAGCTGAGGAAATGAAAGCTTATCTAAGTTAAGTTACTCAGTTTTGCGTAGCTGCTTAGTGGCAGAGCTTAGATCAAAACAATTGCAGAACTGCAGACATTTGTGATATTGAGGTACAGTTATGAGAAATTTTTACCATTTATACAAGAATAAAAATTACCCAATTAAAAAAATTTCCCATTAATGCTTTATAGTGATACTATATCTTTTATAGTTGTTTGGGTTATTCTTCAGCTTCCACATTCCTGAGATTTTTTTTACCTGTTTTCACATCTTACACCTGCTTTTATCTTGAAGGCGGGAGTATGTGACCGGAGGCCTGTGACGATATCTTCTGATTTGGGGTTGAGGGGTGGAGTTTGAGGAAAGTCATTGTGAAGGTGACTATGATAGTCACTTATTGCTATCATTTGATATCATTTGATATTTTAAAGCTGTTAAGAAAGAAACAGGCCAGTTTCATATCTCTTGAATATTCAAATTAAGAATCATTTTAAACTGCTTATTTCATATCATTGTTGAAATTATACTGTATTTGTGTTCAATTATCTAGGACCATAATTATGGTGCTCGTCCTCCTCCAACACCTCCAGCCTCCCCTCCTCCATCAGTTCTTATTAGCAAAAATGAAGTAGGCATATTTACCACTCCTAATTTTGATGAAACTTCCAGCGCTACTACAATCAGCACATCTGAGGATGGAAGTTATGGTACTGATGTAACCAGGTGCATATGTGGTTTTACACATGATGATGGATACATGATCTGTTGTGACAAATGCAGGTAAAATATTTCACACCATTAGTTTATTTTTGTTGAATGCTGCTAACTTTTGATTTTTGGGTGATTAAAGTCACTTTTGAAGGAATTCATTAATGCATTTTAAAGATTTCTGCTATTATCAGTGCAGTTTGTTTTGCTGGTAGAAAAGTTATTTTAGAGTTGATTAGGATTCTTCATTGCTAATTGATTAATAGGCAGTTCTGATCATTATTCATATAGGCTCACATCTCTTTTTTCACTCATTCAGTAATAACTACATGTAGTAAACAAGATAGAAATGAGAGGAGAATTGAGTCCTGTGTGTTTCCTTTGAAATTACTTGTGCTGTATAGTCATCTGTGATTTTCCAATTTGGGGGAAATTATACATTTTGATTGATGTTTGTTTGACCTGACTCTCTCACCTCCTTTTGACTTGAACCTTGCAGCACTCTGGAGTCTCCTTGAACCAGAACCACAGTCTCCCCTCCCCCAACCCTGGTTCAACCACCAAGAAAGGCCTCTTCCCCTAGAGAAGGTGTGATTGGGACAGAAAGTGGGGCTTTGTTTTCTTCCCTTCTTTCTTTCTTTCTTTCTTTCTTTCTTTCTTTCTTTCTTTCTTTCTTTCTTTCTTTCTTTCTTCCTTCCTTCCTTCCTTCCTTCCTTCCTTCCTTCCTTCCTTCCTTCCTTCCTTCCTTCCTTCCTTCCTTCCTTCCTTTCTTTTTCTTTCTTTCTTTCTTTCTTTCTTTCTTTCTTTCTTTCTTTCTTTCTTTCTTTTCTTTTCTTTTCTTTTCTTTCTTTTCTTTCTTTTCTTTTCTTTTCTTTCTTTCTTTTTTTTCTTTTCTTTCTTTTTTTTTTTTTTTTTTTTTTTTTTTTTTTTTTTTTTTTTTTTTTTTTTTTTTTTTTTTTTTTTTTTTTTTTTTTTTTTTTTTTTTTTTTGGTGGGAGGGAGTTGGGGAGGATGGACAGGGAACAGTAGGATTTCAGCCTGAAAGTTACCAAGTCCATCCCCTACATAGTGTGAGAAGCAGAGAATATTTAAGCAGTGTACTATAGAGAGTAAGAAAGTTTGATAGCTTACAGAATTTCCTGAGTTTGGTCCTTATGGCATAGTTTCATTATTTGATTTGAAATAGTATAGCATATATCCATAAATATTTTACATTATTTTGTATTCCTATTTTTTCGATTAATTGACCCAAGGTTGGATGTTATTGATATAAACATGCACCTCTGGTTATATTTCAAAGAGTTGATTTACCTTTGCCAAAAAAGGGGGGAAATTAGTCTGATGTGGCATATGAGATTTGTTATTTTTATGAAAAGTAATACTAATACTTTGAGTTAATCATAAAAACATATTGTGGCACCTTTAAAATTTAAAAATAAATTTCTCATTAGCTGTGTGATACATCATTAGCAATCACCTCAGTAAATTTATTCAAGGGGTAAATTTAAAAATTAAAAGAACAACTTCAGGGATTACTTGTTTTGTTCATTTTTTTAACTAGCAAAATCTCAATTCATACAAAATAGCTTTCTCTTAACTGATCTTGTCTGTGATAAATTACATACCATTTGCAATGTTTTTATTTAATGTGTAATCTAAACAGTGGGTTTTTTTTAAATTACAATTATCTATATATAATGTAGAATTATTTCTATTAGAAAATAGTGGAATAGTCCATAGGATTTTTACCTATCTACAAATTCTTGAAGGACCAGTTCACAGTTTTTGGATTAGTCAAGGTATTTGCTTCTCATCAACTGCTCTCTTTGTTATGAATCTATTTTTTATTACTCTATTTTTCTGCTGCTTAACCAGTAGTATACTGCAAGGCTTAATCTTTTCTCCTCTATTCTTGTTTGATATTGCCTCTGTGTATTTTCATGTACCTACTGCCCATACTCATCTCTTCCAAGTTTTACACCTAGACCTCTGATTATTTGTTCATTTTGTAGTTCTCTTTCTTCTGTTGTCCTCATGACATCATTTCTTAACCCCCAAATTAAATTTAATTTGTTATTCTAACACTCCTGGTCTGGTGCTCTGCTTTTGTTTTCACCTTTCCCCCAACATCTTTGATATGTATTCGATTACCTTCCACATTCTACCAGTTCTTATCCCAGGAGTCTCAGTTAAGAAGTGAAGAATAATAAAATAGTTAATTTAGTAGCTTATATATTAGAAGTTGATAATCATTATATAAAAAATAATTAAGACTTTATACATATATATATATATATGTGTGTGTGTGTGTGTGTGTATATATATATATATTTTTTTTGACTTTAGACCACTAAAGTCGTGGCAATAAAATACAATAATACATTTCAAGATATTTGCCTCAAGCTGGTCCATGTATGCCATGAAAAGTAATTAGAGAATAGAGTAGGTTTAATCTCTAGCTTCATGGAATATTTCGTGGATTCTTTAACTTCCTCTTCTTTGCCATCGTTTCTAGTTCTATCTTCTTTACCTTGGGTCTGAAATGTTGGGAAAGTCTCTTATTTGTTTTTTTCTACTTCCAGTTTCTTAATTTCTTTGAATTAATACCATATACCATCAAAGAGCCTCTAGTTGTTGTCTGTTGGCAGAGAAAATCTGCACACATCCTGACATTCCAAGTCTTATTAATCTGACTATACTAATCCATGTTTATAGCCTTCTATTTCTCAAAATAAATATTCCTTTTCATATATATTAATCACTTCTGGCTGTTGCTCCTCATATGTACCTACTTGAGAAAACATTGCTGCCTAATATCTTTTCCTAATTTCCCAAACAAGGTTCTATTCAAGTTCATTATCTTCCAGAGTGCCTTTCCCATTAACTCCAAGTGGTGTGGACCTCTTTACTTTGTGATTGCTAATAATATTTGTAATGTATATCTTTTACAGTTTAAAATTATATTTGCTTTATAAATTTATATTATATATAATACTTATATTTGTCCTCTTGTTTTTATATCTCTATAGTTTTATCTTTCTGAGGACATATTTCTGTGAATTCTTCACAGTACCTTTTACAGTATTAAACTCAAAGTAGGCACTTTAAGTGATAGTTAAATGGAATATTAAATCTTAATTTAAGGATGATTTTAATATTTTATGTGTTCTACCATTTTTTTTTTAAGTGTTTGGCAACATATTGACTGCATGGGGATTGACAGGCAGCATATTCCTGATACGTATCTATGTGAACGTTGTCAGCCTAGGTAAGTTGTGCATAGCAATAAGATTGCCAGTAATCTTACTGAAGTGATCTTGAGTTAATAGAAGTTTATATATTCTAGTTTAAACAATTAATGGATTGTGGATTACTGTATTTTATCAATTCTAATATACACTTTTCATTTTTGTGTTTTTCTGACATCTCTAAAATTAGGAAGAATTTTTTCATTGATAATGTGTTATGGTTTACTTTGTAGGTTTTTTTACTTTATTAATGATACGTAAAATAATAGTGTGTCTTCTAAGTGATAGTACCTTTTCTCACTGCAATGCAGTATGTTAAAGAGAGTTTACTTAGAAGGCATCACCTTACAGAATTTCCTAGGTCTGTCGCAGAAGTAATTTTTTAAAAATTGATTATTCTTTCCATTGTTCTCTTACTAGAAACATATATGCATATTTATATTCCCCCTTTACTTAAGCAGTAGTATATAGAGTTTTTGCCACATTCCTTTTTTTTTCTTTTAAAAATACGTGCTGAAGATCACTTCATAGTAGTTTATAGGGATTGACTAATTTTTCTCTATAGCTTCAAGGTGCTCCATCTCTTTCATGTACTATAGTTTGTTCACACAGTCCCCTTTGAATGAACATTTGAGTTGTTTCTAAGTCTTTTATAATTACAGATAGAAATGTGAATGTTCAGTAAAGGGGTAAATGTAAATGTAAAATTTTGTCATATGTCACCAAATTCTCCTCTAGTAGGAGCTGTACAGTTTTGAATTCCCACCAGTAATGGATAAACATGCCTATTTTCCCAAGCCTTACAAGAGTGTGTGACAGACTTGGATTTTTAACAGTTTAACTAGCTGAAAAATAGTAATCTTTAATATTATACAATGCATTTCTTTACTGTGAGTGAGGGTTTTCTATGTGATTTGTTTCACTTTATGATAGCAACTAGCCATGTGCCAGATAGTTCTTGATGGGATAAGTATCCTCTTGATGAATTCAATAGGAATTGGTTAAAAACTGACTATTTGGGAGCAGTCAATTGAGTGATATCTGCTTATCATTCAGTGATTACCAGGATAGTTATCAGTGATGCTGTAGGATACTTACATATCCTAGTAGACATTAAGGTAAGTCTATTACTAAGCTGTAGATATTTCAGTCTAGTGCTCTTATTCTCCCACCTAGTAGTATTTGACCTCTAGAGAATAAGTTAGGCAGTGAAACACTGAGGCAGGGGTCGGCGTGGGGGAAGTAAAACAGTTACTATGGATGATACTTCATGAGTGGAGGTTGAGGGAGGTTAATGATATACTTCTTACTTCATTTTTAAATGTTTAGTGTTTACTATATCAAAGTGGAAATAATTTTAGGCAATTGGTACAATGCAAATAGATTTTTATTTAGTGTTATACATTATTTAAAGACATTTTATTTATGATTTTAGTTACGTTAACATTTTTTTTCAGATTTTTTACTTTAAATATTCTATTTGAAAAAAATGTACTAATTTCCTATGTAATTAGTCACTTAACTGGCATTTATTGCTAATGATGCTAAATCTAAACTGTAAGGCAAGAGATAGTATATATTTTATATTGTTGGCTTTTCAAAGAGAATATTAGAGAATATTAATTTTATCTTTAAATCTGCTTTATATCTAAATTTATGAAAATTTGATAAATAATCATGTTACTATTTTAATGTAGGAGTTTGGATAAAGAGAGAGCAGTGCAACTACAACGCCGGAAACGGGAAAATATGTCAGGTAGGTGAAAAGGATCTATACTAAATTAGGATTAGTGTGATTGAGAATAACTGACCTGCATAATTTTAGTTGTACATAAACACTTTACTGATAAATGTTGATTGTATATATATAATTTACAATCTCAGATATAGATTAAAAAAAATTTTTTTTTTTACAGATTATAGAATAAGAATGTAGGAAATAGGAAACTAGAGGGAAATAAACATTATAAATCATCCATATTTTCCTACACATGTGTAACCTGTTGGTTTCAAGATGTTAAATATGTTTGTTCTTCAGAAAGATGGGGATCATTTGGAATAGTAGTTTTCATTTTTAGGAACAGAATTTAGAAGTATAACATTTGCCACAGTTTTCATTTTGGCTTAAAACATGTTGATACCAATATAAGCTGTTTTTGAGTAATCATAGTGTATTGAACTATTCCTGTGTGATGAACATCTGAGTGGTTTCTAGTATTTTTATTTTGTTTTTATTACAAAAAGTACCTTCAACAAAATCCACTTGGATAAGTTTTTTTTGTACTTTTGCCATTTTATCTATGGATGGATCCCTAGAAATGGGCTTGTTAGGTAAAAGGGTAAGTGCATACAGAATTTTGTTAGACATGGCTACCCTTTGGGGGGAATTTTGAATTTCTACTGGCAGTGTATGCAAGTGCCTGTTTCCCACAGTCATACCATTTGAATGTGCTGTCTAACTTTTGTATCCTTCTATTTACTGAACTAATATTTGTAGTTTGCATTTAAATGCATCTTACTATGAGAGAGTTGAGAAAGTGAAAAAAAGTGTTTATTTTTTCAGAAATATGTAGCTATAATAGTTTGTAGAATACTGTTTTATTGTTTGCAATAGAAGTATTACATATGCAATAATTTTTATTTTGCCTTTGAAGATGGTGACACCAGTGCAACTGAGAGTGGCGATGAGGTTCCTGTGGAATTATATACTGCATTTCAGCATACTCCAACATCAATTACTTTAACTGCTGCTTCAAGAGTTTCCAAGGTTAACGATAAAAGAAGGAAAAAAAGTGGGGAGAAAGAACAAAATATTTCAAAATGTAAAAAAGTAAGTTTTTTAAAAAAGTAAGTTTTCCTTTTTTTTATTTAGATGAGTAGGTAGGAAGTGGTGGGAGCTGGGTCTTACAGTAATTACTATAATATTTTTTCTACTTATTAAATTTTTACCAAATGTTTTTCCATGGTTATAATACTGAGCGCACAGAAAATTTAGAATTTTTCTTAGCATTGCATCATAAACTATTTTCATGTTCTTATGTAGTCTGCATTCTATTTTTAATAAGTAGAATAGTATTCTATTCTAATTAAACATTCTCCTAGTTCTGGTGATATTGGTTATTACCAAACTCTCTGTAATTATGAGATTTCAGTAAAAACCTTTAGTGAACTAATTCTTACATATTAATTATATCCAATTTAAAAAAACTCTGA
The DNA here is from genome assembly GCA_004027375.1 of Macroglossus sobrinus. Lineage (NCBI taxonomy): Eukaryota > Metazoa > Chordata > Mammalia > Chiroptera > Pteropodidae > Macroglossus > Macroglossus sobrinus. Next base: position 493,940 of record PVKZ01000572.1, on the reverse strand, counting down.
ATTCCATTTTATTTCAGGCCTTTCGTGAAGGATCTAGGAAATCATCAAGAGTTAAGGTAAATACATTAAATTTCAGCACTTATTATCAATTGTCAATTATTCAGGAGCTTACTAAATGGTTGGTTGGTTGTAATCTTTGCTTTTTTCATTGTGTGTCATTCCATTGCTTATTATCTTTATTAGAAGTGGGACCATAGAGAATTCTAATAAGATTAATATACCTCTCTTAGAATTTATTATGTTAAAATATTAAGCAAAAGGAGGTATATAAGCAATTTCTAATATTAAAATTTTAGGTAATCTGAATTTCAGTTATCATTGCATTCCATTTCTCCATTACCACTTAGTGTTAGTGTACTAGACATGTAAATGCAAAATCACATTTGAAATTAGAAAATTTGCTCTTTTTTGCATAGTTGGGATTCGAGTTATTTAGTCAAGGCTTTTAAACTACTGTAAAATCACCCATAGATTCACCGTATAAGTACAAAATAGTCACTTGTAACTTGAATTAATTAGAATAAATCCTCAATTTTGTAGATGCCAAGATTACTGAGAGAAGCAAGGTTCCCAACTCTGCCTCCCCCTAATAGATTACAGAGGTCAGCCATATAATGTTACCATATGGGTTTTTAAATAAGGTAGTAAAGGATAATAGTTTTTCAAGTTGTCAGATAATAAAATAGGATGTGGGGAGCATGTTACAGTGTATCTGTTGTCTTTGTGATATAAAGCATGATAATTATTCATTATTACACTTTCCTGGAAAACAAATCATTAAACAGTTGTCCGATGATTATTCTTGCTTACTTTTGTAATTCTTTCTCAAAAATGTTAATGTATGGTATCACAGCATACTTTAACTCCAAAGTTTTATAAAATATTTTTTATATGTTAAAGTTGCAATTTTATACTTACTGTGTTAAACTTAGATTTATGGTATTTCTGACAGAATAAAGAGGTCTACAAAAGTTTTTGGATAAGTTAGTTATTGGAACTATCAGTGCTCAAGCAGTTTTCCTTTCTTCCCAATTTATCTGGTCACTTCAATAGCAGGCTTAATTAGGAAGGAGCATGTTTGACTTAATTGAAATATTTTCGTTTATTATGTAAAGTTGTGACTGAGGAAGATTTTTAAAATTCTTTGTTCATCGTTTAAAAATCTTTTCCTTAATTTGAAGGTATTTCTCTATCATTACAATTTCAGTAAATCTATAGTATTAGATTCAAGACATATAGAAGAGCTGTGTTAGAGATACACCATGTCAGTAGAGGGTTTTGGGGTAGGTGAGCAGGGAGAAAACAAAGAGAATTTTGAAAACTGAATAGATTTCTTTTAAAAAGCTGGGGAAAGCCTTAATATATAGTGTCTCATATTTGCATAAAATGTTCTTTATCAAATGGTCATTATAATGTAGAAGATATAAGTACATAAAATATCATTTGGTAAATTAAACCTATCCCCATCAAATAGTTGAGCAACTTACTATACAGTTGACCCTTGAACAATGCCACGGTTAGGGGCGCTGACCCCCTGCACAGTCAAAAATTTGAGAATGACTTTTGACTACCTCAAAACTTAAGTTGTTCCTTGGTGTCTAAGAAGTATTGTTTCCAGGACCCACCACAGATATCAAGTCCCCTATATAAAACAGCGGAAATCAATGTATATAGTCGTTCCTCCGCATTCTGCAGATTGAAAACAGTACAGGTATTTATTGAAAAAAATCCGCATATAAGTGGATCCATGCAGTTCAAACCTGTGTTGTTTGTTCAACTATAGTTTGTTTCATTTTAGAAAGGAATGATAGTTTCCATAGTGATGATTAGTTACTTATATGAAAGGTTGACTGACGGTAAATTTTAGTGTTTCTGTAGACATGTACATGTTTAGCAAGATATAAATGCATCTTTATGAAATCTATATGTGATATAAAAATTTCAGAGTTACATTAGGTGTACATATTATAGAAAAAATTTGTTTTCTCATTAAGGTGTTTAATTTTGTAGAAAGAAAAAACAGTTTTTACAACTAAATTGAAATTTCACATGTTAAATCCATTATAAATTTGAATTATGCTAATGCTAAGTCACAATATATGTTCTTGTTATCTGCTTTAATTGATATTCATCCTGACATTGTAAATAAGAATTGATATGGCAGTTCAGATTTTAATTCATTTTTTTAAATGTGTGGTAATTGTGCCTTCCCCTAAATTGCATTTCAGTGAAAACAGTTCTCCCTTTTGTTTTGTAGCATTAAGAAGAGAGGTGGTAATTTTTTACTACTTAGTATTTAGCATTCTTAACAGATTATAATAGGGGCTTAACACTTAAGCTTGAGGGTCCTTGCCCTCATTATGACCTTTGAATTTAGGCTATGGATCATTTGGGTACTTTCACATTCTATGAAGCATTTTATTCTTATGTCAGTTTATTGTGTGAACAAGTACACTAAATTAAGATATCAAAGTACATTTTTGTTATAAAACATGTTAACATTTTAGTATTATATCAGAAAATAAGTTTATACTTAATATGCATTATATGTAGTTTATATAATTACACATTTATTTTGATTAAATAGAACTATGAGTTCAGAATAGATATTGGCAGTCTCTAAAATTTTCATATGCTTTTTTTGACCATTAGGTGACAATAACTTGAAACCTTTGGGTAGTTGCAATTTTATTGAGAGCCTCCATTTGGCCACAGTAGTGGCAGTGAAGCTTGAATTCTTTTCCAGCTTAACTCGGTTTCTTTGTTTTCCAACTCACATTTGTGTGGCTTGCAGTATAAAAATGTAGTAATCTGCTCATTTTATGGTCTTCTTTTCATGAGGACCAACTTAGCCTAACATTTCTAGTTTATTTTATGTTCTTTTATGTATAGACTGTCATTGATTGTATGTGCGTGTATAAATACTTTGAGTCCAGATATTAATGCTTAGTTTGCTGTGATTTTAGGGTTCAGCTCCCGAGATTGATCCTTCATCTGATGGTTCAAATTTTGGATGGGAGACAAAAATCAAAGCATGGATGGATCGATATGAAGAGGCAAATAACAACCAGTATAGTGAGGGTGTTCAGAGGGAGGCACAAAGAATAGCTTTGAGATTAGGCAATGGAAATGACAAAAAAGAGATAAATAAATCAGATTTGAATACCAACAATTTGCTCTTCAAACCTCCTGTAGAGGTAAATATATCATTTGGCAAAAAGTTACAAAACAGACCTTTTTCTACTATTAAGTAGTTAGACTGAAAAAGCATTGAAGTTTAAATAATCTCAATATTTCTCATTTTAGAGCCATATACAAAAAAATAAGAAAATTCTGAAATCCGCAAAAGATTTGCCTCCTGATGCACTTATTATTGAATATAGAGGGAAGTTTATGCTAAGAGAACAATTTGAAGCAAATGGGTATTTCTTTAAGAGGTATATTCATTTATTTTCCTATGTTTTTTATAGTTACATGTTGAATTTTTGGCTCTTTTACCAAGATGTGTTTATATGTATTTTGTTTTCCAAAGTGATCATTTTAGTATTTAAAACTATAGTGTGGTTGAACAGTGACTAATGATAACTTCTAAACTATAATTATAAAATTAAAAATACAGATCTATTCCTCAGTCTCTTACCCATTTCTATTTTGCTGACACTCATAAAACAATCTACTTCAAAGATAAACTGTAGCAATATAGGTGGACGTTAATTAAAAACTCTGATTACCAGAGATTATAAGAAATGCTTTCCATCTAGGACCTTTCCTAATTCCTTGTGACATATTGCTAGAACTTGAAAAAACCATTGCTGTCACAGGCAAAACCCTTCCTCTTTACTAGATGATGTTAGATTTGGTCTTACATTATTGCCACAGCTTTGAACTCCCACTTTCATGGTATGGAATGGTTTTGGAGGCCTCTGATATGGTTTGTGATTTTGGGAGGAAATTGATGTGATCCTATGATAGCCTTTGCTTCCCTGAGATCAGAAGTATGTTTGTATCTCTAGGGAGATAACATTCTCAGTCTTTATGCTATAACTTTACTATATACTTTAAAAATATCTCTTGTTTATAACTTGAATTTTTATTTAAGATATGAAAGATGTATAAGAATCCTTCTCTTTTATATTGCAGATTTGATTTGAAATAGTGCTATTAGCTATAAATAAAAAACACCTAAGGGAACTAGGAGATAGGGACTTTAAAGATATCCAACTATAAATCCTTCTGTAAAGTCAATAGTCACTCCCTTTTTAACTTTCATCATAAATTTGAATTTCCACCTTCAGTTAATTACCTTTGATACATGTAAGGTCATGGGGAAAGGTAAAAATCTTAATTAGTATGAACTAGGCTAGTGCTTAAGAATGGGTTCTGGTGTCACACTGCTTTATATTATCTTTGCTTCACTACTTATTGTGAGTCTTTTAGAATTTTCTTAAACTCAAAATGTTAATAATTTATAATGCCTTTCTTTCTTTATAGACCATACCCTTTTGTGTTATTCTATTCTAAATTTCATGGGCTAGAAATGTGTGTTGATGCAAGGACTTTTGGGAATGAGGCTCGATTCATCAGGCGTTCTTGTACACCCAATGCAGAGGTAAGCTTATATAAAGAAATATTTAGGGGAGGCATGGGTTGGAGGTGTGTGAAATCTTATTAACCACAGAAGTCTGGTAGCATAAAACACTTTTTAAACTGTTCATGCATTTTATACTGCCCAGCATCTTTCAACTCTGAAAATTTAGGTGATGTTAGCTGAGGTTTTAAAAATTACTTTGAACATTGAATAAATTGCAACGTTCCTTGTAAGGGAAAATCCTGAACTTCTGTTTATTCTAGAAGCTCTATATATGGATCAAATATTTTGACTTGATCGAGGTAGATGAAAATGCTGAAAGCTAAAATAAATTTTGTAGGTGCTACTATAAAACTTTTTATAAAATTGTGCTTTAATGTGGAGTATAAAATATATTTTTTAATATGGAAAAATAAACAATTTTATAATTAAATAATGTTAGTTAAGAATGTAGGTTTGAAGTCAGACTTACTACTAGATTCATGTCTTCTTTTTGACTCTCTAGCTTTATAACCTTGTCTGTAATTTAGTTTTTGTATAAAAATGTGTTAGGACTAAAAGAGTTAATGTATGTAAAGTGCCTAGAACATTGTCTGTCATAGAAAATTATAGTGTTAACTGTACTATTACTGCATTTCATCAAATTGAAAATGCCACTCCCAATGTCAGATATGCTAAAAGGTAAAAAAAAAAAAAATGCATCGTAGAATTGATGAAAAACAATATTTTCTTTTTAAGCTACATAATGAACTGTAGAGCTTGCATCAAGCTTGTGCTGCGGTACCCCTTTCCCAGTTGATAAGCACTGATTTATTGTTACAAATCTTGTAATTAATGGTTTATTTTTCATGTTGTGTTTGCGAATTACTTTAAAAGGAATAGTTTTCAAAATTGTCAGATGAGTGCCTCTAAAGGAACAAAATAATTTATAGATATATAAAATTATTCTTTAACAGGTGAGGCATGAAATCGAAGATGGAACTATACATCTTTACATTTATTCTATACAAAGTATTCCAAAGGGAACTGAAATTACTATTGCCTTTGATTTTGACTATGGGAATTGGTAAGCTGAAATCTGTAAATATGATATTTGTTGTTTCAAAAATAGTTCCTTAATGTCCTCAAAAAAATTTAAGTATTATTACTTTTATAGCATTTTATTTTTATTTATTGTGAGGCAATTAAAAGTACTTGAAAACAGGCATTTTGGTATCAGCTTCCTATATAGCAATGTTGCTTAGTTTTTCCCCAGACTTCCCTTAATTACTATTATAATGTAAATGCTAATAATAATTATCATTAGTAATCCAAATTCAGCAATACAATACTGATCTTGTTTCTGTGAAAATTTTCCGCTTTTCCTTCTTGTATTTTCTAGTATAGTTGTTATACAATATTATATTAGTTATATTAGTTTCATATGTACAATATAGTGATTCAACATTTTTTATACCTTACAGTGTGATCGCCCTGTTAATTCTAGTAATCATCTGTCATCATGCAAACATCACAGTATTATTGACTATATTCCCCTTCAGTTTTTCACTCATCCTATCCCCACTCCCCTCTGGCAACCATCTGTTTGGTCTGTTTCTAAGAGTCTGTTTTTGTTTTTTGTCTGTTCATTTTGTTCTTTTAGATTCCACATATAAGTGAAGCCATATGGCATTTGTCTTTCTCTGACTTTTTCCACTTAGCATAATACCTTCTAAGTCCATCCATATTATCACAAGTGGCAAGCTTTCATTCTTTTTTATTACTACATAATATAGTATGTGATGTGTGTGTGTGTGTGTATTTATACCACATCTTTATCCATTCATCTATCAAGGGATACATGGTGCAGGGTGGGGGGAGAGGTAGGGGTATGTGTGTGTGTGTTGTGTGCCACATCTTTTTTACCATTTACCTATTGATGAATACCTAGGTTATCTCCATATCTTGGCTATTGTAAATAATGCTGCAGTGAACATAGTGGTGCATATATCTTTTCAAAATAGTATTTTTGTTTTCCTTGGGTAAACACAGAAGTGGAGTTGCTGGATTGTATGGTAGATCTATTTTTAATTTTTGAGGAATCTCCATCCTGTTTTCCATGGTGACTACACCAGTTTACCATTCCACCAGCAGTGCACAGGGGTTCCCTTTTCTCCACATCCTCGCCAACACATTATTTGTTGACTTTTTGATAGTAACCATTCTTATTGGTGTGAATGGTGTGGGTAGTAGTAGCACATTGTGGTTTTGATTTGCATTTCCCTAATGATTAATGATGTTGAGTATCTTTTTCATGTGTCTGTTGCCCATCTGTATGTCTTTGGAGAAATGCCTTTTCATGGCCTCTGCCCATTTTTTTTTATCAGATTATTTGTTGTTGTTATTGGGTCATATCAGTTCCTTATACAACCATTTATCAGATATATCATTTGCAAATATCTTCTCCCGTGCAGTAAGTTTCCTTTACTGTGTAGAAGCTTTATAGTTTGATGAAGTTCCACTTGTTTATTGTTGCTTTTGTATCCCTTGCTTGAGGGGACATATCCAAAAAGATATTACTGAAACACATAATTTACTACCTATATTTTCTTCTAGGAGGTTTATGATTTCAGGCCTTACATTTAAGGGATTTTTAATTTATTTTTGTATATTGTGTAAGAGGGTGGTCGAGTTTTTATTTTTGTATATTGTGTAAGAGGGTGGTCGAGTTTCATTTTGCATGTATCTGTCCAATTTTCCTAACACCACTTGAAAAAACTCATTTCTCTATTGTATATTCTTCCCTCCTTTGTCATAGATTAGTTGACCATCCTTCTCGTTTTATAGGGTGTACAATTTTAGTCTTACGATTAATCTATATGAATGGATAATTTCACTATTTGCCTCTCAAAACAAATTGTGCCAAATTTTCTTCGCAGTATAAATTAAAAGGGTTTGTTGGAGATAGATCCTGAAAAGAAACTTCGAAAACTATTGTTCTGAAACACTAGGGGAAAAAAAAGTTCATTCTGAGTATAGAAACTTCCATTTCAGTTTCTTAAATTTAATGTAAAAAATATATCAAAAGTACATGTGCCAACTTCCCAAATTAAGAAATGAAACATTATCCATTGAAGCACATTTGTTTAGCAGCCAGATAGCATCTCTCTTCCCACTTTTGCCAGAGATAACTGCCATCTTTAATTTGGCATATTTCACATAGTATCTAGTATTTTGTATATTTTTAGTTATAGATAAGTTATAATCTTTATTATGTTCATCTTTTTTTCATTCATCACTTTTGTGATTCAGTTTATGTGCAGCTCCAGTTCATTTCTTTGCACTGTCGATGGTATTTATCCATTCTACTCTTGGCGAACCTTTACCAAAAAAGCCTCCTATGGCTTTTTGAACACGTCCGCATGTATACATATTCTCTCCATGGTAGGGGACCTACGGGTAGAGTTGCTGGGTTATAGAATTTGCTCCACTTACTGTACTACTTAAAAATTGATGCTAATCCATAATTACAATATCCTTGATTATTTTGTGGCTCCAAGGATCTTTTGATATATTTATTTGTGATATGGTTTTTGTTTTATGAATTGTCTAATCATCTTTTCATTTTTCTGCTGGGTAGTCTTACATCTTCTGATTTTTTTGGGTGGTAGGGCATTCTTTATTTAGTAGTCTTGGGTTATAAGCATTTCAGTTCATTTCCTCCTATTCTGTATTTTATTTTTTGAATTTTGTGTGGTAATCTACTTAAATGCATAAGTTTTTAATATTCACTGAATTTTCTCTCAGTGAAAATCCCCTTCTTTCAGTATGTATTTCTATTTCATTGTTGGCATCAGATTTATCATCATAATTTGTTTCCTTTTAAGTCTATTTTTCCCCAGAAGGTAAAAAATATTCCATAATGGCTTTGCTCATTGCTTCAAGAGATTATCTCATAGTGTTGAAGAATATAAGATTTTTATAATCTGATCTATTTTAAATCCTAGTTTGGTCACTTAAGCTGTGTAACCTTGGACCAGTTTCTTTATATCTTTGTGCCTTAGTATCTTATGTATACTTGTGAGAATAATAATACTCACTTAACAGGAATGTTTTGAAGATTGAGTGAGTTAACACATAATGAGTGTTTAAAACAATTCCTGGCACAGAATAAGTGCTTAATAAACATCATTATTTGCAGATCTGTTATTAAAGAAAACATCTAGTAAGAATTTTAAACTAGTTTCTAACCTGATATGCAGAGGTGTGCCATAAACCATAAATGTTTGAATTCTGATTTACAGAATGTAAGCAGACCTGTACCTTTAACCAATGTTGAAAGTGAATGAGTAGGAGTATTAGAAACTTGGAAACGTAAATTTTTATTTATTGTGAACAAACATTAAACTACTTAAAACATGGGAGGCTTCTATTATTAACTCAAACTTGAGCATTTAGCCTGTATCCTAGAGATAAGCTAAATCTTGGGAGTAGAAATAGGGAGGGCAGAGCACTAAGAAATATTGAAGAGATGAAAGTGTATTATTAGTTCTTTGAAGATGAGAGATAGTATAGTTATTTTTAAAGCTTCCATTTGAAAGAGGGAACACTTGAGGGGCAAAAAGAAGCATAACTTTAATTTTTTTCAAGGTAGCTTTTTAAAGAAACCTCATTAATGAAATTATTTCTTAAGTATAAGGAAAAAACTAGTTAAGGTTTGGTATTTATTTTACCTAGCATATTTTTTATTTAGATCAAATTTAGGGTTAGTATTTTGTCACTTGTATTTATACTTTATAACACTTTGGGACCACTGAAGTAAATATATTTGCCTTCTTAATATGAGTCACAGTATCATTTTACTTAAAAAGATTATTTTAAGTTATTGTTTTTTTCCTCTATAAGCATTACTAGTTGTCCTCATGATTGAAGGCCTATAAATCAACTTTTAATTCTTACATTGTTTTTATTAAAATAAAAACTTTTTGGTAGTTACCAGGAATGCAAATTAGTGAAAAGGATTGCTAATAATTAGTAACAGCATATAATTTTGTGGAGTTACAGCTTAAAATGGATTAGAAAATTTTTGGGTTTTGTCTGGGTTAAATATTTAACTGGTTATCTTTCTAGTAAGTACAAGGTGGATTGTGCATGCCTCAAAGAAAATCCAGAGTGCCCAGTTTTGAAACGTAGTTCTGAGTCCACGGAAAATATCAACAGTGGTTATGAGACCAGAAGGAAAAAAGGAAAAAAAGAAAAGGATATTTCAAAAGAAAAAGATACACAAAATCAAAATATTACTTTGGATTGTGAAGGAACAGCCAACAAAATGAAGAGTCCAGAAACTAAACAGAGAAAGCTTTCTCCACTGAGACTGTCAGTTTCAAATAATCAGGTACTGAAATGAACTATGCTCTACTGATTCTTAATGACAGAAGTTAAAGGAAAATATTGTCCTATTAACTTGTTTTATCTAAAATGGTTTAAGTCTATGTTAAGTCCATTGTGTTATTTAATGAAGTACTTATAAAATACAGGTTCTGTTAGATTATGTATAATATTTATTAAATTACTAAGAAACTACTCAGCCAGCAAATCTTTGCAGAATTGAATATAAGGTTTTTCTAAGGCTGATAAGTAAAAATGTTTTTCCAGATTGTTACTATCCTTGTATTCATAATGTTCTTAAAGTGTTAATCCATCAAATTTCCTTTCTTTAATATTTGCAACATAATTAAATCAATTATGTAAAGGTGACATCTGCCCTGCCTTCTAGGAATAATTTTCCTTAAGTCTTATATTGAACATTTATTGAGCACTTAGTATTTGTAGGCACTGGGTTTTGTAAAATGATTTATATATGTTTCTGTTTTGGGGAGAGTATAACTATAAGGCTTTATTACCATATTTGACCTTGTGGGCTCTGTTGATAAACACATTATTGACTAAAACTTTAAAAAGCAAAATTATTTGAATCATTTTTTTTTAATTTCTTAAATTAGGAAACCAGTTTTAAATTTCTGAAATGGGTTCAAATAGGCTTGTAATTTTATATATGTTGAATTAGTTTGATTGAAAGACATGGAAAATAGTTCAACTCCCTTAGTTGTATGTGGAGTAGTTGTTTCTGTAAAGCAGTCATTTCCATTTTTCAGGAACCAGATTTTATTGATGATATAGAAGAAAAAACTCCCATTAGCAATGAAGTAGAAATGGAATCAGAAGAACAGATTGCAGAAAGGAAAAGGAAGATGGTAAGTTGGGAAGCTAGTAGCTGCTTCATGCTGTCATTTGGACTTAGTGACAGCTGTTCTACTCATAGTAACTGTTGCTGCCTTTATGAGGTTTTTTACACTGTTTTTCTGTTTGAAGTTAGTAAACATGTGACATTGAGCGCATTACCATTCAAGTTACTTCCACTAATCTTTTGTTTTATTGTATATTTGTTAGCATTTTAGAATGACATTTAAGAAATAATTTTTTGACATTTTTGAAGCTGAAAACTTAATAAATTTTCATGCCAGAATTACTGTGCAAAATGTCTTTCACTAGCTAAATGTATCCTCTTTATAATTTAATGTAAAACAAAATGGAATTTTAAAGCTTATAATAGCACCAAATAAATGGCTTATGGAAAAAAAACTCTGGTAGCTACTATTTCTGTATCTCATATCACTATCATAAAATACAGTTTTTATTAAAATAAATTTAGTATTTTTATTCCTTATTTATTTGCAAATATCTTACCTGTATAAAAACTAGGACAAGATATTTTCTTACAAATCTATGATAGTTCAGCAATCAATAATATGTGTAGGCCAGTTAAGAAAGTGTTATGGTATAGTTTGCCCTAAGATTTGAAAATGACTTTATACAACTGATGATCTTAATACACGTTTTCTCCAGTCCTTTATTTTACATGCTCCCTTATTTCCTGTTTTAGTGATTTTCATGCTGTATTCCATGGAATCTCAGGTGTCATATACTTAGGGGTAGGATCTTTGGAATTTGGCTATTGTAGGCCCACTTAATATAAATTCTGTTTTCTGTTTTATTGCCTTGATCACATCTCTAATACTGCTTCACTGTCAATGTTCAAAATTGTGAAAGCAACACAGAACTGTTTCATAGCCTCAGAACTTCAGAAACACTGCTCTGATGACATAGGGTAGTGTTAAAGTTAGGAAAAAAGAAAAATATAGGAGAAAATATTGGAGGTGGTGGTAATTTAATTTTAAAAAAGAGCTTTCTCCCTCCATTTAAAGGAAATTTTTGCAGGATTTGTTTAATCTAAAATGCTTATACCTACCCAAATTACCTATGGTTCTTTCTTGACTAGAATTCATATTGGCCTGTTCATTCCACAACTGCCACAGCCTTGTACCTGCACTAATCCTGCAGGAATTTTTAGAACAACAATTTAGAAAGTCACTGGTTTCTGTAGGTGGCATGTTTTGGTAGGAGGAACCTCTATCACAAGTGGTTTTAAGGGTTATAACTGATTTGAAAAAAATACGAAATTAAGAAAAACCTGGAGGTTTGTTCTGTGCCATATCAGATTGCAGTCTGCTTAAAAGTTTATATGACTTTGGTGCTACTTTTAAAATATTTCTATCAATGCTGAGAAAAGTTACTGGAGCTTAGAACATCCTCATTTTCAGAGCCCAAAAGAAAATAGAGATACTCTTTTGCTGTTGTTGAGCATAGTGGAACTTTGGATGGACAAAAAGTTTTACTTGGGAATCCATTTTTGGTCCTGATTTTGCTTTTTATATTTATTTTAATATCTATCACTAAGGTGGCTGTGATTTTTCATAGGTATAAAATGTGGAAAACGCAAAAAAATGTAAATGTTTAGAATCTGGGATATGAAATATTTTTAAAATCTGGTGTCTTGACCTGGAAGCCCTTGAAGTCAACTGCAATGTTATTTTTAATTGGTACATTTGCTTTGTTTTTTTAATAGAATTTTTGGATATACTCCAATAAAAGTGCAAAAGCATGCATTCTAGGATTCATAAGCAACTGGTATAGTTGTTCCCCCTTGCCCAAGTATCAGTATTTGTGAGGACCAAAATAATTGGTTTTTAAAAGTTCAAGTACTAATCAGCATTTATTTGTCTAATGTTAGCCTTTTATAGTGGTTAGCATCAGTAGTTATAAAGACAAGGTCAACTCTTGAGAAACATGCCAAACTGATTTAAATTTTCACCTGTAACAGGACAGACTTTATTATTAATATAAAGGAAATACTAGCTCTCGTGTACTTATGAGATTGCACTATAAAAGGAGTCAGTCATACTTTCTTATCAGGTAAATACGTAATAATGTCCAAAGTCAAATATACTTAAGCCCATCCTTTTGTAGTATAGCTTGAACCATATGAAATTGATCTGACCTAAATTTTTACCTACACAAATGTCAATTTCATATACTACAACCTAATATTTAGCATTTTGCTCATACTCCAAAAATTGCCTCAGTGGATTTATGTATTTTTGTTGCTGACTAGTTCGTTAGAATGGAAGAAAATCTCTCTCCCTTCAGGGGTATTTACAAAATCAATGCAGGAAGAAGTATGGTAAGGGAGAAAGAAAGATGATGGCTTATAGCTGGGAGGATCAGAGACCATTTCATGAATGAGGTAGTATTTATGATAGACCTTATGAGTAGGGTTTAAAGAAGTGCATATTAGTTTATGGCTAAATTGTATGAAATAGAATGATTATTTCTCTAGGGGAAAGAGCCTAGAGATAGTTATGTGATAAATCTTTTTTGGCTGAGATTATAGACTGATATGGGGGGAAGGCGATAGGGAGATAAGGTTGCTTGTAGATCATAGGAAATATTCAATGGGGAGTTCATGAAGGACTGTTTATTCAAATCACTATGTGGCCAGGGTAGAAAGCTACTCTTTATTAACATTTTCCTCTCCCCACCACCTTTAAGTTGTTACCTGCTGATAAAAGGAAACTTGTGGTTAAATGGTATGGAACAGAATAGATGGTTATTGGACATTTCCTCTTTAGCTAGTAAGAAATACTTCATAGGCAGTGGGTTGGAACTGACTTGATACTTAAAAAGTGGCCCCATTAAGCTATTGCAGTTGAAACACAGTAGGCTGTTTATATTCACCTGATTTCAAAACAAGGGCACTACTGAGTAGACTCCCCCAGGTACACAGTTGAGGTGAAAGTGGCTGTGACCTTGCCAGAGATAAAGAGAGTCTGTGGAAGGGGATTAGAAATTGGGATGCTAACCTTATTTTGTCCAACTAAAAGGTGATCATAAATAAATTACAAAACCTTTGGTTTAAATTAAGGCAGCTTATCTCCCTCATTTATGTCACAAAGAAAACATCATTTATAGTATCTTTTAATGTATTTTCAAAATTTTCCATAACCTTATGAAAAGATGGTACCTTGGGAATATAGTCTTGGTTACTATTTGATGACCTACCATAGTCAGATTCCATAAACTGGAATTCATGGAAAGGGGTTCAGGATAGAAATTGGAGAAACACTTTGAAGAGTAAGAAAGAACAGTCACCTAGGTATGAGATACTTCAATTTGTTAAGCATATCACTAGGATGTAAACTACATAAGGGTGAGAAATTGTAGTTTGTCATAGACAAAGCTCCTAGAGGGAAAATGCCTGACTGGCTATTACAAAAATAGATAATCAATAAATGAACCTACTAAATACTCATGGCAGCAATTTGAGGAAAGAGTTCTCTGTAATACTTTTCTAATGTGTGAAGTATGAGGGCTGAGAAAATTATGGGGAATCCTGCATCCTGGCAAGGCCTCTAAGGCACAACCTAAGCTATAAGGTAGCTTCACTAAGTTTACACTCATGAACCTGTAATTTAAGACATTTCATGAAAAAGAGCTCTGTGGCCAGTTGTTTAGTAAACAGTATATACCATGTGTCTAACTTTGAGATTCCTAGATATACATTCCTAAATATACATGGTATATTTAAAAATTCTCGAAAAATTATTTGCATTTCCTAAACTTGTACACCCTTGCAACTTTTTTGTGTGGCATCTTTGAATTTCCACAAATTTTTATTCACATGGCACACAGACTCTTGGGAAAACTCTAGTATGAAGAATTCACGCTGTTATTAATGCTTCTAGAAAGTGACTTGATTTAGAAGATCACTTCCAAAGATACAAAAGAAATTTTAGTAATAAACAATTAGTGAGAGTACATTTGTTGTCAGAAGTCACCTGCTGACACACGTTATATCATCCATCTTACTTTTCTCTACTTATAGCATGATTAAATTGATGCTGATTACTATTTTTCTAAGGTCCCCCTTTCTCTCACAGTCTAGGAACTGCATTTCTAACAGTAATTGTAGCAAAAGGGAACTCGTTTATTTTTACAGGTATTCTGTTCAAACAAAATGAGGATATTCAGCTTTAGCTGCCCTATAATAAAGATTGTTTAAATACTTGAAGATACATGCCTTCAAATAATAGTGACACATGCTGAATATAATTACAGACACTTATTATTCACTTAATAAAAATTTGTGTTTGCTATATGCTGAGCACCATTTAAGGTGCTGGGTGAACAAAGACGGCTTTCCTGGAGGATGGGTTGTAGGGACTAACATACGAAAATCAAATAGGAAACATAATATGGGGGTAAACTCAATCGTCATGTGGTAGAGAAGAAATGGAGATAACCACATGAGTCATACTTACTATTTTGGAATAATTTTATTAGTAACCAGTTTTACCTATTTTTTAAAAAAAGATTAATAAATTAATCTCTAATTCCTATTTGAAAGGATAAGGGAAGTTACTTGAGTAAAGAATCTTTTAATTTCTCTATTTCAAGGCTGTAGAGTAGCGTAATATGGCACTGCCCTTTTCCTTTTCTTTAAAAGGTAAGTTTTTCTTTTCTTTTTTTTTTTTTTAAGCCTTTTTCCCACCTGGTAGCAAATTAAAAATTGAATCATGAGTCCCTAGCTGTTTTGTTTCCTTCTCAATTCTTATACCTTTACTACAAGCAAATTCTCTCAAAAGCTACTATGGGGCATCACAGTTCATAAATTTAACATTTACTTAATTTCAAATTACCAAATATCTTTAATTGGGATGAATTGTCACAATTCATTCAGTAGTTTACTTTTTTAGTTGCAATATTATATAAAGCTTTAATTCATGTTCTTTATTATGTAATCTTTGAACAATACAAACCTTTGGTTTTCCCCATTTGTTAAATAGGAGGCTTCCATAGTCTCTTCCACGTATAGTTATATGACTTCAAGTTAAATCTGTGCCCCAGTGCATTTATACACTGAAGCAGAGTTCTAATAAAAATTCTCAAAATTTTCAAGTGATAAAATTCTAGAGATATTACTCAACAGTCTGTTTTGCCTATGAGAAATGACATACTCTGTATTTGCTGTTGTAAAACTATAAACTATGTCATAAAAGCAGTCTGTACAAAGATTTCATGAGATCCCTCATAGTTAAGTTTAGCACCCAATACTCCAGCATTAACTGTGTGCTAAAAAAAAAAAATAAGGGCAACTTGATTTTTATTCTGTATCAATATAAGATCTATAGATTGCCCAGCTCACAAATGATGGAATTACTTCAAGCTATACCTAAAACTTTTCAGTTAGATCTAGCACATGGGTAATAAATTTTCACTCATTAAATATACTGCATATCTGGTTATATGTTAACACATTATATGCAATAGTGAATATAAAAGCTGAATAATACACGAATCTTAAGGAATTTAAAAGATCAGTGTGCTAATGATTTTTCTCATGTAGAAAATCAGATATGCTTACATCACCAACATTTGTGTTTTAAGGTGAAGCTAGGTTAAAGCTATTAAGGTATCTGTTTATTGTTTTCAGTTATCAGTTATAGGAAGAGTTATGCTTTGCTGTATGTAGTGTGTCAGTGGCTAATTGGAAGGAAGAGTAAATCAAGAGCCAGGAAACTTGTGTAATAATTCTGCAACTTCCTTTGAATGAGTCACTTAATACACAGGGCTTTGGTTTCTTCAGCACTGTAGGGCAAGATTATTTTTTAAGATCCTAACCAGCTCAAAAAGATTGGGTCACCTCTAAATAAAGGATTTTGCTTTGACTACCAGTCAGTCATATTATTTATAAAGGATTTCAGTTTTTAATTGAATGAGTTGGTCTTTACATAAAATAATTTTCTCTCTGACCCTCACACTCACCATCCAAAACAAGTGAATACTGGACTATGTCCAAGAAACTTGGCATAAATTAATATTTACCTTAGAAAATCTTGGATAGTCATGATATAGAAAATACCTTCCTTGGGTACTTGTGGGTAACTTTTTTTAATAGAGATAATGATCTTGCTAAGACAAGTTTATTCTCGAAGAAATGTACTTTTCCCAGATTTATTTTAAATTTTTTAAAGAGATAAATACAATAATAATAACCTCCCCCCACCCATCCCCATGGAATAGGTGATGCAATTATGAAAATTATTTCTTTTATTATTTCTCCAGATTTCTAAATTTAGCGTTTTAGAAAAGCCCTGATATAAGGAAACAGGATTTTTATAGAGAGCCATTAAGATAAAAGGGAGTTTAGTAAAGTGATTTTAAAAGACCAGGACATGAATTATCTAAGGAAAGCATTCAGCTTTAAAATTTCGACTTCCAGTAAAAAGACCGTTTTTTGCCTGTGCTATTAAGATGCAGATATGTATTCATGAACAAGTAATCTTACCTTTTTGAATCTCAGTTTCCTTACCTGTAAAATAAAGAGGGTGAGGACAACACATTTTGTAACAGTGACACGTTTACAGTATGGCAATTTGTTTTAATTAATCAGAAACTTATAAGTATTCTCAGAGGAGTTTTGTTGACATACTACTTTGTTCCCTTACTGAATATAACAAAGAAAAAAATACAGGAAAGAGTAAGCAGTAGTTTCCAGAGTGTGTCTTGATGCTTGAATCTCTGCTGATAATTTCTGGAACTAAAGCTCCATCGTTGAGAAGACCATGCAGCCAGACCCTGAGTTTCTGATCTTCCCCACATCGATGACAATAAAGGAGGAGACAAATGGATTTGAGCCTCAGGACCTGGTTCTTCTTATTTGGAGAACTGGACAGTTGATGGACACGCTTCCTGTTTCTGGTTGAATACCGAAGCATTTGCCAGGCCCACTGGCCAAGGCCTTGGGTCTTGATTTTAATGTTCTTTCTCCAAAGAGAATACTCAAAGGAACTTTTGCTGTTCCTCAGTCCCTGCCTTGAACTGTCATTGTAACATGGGAAGAGCAGAAGGCAGAGGAATACCTTATAAGAACTATAATGGAGGATCAGAAAGCTAAAGTGGAAATAATAATTAACACTCATGGAATGAGTGTTAATTTTCCAAGTACTGTTGGAAAACTTCACAGCTATTTTCGGTTTGAACTCAGTAAGAATTCGGTGAAGTGTAAGTATTACCACCCACATTTTATAAGAGGCTCAAAGGATAACTAGGGTTAAGTTGCCTAGGGTCACAGGTAGTAATAATTGGTTTGAACACAGGACATCACCCCACAAATATCCTGCTACCACATGTCACTAATATATTCAATCCTTAAGTTTATATGAATTTATCCTTTTCAACATATAACCTTTTCAACCTTAGGGACTTCAAATCTTAAAAAGGCTGACCTTTGTATTATCGAGAAAAAAATTCTGTTTGGTAAAGTGTATAGTTTTTGAGGCTTTTTATTTTGCTTTATTTTTACCAATGACAATCACCCAAGTGTTCTTTTCATGAAATATATTTGTAATGTCAGGGCTTACTGAGATGTTTGGGATTATGAAAGATCTCAAATGAATATAAATATTTCCCCACATACACATCTGCCATCAATAGAAGTGTTTTCCTAACAACATCATAGAAATTATTTTCTAAGTTTGCCATGATCATTTGGACTTTTGGATTTTTAAAGCAATGATATTTATGTTACTTTAAATTTTATAGACAAGAGAAGAAAGGAAAATGGAAGCTATTCTGCAAGCTTTTGCCAGACTTGAGAAAAGAGAGAAAAGAAGAGAACAAGCTTTGGAAAGGATCAGCACGGCCAAAACTGAAGTTAAAACTGAATGTAAAGATGCACAGATTGTCAATGATGCCGAAGTTATTCAGGTATTACTATTCAGGTCTAGTTATATTTACACCTTAAACACTTTCCAATAAAATTTTCATACGTGATTTAATCGTATCTATAAAGAATTTTTAAAGTCTTATAGCCTTTCAATAACATTTTTCAAATCCTTTGAGAATTTAAACTTTGGATATAAGACCTTTTTTTGGGAATAAGAAAATTTTGAACTATGTTAAGATAGTATATACTGAAATTCATAAAGAAATTTGGGGAAGTTAGCTTCTGAAGTAGATTTCAACTTCTCACTTATATAAACATAGTATTAAAAGTTCCATTCTGTTGTATTTCGAATTAGGAACAAGCAAAAGAAGAAACTGCTAGCAAGCCAACCCCTGCCAAAGTGAATAGAACTAAACAGAGAAAAAGCTTTTCTCGCAGTAGGACTCATATTGGACAGCAGCGTCGGAGACACAGAACTGTCAGCATGTGTTCGGATATCCAACCATCTTCTCCTGATATAGAAGTTACTTCACAACAAAATGATATTGATAATACTGTACTTGCAATAGAACCAGAACCAGAAACTGCACTAACAGAAATAATTACTGAAACTGAAGTTCCAGCACTTAATAAATGTCCTACAAAGTACCCCAAAACAAAGAAGGTATGATTCTTAATGTAAAAGCTGTTTTCTAACAGTGTCTTATGATGTGAAATATACTCATATTTTTAAAGTTCAATATCTAACATCTCTTAAGGAACAGAATTGGAGGCATAGATTTTATACCTGGAAAGTTTAGCTATGAATGAGAATTGCAAAACTAAAATCAGTGAAATAATAAATGTGTTCTTATAAAGACAATTATAACATTCAGTTTGTCAAGACTTTTTAATTTTGCCTACCCTATGTATTAAATTTACTTATCAGAAATAACTGGTTTTAGATGTTATTCTTTATTCTTTGTACTTTTTATAAACTCCACAGTATAGGTTGATTATATGAACCCAGTATACTTTAATGGTAGGTCAGAGGGGTTAGTCGGAGATAAGGTCTAAACACAGTTTTGTCTAATTTGAAGTGTGTGCTCTCCTTATTGCACCACAGATTTTGAACCAGCCATCCAATACTTGCTTTCAACAATGAGCAGTTATTTTTGCCCACTTAGGAAGAACAAAAATAATAATTGCAGTTTTTCTTTGTAGTTTTGATTAGTGAAAAGGAGAACTTGTTTAAAAGAGAAATTACTTTCTTGATTACAAATGTGACATCATCCTTGCTCTCAAATTATACAACTAGATGATTGTGGTGCTATAAATGTATTTAAATCCCTGGTCAAATGCCTTACATCAATAATGGATGTCAATGTTGAGTTTGTTTGTTTGTTTGTTTGTTTTTTACTTAATGTATATGCACTGGTCACACCTGGAGATTCTGATGGGCAGCCAAGGGTAGAAAAACACTGTTCCATATCAGATTTTTCAAACAAACTGAACATTTTATACCTATAATAACAGAAGCAGTATGAAAGCTGAATTTAGTGTTTGTGTTTATAAGATGGTACTGAAGTCTCCTAGATTTTACTATTTTACAGAAGTTACCATGTGTTTTGTTCCTACAGCATATTATTGTGTAAAAAAAAAAAATAGGAGTAGTTGATAAAGAAATACAGAATAACATTTTTTTGGACATCATAGATGAATATTTAAGTTACTCAGTGTATCATTTTAGGTAATTCATCAATTTCAAATTTGGTATTAAGACTATTCCTTATGAGAATCTGTGTAATTACATATATAATGATCCAAATTTTTCTTTTCTCTAGCACTTGGTCAACGAATGGTTAAGTGAGAAGAATGAGAAGACAGGAAAATCTTCAGATAGCCTTTCAGAAAGGCCTCTGCGCATAACCACAGATCCTGAAGTGTTAGCCACACAGCTCAATTCTTTACCAGGTCTTGCTTACAGCCCCCACATATACTCTACTCCTAAGCACTATATTAGATTTACTTCACCATTCCTTTCAGAAAGAAGGAGAAGAAAAGAACCTACTGAAAACATTTCTGGCTCATGCAAGAAGGTAAACTTTTCTGTGGATATAAAAATCTAGGAGCCAAAAGTCAGTCTCATTCCTTACTACCATGTGAAATGCTTTTTGAATCGGCTCTACATTTATAGGCTATGTGAACAGCTACAAACAGATTTCTCTTCATTTATTTTATGTATTTCAGCGATGGTTAAAACAAGCTCTAGCAGAAGAAAACTCAGCAATTTTACATAGATTTAATTTATCCTGTCAAGAAAGATCCAGAAGTCCTACAGTCAATGGTGAAAATAAAAGTCCACTACTATTAAGTGAAAGCTGTTCCCTTCCAGGTATAATTTCTTTACAGTATTGTTTTCGTGTGAAGAATGTGTAAGGGTGTATATAACTTGGTAACAGGCATATTCTAGTTGTTATGTACTTAACAAAAGAAGCACATTGTTATATTTTCTCATTTCTGTCCTTCAGCCTTTTGAATGTAGACATAAAAACCTTAATTTGCAGCATGTATGATGGAGCTTATGGTTGGATTTTTGGACTAGTTTTGGCTTCAAAAAGATTCTTAGAAATCAGTTAAAGTAACGTCTATACTCCTAAGATTTCTTCTCTAAGACCTGTACGCCAATATGCCTTCTAGTAAGAGAATGCGTGCTAATAGTGAAGTTAACTAAGGGGTGGGGAAAGATTGTTTCGTGATCTTTAAAACCCTGAAATGTAGTTTTGAGGTGACAGTCATCATTATCACCTGCTGTTGATATGTTGCTCCTCCCCAGGATATTTTACAGATTATAGTAAATACCAACATTATAATTTCTTACCAATTATTTCACCAACAGATTTAACTACACCACTAAAAAAACGAAGACTTTATCAATTGCTAGATTCTGTTTATTCAGAAACCTCTACACCTACTCCTTCACCATATGCTACACCAACTCACACAGATATTACTCCTGTGGACCCATCATTTGCCACTCCTCCACGAATAAAGTCAGATGATGAAACCTGTAGAAATGGTTATAAGCCCATATATTCACCAGTTACTCCAGTAACTCCTGGCACACCAGGAAATACCATGCACTTTGAGGTGAGTTAATGGGGAAAGAAAATTTTAACAATAGTGTGCTAAAGTTAGCAAAATGTTTTAAAACTATAAAAAAATTTGGAGCATGCATTTATGTGAATATTAACTTTTTAATTATAATTAAAATGAGGATAGCTTTCATCTTATTGATAAAGTCAGATTAAATGACTGTATGAAGTTGACCTTAAAGCAAATGATCTTATATGGGAAATGGAAGTGAAAAAGAAAATAAAGTTTAAAAGTCTGTATAGTAGTTTCTCATAAGTTTTCATTTCTATAAATATCATGGATATCATTATATATTTTAATTCTGATTATTTATTTTTATGTAGAATATTTCTTCCCCAGAAAGTTCTCCAGAAATTAAGAGACGCACTTATAGTCAAGAGGTAAGGAGTTATTTAGCTATCCAAAAGGTTACTTAAATTGATTTTTTTCCCTAGTATTGTTATTTTGCTTTAATAATTATTGATAGATTTTTAAATAATTAAGATGTGGTTACTTAAGTGTAATTTTTTTTTTTTAATTTTATAAACAGGGATATGACAGATCTTCGACCGTGTTAACATTGGGGCCTTTTAGAAATTCTAATTTAACTGAACTGGGTCTGCAAGAAATAAAGACTATTGGTTATACAAGCCCTAGGAGTAGGACTGAAGTCAATAGGCAGTGTCCTGGAGAAAAGGAATCTGTGTCCGACCTTCAAATGGGACTTGATGCCATCGAGCAAACTGCCTTACATAAAACTATGGAAACACCTACACATGACAGGACTGATTCTAACAGCCAACTGGAATCTACGCACTCTGGACGGGGTACAATATATTCTTCTTGGGTAAAGAGTCCTGACAGAACAGGCGTTAACTTCTCAGTAAACTCTAACTTGAGGGACCTGACACCCTCACATCAGTTGGAGGTTGGAGGAGGCTTCCGGATAAGTGAGTCAAAGTGCCTGATGCAGGATGATACTAGAGGCATGTTTATGGAAACACCTGTGTTTTGTACTTCAGAAGATGGGCTTATATCTGGTTTTGGACGGACCGTTAATGACAATTTGATCGACGGAACTTGCACACCCCAGAATCCACCACAAAAGAAAAAGGTTACAAATTTAACAATTTATAGTCCTTTAATATTGGTGTTTTTTTTTTCTAACTACCTCTGAGGGTAATTAGTACTTATACTATTACTTTAAGGCATTCATATTTTAGTTATTCAAGTAAAAATTTTTTATATGTATACATTTTTAAACCTTTTGTTAAGTGTTCAGTTAATTAGAAAATATTTATAGAGAAATAAATCATTCTAGTATGGAAAATTCTTATAAGGAGCATGACTTCTGTGATTGAAATCTCAAGATGATTTATTTCATTCAGAGGATAACTTTTTAAAATAACTACTTCTCAATCAAATAGAGTTGTATATTTGTGTTACTACCTCAATTTTACATAGAGGAGGCAATCTTATAAATAAGAAATGCCTCTTTCTTCAGTATTTATAGGCCATGGATATAACTAAGAGCATTTAGAAAATATAAGTGTTATATAAATAATAAATTCCCTGATTTACCACCATTACTTGGTTGGCAGACAGGGAGACAATTAGAATGCCTTATTTCAGAGAAATGGGAGAAACTACACTTATTTTATTTGTTAATAGGCTTATTGCTTGATAAGTAAAAGAATTTTAGTGATGTGTGCTTTTAATTTTTATAACAGAGTCCAGTTGGCAACTTTGTGGGAAGCAATGTAGTATAGTGGAAAAGAGCACGGGCTTTCAAATAAGACCTAGGTTCGAATCCCGGCTCCAACACTCACCAGCTGTGTGACCTTGAGTGAGTGAGTTACTCAATTTCCTCATCTGTAAAATGGGGATGATAATATACCTATTTCATAGGGTTGTTGTGAGGATTAAATGAGATAATGTATGTAAATCATCTAAATACAATGCCTGGTATATAGTAGGCATTTAATAATTGTTAATTATTATTTTTTGTTCAGAATCATTATTTTATATAATTTTCCTAATATAAATATAGTAATTCCCTTTAGAAAAAAAAAAGAATAGATTGACCCTGACATATGATACAAGAATAAAAGATTTGCTTTTCCTTATCTTTCTTAAGGTTTCTCTATTAGAATACCGAAAAAGACAACGTGAAGCTAGGAAAAGTGGCTCTAAGGCAGAACACTTTCCACTGATTAGTGCATCACCTCATGCAAGTGGAAACTTGAGCAACAACGGTGATGGGTGTGCCAACAGGAGTGAAAATGGGGAGCAGGTAGAAAGCACTGCTAGCTTACCTTTACCAACACCAGCTACAGTTTATAGCACTACTTCAGAAGAAACCAGCAATAACAGTCCTGTTAAGGAAGTTTCTGCCAGTGAGAAGAATGAACCAGTTCAGTGGTAAGCCTGTTTAAAAAATCTAAATGTTAACTTTAGAACTACAAGTAGTATACCTAATAATTAGTCTTCATTATTTGTAAAGATTTGAAGTATGCTATTATGAAAAGAACAAGCTTCTGTTAATGAACCATCTTCCTATCTGTTCTCCCAAGGCTAAGGAAATAGAGGTTTGTGGACATAATTTTGAAAGATCTTCTTTGCTGATGTGTTTTACTGTATATTTGCCTGTGTTGCTAAAGGTCCATTGTGTTTACTCCTTGATAATGTTTTTATTTTCACATAAATCTTACTCTCCAAAGAACCTTTATCATAGTCAGCATCCTGGAATTTCTTTACCAGTCATCTTGAAAGAACCACCAAGTTTAGTGTTTCTTCAGATGGAGTAGACAAAGTTGGATATAGGATGGGTCTTAGCAAGGGCAGGAGGCCACATTCACGTTGCTTGTTGGTCTCCCTACACCTGAGAGCTTCCTGCTAGCTGTATGGTCAGACACAAGGTAATGTGTAAAGGGTACATTTGATAGCTTTGGTATCTGGAGTGATACTTCTGAATGTTAATACACTACCTTCCAACCTCTCCCCTAGCTCTGTGCCCTCCTCTTGTTCACCACTCCATGCCTTTTCACCAAGAAATCACTTAAGATAAAGGAATAGAGTCCAATTGAGTACTCCAAATAAATGAGGATAAAATCTCACAATTTTTAAAGCTGAAAGCTATTAGACAAAGTGTTTTCAAAGTTTAACACCAAAATGCTTTCCCAAAGAGCAAAAGCCTTGCCCTTGCTCTGAGAGGACATGTTTTAACTATGAAAGGACATACTCTAGCTGGCAGTAGCTTCTTTGAATTGATGATAGGATTTTATTTTAAAGGACTGCCTCAACTTCAGTAGAGCAAGTGAGAGAAAGGAGTTACCAGAGAGCTTTACTTCTCAGTGATCACCGAAAAGATAAAGATAGTGGTAAGTGCTTTTGTTCCTTTGCCAAAAGGTGGAGTCAGCTAATCACTCTGCATCCTTGTTCTTTGCAGTTCTAATGTTCTCTTTGGGTCTGCTTCTGCTTCATCTCTAGGGGGAGAATCACCATGTTTCCCATGTTCACCGAGTCATATTCCGTCTTCACCTTCATCTCATTCAAATCACATTCCCCAGTTACAACCTAAGGGCCCAGTCCCTTCTTTCAGTGAACTTACGGAAGGTCAGTAAGCAGATGACCTATCGTGGTTATTGTTTTAAATATCTTTTTAAATCAGAAAGGAGAAAACCTTTATAAAAAGTTGGTTTGAATAGTTGAATGCAAATATCTTTGTAGTATTAGTAAAAGACAATATTTATCATGGAATTTTATTTACATTTACTATAGGTTTTTTCTGCTTTACAGATCCTGATCCTGAAAATCTAGAACCCATAACTACAAATGAATGCCCATCTCCAGATACTTGTCAAAATACTTGTAAAAGCCCTTCAAAAATGAGCAAGGTAATAACAACATTGGCCTTTGAACATGGCCATTCAGAAAAGTGGATGGTATCAGAAAAGTGGATGGTAATATGCACACAGAGATTTTTCTGCTCTACCAAGTATCAGTTTGTGGTATCTGGGCACTTGTCTTTCAAAATTTGACCAAACTTTCTAATGTGCTAAATGTACTTAAGTAGCTTATTTTTTCCAAGAGCAGAACTCTAGTCTCTTTGGTGTCTGCGAAATTCATTGTTTTTTCATTAAGTATTTAAGCACTCAGTCCCCTAAAAACAAAATGTCAAGTGACATTCACTTAAAAGAAATGCTGTCTCCATCCTGGATCATAAAGATGTGATAATCTAATGTGGCAGTATCTTTGGAAACTAAAAATGAGGAATCTGAGATTGATTTTCTTGTTCTTTAAAGAACATCATATAAGTAGTCTTATATTTGGATTATTTACATTTGAATAACATAAAAGGTATTACAACAAAAATGGTTTCAGGGAACAAGTTTACATTTACCCAAAGCAATTATGATTATGTTGGGCACAGAAATTTCAGTTATGGAACTGAAACTTGCTGAGTCTGGAGTTTAAATTAGAGTTCTTGCAGAGTAAGGCTCAAAGCAGGCTTCATTGCTTAGGGGGTGGAAAGCGGATTAAATTTAAAAATCTATGATTTCCTTAACTTTTCTTCAATAAAAATTAATTCAGGGAATTAAGTTTAAGCTTATTACTAGAACTTGTTGAACTACCTAAATATCCCATGCCTCTGTAACTGCCTTCTCAAACATTATTCCCTACCCATTTTTAAAATATTTAAGTAACATTAAATACCAACATAACATCTTTATTTCTTAAATTTATGTAAATAGTTTATATGTTTGTTTGTTTTTTTCATAGCCTGCTTCACCAGGACCTGTAATCCCTGTCCAACCACATGGGAAAATACTCACAAAACCAGATTCCCATTGGGAGGCAACAGTTATTGTGTCAGAAGCTGAGAATGGTGTTCACCTGAAAACTGAACTCCAACAAAAACAGCTATTAAATAACACCCAGGCACTTTCAAAGAATCATCCTCCTCAGCCACTCGTTCGTAATTCATCTGAGCAACTTTCACAAAAGCTGTCTTCTGCACCAGTGAAGTTGCATTGTCCTCCATCTCCTCATATAGAAAATCCTCCAAAGTCATCGACGCCTCACACGCCTGTCCAGCATGGTTATCTTTCACCAAAGCCTCCTTCACAGCAGTTAGGATCTCCATACAGGCCTCATCATTCACAGTCACCTCAAGTTGGAACACCTCAGCGAGAGCCTCAGAGGAACTTTTATCCAGCAGCACAGAACCTTCAAGCCAGTACACAGCAGGCAACTTCTGGAGCATTATTTACACAGACACCCTCAGGACAATCTTCAGCAACATACAGTCAGTTTAACCAACAAAGTCTGAACACCGTGGCACCCCCACCCCCTCCCCCTCCACCTCCTTCTTCGTCGTCGTATTATCAAAACCAGCAGCCCTCTGCAAACTTTCAGAATTATAATCAGCTTAAAGGTAGTCTTTCCCAACAAACTGTGTTTACATCAGGACCAAATCAAGCACTTCCAGGCACCACAAGCCAGCAAACAGTTCCAGGACACCATGTTACTCCAGGGCATTTTTTGCCTTCTCAGAACCCTACTATTCACCATCAAACTGCTGCTGCTGTGGTCCCACCCCCGCCTCCCCCGCCGCCCGCTCCAGGACCACACCTTGTACAACAGCAGAGTTCCCATCAACACCCTGTAGCACATGTAGTAGGGCCTGTTCACGCTGTCACCCCTGGGCCACATATTCATTCTCAAACTGCTGGACACCATTTGCCACCACCCCCTCCACCTCCTGGTCCTGCCCCTCATCACCATCCACCGCCCCATCCTTCCACAGGACTCCAAGGTCTACAAGCACAACACCAGCATGTTGTAAATTCAGCACCACCCCCACCACCACCTCCTCCGCCTGCCAGTGTTTTGGCTTCTGGGCATCATACTACATCAGCTCAAGCCTTACACCATCCACCTCATCAAGGACCGCCACTTTTTCCTTCCAGTGCTCATCCAGCTGTACCACCATATCCCTCACAAGCTACACATCATACCACTTTGGGACCGGGAGCCCAACACCAGCCTTCTGGAACAGGGCCACATTGTCCGTTGCCCGTCGCAGGTCCTCATATCCAGCCCCAAGGACCAAACAGTATTCCAACACCTACTGCTTCAGGGTTCTGTCCTCATCCTGGCTCTGTGGCCCTGCCACATGGGGTTCAAGGACCTCAGCAGGCATCTCCAGTACCTGGACAGATTCCAATTCACAGAGCACAGGTGCCACCAACATTTCAGAACAATTATCATGGTTCAGGGTGGCATTAAAATGGACTCCAAAAACATTTTTTAAAATGTTCTGTAAAATAAACTGTATATTTCATATGTACCTATTAAGGTACTTTTTAAAACTTGTACATGAAACTTTGTATAAAAAAAAAAAAACACCAGTGCTCTTTCATTGTATCTTTCCCACTTTTGCTTTTTAAAATTCCTTTAAAAATGTGCTATTAAGCCAGTATTAGGTATCTTTATTTTGTTAAGTGAACATTCCAGCTGTGTTTCTGGCAGTAGAATTGATGCTACATCTTTAAATTTTATTGTTGCAGTTAAATTCATTTAGTGGATGTTTTCTATATTATTTTATGCATATGCATTAAGTACAGAGCTACGTAATGGCACTATGAGGATTTTCATTTTTTCTGTCAGCAGTTCTGTGAGTGCATCTTAGATATAAAAATGCAATACAGATTTTTATAGTTTGATGTGGACATGGCTCATTTTGTTTTATCGGTTATTTGCAAGCAAAATGTAATTTAATGTATAGATGATTTTTAATGTCTCCTGACAAACTGTAAATAACTGCATTTCTTTTGCGTATATAATTGCTTACAGCTTTTCTCATTTGATATATAGCATTGTACATATGACAAGTCTTTGCAAAACTGTGTGATCTTTGTGAAAGTAGTACAGTATATGGCCTTTAATTTCTTTTTTATTTTAAATATACTGTCACATTGAAGCACTGGTTGGGCATTTTAATTCATGTTAATAAATCACAATTATGTCAGTTTTACTAAATTGTCCTGTACAGCTTCTGAGATTGGAGTTCTTTAAGCAAGTGTTTTTACAAAAGTTACATTTTCCAAATATAGTTTATAAGGAGCCTTCCATTTTATTTAGCGACTACTACCTCAACTGACTATAGCAAGCATCAGGAGGCAGTAAAGGGTTGTTCTATAATGTTCCTAACGTCATTTTTGCAGGAGCAACAGCCATAAGAAACTATATTATGTAAAAGCTCTTTACATTTACTTATATGTGACATACAAAATGAACCCAGACCATTAAATAGTTCTCAATTATAACATACAACTACTTGAAAATATGGAGTAGTTTGCCCAAAAACAGAGGAATATCTAATTTGTACATTTTAAACGACTGAAATGTCCTATAGATTAGTCAAATTATTTTAAAACCTTAAATTAACATTTACTGTATAGCTATACTATTTTTAAAAATAAGAAATTTTAAAATTTGGGTGTACAAAATTAAAGGAAAAAGTCATCTTAGATCTCTCAAGTGAAATAAAAATGGCTTCTCAAGTGAACACTTTACTGCTGAAATGTAAAATGGTAGTTATTTTGGAAAATAATTCTTATTTTGTCTTCTACCTCTCAGGAGGATTAAGCATAAACAGTAGAAATGACAGTTTTTGTGTCAACACGTTTATCATTAGCCAATTACTTGACATAATTTGGCATAGTATTAAAAAAATGCCGTGCATTGGAGGAAAAAGACTAAAATGACTGAGATTTGATAGTATCGTAACTCATGTTTTTCACTTTTAATTTCTATTTCCTTTTAAAAATTAACTATTGATAATATATTAATACAGCTGCATTTAGGAGTCAATCCTAATCAGCTTCACGTTTTAAAAGAATTTAGGTCAACTTTACCAACCTTTATCAAACAAAATTCTATTTATGGTATTCAAAAAAACACTTGTCTAAGATGATGTCTCTACATCATCCATCCCCCAATAGTTTCAAAAAGAAAAAGTTAACTCGCATAGTGAAACAGCAATATTTATCTCTTTAAAGGATTTTTAATTCCTCATAGTTTTAAATTTGCCCACTACATAAATAATGTATACAGAAGCTTTTCTATAAACTGAAGAATCCTATATAATTCTTGACTTCTTAATGAAGGATACATATACTCTCAAATACTGTTTTCTGCCAAAATTTCATAAAATTAAAAATGGAAGAAAAAAGTGGAATTTAAGAATTTCAACTTGTAGATACAAACTGAAGTTCTCTACCCCAGGAAAAAGGTTTTTTTCTGTTAACTAAATAAGATCCAGTTATAGGAAGAAGTTAATAAATCAGTTTTCACCTAAAAAAATGTATGCTTTTTTGAAGCTCCTATATCCACTTTTCTCTGCCTTTGGGCAGTTCTAATTTCCAGACAACCAGCTTCTGAATTTGCTATAATCACATAAGTGATCCACTGCTTGTCATTGTCCATGAAGACTTCACATGGGACTAGAGAAAGGAAAAGATAGAGCATTCAACCAAAATCACTGAGCTGGCTACAGTGTTTTGCATAATGTGGTTCTCACTTAGCTTATATGCATTATTGTAAAGCTACCAAGAACCTGGTGGAAACCATACTATACTTAACACAAATGTATATTCCTTCTAGAACAATTGATTTTTTACATTGTAAACTATGTGTTATTTTATCACAATGGAGAGATCGTTAACAAAAATCTTGTTTACTTCCGAACAGCCAAAACTGCATTAGACAAATTTTCATTACAGTGAGCTATAGCCTTGATAAAAATTCTTAGAGAACACATTAATAATGTACTCTGTGGTTCTTGTAAAAGGGTTCCTATGGAAATGGTGGATACCATCACTGGTCTACAGCCACCATCTGTCATAGAACTTAATGTAACTTATAGCCTCATTAAAAAACTTAGCACACTTCATAAATGAATGGTGTGTTCAACCTCACAGTGGTATGTGATATGATGCTAACTAACTCTTAAGAGGATTATGTGTCTTGGTCCCTCACATTAAACAGTTAAAAAAAAAAAGTTTACAATGCTCAAACAAAATATGTTTTTGATGAAACGAATGAAAAAGGATCACTGAAATTCTAGGTATTAATTTTATACTACAAAATCTTCTAAATCTGTATTCTATATCCTCACAAAACAATGAATGATTTCCTTATGATAAGCCTTAATTTATGTTATAGAACTACATTTCCTGAAACAGAAATGTTGGTATTTCCTTTAACTGGGTTACTACACTAAAAGGATAGCAAATGTTTGTTAATTCTATCGCTTTAAACATAGGCCAATGACCAAGGCAATGTCTGGAAAAAAACTGAGAACACTTTAATTTTTAAGACAACTGCAAGCACCTCAAACAATGGATTATTGTTACAACACTTGTTATCTTTTCACAATCTAATTATTGCAAAGGCATATGGATAAATGTTAATGGACAAAGTCAAGAAAAAAGAGGCACCTTAATGAATGTAAAATTAAAAAAAAACAACTGGCATTCAATCCACTGACTTCTAGAAGAGGCTAAATATACCTCTGTATATTACATTCTAAAATTGAATTGCCTACTATGGTTTGTGTCCTGGTTTCTACAATTTTAAGGAAATGCATAAACAAAATTATGTGCAACCTGCAAAGGGAAAATCATTTTCTCAACTTCAATGCATGGAAAGACAATAAAAAAAACTAGTAAAATTAGTTGTAGCCACACATCAAACTGCCTATGGAATGAATGCAATCACTTGTTACCTCTGAGACGTTAGTATTCTGCCCAATGCACTGCACACTGTATATGCCACACCTTGGTTCTAGACAAACACAAACAAGATTTTCCAAAAATATATATATTTTCATTCCACACGCTGAACATGTTTCTCTTGTCCATTTTAATCTATGTAGAGTTTAACTTACAGTGCTTGGAGGAGGCAACACCACATGGTACTGGGCCATCGCATTTTTAAAGGGAAATTGCTGTTTTTCCTTAAAAGTACTTTTAAAATATGCAAAAATAGGAAAGGGAGTGCTAAACTATAATATATACTCTAGAATGAGAACCATGTATTTTTCTTTAAAGTGCCATATAGGGAATGATAGAACCCAGAGCCACTTTGTTTAAAATCCAATGAAGGAGGATTGTTATGGAATGAAAAGTTTACACAGCTTCCTGGAGCAAAGTCGGCTACATGCAACTCAAGCTACAAAGCACGCAGGACTTGGTAGCTTTTCTGAATTTGGAGTCCCCATCCTATATTTAATGGAAATTAACATTTACAGGGTACATTTACATACACTATAATACAGGAATGATGTCCCTTTGCCATAAGATAAACTTGTACATTTCCTTGCTATTACTTGGTTCCAACTTGATAATTTCTTAAGATTGTAAATTATATAGTACTCGGCTAAAATATTTCTTCATAAATAGTTACAAAACCTGCCAAAACACAAGGGGGATAGTATTTTTCATTTGAAAAAAACTGACATTTGAATGTCACACAAGAAACAATGCTTAGAGACATGTTATTGTTTCCAGAAGAGAGTGGGTCAGTAACTACTAAGCTGAAAATAAAGACTACCCTTCCCCAGGATCACAGTGCACAAAAGCAAAATGTCAAACGACAGTACCTCAAAGCAAAATAAAGGTCTGAGGATGAAGCCAGCTCACTTGTAATCCTGTTAAAGAATGAGAGTCACCGTTTAGGTCCAATGTACTGGAAAACATTTGCTAGCTCAGAATGCTATATTTGTAGAATCTGCTAAGAATTCAACCAAGGATGCCGAAGGCATTCGCCAGCTGAGGCTCGCTTTTCTGGAACCATTTCTAACATCGGGATCAGGAAATCTGTAAACTGTGCAGCATCTTCATGAGGCCACCCATACTTTTCCACAAGTACATCAAAGAGGCTCCAGGGCTTCAGCTTGGTGATGTGCCGCAGTTCACCTACGGGGAAAAACAGGCACTGTCAAGAAGGCCCCAAATGTGCATTTCCCACTGATGGTCCGGGCAGGTTCAAGGAAGCAGATACCTACCTGCTCAGTACTACGCAACAACAAAGGTGGCCACCTTTCCTCCTCAGATCATTATATGCATATATGCGTCACATTTCAAGTAAGTTTGACAAATGTAAATAGGCATTAACCTAAAAGGTAATATTTCATTCACTCACATCAGTCCTAAGTTTCATTAAACAGAGCCTGCTAAATGCACTTAAAATGTTTTCCTTTGCAAAGACTGACAGAGGCACCCTCACTCCAACTTGTTATCTTTTGCAGTCTGCAAATTTGCTTGAAAAATAAAAACTTGAAAGATACACATGATTTAAACTCCTCGGATGACTATTTTGCATGTTACCATGCAAAGAACAATGCTATTTGAGAGAAGTTTCTGTGGTGGTAGAGATGTCCTTTACCTGTGCTGTCCACTACAGTACCTGCTAGCTATAGAGCTTCTGACTACTTGAAATATGGTCAGCGTGACTAAGGAATTGAAGTTCTATTTCAATGTACATACCCACAGGTAGCCAACCGCCACTATTCTAGATTACACAGTCAGCTCTAGCCACCAACCTGAATAAAATACTATCCATTTCTACACATTTGTTGAAAAATCTAAGCTATGAGGACATCAATTTGTAAACCTAGAAGTTACTCTTTTCAAAATGTGCTAGCTGCAGTACAAATACAAGCAGCCCCGACTGACATAACGAATGACTAACAAGCTGATAAGTGGTCTGTAACTGTAAAAGCTTTTTTTATAATACGAGAAAAGTTACCTTTAAGCCAGATCGCCAAAAGGTCCACATAATTTACATTGTGAATAATTAGATTACTTGTTGAAATTTTCACAGGACGCCTCACCCCTGCCCAAAGAGAGGCCTCCTGGGTGTCCTTAGCAGCTTCCACAAACAGGCTGCACCTCATTTCCCACACCCTCTCGGGCCCAGAGCAAGCCAGAGACCTGCAAGTAGCACAGAGCCGAAGCATGGAAGCACTCGATGGGCTCCCCTCAATACAAGCACCAATCTCTCCCCTTCTCTCTTCCCTTTCATCTATTATAATTTGACCAACAGAGAGAATTTTCCCATGATGTGCATTACACACAGGTCTTCTCTGAAGGCCTGGTTTGTTTCACCCATTTATTCATCTCAATTTATAAACATACCCTTTCTCTTTAGTCATAGGGAAAATAAATGAACATTATAGAAAATTACAAACACAAGATAAATGACTTGAAATCCCACCCCCAAGAACTTTTCTTTTGGCCTACAGTCTTTCCATATATGTTCTTATAAAATGCTACGTCTACAGAATTGTAATCATGCTGTACACAGAATACTAAATTAAAAAATCATTAGAGAACGTTTCTTGTTAAAGGGGTTGGTGTACAAAACAAGCTTCTGGCTCTACTGTGAGGACTGGGGATAGAGTTAAGTGTGGCTTTCCAGACAAGAGGTCAGGTCCATTTTCTTAAGGGAAATGGGCATGCTGTCTTAGAGGAAACAGTGTTCCCTCCTGTGCAAGG
This sequence comes from Macroglossus sobrinus, assembly GCA_004027375.1. NCBI lineage: Eukaryota > Metazoa > Chordata > Mammalia > Chiroptera > Pteropodidae > Macroglossus > Macroglossus sobrinus. The sequence goes on along the minus strand of PVKZ01000572.1, from coordinate 459,568 downwards.
AAACAGCCTCCATGAGAGCGAAGTCAAAGGGCAACCAGAGAATGTCCGTCCCCTTTAACCTAGAAATTGCAGTTCTAGGAATCCAGCCAAGGAAAATAAACCTTGCCATCCACCAGCCTACCCCTAGAATATGCTCACTGCAAAATATATACCTGCAGACTTTCAAATGCTCAGTAAGAGGAGAATGGTATTTAAAAACAAAAACCAACCATGGTACATCCATTTGATGAATATTATTTAATGTTACTTAATAACATGGAGGGGGGAATACATGGTACAATACTTGGTAGTAAGAGAACACAAGTCAAAACTATGTTCTACACATGATCACAAGAGTGATCTTCAAAGTGCCCATAAAAAAGGAAAGCGGGTGGTTCTAAATACTAGCTTTGTCAGAAAGTTGGTTCTCTCTCCTCTTCTCCCCTCTCCCCTCTCCCTTTCTTCTTTTTTCTTTCTTTCTCTCTCTCTCTCTCTCTCCTCTCTCTCTCGTTCTCTCTCTCTCTCTCTCTCGTTCTCTCTCTCTCTCTCTCTCTCTCGTTCTCTCTCTCGTTCTCTCTCTCTCTCTCTCTCTCTCTCTCTTGTTCTTTCTCTCTCTCTCTCTCTCTCTCTCTCTGCATTTTGTATAATGCAGCTCTATTGATTTTATAGTGACTGTCAATCTCAATAGAGCAAGGCTAAAGCAAACTTAGAACGCTCACATGTAGCCTAAAGAAGTCCTCTGGAAGAGGAGAAAGCTTGATTTACATTCATCTCTTCTGACCTGCAATAACTACTCTCCAGGGCTGGGGATGAATGCAACTGCCCAGAAGCACTGTCTGCTCAGAGCAAAGGAATGCAGTTCTGAGAATGCCAAAGTTTTGTTTTTGTTTTACTCTTTTAATTAAAAAAATTCTTTAATTTTTTGTTAACAGTTGGCATACAATATTTAGTTTCAGATGTACAACAGTGATTAGACACTTATGTAACTTACGAAGTGATCACCATGATAAGCTAGTAACCACCTGACACCATAGTTATTACAATGCTATTATATTCTTTATTCTATACTTTACATCCCATGACTATTTTGTAACTACTAATTTGTACTTATTAAATCCTTCCCCCTTTTTATCCACCTCTCCATGCCCCCTCCCATCTGGCAACCATAAAAATGTTCTCTATGAGTTTGTTTCTGTTTTGTTTATATTCTTTAGATTCCACAAGTGAAACGATATGGCATTTGTCTTTATCTGTCTTATTCCACTCAGCACAATATCCTCTAGTTCCAACCATGTTGCTGAAGATGGCAAGATTTCTTTTTTTTTTAATGGCTGAGTCATATTCCATTGTATATATGTACCACCTCTTCTTTATCCATTCATCTACTGATGAACACTCAGGTTGCCACCATAACTTGGCTTTTGTAAATAATGCTGGAATGAACATATGGATTCACATTCCCCTTGGTAGTATTTTGGGTTTCTTCATATAATACCCAAAAGATGGGATAACTGGATCCTTCTTTGTCTTTTGTTATAGCCTTGTTTTCAAGTCCTTTTTGTCTGATATAAGTATCATTCATTACATGAGCTTTTTTTTGTTTGTTTCCATTTTCATGAACTATCTTTTTCCATCTCTTTATGTCTCTGTGTGTCTTTTAATCTGAAGTGAGTCTCCTGTAGGCAGCATATGTAGGGGTCTTGTTTTCTTATCCATTCAGTAACCTTATCGTTTGACTGGAGTATTTAACCATTTACATTTAAAGTAACTGTTGACATATATGTAATTACTGTCATCTGTTGATACATATTTTTTCTTTTTTTCCTCTTTTTAAAAATTTACTTTTATTTAATTTTTTCTTCTTCCTCCTCTTAAAGAAGTCCAATATTTAGAAGTCCACTGGTTTGGTGGTGATGAACTCCTTTAGCTTTTTCTTCTCTGGGAAACTCTTTATCTGTACTTCAATTCTAAATGATAACCTTGCTGGGTAGAGTAATCTTGGCTGTAGTTCCTTGCTTTTCATCACTTTGAATATCTTTTGCTAATTCCTTCTGGCCTGCAAAGTTTCTGTGGAGAAATCAGCTGACAGTTTTATGGGAGGCCTTGCAGATAACTAACTGCTTTTTTCTTTCTGCTTTTAAGATTCTCTGTCTTTAAGCTTTGACATTTTAACGATGCTGTGTCTTCATGTGGGCCATCTTGTTTGGGACTCTGCACTTTCTGGGCTTGTATATCTATTTCCTTCACCAGGTTAGGGAAGTTTTCAATCATTTCTTCTCCAAATGGATTTTTAATTTCTTGCCCTCTCTCTCTCTTCTTCTGGTACCCCTATGATGTGAATGTTGATACACTTGATGTCTTCTCAGAGGTCCCTTACACTATCTTCATGTTTTTGGTATTCTTTATTCTTTTTGCTATTCTGATTGGGTGTTTTCTGTTACCTTATCTTTTAAATTGATGATTCAATCCTCTGCTTCATCTAATCTACTGATTCCTGAGGATGCCAGTTTTTATACTAACTAAAATCCATCAACAGGCATAGAATTAAGTACACTCTTCAGTGAAAAGAAATAAGCTTTATTTACCCCATAAATGACAACTTCTGCATAGTAATAGCAATGAAAACAATACAGTGCTGGGAGGCTATGAAAAACTATTTATTCAGACCTAACTAGCAGTACTGTAAACTGATAAAAACATTCCCAAAGAACAGCCTAAGATATCGTAACATACTTTTGAAGAGGTAATCGTCGACAAAAAAATTGTATTTGCAAATATGAGGTCTATAATAGAGCAACATGCAAAATAATCCTAAGCACAATAGGTACTAAATATATAATAACAATATACAAGAATACTGAATTGTCTCTAAAAATATGTAGATATGTAAATAGGTGGAAAAACTCCATAATACCAAGAAAAACAGGAAACAAACTCACCTAGGCCCTATGATTATATGTACAAATTCTTAAATCTTACTTTTAATTCAATGATAAGAGGAATGCTACCTTACAAACAGTTGATAAAGGTACTTAAAAACAAACTCTAAGGGACTTCTAGTCAATATGGTGGAGTAGGTAACCACTATGCTCACCTCCTCTCAAAACCACTTCAAAATTACAACTAAATTATAGAACCACCACCCTTAAGAATCTGAAAGATCGGCTGAAAAGAACTATAAGGATATAAAGAAGCCATATCGAGGCTGATTTATAGCTTTGTCTTACTCTCTCTTTTATAAATTCTGAAGTATAACCTACCAAGAAAATAAAGTTCTTAAAAATAATCCCCGCATCCCCTAAAATCCAAACCCATCCTAATTCCCAAATTTGCATATCTACTGATAGCAATAATGCCAAGCACAGGCTCATCTAATGAGTAAGGGCTGAGTCCACTTACCAGCTCCAGCTCTGCATATAACACACAAGAAACAACCACCTTCACTACCATCACTTATAAAAACATAAAAATAAATAGCTCCCTAACAAGTTAAAGAATTTCTGCCTTAATAGTTTTTTCTTAGGAAAATATACCAAGATGTGTTTCAGTGTAACAAATTGTGGAAATAACTAGACACTTAATTGTGACAGTCTTTACTTTTTAAACCATTTCCAAATTTTCTTTCTTACACAGAATACTGAGTATCACTTAACCCTGTGTCTCGGCATCGGCTCTCACACCTGTGCATACAAACAAGATACCAGCAAGGCTACTTACTAGATATATGGGTGCCCTGCCACCACTCTGCTGTTCTTAGCAGCCTCTGGGCCACCTAGTCTCGCTGGGACAAAATGACCTAGACAGGGCCACAGAACAATGACAAGAAACGGGCCCTGTGGGAGGGCTCCTCCCCTACAGAGTAAAGGTTATGGTACTGTGACTATCTCTGCCAGTCCCAGATTATTATTAGGTTACTTTTTAAGGAAAAAAAAAATTAAGTACTTCCATTATACTTTTCTTAAATATTATTTTAAGTGATTTGTGAAGGGAAATATATTTTTTCCACAAAATTATAACATTTCAGAATTAAACAGACAAGCATATGAGGTTTTAACCACACATGGGGGACTAGAAGGCAAATCTTGGTACTATATATTGCAGGGAAATACTGGAACTAGGGAAAAAAACATGATATAAAATATATTAGAATAAATTTCAATAGTATACACATAGAAAAGAAACCTATCAATAATTTACTAGTACAAAGAAATTCGAACATATTTCTACAAAGTACATGTAGGTTTATATACTGAGTTCAAAAACTGTATAAACCCTACCTACCACATATGCAAAAATTAACTCAAAATGGATCATAGACCTAAATGTAAGTCCCCATGTAAGTCCCCCAAATGTATGAACGCATTTATATGAAATGTCCAGAATAGGCAAATCCATAGAGAAAGAAAAGCAGATTTGTGACTCCTGGGGGTTGGAGGACTGGTGTGGGGCAGGAGAGACCACAGTGAATACTAATGGGCACAGGGCTTCTTTCTGAGATGATGAAAATGTTCTAAAATGAGACTGGTGATGGTTACATAACTCTGAATATACTAAAAAGCACTGCATTGTATACTTTAAAAGGGTGAACTGAATGATATGTAGGTTGTATCTCAATGAAGCTGTTTTTAAAAACCTAGTACAAAGCATACAACAGAATAACTTTAAAGAAATCCAATGTTGTGTTAATGCATATGTAAAACATTTCACTAATTGGTAAATCATAATAAATAGCATGAATTGTGATAAAATTTACTTGAAACTGTTATAATTGCATTTTTTCTTTGCATCTTATGCTCACATTCAGAATTAAATACACGATTAAAATAGTATTTCAAACCTATGATCAACTGTGGCCTGTAGTTCATTATTTTCCAAAATGTCTTTTGCTATGTGTTCCATGTCACTGCAGGGCGCAGCATCATCACTGTCACATCCTTCTATCCTCCACAACTCTAGCTTGGGGAGCAGCTTTATTATGGAACCTCCAATCGGGGACCCAAGTGAGTGTGAAAGAAGGTGCTACTGGTAATTACGCCAGGATAATGGCCAGGGGTCACCAGGATTTTATCAGGCAAAGTGGAGCAAACTATTACCCAGCTTCTAGCTCACAAAGGTTTCCATCCAAAACAAAGACTAGTTACAGGTTAATGGTTTTAAATTTAATAACTAAATATTGACTGAACCTTCTCTTTACCGGGCACACCCCTAATCCAGGCTCCAGGGATCCAGCAGTAAACCAGACAGACAGAGCCCTGTTTTCACAGAGCTTGGCCTCTGAGAGAAGAGCTTACCACAGAGAAGAAAAATGAGACTTTTTATAACTCAGAATTAATGGTTAAGATGAAACTGTACTTTAAGCAGTTTAAAAGTTTTTAGGCTCACTAGTATGAGGAAACTTTCCTAGCTATGTCCCCAGTCTTATCTCCATCCACGTGGCCTGTCTGAGCCTGCATCTGATTTTCCACTTTAACACAGACCCCATCTTGCTCCCTGGCCTTGCAGTGGCGGTGAACTGTCTCTCACCATGGGGTCAGAAAGCAGGAAAAGCTGCTAGTCACGCTCTTGTGATCCCTCGCTGCTTTCCAAGGTGATGTAAGCAAATTAACAGCAATTTTCAGTTTAGTTTTTTTTTTATCAGTTCTGGCACAAAGGTATTTTAGAAAAAAACCTTTTAATGGACACATTTAAGATCTCATTTTTTCCAAAATGTGTATTCGCACACATTACTTAGGGAGGCACACCCAAACATCTCTCTTATGCAACAAGGCATGTCCCTCACCCTGACATGGTGAAATCTATTTTCATGACAGGCCCTCATTCATTCCAGTATTATTCCTGTGACTTATGTAAAAACCCTAGATCCCTTCTGATTTCCAGAGTTATTATAAACAAACAATATAATCAAGAGGAACTTAAATCCCAATTCTCAGTCTTTTTAGGAGATTTCTTGCCTAGTCATAAATTCTCCCTTACATTCAGAGGAAGGTTTTAAAAAAGACTCTAGTTACCACAGTATCACCAAATCAAAGTGTTTTTGGTCTATCTCTACCAGGAATTCCATATGCATTTCAACGCTGCAGGTAGGTCATCTTCAAACAAGTGCCTCAAAAAGAACTGCATACACAGGTCCTAGCACAGATATAACGATGTGATGATGGAATAGCCCCATCTGGGCACAGACCACAAGCTGATGGAAGGGCCAATGTGAAAGCTGCCTCCCAGCACGAGGGCCACTGGACAGGGAGCTCTGAGCTGAAACCAACCTCTCAATCGACACCAGTTCACCATGATGAATAAACTCATCAACCTGTCCTCTGAAGAAAGCTCCTGCCAAATGGGGTGAGGAGAGGGTTGAGGGTTGAGTTGTCGCTTCTGGGCTGGTATTCAGCAGGCACTATCCCGGAGGTTTGCGGTTCAGGCCAGTGGCAAAGCCTAACAGCAGGAGCACATCAGGGCAGCTGTCACCCCAAGCACATGTGAGCTCACGCTGCTCAGAGTGGTCTCTTCAAATACCTTAATGTTCATGACTTTATCTTCTCACCATGCAAGGCTCTCCTTTTGTCCCTCTTCTTTTTCACCATGGTTCATAGTCTGTGTTTCCTAATCCACAGATAATGGACCCTGATAACTGAGGAGCCCAGTCCCTCTAAGCAGCTCCTTGCTGCAGAGGAAATGGTAGGGAGCTGCATGATTAAAAAACACTCCTTGAGTCTCTTTATTAGCTGCTGGCCCTCGCCATGCCTTACGCTCATGGTGAGAAATGGGGCTCCCCACAGCCTGGTGCCAGAGCCTGCTCATCACTTGACTGGAGAAACAGGTGTTATGGTTCAGTGTCCTCTTGGTTCTTCCCTCTCTCCTCTGGAGCATCAGCAGGTCAATATTGTCCTCTATTTCCACGACAGACTAGACTGGTAGCTTTTGGCTACCCTACCATTCCCTCTCCTCCCCAACCCCCATCTGATACTGGTGAAGGAAATGGCTGAGGGTTCCCTGCAAGTCACATACCGGCCAAGTCCTCCTGGGGGCCAGGCCATCTCCTTCAGGTTCTGAAAATATCCTGAAATGTTGAAGAAGGGGGTCTTCCTTGATTAAAATAAACACAGCTCCCAAGCCACACTGAATCCTAGGCCATAATAATCCAGAGCTTTCCCTTGCTTCTATCATTTTCAAATAATAGTTTCTTGAAGTTTCCTAAACTTAGTCTGCTTTCTCAGTAATACTGCTGTCTAGGAGGTCACAACGTTTATCCTGTTTTCCTATGTATAACTTTTGCTTTAGCACTATAACAACATCAGCTACTATCTCTGCCACATGCTACACAGGCACCCTTTTACACTTTCCTATTACGATGACGCACCCTGCAGTTACCCTCAGTGGAAGAGAGGTTCGGAGGTAGCATCATGACAAGAGCCCCAGTCTAACAACATGCTCAGACCCCAGCCCCGTTCAATGGTTAAGCCAGTTTACTGCCCTTAACACTACTTGGACCTATGTGCGAGAGGAGAACTTTCTGTCTTGCTCACGTGATCCAGACTCAAAGACCAGATTCCCAGAAGCCAAATTAATACAGGTTGTGTGAAGAACATTTTCCCTGACAACTTTTTCTCCCTATAAGCCTTAAAAGGCAATGTGTCTGGTTGCATGTCACAGACTGCCTACTGGGTGGTCCCAGAGTGGCTGGGAGTTGTGGTCATAAGGGTGTTATAACCCGCCCCCCCCTCCCCAAAAAATTTTAAAAGAATACAGCCCTGGGGAGAGGATCTTTAAATATAAACCCCCTGGGGCTTTTGGGTGCTTTTAAAAATCAATCCCTAACAAGGGAATACACAGGGCAATGAAACAGTTGTTCCGGTCACAGCAAAAGGAGACAAACAAGAACTGCCACAGTACAACAAATCGTCTCTACAGTGTTGGGTAATACAACGGGAGAACAGAATTTGATTTGTAGGAGTGTGAGATGCACAGGATTTCACGGGCCTACACCTGCCACAGAAATAGCTCAGAAAGGTTAGAGAGGACATCAGTGGATACTCATCAGGCCCAGTCTCTGGGCCGCCTCCGCTTCAATGCAGAAACACTCTGGGCTCCATGAACAACATGGAAATGTAAAGGCAAGTTTAGCTGATTTCTAAAAACCTCTAAAATTCCTATTTATAAATACTTGAATGCACAGATTAGTGCTTAGAGTAGGAAAGAAGAGGTATGGAGAACATAAAGGATTTTAGGAAGGCTGTCTCTTACAAAATTCTTGTTCCACAGATACCAGATGGTTCATTCAAGATGATTTCTTGGGAGCTTTCTTCAGCAGAACTCCCCTGTTGTTAAAGTCCAGATCTTTCTCCACTGCCCAATTGTGAAAGCTTAATTCCTCCTTTTTGGGGAGGATTATGCTGAAATTACTGTCGCATCAATACCGTTACCTTTTCTGGTGAAAAACTCCTTGGAATATTTTCCCAACATAGCGTATTTTCGAGGAACTTTCCCCAGCAGTTCAATGATCAATGCTATTCTGATCTGCACTGGGAAACATTGCCAGCAAAACAGAAACACACGACAGTTTAATCAGTACACTGCATGCAGACACTGCCACCGCCCGCGCAGACAGAAACAGAGCGCGGCTTCAACCATCAAAGGCACCGGCTGCGCCCATGCAGCCTGGCGCGGGGCACCCAGCAGCTGAGGGCATCACGGCTGGAGGAGCCGATGCACAGGGCGACCAAGGCACAGGGCCAAACTGGGTCTTCCCCCTCAACTTCTAAATGAGCACAGGAATTCTGCTGGGTTGCTTTCTGAATTTAGGAGAAATGCCTTTGTCACCATTATTACTGCAATCGGCAGCTGCTATTCCGTTTCTGTCTGCATCGTGCGCTTTTCAAAAAGAAGAGGTACTACCTCTGCGATTGAAGAATTCCCGAGAATATTTTCCAGATAGAGCAAAGTGCCTTGGGATACTGCCTAGCAGCTCTATGATGTGGGCTATGTGGTCTATGGAGGAGAGAAAAAAGGGATACGGGAATGGGAGGGGCAAAGGTAAGGAGGGGATAAAAGAAGAGGGAAAAAAATTGAAATTAGTAAAAACTCAGAAACAGATTCAAATCAACAATGTTTGCAGCACATCCATGCAGCGGTATCAGGGATTGGCAGGCCTCAGGCATCATCTGGAGCATTAATGGTGACTGATGCCAGCTCACCCCAGGCAACCCCTAGCATTGCGAACAAATAAGCATAGAGACGGTCAGGTTTACAGATGGAACTCAAGCCAGAATTCCTTGGTTTTCAACTCAGCTGCCCAACAGGACAGAAAAATGGGCAGCAGATCAGTAGACAAAAGCACCTCGGAGAGGCTTTGGGGTTTGTATAGCCTGTCCTCCCCTGGCTAGCTGGGCTTAGGGCCTGTGGGCGGCAGGAGGGAGAGGTGGGCAAGTTCGAGGCCAGGGACTCTCCAGAGTGCTACTACCCCCGCCAGGAAGCTCTGTCCATTCACTGCAACTGAGTGGACTTCAAGATAAAATTTAAAAAAATTAAAAAAATAAAATAAAAAAGGCAGCACTAAATTGGGTATTTGATAACCAAAACATAGTTCTATTTCAGTACATAGATACAACGCTCTCCAGAATTTCAGGACCCCCAGGAGACAAGGACTGAGGTATTTAGCTGGCAGCAATACTCACCTTCATCTCTGGAATAGTCCTCCCCAGAATGTGGTTCAAACAAATAATCTCCTGTTGCCAGCTCAAATGCCTAGGACACAACAGATGACATGCTCAGGCACTTCGTAGAGACTGGCCTCCCAAGTCAGAGAGAATTTCTCCTTTTGTAAGAGACCCATGTTCTATGAGGATCTGAATCGAACCAAAGAGCCTTCTATTATAAAAGGGCTCGACACCAAATTTTTTCTTCTTCCAAAAAGTAAAAATAAGCTTTAGAAACATTCTTACACCTCCTCCACTGCAAGATGTAAGGGCTGGGTACTCTCTTCATTTTGTAAGAAGCAAAATGGCCATAGTCCGTGCATCAGTTAGCAGCGCGTGCAGGCCTGGCTGGAACACAGCACTCAGCCCCTCATGGCAGAACAAGGGCACAATCCAGGCCGCAGATCTGTCTGACCATGGCGCCTGACCCCAACCTGCAGGCTAACCCAGTGGTGGGTCTGCTGCTCCCTTGAAGCAAAGACCTTCATGCCTTAACAACCGAGGGCTATTTTCAAGCATCTCTTTATCATTTCATTTACTTCTGACTAAATCACCTAGAGCTTAAGAAGCCCCACTGCTCTGTCACCTGGGGGCAGGAGGAACCAGATTACCAAGGAGAGCAAGCTTCCTGGGGTGACCACTGTCTGGCCCTATCATGGGGGTGGGGGGGAGGGGCAGGAAAAGGGGGCGGCGCCGAGGGCAGGGCATAGTCTAGTTCCATTGTTCACACACACACACACACACACACACACACACACACACACACGTGAGTGCGTGCATGCACACAATTTCAGGACCATGAGTTTTATTTGGTAACAATACGTAGAGATGGCAACTCCTTAGCTCCACTGATTGATCAAATGTCATGATTTAAAAACAACACAAAGGATAAACTAAATGCCAGTTTTGGTTTTTGCCACAGTCACTTCTATTCCGTATTAGATCTTGCTGTTCCAAAAGGCACTCAGGGGCCCAGTGCCACCTGCACTGATACAGTGGACCAGATGCCATGGCACCACTGCCACCCCTCTCAAGACAATGCCCTCCCCTTCATGAGCTGTCACTGCACTGACCCATCTTCTCCTTCTGCCATTAAGCACAGAGTGGAAAAAAGGCACCCTTGGGGAAGACTCGTCTGCCTGTGGCTGGGGCACCTTTCCCGGTACTCTAAATAAACCACAGATGGGCATACTCAGCTCAGGACCACTAGTTCATGAATGTAAGATGCCTGCCCTGAACCAAACAGGGGTCTGAGCAGGACCTGGACATGTCAAGTCTTAGCACAGAGTAAGGTGGTAATCCAAGTGCTGCGACACTTAGGAAGGTCCTCCTCCCTGGGGCCTCTCCTCTCTACCCAACAAACAATAAAGACACTGGGCCAACCCCAGATCAGGGTTAAAAAACCTCACATCGGGCCACAAACCCAAGAGGAACAGCTAGATTCCTCACCTAGGACACAATCAACTCAATATAAGCCAAGAGAAAAAGGTGAAACCCTAGTAGAAAAAGAAGATCCAAAAAAGCTATGTGATGGAAGGTCTACAGAAAGCACCACCCTTCCGTGAGTCCTCACTCACTCTAACTTTGAAAAACATTTCAATCTGGTTGTATATATTTCTTACAGTCTAACACTTAAATATGTTAGCTGAGTGTTCTTTGAAAGATGACTGTTTTGATTAGCACCCACGCATTTCCAATAAAATCCTTAAGTCAGAGAAGCCCATCGATGAAATCATTCAAAAGAGAAAAGGGAGAGGCAAGGCGGAGGCTCCCGCCTTGGTATCTGGTTCTTGGTTCTCGTAGAGCGATGAGATTTTTTTAGCAGACAGGACACGCACAACAGGGCAAACACATGTTACCATGAAAACATCAGCCTCTGCACTTTGCAACCCGCTTTTATGGTAGCAACTATGAAACCGTGAAAGATCATTGCCATCAACTCAAGAAGTTACTCCCAATAATCTTGATAATTATTATTTATTTTTAATACTTGAGAACTTTGGATTCTTCTCTCTGTACTTGGCTTGATACCCTCCTTGGGCCTTCCCCTGGACCAACCTCTGTTCTCAGGTTCTGGAAAGATCTCTTTCCTGAAATGCCCTCCTATGCCAACATGCTCCATTCTGAATAAATAAGGGCACCTATTAGTTCTATGATGTGATCAGTGCTAAAGAAGTTTGGTAGAATTTATCAGACTGGCTTGTTTCTATGGCACTGACTCAGGCTCACCATGGAATCCTTAAAAAGACACCTACTATCGAGGGGCTCTGACATCCAAACACAGAGGAACTTCAAACGCCTCAGCCCACACAGAATTATTAGATCAGATACACTTATATCTGGAGGGGCCCCAAGCTCAAGAAAAGGGAGAGAGCGCCAACAATTGATACACCCCAGCTGTGCCTCCCGTAGTCGTGCTTTCCCAGCTGTGAAAGCTCTCTGACAACAGCAATGGTATGTATTAGTGTGCACCCACAGTTAACAGCCACCACGCAGGGGTGCTCATCTCCACCACCATCTATGTTCAGATCCAAAGCCATCTATAACACTCAGAGGACTCTAGGATTTACCACTGAGAACAGTCTTGAGCTTTATCACAGCTTGGTATTATTATTAATTTAATATACTGTTATATTTTTAAACTTTAACAAACATGTAGTGGTGGGAAAACACTGCTTTATCTTTTCCAGGTTCTCTCTGAAGAACAGCAAGACCTCTCAGCTATGACCTTCAGGGGTAAGGGGATGAAGGCTTGCCTCTTCCAGAAAAAAAAAAAATCACCCCTTTGACAACCAACTGATTTCAAAAAATCCTCATAAGCAGCAATGGGGAAACCTATACTTAACTTCTTGGAAAGGTGGGGGGAGGGGAGGCAAAAGGAGACCAAGCAAATCCCTTCCCTTAGGAATTACTGATGTTTATGCCACTGCTCACAGCAACAGTGGCAGAGGTACAAACTCTTATTTAACAAGGCAGATAATCTGGTATAAAACTGTACTGACAGCTTCACCATTATTTTACAACATCTGCAATCTTGTCCTATTTTTCTGGTTATATCACTTAAATTTAACACCCAAAATTAGCAGCACAGGATTTCAGAGTTGAAAGAGTTCTCAGAGTCTAATTCAGGGCAGCCCTGATACAGCCTCTTCCGAGTTACTGGGGACAAGTAAGGCTTGCACCTCACCACATCCTGAAATGGAACACTCCTCCCCCGCAGCTCTAACTGTTCAAAGTGCTCCCTTTCCACTGACCTCGGCCTCTGACGGCCTCCCAGCCCCTGCGCCCCATCCTGCCCTCCGGAGTCACACTGTGTGTATCTAATTTCCTCTCCACACAGTGGTCTCTAAACTCAAAGGAATCATCGCATTTCCACTAACGCTTTTAAACATTCTTTTCTATACCCTACTACAGCAAGGACTTTTTTTTTTTTAATTTACTAAAAAACTTCATTTACCATTTGTGCTCATCGATTCACAGGTAAGGAGTGAGACAATGACATACTGGTCGGGGTCGGGGGAGAATTCAGACATAGCTAAATGATGTACAAAACTGGCAGTAACAATGACTATGACACACTGGTAGAAGGGAAGGCATCCTGAGGACTGGGAGCTCTATGGGAACAATTTCAGTCAGGAACATATGCAGATGCTGGTGTCTCAGAAGTGACCAGGTAGCCCAGCCCAGAGCAATGAGCCAGAATATTCTCTAAATTTTGCTTAAAAAAGAAGAGATACAAAACATTGGAAATGGGTAATCCCTTCCTCTCTATAAAGCAATAAGGTCTGTCAGAGGCCACCACAAAGGACTCTAGCCTTTGGGCCCCAGACAGTCTGCAGCAAACATAGCTGTCTCATCTTCCTCCACAGCATGAGTGAAGATGAAGCTACATACAACCTGAAAGCTTTCAGTAACCAGAAGGAATTACCTATAAGTCACTTTGTCACCACAGCGGAGGGTCTGATTCTCTGGGTTGTGGGCTGCACCTGGCCTTGAGAAAAGCCTGTCTCTCACAAGACCAAACCAGACCAAACCCAGGACATGCCTAAGAAGAATTCTTCCAATTCTTAAGATACCCAATGCAGCAAAACCTTCCCCTCACCCATCATATGGTGGACAATCTTCAGAGTCAGAAAAACTTCAGAAAGCATGCACTGGTAAGCATTAAAGGGATGAGCCTTTACACAGGAGAAAATGGCCAAGGCCGTTCTTACCATACATGCCGTACTCCAAATGTCAGCAGGTGTACTGTAACCTGCTCCTATTAAAACCTCTATGGATCTATACTGACGTGTCTGGATGTCTTCTGTGAAGTGTTTATGCTGAAAGGGAACAGAATGCATTACCAGGGAGAAAAACATTAAAAAAGAAAAAACAGTGAATTTAAAACTGTCTTTTAATACATGATCATGACCAAAATGTTTTAGAAATAAAATTCGACTTACCACCCAACAAGCATTTCCCAGGTCAGCAATTTTAACTCTAATTTTATCGGCGTTCCGTGGATCCAGGGGATTCACCAACAAGTCAGCCGCCCGGGTTTTTGCTGGCGTGAGCAAACAGCAGCACAGTTAGTGCGTGGGACAAGCGGTGTGCATATACAATGTCTGCCAGGCACAGAGCCTCCTTTTCTAGAAAAGTGCTGGGATGATCATTTAGGCCTGGAATTCTGAATCCCCGGAAAATATTTCACAAAAGAGAAAATCGTCCGCCAAGAGACTGTCTTGTCCTTTCTCCTTTGTTCCTGCTCCCTTGGCCTCTCAGCCAGCCCTGCTGTGCCCCCGCCTGCATCCCTCTAGCTGCTCCGCATGGTCTCGGCCCATTCTGTAATGGGCCGCACATTGAGCCCGTTTGTGCATTATTACACGAAGAGAAGACTCAATTCTTACTGAGTGACTCACAGTTCACCTAGTACCCACTCACCCTACCTCTTCTTCGACCTAGACTAACCTCAAGGATTAGATGACGGTTGCTAATAAATACAAATTAAAGGCCAGGACTAATCCATCTTTCTGGTTTAGCTTCAAACAAGAAACACTCTAGAACAGAGGTCTCCTGAGACAGTCTTGGCCATAAAGGCCACCCCTGAGGTCCCTCATGATCTTGTCAATTAATCAGGCCTCTCTAAACCCCGGGGCGACCCTGAGAGAATCTCAAAAGCAGGCACAGGGCCAGGCTTCTCAGGGCTCTTGGGACTAGAAGAGCTTCTCGGGTTAAGTTGAGACCATGCCTGCATCAAGCACAGTTAACCAGGGGACAAGTAACAAAGAAAATTAAATTGATGAGGCCCAGGCAGAAAATGCTGAAGTTGAGTCAGCATCTTCATCAAACCTCAAACTGACCTCCAGGCTTGGATTTCTGGAAAGGACGAGATATAACCATGGCTTTTATTTATTTTAGAAGTAAATCTGAAATGCTATTTATAGACTAAACAGAAAAGCCTGCTCCATACAAAATATCAAACACCCTTTTGTTCACTCAAAGCTAGGGCACTGCTAAAACTAACCAAACCTCCTTTTGGGTACATCTGTGCTGTGAGGCCACAGGGCTGGAGGAAGCTCTGATCTCTTGGTACCCCAAACAGGAAGCAAGGCCAGGTCACCCACACAGTCAGCAGGGCGATGGGCAGGCCAGGCGCCCAGGACCTAGGGCACCAACATGGGTCCCCTGCAGGGGGTCAAAGGATGTGGAGAGAACTCTGGCCAATGTTTTAACCCCCAAGATCCATTCCTTGGGCTTATGGATCAACCCAGGCCAGCCAGGCTCGCATGTTCCCTTCTTGCTACTCCCCTAGGTCTACTTCCCTCTTTATCAGAAGGCTGATCCACCAAGGGGCCTCACCAAGGGCCAGGAAGGAACTGAAAAAGAGACACAGGAACTCAGAAATGATGAGACGAAAGCAGCACGGAGACCACACAAGGAGACAAACTGAATACCCTGAACAGAGAGTGTACTAAAAGGAAAGTTCTAGAAGAAACATAAAAATACTGAGCCAATGGATAGATTGGCAGCACAAGAACTGGCTAGATGAATCCTCACATCATTTAATCAATCAAGGAGAGTCATGAGGCAAAAAAATTGAATTTGAAGATTACAGAACTGGATTCAAATCTAGTTTCAACATCTACAAGTTTTAAGACTCTGGCAAATGACTTAAAGTGTTTGAGATTCAATAAAGAGGAGGAAGAGGAAGGGACCACTCCTCCCCCACGAATGAATAAAAGACCAAACACAGGAGAGCCATAGCAGCTTCCGGCTAGCCAGATCCAGGGGTCCTGCTCTGCCTGAGATGAGCTGGGCCACCTGCCCTCTGAGACTGGAGCTCCTGACTGGACAGTGACGCACCGACCCTTCTTTGGTGACATGCTATTTTCCTCCTGGTTCAGGTTCATAAATAGTGAGCCAGCTCACAAATGATAGTATGGAATTTGCCTTAACATTTTAATTGTATAAGAACACAGAAGAGGTAAAAAAAAATTTACTCATATTTCTTTCTTTCTCAGTTACCTCTACTAGCATACCTAACTATAATGCTCAAAAAAGTGCACTTAAAAACAGGGACACTCATGCTTGCTGTGTAATCATACTAATTTTACTTGGCCTAAGAATCAGATCACTTCCTCTGATTAAGTCATTGTCGTGGTGACCTATCACAACTCTTCCTTGCTCCAAGCTTCTACCAAGGAAGGAATGGAAAGTGGGAAGAGAGAGGTAGGAAGATTTCACTTCAGGAAGGGTGGGGCCCATAAGTCATTTCTGATAAGCCAGTCTTTGGTTGACACAGTACGATTTCAATCCACGTGAAGCTATCCCAGAAACCACTAAGGTGGCAGCCAGTGGAGCCTCAGAGTGCAGAAACAGCCATCGCCACTTATCTGCAAGTGGGCCTGTACCAGGCCCACACTGACTCTCTATAGTTTAAAACATCCTTACAAGGGAGGCATGAATATTCTTGCTATATGCAGGAGGTTCAATACCAGGCCCAAGCAGAAAAACTCGGAGACTTAACACCCAAACCTGGCCTACTCTTTCACCAAATATTGACTGAGTTGCTTCTATGTGACAGGTTCTGTCTTGGCACTGGAAAACAGCATGAACAAGACATACAAGGTTGCCTCACCATACCCCAAATTAGGAAATTCATGCCCAGGCTTGGGAATGTGGGCAATAAAGTAAATAAAGTAAATGATTTGCACACCATGTCAGGTGGCTCTATATGCTATGAAGAAAAGCAAAGCAAAGGAAGGAGATAGAAGACAATAAGGGTGCTCAGGGAAGGTCTTTTCTGAGAAGGTGACATTTGAGGAAAAGGTCTGAATAAAGAGAGGCATGGACAAAGGAGACAGCAAGTACAAAGTGTAAAGAGGCACAAACAAGCTCCCACTTTTGAGAAACTTTAAAAAGAAGCCCGTGTGGGAGGTGTAGAACGAGCACAGGAAGAAAAAGGGGGTGATGCAGGAGTGGTATCAGAGAGCGAGCTGCTAGGGAACAGACTGCATAGACCCTGTAAGCTTCAGAGCGACGCCTCTGGGTGTTATTCTAAGAAGAAATACACTGGAGATCATGGGTGGGGGGTGATGGGAGGTGTTTAAAAAGCTCTCTCTGTTCTGCTTTACAGAAAACAGGCTAGGGAGTGAGAGTCGAAGTGAGATCAGCAGGGAACCCGTATGACAGCAGTCTAAGCAAGGACTGACAGTGACTTCAAGGAGAAAGTGAAAGGACTCGACATACACCAACATTCCTGGAGGTTAAAGCCAACAGGACCACTCCGCTCCAGGGTCTCTGTCCTTCAGATGTCATGAGAACACCACCTAGGCTATGACTCTAGTAGCTAATAATCCAAGAGAAATCCTGTCTCCTCTTCTCACCCGTCCATGGTCACCAAATTCCTCTAGGGAAAAGATCCCATTCTTCAGCCTGACATGTAAGCTCTTCCCTCAATCTTCTCCCTCTGGCCCATGCCTTTTCTTCTGCTATTCCCTAATGTATACACTCTGCTGTAACAATAAGGGTCTATACATATTCTAAAGAAAGCCTGTTTTTCTTGCCTCATGTTCTTGTCATACACGGTGGCCATTTCCCAGCCTCTAGGCCATGCCCCTTCCATGCAGGAAACACCCCCGAGGCAGGAGAGTGACCCACAGTTATCAAACAACCAAGCTGAAAAAACAAAACAGAGTGCCTCCAAACACATGACTAGATCCAGAGACTTGATCCTGTACCTACCACATCCCTAGAGTTGAACACAATTGGAAAGGTATACGTGGTAAGAGATTGAGATCAATGAAAAAATAGACCTCTTTCAATTCTCCCCAATTCACCTAATAGACAGGGTGCTAAGGATGGAATGTGTTGGACAGATTTTGATTATGAATGGGAAAAGGTGGAAGAAATGGAAAAATAGAAGAATATAACCAGGTATCACTGATTTGTTTGTTCATTATTCAATAAATATTTATCGTAATGCTGAGTTAGATGCTGATGGTACAAAGAGAAAAACACACAGCACACTCAAAGAGTTTACATCCTAGTGAAGACAAAGATAATGGAAACAATGATCATACAGTTAAGAAAAATATGACAAGTAGGAAAAGAGAACAGGTCTGCTGGGAAAGAGAAGGCTTATGTTTGAGCTGCTACGTGACAAAAGAATAAAAGATTGCCAAAATCATGGGACAACAAATAGGAGGAAACATTCTAAGCCAGAGGTAAAATAAAAGCAAAAGTACAAATGCGTGAGTGAACATGCCCTGTGCATACAGACATCCTTTATTATGTCTTCAAGAAACCCGGAAGAGGCTATGCTACACTTGGTGGCCAAAAGTGTCAGGAGTAGTGCAGTAAGTAGCCTGAGAGAAAAGGAGACACACAGAGGTGAGCTCTTCCTTAGATAAACCTACATCCTAGCTGACAGCATCTTATACGTACCTTCAAAAAGTTCTGCTCAGAGTAAACATAAATAGGAACGGAATATGTCTACCTAAGTTTTAAAAAAGAAGAAGAAGAAGAAACCACATCTTTAGAGGATGATTAGTTACAGCCTATGAGTAATAAAGGCAGCTCTGCAGGTCTCCTACCTGCTGGAATGAAAGGGGCTGCCGAATTTCATGGCCTGGCTCACCCATGGACTGCCCATGTGTTAAACGCTCCTGTCAGCAGAGGGAGCAGAGGAGGTTTCTGAGCTTTCAACTGTGGGCCAGAATGGAAACCAACCATGATGCTCAGTGTTTGCTTACTGAAGTCCCTTGGCATGTCACCCACAGAGATAAGTCACTCTCAAATTAAGGGTTTGATATAAGTCATCACATTTGAATCCATCCCACTTCCTTTAAAATTTCAATAGCAAAGTCTTATAATCAGAACAAGTATCAAAATAAAGACACCTCTTCCTCAATATAGACAAAGAGCAGGCATTTTTCCTTGAATATAAACTAAACAAAACAAAAAACAAAAACTAAATATTGCACTACCAGATAGGAGTACAAATTATAAATTAAACTACACATTCTAGAAAGCTACAGGCATAAGTTCTTAGACTTGGAAGGTTTGCAAATGTATGATGTCTCCAACTAAATGTAGAAAGAATGAGGAAAGCTAAGAAATGGGATCTGATCTGATAAGCAGAGAGCAAGAGAAAGCCTAGTGGCATAAAATATATTTTACAATAATTACTTATTTGCAAGTACAAAAGTAATAAAATGAAAATGGATAATGCATACATACGTAGCTTTACCATCTCCAGCCAATTCCCTTCACAGCAACTGTCAAGCGTGTGACACTTAGGCCACGAAGGCAGATAGCTGATAGGGAGGCACACTTACTTTTTGGCAAATCCCCAGTGCTGGAGGCTGAAACCGTCCTGCTTCTGTCATGGGATGGACTGCTCTCCTCATGCTCGGTAAGTGGGGAATCCCCGGAAAGTGCAGAGCCACAAGCCACAGGTTCTAAGGGCCCAGAGAACAATGATGTGGAAAACTCTGGAAACTGTGACTCAGGAATTTTATGTCGTCCATTTGGCAATTCACCATTGAATTGTTCATAGGAGCTACTATATGTGTAATCACTTTCTGCATTTGGCTCATCAAGGTTATATTCCTCTGGATTTGGGCAATCTTCATCATCATCATCATCATCATCCAGCTGTGGTTCCAGGAGGAATGGGCCATTCTCAATATGGCCATTGGTTTTGGGTGACTCTATCCACGTAGGGTCTATGTTCACAAGTTCTTGTTCAACATCGTCTTCATCTTTCTCAGTGTTCTCTTTCTCGGTGTCTTCTTTCTCTTCCTGGTCCTCAGCTTCACCTTAAAAGGGTGATGAGTTAAGAATTAAAACTTGTTACCCTACCTAACACGGCGGAACGAGGTATTTATTTCATCCAACAGGAGACATTTCTGAATGTGCTTAACTTATGTACACTTCTTGACTTTCAGGGTAAAATCCTCAGGTTTTCAAAATCTTACTGTTCACTTACTAAATAACTAGCCTACTCTTATTTGAAAAAGTTAGGTTTTGGGAGAAAATTACTGTAATAGGTGCACTTCCATTTTTGCCCTCTTCTCTACAATCTTCAGAAAAGGTTTTGTACTGGATGCATTGCTATTAGGTAAACGGTTAATTACAAAATAAAGGACAATTATTAGCATGACAGACACATGCTGTTTCTCAGACATTTTCTCAGATATGTTTTAAAATCTTTTAAAATATTTCTGGCATACATTATACAAATGAACCACCAGACTCTTCTCCATATTCCCAAATGAGGAGTAAGACTCATTCTCTTATCTAAGAAGCAGCACAGTGTCTACTCTGTGATAACCTGGGGGGATGGGTGTCCCTATTAGTGAAGGCCTGGGCCCCTCCACAGCCCCTTCCCAGATGTCACTGACCATTGTCATGTGCAGTCTCTTCCTCAGCGGCCTCCTCTAATCCTGTTTTTAGTTTCACCTCTGGGCAGTAGTCATCATCTTGTTCATTGGAAGGTACAGTTGATGTGACATTTTCTTCTATGATTTTCCTTTCTGCTTCTCGCTCCAATTCTTCTATTTCCTGCAGGCGCTTTTCCAATAACTCAGCCTGCCTTTTCTGCTTCTTTTTTAGTTTTTTCTTTTTGTTTTTAGAAATTTTTCCTATCTACAACATGTAAGAAAATACTACAGGTCAGTTTGAATCTTTTTAAAACACTAGGCAACAGCGTTAAGTGCTGGCAGCATGGCAAATACCAACACGATATATTTTTTCAGGTTGTGCTCAATTAAAATCATATGTCTAGACATGAAATCCACCTGGGGGCTAGGGTGACAGTCAGCCCAGGAGGAAAAACAGTGCTAATATCAAATAATGGGACTGCTACTGGATCCTGCAGCTTAAATCCAATCTCTTTTTCATTTAAACTGTAAGAACTGAATATGTGTAATACCCCCTTACCTTTAAATAAGAAGCATCTCTTGCCAGTTTTATTTGCTGCTTCCTATATCCAAAGTAACAATATCCCTCTCCTTACTGTCTTACCCAGCTGTCTGACAAAAAAGAAATACCTGCCAAAACAGGTGTATTTCATTCACTGTTGGTCAACAGTTGGGTCTCACACACTGAACTGTTATCAACAGCCAGGGCTGCGTGAATGTAAAAACTGAGCATATGAAGTAAAGGAAAAAAAAGAAAAAGCCACAGTTTGAGTCTGTCTCCAACCAGAGCCATCTGAACTGGAACGTACTAGCAATGAGAGCCTCCAGTTTTCACAGAATCAGTAATCAGAACAAGCTGCTCGGGCCATGGGAAACTATGGGGGATGGTCCAGCTGGGCTGCTCGGCGGGCCGGGGTAATGACCACAGCTCCTGGCCTGGGATTCCCATTCCAAACCAACAGCTGTGGACAGCACTCTGAATTTCTGGACATTTCTTTTCAAATGCTTTTATAAAACTCTTGAACTTTCAGAGTTCATAAAGCTTTTTTAAAATCTGTAGGTGACTCATCAATTCAAGATATATACATTATGTCCTCTACTGGAACCAAACCAGGTTTAGGTCCATTGGGGTAGGATTTAATTACAGGCAGTTCGCTTCATTTAATTGGACTTAGTGTTTTGACAGGACCATAAAATAGATAATACTCTTTCATATTTAACTACTGGCTAAAAAAAAAATTAGAACAGCTTTAGAAAAAATAGGTGAATTAGAATCTAATCAGAAATCAGGTAAAGTGTTTTTAGACTAATCCCACTTTAAACTCTACCTCCATTGCCTCACATTTTATCGGGCTCAGCCAGCAGCACTCACGCAAGTATATGAGGAAAATAAAGATCCAACTTAGAACAGCTCTCACTGAACTCTAAATATCAGTTCAGCTTATCAAAACAGTAAGTCTTATATATTCAAGGATACACAGTATTTAAAATGTAAACTGTCTTTTACATTAATATACATTATAACATCTGTAATTGACAAAGGAACAACAACAAAAATTCCTCAAAACACTTAAATGAAAAATGACTGCAGAGAGGAACAGAAACTAATGTTATAACTTGTAAAGTTCAACAATAAACTGTTGCTTCTGACATGAAGATGAATATATACATATATGTGTAAGTACTTACAGGTTTTTGCTGTGGAGCCGTACTCACTAAAACAAAACAAAACGACTGTTTAGAAGAAAATTGATACATGTCTTAATGTAATTTAAATTGTAAAATTAAATAATTAGTGCCTTTTCATGACTATCCAACTTCAACAACCGTTTAATATCAGAGCTTCTGAGTCATACAGCTCTAAAGAATGTTTAGTAGTCAACTCAAATGATTGGCTCTTTAAAAGCAAAGCAGCAGTTGTCCAATGTGGAGCCATTTCTCTTATTTATCTAAAATTAAATACCCATTCATTTCAAAAACACCCAACCCCAAAGCACAGACTATTAAGAAAATGGAGACGAGTTCACAAACGAACAGTCATCAAACCAAATTTGTTTTATAAAACAATGAACACTTCGGAATATGCACATTGAGCAAGTTTATACAACTAAAGTAAATCAAATACTGCAGTAAACAATTCGAGAAATCAAATGACCAGACCTTGCCAACCTCAAAAGCTTGGCAGACTATGGTTCCATGATCTAAAAATCACCCTGATGGTAAAAAACAAGATTCAGAGGCACTGCATCTCCAGAAACACCCAGTCAGTCTTGGAGCTGTAGCCCTTCAGTGTATACACTTGCCTGACGACAGACTAGGGCACAGATGTTGGTATAGAGAGAGAACACAGTCCACACTTCACTGACACTGAGTATTTCATTACACTAGGAGAAAACTAGACATAAAACTGTACACCAATACCCAAGTCACGTGGTATTCTTCTCCCAACTCTGAGTCTTCTGTAACTGATTCCGAATATACCAGTTAAGCTCAGACTGAGGTAGCTATGCTAACTGAAGACTAGGAAGCATTCTAACAAACCTGAAGCTAGAGAAAACTTATGCTGACTACAGGTCTGCTACATGAAACCTGGTTCTATATACTCCTTTGCAGGGTAGTGGACAACACAGAAAAATGTTCAAAAATAGATGAAGCTTTGGCAGGTAAGAATTTAAGTGGCCTTTTAAGAGAGAACAAAGTTAAGTAATTCAAATATAAAGTATAATTTAATTGGGGCATCTTCTCAAGAAAAAAGGTCTAGTTATTTCTAGCAATCAGGCACTTAGAAAATTCCTTATATGAACACGTTTGCCTCAGCTGTCTTTCATATGCAACTTACAAGGCTCTCAACATTCCCAAACTGACTGAAACAAAGTTGGCTCACCTGCAGACCCTGAAGGAGGAGGAGCACCTGCTTTCTGCCACTCAGTGGCCTCAGCCGCCATTCTCCTCACATATGCATCATCCACACACATCAAGATGTTTTCTGGCTTTATATCAGTATGAATGATCTTGCACTTACTGTGTAGATAATCTAACCCCTGTAGCACCTGGTCATAGTAAAATCAAGAGAGAAGATGAGTTATTAATACCTCCATTATTCAACATTAAACTTGTAAAATAAATAATGTTATCACAAGGCACAAAATTCAATAGACAGAAAAGGATGTTTAGTAAATATCTTCCTCCCTCTCCACCCCGTCCTCCCATAGGAATGCAGTTCTTTCCCACAGGCAACCAATGAGTATAACTCCAGAGGTAATTTATGCTCATGGAACAAATGCTTCTATAGAGATCCTTTTAAAGTAATTTTATTGAGATGTAAATTACATACCATGCAATTCACCCTTGTAAGTGTATAACTCGGTGGTATTTACACATGCAACCATTAGCCAAAAGAGCAGCACTGTACTCATGAGCAGTCACTTCTCCATCTCCTTCAAACTCCACCAGCCCTAAGCAACCACTGGTCTACTTTCTGACTCTGGACATTTTCTATAAATAGAATCACACTAATAATAAAATGCAATCTTCTGTAACTGGTATAATGTTTCAAGGTTCATTCATGTGTAGATATATCAATACTTCATTCTTTTTAATTGTCAAATAATGTTCCACATTTTGTTTAGCTAATCACTTGATAGACATTTGAGTGTTTTCCACTTAGCGGCTATTATAAATAATACTGCCATGAACATTCATGTTCAAGTTTCTGTGTGAATCTATGTTTTTTTTTTTTTTCTTGGGTATATACCTATGAGAGCAACTGTGGGGTCATAAGGTAACTCTATGTTTAGCTCCTTTTTGGACTACCATCCTGCTTTACACAGTGGCTGCTCCACTTCACAGTCCCACCAGCCATGTATGAAAGTTCCAATTTCTTCATCATAGCCAATGCTTATTGTTCTTTTTTATTTCAGTGACTCTAGTGGGTATGAAGGGTATATCTCATTGATCTGCATTTCCACAGTGACTAAACTATGCATACACTGCAGAAAAAAAGGCCTAAATTTTTCTGGACTTATTTCCATTAATAAGGAATTTAGTTCTTTTCAGATCATGTTCCTATAGATTATAAATTGTACATGTTTAATAAATATTAGCATTTAACAAATGTCATTCAAACATTTTAAGTTACTTAAGGGACTTGTCCACAAAAGAAACTAAGAAAAAGACAAGCAGAAGATATATAATATCAACCAACTGTGGAAAGTTATCAACAAAAATCCAATGTTTCTCTGTCTACCTTGAGTATCTGGCTAAACCTTATCAGACGGTACAGCATCAGAAAGTAAGAAAACAGAGGTTTTAGAAGAAAAATGAAAACAGAAAGACCTCTCTCTCAAACAGGGTGAAAATCTCTCATCAATAATAACTTTTCCTAGGAAGTATTTTCACATGACTGCATTGACTAATATCAATCAATGATATTAGGCCTATCATTGGCCACACACTGGTCTAGGTATTTAACACATAGCAGTATACAGAGTTCCCTGTCTTTATGGGGTGTATATGGTCCTGGTGTCTTCACAGAACTTACTGTTTCATGCTGGGGAAGGAGAGAAGGGACTGGCCAAAAAGAAACCAAGCTGAATCACGGGCACAGCAAATACAATTTAACACATGGCTGAGTCCCTAGCAAGCAGTACCAGTAAATGTCAGCACTTTTCCTAAGGATTTTCCCACCACCATCTTATCCATAAGCGCCTGTATCTTTCCACCCTAGGACTTTCACTGTTCTTAGGTTGTTTTACTGTGAGGAGGCCGCACAGGTAACAGGTCATGTGATTCACCATCCAAATGTGTTAATATGAGTTCCCAATAACAATGAGGCACTTGAGACAAGCAAAGTGTTCTCAGCAAGAATTTAAGATTCCAGATTTTTTAAATATTGGCTGTTGCACTCAACTGGATTAACGTTCCTCAAGAAGCAGAGATTATAATGTCTATGAACACAAGCAAAAAGACTTCACCACTGGGAATCCAAATCATTAAAGGAAAAGAAACAGCTAAGAGATGTAGATTGAACCACAACCTTGAGACTCAACACTATTCTTAAACTGTTGCTCAATCATTCATTCACTGGGCAAGGCACTCTGAAGCTGTCTGAGCTTCCATTTTAATATCTATAAAAAAGGGGGAAATGTACCTATTAAAAATAATCTGTGGAAAATACAAAAACAAGGTCTAACTCATAGAAAGCTCAAATTAAGGGGTAAAACTGAACTAAGCCAGAAGACTTGTACTGATATTGACTAAATAATTATGATTTTCCTAAGTTACTTATTAAACCTCTCCAGTCTCATTTCTTCCATCTCTCATGTGAATAGGTTCTACTTGATAACTTTGGTGGTACATCCCAGCAATAAAAGTCCATAATCTGATTCCGTAATTTCTATTAATTCTATACTATTTTTTCTAAATTAAAAAAAAAAAAAACCTCTAGCTGTAACCTAAGAAGAATGGTTTTATTTTCAAAAATATCATTTCTGTTCTCAGTCAGTGTGTTTTAAAGCAATCAAGCACCCCAGAACCCAGGTTCAAACAATAATGGTGGGCAATCATAAAGCAATTTCTGAATTATAATGATGCAAAAAAAAAAAATCAATGACTCAAATTTCATGTTCAAGGACAGATCTTCCCTTGAAAATTCTGATAAACAGTTAAAAGGAGCTTTTACTAATTTCTCTCCTATTGTATTCATTTGTCAAATCATAGTATATCTGTCTTGCTCAACACTATTCTTAAACTGTTGAAAACATACCTGGCCTCATCAGCAGGAGGCAGCAGAGGCTGTAGAAACCCTTTGGCTGCCATCTGTTCAAATCTACAGCTGTCACAAAAGCTGAGATCAGTCTAACCACATATGGGCCAGGGACAGGGCTGCATCCACTCAAAGGAGCCAAACACACCCTCCCAGAGCAAGGGCCAGTTTCCTCCATGGGAGACAGACCTGCAGGTCAGCAGCGGCGCAGAAGCAAAGGCAGAGCCCAGGGCTGGGAGTGAGAAGCTCTGGCTCTTCGTCAGGAAACTAGCAGCCACGTCTCAGAGCAAGTCCTTTCCCTCAAATTCAGCTATGAAATAAGGGGCCCAGTCAAGATGGCCCCTAAGATTACTCCCTATACACCTGGGGACCATGTCCGAATGTTAACAACACAAGTCTGCTCCTTTCTACCACAGATTGCTAGAAACAGGTCGTGTAATCTTGCAGATGATAAGGGGAAGAGTAAATTGAGAGTAATGTGGTGACTTGTCTGGAAGGCATCTCCCTGGCTCTGCTCACCACCCACAGTGATGCTTCCACGAAAATCTTAAAAGGCAAAGAGAAACAGAATGAGAGCAAGTTGCCAAACTATTTTTTGGCTCGTCACAACATGGGGATCCTCTTCCTCACCCCTTCCTGAACAAAGGACAAGGGCGCAGAGACTTGGCCTGCCTCTCTTTCTGTGAGTAAAGGCTTCCTAATACAGCACCAAGGGATACCCCGCTGGCAGCTAGGTAAGCTGGCAGAGCAGAGCGAGCTGGCCCTTAGCAGGGCCGCTTCACTCAAGTACTGATTCCTCTGGATGTGGGGGAGACGCCAGAGCAGCCCTCCTGGAGCTGAGAGATATCCTTCCTAGGAAAGCTAAAGCTCTCACTGGATTTCTCTTCCTTACTAAGACAGACATGAGGAAAATCCTACAAGCTGCTTCTGAAACATGTGACAAACTGAATGGAGAAGTGCAGGAAATACGTGCTACAATAAGAGAGGACAAGAATGAGATACTCAGACAAAAGTTTCAGTGGACGCTGTCCTCATTGCCCTTGTCCTGAAATAGCCCTCTGCTCCTTGCTTCTTCTAACACCGACTGGTGAGAGGTAATGATAAATCCCAGCAGCTGTACTTCTGAGTGTAGTCAGGATGAAAGATAAATCCACGTGCCCAGCATGCAGACTGCGGAGTAATGAGTGGGGGGAAAGGCTTAACTCTTAAAAGGGAGCGACTTCACCATATTTCTCAGTTGAGGACCCAATATTTCAAGGAGAATTCCAAGTTAGCATAGAATCCCACACTGAACAAGTCCAAGAATATAAATATGCTTACCAATTTAAAATTTATCTTCTGAGCTAAAATTCAACAATACTGACTTGATCAGAATGAGTTCACTGATGATTAGGACCAGTGAAATAATTAAAATGGTAAATGCTAAGTACAGATAAAACGGATAAAATCTGTGACAGCAGCTGAGTCAACCTGCAAGGCAGGACCACAGCTCTTGGTATGCCTGCAGTCTCCACCACCCCACAGAAGGTGGGTTTGAAAAAGCATTTCATTTTAAGTCTCCCTAACTTACATATTGCAGCACATGTGATAAATTACAAATTACTTGTTCAAACCTAATGGTTGTAATTGTAAACAATCTAATTTTCAGCTCTACTATTAAGGAAAACCACTTATTACACACAGGGACATGAAAGCACACTTTTCACAAGACATGCTAGAATTTAAAATGCTCCCAAATCTTTCAATGTAGACATCTCACACTAGCCTGCAGTTGAGAGCATGGCATCCAAAGTTATGCCTCTTAGAGTCAAGTCTTGGTTCCTCTACCACAGTAACTGTGGGACCGGAGGAAGTTTTTATCTTCCTTGTGCAAGGCCTTTTGTAGGGTGGAGATAATAATGTCCCTGGCCTTGTAAGGCTGTGGTGAGGACTAGAGTGTATGACACAATTGAAGCACTTACAACAGTGAGCACCTAAAAGATCAAAATAAATGTGACAATCATGTTACCAAAAAATAATAACTAAAAATCAGCTACCCTTACATAAAAAGTCAAAGCTATGTTTAAAGAACAGCAAAGGTTTTTAAAAAAAACTATCACGTGTGGACCATCTTTAATGTACCACAAATACCAAATACTGCCAACACCAGTACCATTTTTCTTCTTTTGACTTCAAAAATAAAAGCTAGACATAAAATAGATCTCAATAAAGCTGATTTGAAAAGGAAAAAGAAAGAAAGTAAGATTTGGGGCAAATAAGTAGACAGCCACGAGACTCCATGCTTGAGGCCAGAGAAGCAGCCTGGCGGGAGTGGGGGCAGGGGCGGGGTTGCAGTGCACTGCACATGGTGAGCTCTCCACCATCCCTAGAAGTGACCAGGATGGCTGTCCTCCAACCCTGCACAAGGTCACCACATCTACACAAGGACAGCTAAGAACTTATCAAAGGGTTAACAGTAAGTGTAGAGGAAACCCTGAAAAAAAGCAGCTGATAAAATTATGTCATTACTTTTAGAAAATAAGAAAGTGATAACATTTACCTACATCAAATCACAGGTCAACCATTCTGTAAAATCAGAATAAGAGGGGCATACACATTTCTTCATTTAAGAAAAGATAACTTATAAAAAACATTTTCTGACCACTTACTAGAAGAAGGAAACAAGGAAGAGATGTGGAACTTACAGCGCGTGTCTCTACCTCGGAGATGCGCATAATGCAGCGGGAGACAGGATGGCCACTGGGTGCTCACCGCTCATCTGTGTGCTTTACCCCTAGTCCTCTGAATTAATCTCCACAAGAGAGCCACGACTTATGTATAATCATCTCAATTTTACAAATAAGGAAACAAACTCACAGAGGCTAAGTAACTTGATCATTGAGGTCACAAAACAATGCCAAAGTCAGAATTTGAAATTAAGTCTATTGCCAAGGCGTGTCCCACTGCAATTTCCTCTATACCAGTGGTTCTCAATAGAAGGAAATTTTGCCTCCTCGGGGCCATCTGACAAAGTTCATAACTGGGGTGGTGGTGGCTGACACCAGTGGGCAGAAGCCAGCGATGCAACCTAACACCCCGCAATCCTGCGCAGGAGGAGCACTACAAGAAAGGATCATGCAGTCCAAATGTCAGCCCAGCACCAGGACCGAGAGGCTCTGGCTTACAAAAGACCCCGCAGCCATTAAGGAAAGGAGCAAATGCAGGCCCCAGGCACCCTGAGGAGAAAAGAAATTCCTTCTTTAATTGGAGGAGTATGAGAAGCCTTCATCACAGAAGCAGTGTTTTGCTTGAGTCTTTAAAAACATGGGTAGAAAAGAAAGGATGGTGTTTCCAGCAGCCTGGGACAAAAGAAATGATCACAGATGTGGAGCTTAAAAATGGCACTGTGAGAATTTTATCTAAAATAGCCACAAAATGAAACCAGTAAAAATTTGTGAATAAAATTTCTGGTAAATAGGCACATGTTTATAAATGCTTAGGATATCTTTGCATATTCATAAGAAATTAGTAAGTTGGTTGACTCCAGGAGGAAAATTGGGTGCCTGAAGGACATGTATTTTACAACACTCACGTGTATTACATATTTTAAAAGATTAATTAATGAGAGAAAATTTACCTGCCTAGAGATAGGAGCTGAATCAGAGTCTGTAAGGGGAAATCTGGGCTGACACTAGACGGCAGAAGACCTTAAACAGGTTCATAAGGAGAACAGTACTTTAACTCTCAGTGGACACAGACCAAGAACAATTCTAAAGATGTGATGTGTGTGCGGCCTGGCAAAATGGTAAAAGCATGAGCTCGAAAGCCAGACTATCTGGGTTTGAATTCCTGCTCCACCATGTCCTACTTTTTAAGTTACTTCCTGACTAGGAACAAGTTACTTAACCTCAGTTATGCCTCAGTTCCACTTCCATAAAATCAGGAGAGTAAAAACACCTATGTCATGGAGTTATTGTGAGGATTCAATTAATTAAAATTTGCAAATGAATCAGAACTGTGCCTCGCACACAGGAAGCACTGAACAAAATATTTATAATTATTAATAATAGTATCCCTTTACGTCATAACGATAACCTAGTAAGGAAGCTATCTTATTCTTTTATTTATGGTGAAATTGTGGCCCAAGGAGGTTAAGTAACCTGGCTGAAGTCCTTTAACTAAAATAGGGTGTATATGGCAATCAAACCCAAGCTCTTTATCATGCCATATACTGCTTCATAAAAGCCGACAATGTTAAACTTCAGAAAACAGGCAATGAAAAGCCATTAAAAGTTTGTAAGTGGGGATTATGAATCATTAAAATGAAGTTTCACTTAGTAAGGTAACTGCCAAGGGAAAGAAGAATAAACTGGAATAAGGAAATAGGCAATGGGCTGGACTCTGGAAAAGCAGAGAGAAGGCTATGCTATGATGGTGCTGGAAATGGAAAGAACATCAAGAGTAAAAGACCCACACAGAACAGGAGGAAGTCAAAGGCTTAAGTAACTAGGGAAGTATGGCAAATAACAAAGCCATGGGGCTGACTGAAATTTGGTCAGCTGTACCTGACTTTGAAGGTGAAGGAGGACACGTGAAAGGAATATTAGAAAGCTGGTCCTATCTTGTCTTGTTGTGGGAAGGGATATAATTGTGTAGGTCTAGTAATAAAGGATCTTCTCAGTACTACCTAAGAGTCAATACTAAAGCTACAGACTGCATCAGAGGGAATAAAAGGAAATTCAGGTACAAAAATTATTAACTGGGGATATATAACAATCTATTATTTTGAAAGTAAAAAGATTAGGGAGAAAAAATATACAGATTTCATGACAATATTTTTCTTAAATAAAATTAAAGATGGGTTCACATTGAAACAAAACTTCTCCTCACAATATCTACAAGAATTAAGTGCAGATGATGTAAAATCAAAATTTCATCTTTAAATTTTTCCAGAACAATAAAATACCACAAGAACTCTAAGTCTCCAAAGCATAATATATGTAAATCACAGTGAGGATAATACAGTCACTAAGTCATTTCCTCATTAAGCAAATATGCATTAAAGTTGCATTAAACTCCAAAATTTTCATCTTTAGATTTATAAACTCTTTCAGTGCTAAGAAAGGCTAGATTTTGTTTTCCCATTCTGAAATACAAAATAAGTATCAATGGTTTATCTGCTAATCCACCTACTTACACACTGCTACCATGCCTGAGTTGTGGTGACATGGTCAGTCACCTATGTCAGCAGCAGACATCTTTGAAAATACAGGGTTCAGGGGAATATAGAACGTGTATGAAGAATATGCAAAAATTCTAAAATTATTTACTTTTTCTTAGAATATATAAATCTTTTAATATTTTCAGGATTTATCAGAGCTAATTAAGAATCTATTTCAGAGTTTTAACAAGATATTTTTAGTCTATAGAACTGCCACTAAATATAGTTACAAATATTGAAGTGTCACTTGGGGATCGAGTAACTCCAATTAACATACTAATTTCCCCCCTCACCACGTATCTTCTACATTAAAGGGAAAGTACTGTTTTCTTCATGTGTGATATTAGCCACGTTAAAATAAATTAAAATGCTACTCTCTAAAATCTAAAAAGGAACAGACATATTATTAAACAAAAGCTAGCCAAAAATCTATACTAGACACATGCACACCTAACATAAGACTATGTATAAGTATAGTATTGCACTGTATAAGCCAATATAAGCCAATACAAAGAGCCCTTCTCTTTCCAGCCCTTCCCAAGTAACATCTATAATATTAGAAGAGAAGCTGCAAATCTGCACTACAAAAGGACAAAGATAAATGAAGAGGTGAATACGCAGGCTGACTAAACAAAGCTACCTACACATAATTTCAAAAGCAAAATCTATCATGCTTTCACTAAACAAATTTTAGCTTGAAATTTTTTATAAAATGAGTTTAAAAGCCTACTCATATGCATGTATGCAAATATTATATACAATTGTTAGGAAGGTTCTTTTTCGAGGTCCCTATCTCTTGAATTCACAATTCTTCAATTGGGAATAATTCCCTCATTCTTTTTCTGTTTAAGACTTCTGCACCAACGTCTATATTTCAGGTCAACCTCAGGGAAATCTAGCTCAGGATCTGGACCTAGGGACAACAGAAGGGCTTCAAACCACCTAGTGCTCTTCTCAAGCAAACCAAGCAATCCCCCGATATATTACTTACTCTGAAGAATTATCCATAGTAATTATCATTATATCACAATAGGTAATCCAGAATAAATCATATCTACAGCTTTCCTAATTTAGGCTGCAAAGGCAATGAGTGGAATACAGACTTGATATATTCCATGCAAAAAGCTGAATCTGGTAAACATTTCTAATTCGAAAGAGATCTTCCATATATGTATACTTTCATTCTATAAATACTTGCTAGAGCATCTGTCACCAAACTAGACCCTAGCTGAACATTTTCTTTAGTCAAGATAACTCAATGAAGCACAAATCTAATACAATAATCTCTACATAATAAACATTCCTTAAATTATCTTTTATTTTATTTTAGTCTTTATTCCAGATACTTAGAAAAAGCAAATAAACACAATAAATAATCTATTTCTTCTGAATTATTTTCTAAAGGACTAAGTGGGACATTTTATAATAATATTAGGTAAAACAATTTTTCATTATATAATACCACTACCTTAAAAAGATCAAAAGAAATGTATGCCTGAAATTTACATTGCTCCCTTTACAAAACAGAATTATCATATCATTAACTATAAAACTGATGTAACAAGTTCAAAATGTTATGCAATATTATATATGTATATATTTTTAAAACCAGAATTATATATATGTACTAAAATATATGTATGTACGTGTATGTATTTTAAAAAAAGAACAGACAGGAATTCGTGTCGAAAGCCCAGCCAGTTAGGTATTAAGGTGTGGGGGGCTGCCCTTGTGAGCCTTACCTGTCGAATGATACTCTTCACACAACGAACTGGAAGGCCTTGATAGTTCGACTTGATGATCCACTTGAGGAGATGGTGGCCAAGCACTTCAAAGACCATGCAGACATCTGGGACGTGGTTAAGAATCATTTGTAGACACATTTCCTAGACTGATGCAATTACTAAAAGCAGCATCAATACGGCATTTGGCAAAACATTCCTTCATAAAATGTGACATTAATACTATCTATAACAACAAAAGTAATCATTTAATATTTCTCACCTAAATAAAACAATCTAACATTTACTAAATACTTATTATTATGTGTCATATATTATTTAACGTGTACTTGTAACAACCATAGGAAATTACATACTTATCCCCACAAAGAAACAGGAGTAAACTTCAGAGAGTTTAAAGAACAATCCTGCATTACAGTTGAAGAGTGGCAGTGATAACTCAATCCCACACTTAGCCTTAATAAAAATGAGCAACACCAGGAACCTCACAGAAATTGATGAGAAAAAAAAATAGAGAACTCCCCTCTCTTAAGTGTCCTGCCTGTCTGCCTAAATTTTTATTCCACAGGTCACTAAAAAACATTTTTTATGTGTTTTAAATTTATCAAACGCAATGAAGACATTTAATCTTTCCTTCAATAAGATCTTTCATTGTGTAACTAGATCAATTTTAATACAGTTTTAAAGAATGTATGATCACAATATAAGATATGGCATTTAAGAACAGCCTATAATAAAATCTCAGGAATCTGTTTTGTTTTGTTTTGTTTTTTAATAGAAATTCTACTCCACCATTGACACTCCAGAACTATGGCCCATAATACAAATATATGTGTCATTCTTACAGGAAGATTTTAAATGGCTCTGAAATCTGAGAATATCTGATTCATCACTGGAGGCCTATAAATAGGTTAATATAGAAGATTAGTTGATTTACTACTTTTCACAATATCTGTATCTACATCACAGTAACTACTGCTTTAAATATTTTTAATAAAAATATTTCTACAATGTTGGAGGACACATGAACTACAAATTTATTCATAGATAATCTAAGACCAGAAATTTCTTACTATTTACCAGGCTCACTGCAAAAACTGGCAGTGAGTAACAGACATACAGCTGAAGCCCAAGATTTCTATGTGATGAAACCATGTCTTCTCAAATCACTGACAAATCTAGACTATGATGGTTTAAGAGCATGTTATTTAACAGTAAAAATAGGCACTAGAATGTATATATGTTAAACACACACACACACATTTACCTACAAATTATGTGGTTTCTCCAAAGAAACCATCTCCCTGTGAGCTGTCTCAGGAACTGCCTTGCAGATCTGATGCAAAGCACAGGGGCTTGCCCTGCCTGCCCATAAACAAACAGGCTCCTAGGGAGAGCAGGAGCAGAAAAGGACAAGCTCTATCTTTCCATCTATCAAAAAAGAGAAAAATGCACCCACCAATTAGGAGAAATTATATTGAGACAAAGGGCGAGGTGACATCAGCAGTTATTGGTACTTGCTAGTACTCTCAAGTCCAGTCTCTAAAAGAAATACAGGCATAGTTCATATTATTGCACTTCACATGTTGTTTTTTAACAAATTTAAAGCAAGGCTCTTCTTCTACAAACAAAAAGATTATGACATGCTTCAGTTCCAGTGTTCTGAAACTGAACCCACAATATCTCCAAGGTATGCCTAATAAAAATCTCAAATACATAGGGTGTGAGAGGAATGCTTCCCTAACGGATTAAGACTTAGCAGATGCTGAAACAGGATATCATTCTTGGATTTAAACTGGAAGACAGTTTTGTCCTCAGGCTTTTGGAGCTTGAGCAGGTAAAATATCAAAAAAAAAAAAAAAAAAAAAAACCGCTGGATCTGTTCCCAAAACGATATAAAGGAAACAGCTAAAGACCAGGAAGAAGACCCTGGCTCTTGACACATTGCTGACACTCATCAATCACCAGGGTTCTGAATAAGTAATTCAACATCCCTGAACTTGCAAAATAAAGGTACAGCAGACACTCCCTTATCCGAGAAAGATATGTTCCAAAATACCTTGTGGATGTCTGAAACCGCAAATATTACTGAACCCTATGTATACTTTGTTTTTTCCTATACATTCATACCTATGATGAAATTTAAAAATTAGGCACAGTAAGAGGTTAACAATAACTAATGATAAAATAGAACAATTTTAACAATATACTGTAATAAATGATCTCTCTCAAAATACCTTATTGTACTGTACTCACCCCTCCATTTTGTAATATAACAAAATGCCTACAGGATGAAATACAACAAGGGAAATGACATAGCGTTAGGCTACTGTAAGGGTTACTTGAATACAAGCACTACTTGCCCATTAAGTCACTCAGTAGCTGTCTCAGTTATCAGTAGCTGTCTGAGACAGCTACTAAGTGACTAACAAGCAAAAAGTGTACACAGCACGCATAGGCTAGACAAAAAAATGATTCACGTCCTGGCCAAGACAGAGCAGGAAGGTGTGAGATTTCATCATGCTATTCAAAATGGTGTTCAATGTATAACTTATGAATTATTTCTGGGATTTTCCATTTAAGATTTCCAGACCATGGATAACTGAAACTGCAGAAAGCAAAATCATGGAAGTGCGGGGAGATGCTCTATTACCTCCATCAGGCAAACAAGGAGCTATCTTAGAGGATCCGATATGAAAATACTGTAAAGAGCATTCTGGATATACAAATATTTTCTCCTCTCCATCTGCTATCAGCTGGAACCTCTACTTCCTGGATTACTGGGCATTCGCTGATCCCCTGTGGCTACCCTCAACCAACACTCGAAGCAAAGGGAAGGTGAAGACCACAGCTGCTTTCCACAACATCCAGTCCTTTCCACCTGAGCTTCCCCGCCCCCAAAACTAACAAGAATACAAACAACTCACCAGCAGCCCAGTCAAAAGTGATATTCTCAAAAGAGAATGGAAAATAAGGCATAATGTACCTTTGCTCTATCTTCTTGCTAGACACATTTCTCTTCCAATAGGACCTAGAATTAAAACGAAGCCTTCTCTAGTTAAAAAGCAAAAGAAACAGCTAACTAAGAAACTTTCAACTTTCAAGAATCATTAATTCCAGAGATAACTTCTTTATGAAAAAGCAAAGCAAATACTCTGTATGACACTCTAATGAAAAAGAAAAAAAAATTGAACGATTTAACTATTAAACAACTAAAATAAGTTGATACAGACAAGAGAAAAAGATACTAGGAGAAAATAATCTTGTTAATTGAAACACGATTCAAAACATTTCCTAAAAAGTCATTTTTCCATTATAAAGAAAATCTGTATCGAATAGGAAAATTATCTTTGTTTGATGAGTTTCATTAATTTTTAAATCCATATTATTTTCAAAAGATGCATACTAACATTTGTAGAAGAAAAAACAGGACATCTGAAGTTTGTTTTAAAATAATACAGCAACCAGATACGGGTAAATGATGCAACTGTGGTCAGACCTTAATAATTATTGAATCTGGGTTACAGATTTATAGATATTCACTGTATTACATTCTCCAATTTTATGTATGTTGCAAAGTTTATATTATAAATGTTTTTAAAGAACAATGAAGGTTTCCTTCCATTAAGCACTGGCTTCTGTGAGATTTACCAACCACTACAGAAAATGTATCACTTTAGTTTTTCCAAGCTCTTCCAAAGAAGATAAACTGGGAGCAAACAACACAAACCAACACACTTCCATATTCACCTGGTAGAAAAACGATGCTCTGCAAGACTGAGTGCAACTCTGCCATGCTGACGTTAGCAAAGCATTTTGCCTTTAATTGCCTCAACCTTATGCTAATCCTTGTGCATAAATTCCTTAAAGTTTGAAGTAAAAAAAAAAAAAAACTGTTGAGATATGCTTCCAATTACTACTGCAAGAATAAACTTCACTGGAATAAAAAAAGATTAATAATTAATTCTATGCCAAAATCAAGTTAAAAAAGTAATTTTATAAGATGCTACCACATGAAAAACCCCAAAAGGCCCTTGCAGAGAATTCCAGGCATACCACTTATAATACTCTGTGATAACACTAGAGACTCTATGTGGAGAATGATACAGCATACAGAAGTTATGCAGTCTTAAAATGTTTCCATTTTTCCAAAGCAAAAAGAAAAATTACAGTATAATTCAGCCATTAGGAAGCAACAGAACTGTCAGAAAGGATACGTATTCCATTCATGCCTGAAATCTTGAAGTCATCGATTAGCTGCACTACCATGTCTTTATTTGGGTCACTGGGATCACTTTCTCTAACCTATGGAAAGAAAAATGAATCAAGAACAGAGGCATTTAAAACTGAAAGTCACTTCCACTAGACCAACCAAAACTTTTAATAAAAGTTGATGTCGTTAAAAATAAGATTTGATATTTTAACTTACATAAAATAAATTCAATTGTGATTTAGTAAAACCCCAAAAAATCCCTTTGTAAAATTTTAAGTTGTTAATTTTTCTAATAATCATTCACATTTTGCCATACTTACACATTTAAGCAATTTTATTTCATCCAAGGCTGTCTCCGTATAATGCTGGGCACTTTTCACAACTTTCATTGCAACAAATCTTTTCCCCCTTAAAAAAAAAAAATGCATATTTTTTAATCTTATCAGCAAAGGTGACCATTATAATGAGATATGTACAATAAATAGAAACTTTTAATAAGTTTTCCTTTAAAACAGTGCTTTTCAAATTGTGAAGCAATAATTAAGCAGTGGGTTTATGGGTCAAAACGATCTTTTTTGTGTTTCTGGGGTTTTTTTTCCTGACAAAATAATATAGACTAGAAAATGTCACTCATCAACATAGAATAAGGGTAAGAATTAGCTTGTAACACTGGTGCTTCAGTAGACACATACACACACACACAACACACATATTTGTTGTACCAGGTAGCAGTAGTGTTTCATACTATAGGTCATAGCTTTAAAAAAAAAAGTCAAAAACCTCTGATTTGAAAGGCCTATATGTTATTATTTTATATTTGAAATGTTTTTCTGATAATGATAAATTATTAGGAAAAAATATTGCCCCAGTATAATGTAATTTGAATTAACAAGCCTCAGATATAAAAGCAGAAGAAAGTGTTTTAAGATAAAAGGAAAATAAACTTCAAACTGAGAGGAGGAAATGTATAGCTACGTGAGGCAGGCCTGCGCTAACAAGCACTTTACATGCCACAACAGAAACAGTGTGCCCCTCAGTCGTACCTTCTCCAAAATACAGACATTGAAGTCGGCCAGGAATCAAATGTGCAAATGACAAAGAGCACTTACTGCATGTCCCAGCACAGCCAAACAGTAGAGAAGTGTCCCCATCCGAGCTTCCTAATAACATGATACCGGCCATTGAAGAGGTCTCCAATTTTCACTGGATGGTAGCCACCTTTAATTTAAAAAAGTATATATATATATATATATATATATATATATATAAAATAAATACTTTTTTCCTCTAGAAAAATAGTAATAGAATTTCATCTCTTCCTTTGTCAGTTCTTGATGCTATTAAATGAAGCTGTAAATTTTTAAAAAAAAAGATTTTTCAAGAACATATTTCATCAAAAGAAAAATTCCCCCCTATGACCCAGCAATTCCACTTCTGGGCATTTATCTAAAGAAAACCAAACACTAATTCAAAAAGTTTATATGCAACCCTGTGTTCACTGCAGTGCTGTTTACAACAGCCAAGATATGGAAGCAACCTGAATGCTCATCAACAGATATCTGGATAAAGAAGTGGTACATATATGCTATGGAATATTACTCAGACATAAAAAAAAAAAAAAAAAAAAAAAAACAAGAAATCTTACATCCAACAACATGGATGGACCTAGAGAGTATTATGCTAAGTGAAAAAAGTCTGACACAGAAAGACAAATACCATATAATTTTACTTATATGTGGAATCTAAAGAACAAAATAAACCAAACAGAAACAGAGTCAAAGATGCAGAGAAGAAACTGGTGAATGCCAGACTGAGGGAAGGGAGGGAACTAAGTGAAAAAGGTGAAGGATTTAAGAAGTACAAATTGGTATTTACAAAATGGTCACAGGGATGTGAAGTACAACACAGGGAATATAGTCAGTAATATTGTAATAAGTATGTATAGTGCCACGTGGGTACTAGATTAATTGGGGAATCACTTCATAAATTACATAAATATCAAACCACTATGCTGTACACCTGAAAGTAATATAAAATAATACTGAATGTCAACTCTTAATTGAAAAATAAAATTTTTTTTAAAAAAGGGAAAAAGAAAAATGTCCTCTGCCTTTCTATTAATGTAACTTAAAAAAGCAAGAAACCACCCAGCGTTCCATAACAATAATTTTAGGTTTTATATTTAAGTCTAGTTGTAAATAATATGTATATTAGCTCTTGAAATTTCCAAACAACATTTTTTTCTTCTAAGCTATAAATTTAATGAAAATTTTTTTGGGTCAGTACAATATAACTCACCAAAATAAAGGATGTGTACTCTGCCTAATTCTGCAAATTCTGCATACACTAACAGTTTATTATATAATGTATGACAATTTACCCTCCAACAAAGTTTTCTCCTCTTATTCTTCCACCAACCTCAAACTCCCATCTGAAAACAGGCTGAAGAAGGAACCCAATTAAGGTAGACTCCTGGGGGAGGATAAGGGTGCTTCAAACAGACATCTGGCCTAAAAAGTCCTTTGCTTTGCATTTCTAAATAAAATAAGCAGGCTACAAAGTAGTAGCATGTATAGTAACATTTTTGTGAAACACACAAGAAAAAGCCTAGGAGGATAAGCTATTAGCAACAAATATCTCTGGATCTAAAATTACTTTTATTCTTTTAATGTATATTTTATTCTTTTTATCTTTTTCTATTTCTTTCTGAAACAGTAACTTTTCTACTTTTTACTTTTTAGCATCTACTCCTCTTTATTGCAAAAATGTTTTTTTTTTCATTTTTTAAATCTAGAAAATTCTTACAAATCAAGAAAGACATGAGTAGTTTGTGCCTACTTTTGAGCAGCTCAAAGCAGGTGCAGGAAGTATCTAAACCACATCCTTCAATACATCTGTAACTCTCATAGGGCTAGGAGTAATACTTCAAGAAATACTATAAATATTTATGAATACTAAATTGTGTTGAATTAATGAAGCAAGAATTTGAGCAGACACTGAGTTCCTAAGATTCTTACCCTCATGCCACTGCACTTGCTTTTCCTGGATTTTAATACAGAAGTCTATAACAATTTTGGTTTTAACGTATGAGCTAAAAGGTAATAAATTAGAAATAAAATATAATAAATTGTTTAACGAATAGATGGGTGTTAACTATACTCATGGTTAATCATTTTGCAATAATACGTATGTGAAATCATTAAGCTGTATACCTTAAAACTTACAGTGTTGTATGTCAATTATATCTCAATAAAACTGGAAGAAAACATGGCTAATTACTTACTTAGAAGGCTAACTAAATTGAAAAAAACTGAGTTTACAATACAGTTTTAAACCATTAAAATTAACAATGAAAGAGAAGAAAACTTATTTTTAAATATTAATCAGGGGCAATGTGCTAGGTACATTATTTTCAAAACCATGTTCCATGAATGAAAGTAAATTAAAATATGTTGCAAACATTCCACAGGGGGAGCAGGGCAGGAGAAAGGAAGAGTGAAGTTCTGTCTGGGAAATGACAAGTTAAACAAAGCAAAGCAGATTTCTTGACCAAAGGGGTTCTGAGAGCCCAATGTCTTAACACGTAGTGGGAACCTCTGAGAGGAGAGTATGCTGCAAATTCCAGACATATCTGCTCAAGAAACCAATTCTTCAAAGAATCAGTCACATTTCACAGCACACTGATGTCTGTATCATTTCTTACAACCACTCTGCAGAGTACATGGTGTTATTTCTAAAATGATGACGTGGACATGGACACAGTTTCGGCGACAGTAAGTATAAGTGCAGGGCTGGAAAATGGGTCTGACTCCAAAGCCCATACTCTGTCCACTAGTAAGAAATGCACTCCATGTTTAACAACTGAGGACTGTTCGTTCGCCAATCAGCATTCAGGGTACACCTGATATCTTGGTTTTAAAAGTCCATTTACTACTTAACTGAGTATTATTGCTAACATTGAAGTCACTAAAGGTAAAAACAATTCAATTATGCATAAAGAAAAGAAACTATCACTATCGTATATTTCAGGCGTGGATTCTCAAACAGCCTGAGTGTATATTTGTGAGCAAAAATAGAAGAGCACTCTTTTTAGTGTAATCACTGCATAAATGCAGCTGACCTTTTCTCAAAGGGAGTATGAAAGTTGAATAAAAGAAATTATTAGTTTAGTCCAGTTATATCAGGAGCCCATAGGACAGCTAAGAATATCATGGCTAAAAACAGCCCAACTAAACAAGAAAGGGCATAAAAATAATTTTTAAGTACAAATATGAAAGCAACGGAAAGTCCTAAATGCTCTTGTATTCTGAAATTTTGACATGCACAATTTCAAATTTATATTTTACAATCCTTATTTATACTCTAATTCCCAGATCTCTACAGAAAATGACGGTCTCTTCTGACCAATTTTTCAATCTCTTCTCATAGAGCGGTAACTAACACTCTTCATGTCAGAAGGCTGGAAGATCTCTCTCAGAGCAGACCACACTAATGCACCCAAAACCAAGCGAATTAGAGTAAACAGACTCTCCAAAACTGTCAGAAAATTCTCCAGTTCCCTGAGATTAGCAAACAAGATGTGCCATCATGTTCTGTAATGAAGTCTAGCACACGAGGAAGCTCCTCTTGCTACTTCACCAGCAGGCCATACAGAATATAGGGTAACGGCTGTGCTGCACGTGGGCCCCGCTCAGGGCGTCAATCAGACTCCCAGAAAGAGTCAATCACTTGAAGACTACAACTTAGGGGTTTGGTTGATAGATCTGTACAACAATATTTATACTAATTAATATAAAAACCACGCATTTATCACCTAGACGTTTTCCTTTTATTCTTAAAAGGAAAAGTTAGATTGAATTACAAACACAAGAGAACAAGAATAGGTTAAGTAATCATTAAGTTCACTGCTCTGCTTTCTTTTCCAACTCCTTCTTCTCTAGCACACCAAAGAAAACTATAACTAAAGCTCCACCTATGCTATTAACAAGGCTCCAAAGAAGACAATTCTAAAACTATCCTCAGCTGTTTGGGGAGGATGTTGGTCAAAAATAAAGATGACTCTATTTTCTCTGCCTGGCAAAAAACAGGTTCAACTTGTAAGAGTGAATCCAAAGTTCAGAACTCTTATAGAATGTAGTCTACAAGGATTTGAAGCCAAGTATCTTCTACTAAAGATAGTATAAAGTCTTCATTTTTTT
Organism: Macroglossus sobrinus; assembly: GCA_004027375.1. Classification (NCBI taxonomy): domain Eukaryota; kingdom Metazoa; phylum Chordata; class Mammalia; order Chiroptera; family Pteropodidae; genus Macroglossus; species Macroglossus sobrinus. The sequence continues at coordinate 416,873 of PVKZ01000572.1, read as the reverse complement.
CACTGATCCTAGTTTCTCGGCCCTGTAATGATGAGGCTTCTCTCCATAACCAAGGAAGGCTTTCAAAGGGCTAAGGAGATTTGAGAATAACCTCTAACACAGTCTTTAAAAAGGAAGGGGTAGTAAAAAGATATTCACAAAACAGTTACATTTTGGGTCACTAAAGATTTCAATACTCTCTTCCTCTAAAATTAAAAAAACAAGTAGACAGAAAAGCGGTAAGGATATGAAAGATTTGAATACACCATCAACCAATTTGATGTGACTGACACTTGTAGAACAATCTACTCAACAGCAAATACTCTTTTCAAGTACATGGAACGTTTACCAACACAGACCACATACTGAGCCATAAAACAAGTCTTAGTAGAAATTAAAAGATTCAAGTCATATAAAGCATGTTTTCAGATCACAAAGAAATTAAATTAGAAATCAATAAGAGAAAATACTCCAAAATTGGTAAACTAGCCCATTTCAAAATAACCCATGGAATAAAAAAGGAATCAAAAGGAAATAAAGCATTTTACACTAAGTGAAAATGAAAATATAACATACCAGAATCTGTGAAATGCTGCTAAAGCAGAACTTAGAGGAAAATTTAGAGCACTAAATGCCTGTGTCAGAAAAGATGATCTCAAATAAATGACCTCAGTCTCCATATTAAGAAAACTAAAAGAGCAAATGTAACCCAAGGTTAGCAGGAGAAAAGAAATAATGAAGATATGAGCTGTAATCAGTGAAATAAAAAGTATAAAAACAATAGAGAAAAATCAGTGAAACCAGAGCTAGTTTTCTGAAAAAAAATAAAAATAATTAATAAATTACTGGCCAGGCCAACCTGGAAAAAAGAAGACACAAAATACCAATGAAGAATGAGTGAGGAAAAATCACTACATAGTACACAATTAAGGAGGCAAGGGAATATTACAACTAACTTTATGCCTATAAATATAAACAGTCAGATGGACTGGACGAATACCGTGAAAGATACAAAGCACCCAAGTTCCAATCAAAAAGAAATACATACCTAAATAACTAATTAAAAAGTGAATTTTTAGTTTAAAACCTTCCCATAAAAAAATAAATTGGTGAATTCCCCCAAACAATTGTGGGAAAAAATACAAACAATTGTGCACATGCTACTTGAAGTAAAAAGAAGGAAAGACTCCTAGTCTCATTCTGTGAAGCCAGCATTACTTTAATTCCAAAGCCTGGCAATGACATTTTAAGAAAGCCACAGACTAATTTTCCTCATGATGTAGATATAAAAATTCTAGACAAAATTTCATCAAATCTAATTAAACAAAGAAAAAGGATAATACTTCAGATGACCAAGTGGACCTATTCCAAGAATGAAAAGTTAGCTTAATATTCAAAAATCAATGGATGTAATTCACCAGAGTTAAAACACTAAAAAAGAAAAACATGATCAGCTCAATAAACAAAAAATGATTTCATAACAGGAAGCCAACATACATTTCTGATCAAAATTCTCAACAAAGCAGGAATAGAAAAAGATCTATGAAAAACCTATAGACAGCATCAGACTTAAAGGCAGAAGACTAAATGCTTTCCTTCCTAAGATCAGGAACAAGATCACTCCTGTTCAACTCTGTATTAGGAGTTCTAGTCAGCACAATCGGGCAAAATGAATAAACAAAAAGGCATCCAGGCTAGAAAGAAAGAAGTAAAACTATCTTTATTCTCAGACAACCTGATATATGGAAAAGCTGAAGGAATCTGCAAAAAGCTACTTAAAACTAATAATTAAGGAACAGGTAGCAGAATATTAGCTCAAAACAAACAAAAAAATTGTATTTCTATATTATCAGCAACGATGAGGAAATGAAATCTTCAAGTCATTTACCATAGCATACAAATATGAAATACTTAAGAGATAAACTGACCAATGAGAGGGGAGGGGCTGACCACTGAAAACGACGAAGCACTGCTGAAAGAAATTAAAGAAAACCTAAAGAAATGGTGTTAATGGGTTAGAAGTCTCAATATTGTTAAGATGTCAACTCCCCCCAAATTTATAGATTCGGTGCAATCCCAGTCAACACCCCAACAGGCTTTGTTGTAGAAAGTGATAACTAATTTGAAAACTCATATGAAAATATAAAAGCATTGACTTCATTTGAAGGTGTAAGGGCAATTCAGTGGAGAAAAGACACTTTTCTACAAATGGAATAACCCTATGTTGACAGAGACAGACAGAGACAGAAACAGAATTTTCTACAACTTGCATCATAAGAAATTAACTCAAAATGAATCAAAGATCTAAATCAGAGGTTCCCACGATCCCCTCCTAGGGTTCAACAATTTTCCAGAATGACTCACAGAACTCAGAGAAACATACTAGGTCGCCAGTTTGTTGTAAAAGGATATAATGCAGGAACATCAAAATGGAAGAGATGAGCAGTTTAAGGTATAGATGAGGAGCAGGCACGGAACTTTCGTGCCCTTTCTGGGGGTGCCACTTTGCCCACATCTCCCAGTGTTCACCAACCAGGAAGCCCTCCAAACCCTGACCTTTTAGGGTTTTTATAGAGGCCTCATTACATATTCATAGTTGACTAAATCACTGGCCACTGACAACTGTCAATCTCCAGTCCTCACCTCCCTGGAGGTCAGAAATGAGACTGAAAGTTTCAACCTTTGGAATCACAAGGTTGGTTCTCTTGGTCACTAGCTCCCAACTTTAGCTGCCATCTGTATGAAAGTCACCTCAGTAATGTAACAAAAGACAATTTAATGCTCTCAAGGCTTAGTAAATGCCAACAGTTTGTGAGCTAGGAAAAAAGAGAAATATACTTTGTTGATCATATATGTTATAAATCACAGTATCACAATCATGCATGTATATGCTAAAGTAAGACAAAATGTTAGCAATTCTTCAACAATACTAAATGTTAGCATTCTCCTCCACTGAGGAAATGTAGGAATTCCCTATACTATTCCTTCAACATTCAGTCATGTTTGAGAATTTCCATAATGAAAAGAATGTCATTTTTAACTAGCCTCATTTCAAAAGTATGATGATGAAAGGAACTCCAGAAATTAGGGACAGAGAAGGTCGGGCCCAAGTCCAAGCACTGGGAGGCAGAGAAGGCTGCAATGGTGGCCAGTTCAAGAGTACAATTCCACTCTTCCTAAAATAAACTCTAAAAAATAGGTTAATGGGGGAAAAAAGAAAAAAGAGAAGCCCACTCAAGGTTCTTGGCACGTATGACTTCATTTAAAGTGCACGACACTGGGGTACTTCACTGTCGTGCCCACTGAGCGAGTGCATGGAAAAGGGCTGACCTGGTGATGCACTAACCCAGTGTCACACAGGAAGGAGGCTCCAGAGTGAGGCTTAGAGCTGAGATCCTAAAACCTGTGCTCTTTCTCTTATACCATGTTTTAACCCATCCGCTAAAATATGACCCCCTTTTCTTCATGACTAGGATTCTAATACAAATTAAATGTATAGTGCTGTGCATGAACAGAGAGAAACTAAAATAAATTAAAAACTGTCATCGAAAATACCTATTTTCTCAAGATAGAGAGTTGGAAATGGTTTGTCTGTCAATGATTCGTAAGAATTTATTGTAATTGGCCTTTATGAACAAAATCTTACAACCATTCTTTAGAAACCATAATTTAGGCTACAAAACAAATATGAAACTAACTTACTAACTTAAAATTTTATCACACATACTTCCTAAAGACAGCCACATCTCTGAGTTGTGAAAAATGTTTGTAGGTGATATTAAATAAAAATACTGAAATCTAAGATTACACTATTCTCATTAGTAACTTAAAGTACAATTTAAATCACATGTACCCCAATAGAAACATTAATAATACTAAATATAAAAAGGAAGCAGGAATAAAGGTATAAGGGCCTTAGAATTTATCCCCAAAACTTTAGCAATAATGGAGCCTCTGACACAACTACTAAACTCTTGGGAGAAAAGGGAGTCAAAAAGCAGTCAGAGAAATTGTTATTTAAAAACTCTTGCATGTAAATTAATCTCTGTTACATCAAATATTCTCTGTAACACTAACAAATGGGAGAGAGCGCTAGAGGGAAAAGCAGAATAAATGAAAATGCTCCAAAAGACAGAGGATTCCGATTTACCTATGATCTAAGATGGTAACAATAAACATCATTTGAGCATAAGATAAATATAATGGATGCAGAAACAATTTTTGCAGTAGGGCTAGAGAGATTTAAGTAGCATCCATAGACTGAGAAAACTTGCATATCTGAAATGTTAATAAAGGCCAATAAATAATTTCAAGCCCGTGCCTACTACCAATTATTTATACAGATTTAAATTTAAATTATTTAAATTTGACTCAGAACACTGGCATTTTACTAGCTTTGTGACACTGAGCAAATTGCCTCATTTCTCTGAGTACTTGCCCCTACCTCACTTGGGTACATATTAAGTGCCCACATAAGTGTTTACAATTGTTAAGCCATTACCCAACCCACCATGACTAATGACACAGATTAACAAGTCAGAAGGCCAGGGTTAAGGGTACTCTCTATTCCTATTTAAAGATGGTAAAACTGATTGGCCCATAGTGTAATCTAATTCATTAGGACAACCCAATTAGCAAAAGGTTTTTGATACTCTAGACACGATGATTTATAACTGTCAACTGTCAGGGTGAAAAAGAAATTAACCTGTCTTTATTAATGGTTTAGCCAAACATTAAAATGTCCTTACCAGAAAGATTTTAGACATTCAAATTTAATGTCAGTTCCCAACAGATATGGTTATACTGTGGCTTCTATTTGTTTATTGTATTCTATGTATTTATTTTTAAAATGTCTCATGTATGTAAGAAAGTGTTAGGATACAAGTAACTACTACTTATCTCTCAGGATAAGCTCAAATAAGGCTCCCTCCTAGGAAGCATTTCTTGATTTTCCTGGCTGAGGACGCCCCATCCTGTATTTCTCTTATGTACCTCCATTATGCCTCATTATTATTTTCAGTTACACTTCTGTTACAAGACACAATACGATGTATTTTAATTATTCATATTCTCATTTGTCTTTCCCAGGAAATTATAAAGACTAGGAAGACAGAGACAGTATTCCTAGCACATAGTACTTGAACTGCAAAAGACAATACAAGAAAGAGAAGCAAGAGAACATGACACGAGAGAGACCAAAACAAATGGGAGGAATGCTGCTCTCTGTTCTCTGGTATGATGTGAGGGAGAAGTGGGAAAGGCTTTACCAGTGTAAGATGTGGGCTAAAATTAAATTCTGAGTTAATACTATACTTTAACAGAAAAACAAAGGCAGGCCGAGAAGAAAGAAGAGATACCATGAGGGAAATTTTAACAGCAAGGTGGCAGGTTTACAATAAAATACGTAGTTCTGTTTGATGCTAAGAAAGAAAATAAGAAGAGCAGCACAATGAAATCAAACTGTGAAGAACCTTAAGAGTAGTGCAAGTTTAGACTTTCATTGTTAAGTGTGGGGAAAAAACAGAACAATACAGTATGTTCTTAGATTTCCCTTTATTTCTCTTATGACTAGTTGTGAAAAAAGTGAATATTCTAAATGCAACCCAGGTAATGTCATATAAAAACACTGCTAACAGAACTGAATAGCAGAAAAATTATATTCCTATTACACTGCAAAATTAAAATGTGTACTATTTATGGCAAGCTAATAAGGAAGAATATTTGTAAGATCTTGAATACAGTGAGCACGTGATCCACAAACATTTAGGAGGTTAAAGTACCTAATACTTCCATACATTTACCAAGTTGGAACCTAATTCTAGATAAAAATCAAATAAAAATGAAAAAGAATTTCTTCTGCTTTTATAATCAATATTCTAGATTTCCTGTCTAAATGTGTTATAATTTTTTAACTACAGAAAAAATTTTCTAAAATATACTGATATCGACATTCTCACTTTCCAGAAAAGACTTTCAAGAGTGACAGAGCCCACTGTAGAAATGCAAGTTACACTCTGAAAACCTAATCTCTACATTCTACAGTCTAGAACAACTCTCAATCATTTCTCAATCTAGTAAGAATGCTTTAGAGCACAGCATCTTAAATGTACCTTGGGGGTTGATAGTAATCTTTAAAATGCATAATAGGTGTTAACATAAGATCACAAATGGCTAATGGGTGTTTTCAAGAGACCAAGTTTAGAGATGTACTTGACTCTGTAATTGGGTCACAAGTTTTCTCATACAAATACAATTAAATGCTCATTTTCATTGAAAATTTTTATGAGAACACTAATACCCTACAAATCTCATCTCAGAATTCACAACTAAAGAGAGTTAATGGACACATTTTGTATCCATACCAACATTTCCTATCATTCTTTGGCACACAGTGCCAAACACAGCCATTTTGCTCCTTCAGGGCATCTTTGATAGAAAAACTTAGACCATGGCTCCGTTAAATAAGTTGTTAAAATTTTTACCTTTAAATTGAAAAATATAATCTATGGAAACGAAAGACAGATGCTTTAAAGCCCATCTGACAGCCCAGTTAATATATCTACTTAATAGTATGCTGTAAGGTTGAATATTCCAAAGGATTGGTATAGGCTTAATTTTTCAGGTTTAATTTTGTGTCCTAATGAAATCAGTCTTTATAGTTTTGATTCAAGTTGTTTATAAAGTTTGGTTTTTTGTTTTTTCCCCCCAATCTTTCAGAGGCCTCATGAGAAAAATATTCCCTCAGGGCTTCATGTAAAATAACAGTTCATATGGGACATTTATAAATGAAGGTCAATTTGAACAGACAAAATCTTTCATTCAGACTTTCTTTCCTTGAGTATGTCCAGTGTATAGTATACTGTTCTATTGTCTTTTTGGCCTGACATGTTGATGTACAAAAAAGCTTGACAATGGCCTGATTTTTTTCCCTGATAACACATGTGGTCTTTTTGCCTAACAATTTTAACACTGCATCAGGCAAGCAAAGGCTGCAGTGTTTATTGAGATTTTTACAGTTACTTTTAAAGATTTTATGTCTTCATTCTTGTTCTTAGCCTTCTCTTTACTTGCTTTGTGGGTAAAGGAAAGTAAATAGACACTGAGATCCTAAGTGGAGGTTCTCTTCATAGTAAGCACAAGCTTTAGTACATGAACTTGGACAGTGTTCATATGTACTCAAAGATTTGGGGCTCATTTCTTGATTCTAGTGTTCTGAGTAAATACAATATACTGAATCATGAAGTGGAGGAAAACTGATCTTGGAAAGACAAAATCTTAGAAATCAGAAATCAGAAGACATTTGAGAAATACTGAAATCTCTTACAACTAAATAAACATTCTCTCCGAAACTAAAGAACTTTTAAATTGAACTGTGAAAGTAGCTTCCTGGCTATTTAAAACTGAAGGCCATAATTATATATACTCAGACATAAAAATATAACTGGAAGATTAAATTACTTCAAGAAGTCAAGACCTATTGCGATTTTGGGCTCCAAATGATGATGAGGGTACAGAGGTGTATCACAGCGCACAGCAATGTCTGACTCAGCCACATAACTACAGGCGTCTCCCCAGGTATATGTTACCTCTTCTATAAAAATGAAAACTAATGCATTGTAAATAATCCAAATTCTCAATTATTCTAAAGAAATCAAAAACTGGGGAAAAAACACACAAGTCTTAGTGACAAATGACTACAAATGCAGTATGTAAAAAGTCTTCAACATATATACAAAAAGAGAACTCATTTTGAGACTCATTTTCAAGCCCCACCTAGTTTTACAATCCAAGAGTAATTAATGCTTTCCAGTTTAATCATCATCAGAAAGTCTAATTCCTGTACCAACTTGTGCATAGTCCTATGTTAGACACCCAACATAATTTAGATAGTTGTCTTTGGGCTTAGGGTTTACATAATCTATTCCAGACAAAAAGAGTATTATGAATCTACATCCTTGAAAAAGTGGTTACATAATTATACCAAAAAATAAATATAAATAAACATGTATGAATCTGCAAAGTCCTCTCATTAATTTCTTGTAACGATCTTCTGAAAGATTGTATTCTCCACAGAAGGCTGCAACAGTATCTCCCAAACCACTTGCTCTTCTAGAACCCTGAAGTTCCACTACCAAGAAATGGACTGTACTTTTCCTCCTGCTAGATCTAATGGGTTTCTGAATGTGCTTCTAACCAAAAGAATGTGGTGCAAGTGACTGTGTGATTTCTGATGCTAGGTTGTTAAAGGTAACACAGCTTCTACTTTTAAGGTGGACATTCAATTTTGGAACTCTAAGTTAGTTGCCAGGTAAGCAGTCTGGCTACTGTGAGGTAGCCATGCTGTGAGGAAAATGAGCCACCAGGAGGGCTCCAGCTGACAGTCTTAGTCTCCCAAGGGACAGACATGTGAGTGAGCTTTCAAGATGATGCCAGCCCCCAGCCATACAGTCAGCTCAAGCCTTTGGGATGTCTCAGCTGAAGTCCCAGATATCATGAAGCAGAGGTAAACCACCCAACTTTGCACTTTCTAAATTCTAGATCTACAAAATCATTAGCAAAATTAAAAATAGGCTTCAGTCTACTAAGCTGTAGAATAATTCCTTACGCAATGATAATAACCAGGAGTGTCCTCATTCCTCTCACAACAGCTACATAAAACCTCCTCCACTGTTTTCTAAGAAAGATGTGCCCTCAATCTAAGACTAGCCCACTATCTCCAAAAAGTACTCACTTAATTCCTTCCTTTCTGGTCCTTCAACTTCTCATTAGATTTCTCCTCTTCTGCCCAGAAATACGTTCAGGTATCCTGTCCTAAAATCAGCTCCCCCTTATCCAAATCTGAGCCCACCCTCAACAAGCTATAATCTTCATTTCATTGCTAAATTTCAACAAAGAATTGGCTATGCTCTCTCAAGTACACCTTGACATCTGTATGACTCATCACTGGCCCCAACTGATAAGTCACTAGGCCCTTTCTCAGCTTTCATCCTCCTTAAACTGTGACTTAACTAAACATTTTTATTAACTCCTTCCTTCTTGAAAACTCTCATCCTTTTATGTCTCAGACCTAATCGTCTTGAAGAGAGCACTATCATCTCAGTGTTACTAATATAAGAAAAATTACCACTGGTCTAGGGAAGATTTTTGATCTGGAAGTCTGATGAGATATTCAGGTTTAAATGTTCACAGTGAATACAGGATGTAGTAAATAAAGCTGAGTGGGCTACTGACAGGATCAATAAAAGGTAAAAATAGGTAAAATTATTTTAATCAGCTTATTAAAAGGACACAAGAGAATAATATACAATCAAGCTATGATGAAGTAAGTATAATCAAAGAACTTAAACTCCTTTCTTAAAAAATTACAAGATTACACAACAGAAAAATAAAAGCAAGTTTTAAAAACTCAATGATCAAAAAAATATGAAGGGAACAATTTTTAAAATATTAAATACAAATAGTCTTACTAATAATCAAATGAGCAAAATAAAAATGAGATTACTGGTAATACCATGTGAGGACATGGTTAGCAGTGTGAAATGGAGCTATACCCAGGTACTTCTGCTAAGTATACAAATCAGGATGATCTTTTCTGCAATGCAACCGGTGATGTGTTTTAAAATTAAAATGTGCTATGCTTCGAACTACCTAATCATATCTATGCATGTATGCTCAGGACAAACGTGATGAATATGTAAGATAAATATACAAGAAGTTCCCAGTAATATCATTTAAACAGTGAAAACTGAGAAAATTTAAATGTCTAATCAATACAAAGCTAGTTAAAGTAAATACACAGAATAGAATATTACACGCAAAACAATGAATCAGAACTTTATGAAGGGTCATGGAAATATATCCATAAATATTACTGAAAGAAAAGTAGCATAGTATGAAAGAGCATGCCCAGAATAATCTAATTTATGGAACTTTTATACATATGGATGTACTTACACACACATAAATTTCTGAGAGGATATCCATGAAACTTTTAAACCCCTTTAATTTACCTTGGAGAAGTGGACTGTGCAGTAGAATTTCAAAAGCAAAAAGTGAAATTTTAATTTTTTGCTTACTCTATTTTGTCTGACTTTTATAGATCATTTTTATTATAATTTGTTGAACTAACAAATAAGTAAATATATATTTTGCAATATAAGCTTAAATACATAGCTGTAGGAATACATATATAAGGTCACTTATAACTGCAGGTATGAACCTCAATTTATACAGTACTTCCTAACATCAAAAGCCAACAAAGAAATGGGGCCGGGGGAGACCAGAGGCAATGTTTAAAAGATTAAAAACAAACTGCGGGAGGGTAGCACTATAGCTTTCTCAGGTACTGAGAATGGAGGGAAATGCTCATGGACCCTCATAAGTAGAACAACACGTGTTATCAGAAGCCAGCCATCACACACTACATACGAATAGTCCAGAATAAACAAATCCATAAAGACAGAAAGTACATCAGTGGTTGCCAGGGACTGGGAGGAGAAAAAAATGGGAACTGACTACTAATAAACATGTTTCTTTTGGGGGGTGATAAAAATGTTCCAGATTAGATAATGGTGATAGTTGTACAATTCTGTAAACATACTAAAAACTAGTAAATTGTATGCTTTAAAAGGGTGAGTTTTATGTAATCAATAAAAAATTGTATGAAGGAAAAATAGCAAGTTTTCAATTACTGCTTCCTAGTCAATATAAATAAACCAAAAACAAACAAACAAACAAAAAAACAAACAAAACCTCCAAAAAATTTAGAAACTTCTTTAATTCAGTTCAATCTTTTCAATTTTCCAGGTTGAAACAGGATCCACTACAGAGAGAGAAAAATCATCACAATTCTATCCAATCCAGAATATCAATGCTAAGAAAGAGAAATCTGCATATCGAACTTTTCTATACTAGCCTCAAATGGAAAATAAAAGAGAAAACATAGACAATACTACATTACAAATTTCAAAGTTGCTAAGAGACTAGATCTTAACTGTTCCTACCAAAAAAAAAAAAAAGATAGTTATGTGATGTGATAAAGGTGTTAATTTGCTAACACTAGGTGGTAATCATACCACAGCATATAAATGTGTCAAATCAACACCTTACCTTACATGATTTTGGTGTTGATTATATCTCAGTAAAAATATATTTTTTAAAAAGAAAGAATAAATTACTACAATACTTGTCTCATTACCAGGTTCTGTTGGTAAATGGTTTTAAATCTCAAGAAAGAATCGAACCCACCTGGACCTGCCATGGAGTTGATGGAGAGTCCCAAGAAGCCAGAGTGCAAGAAATGGTTTGCAAAAGCATTTGTCTGGGGCCAAAAGAAGGAAGAAAGAACAAAGGGAAGGAAGCTCCAGTGATCCTATAAAGAGACAGGAGGAGTATGGGACAAAGAGTGAGTAAAAATGAGCCATCTCACTGCCTGTGGACTCTTGAAAACCAGACTCCAGGAAGTCAGTGGTGTAGGCCAGTGGACTAGGGCTGTGGGATGGCTGGAGGAACTGTTTCCACAACGGGGGACGCTGAATGGCGGTGGCATAAACAGTACTTCACAGGCCTCTGGAGGGACAAAGCAGGGACTGGAAGGCATTTGGTCCGGCCTCTCTCATGATTCTTATACCACACAATCCTGCTCTGGCACTGAGTACAGCAGGGACAGCCCCAGCAGCACCAACAAGCACATTCTCTCAGCACCTACAGGAGCAAGAGGCAGGAAGGAAGGTCATGGCAGACCTCAAATGATGACTCTGGCCCAGATCCTACAGCACCCTCCTCTAGGGAGGTACAGATCTGAAAGGGCAGACTATGTAGGGGATTGACAGATGATGAAAAGATCCACAGACATTTAGAATAATTACCAGTAGGACCTATCTACAACTAAAAATGGAAAACTCAGATTACACAACTGAATATGTTCACGAAGTTTGTGTTCAGAAGAACAGAGCTGCCATCTTATTAGTTCCTCAATCTGTTCCACATCAAGTTGAACATACATCTTTGGTTACTCTCCTACCTCCCAAACTGCTATATGTTTCTTTCAACTTGTTCTTTTCTCCTCTAGTATTCCATTAAATTTCTCAAAGGCTTGCCATTGAAGAGCCGCTCTCTGAATCTCTTTTATTCATTTAACACCCCTTATATGATTGATTTCCTATCAAATCTGTAATACTTGTGTAAGGTTTGGGAACAGAAATGCAGAGCTGAGGAGTCTTAAAGACCATCCTCACTGCTGATACCAATTGCAAGTTTAGAGGTTCTGAACATGCTCAGTTTCAATAATTATTTAATTTGTGAGAACTCACAGGACTCACTGAAGGCCATTATACTTGTAGTTACAGTTTACTAAAGCATAAGGGCTATAGATTAAAATTAGTCACGAGAAGAGATATATAGGACAGAATCTAGGAGGGTCCCAAATGCAGAGGATACAGCTGTCCTCTCTCAGTGGAGATATGAAAAGCATCACTTCATCCAGGTAATGATATGCAACAATACACACAGAGTACTACCAACCTGGCCTGGGAGTGCAGAGGTTTTATTAGAGCTCCATTACAGAAACAGGCAAAATAGCTGATCTGTCTCCACATCCTCTAAAAGCCCCTACATCAAAAATCACATTGTTAGATTATCTGGCAAGGCCCAAGGCCTCCAGGTTGTTTGTTTGTTTGTTTGTTCTTTTTAAAGACACTTAAAATGCAGGACATCCCAAGGGCTTAGAGTTTAGGGCAAAGGCAGGGCCTGTCTTTGGGCAATGGTACATTCATCACTGCCCTATTTGCTTGCCCTCCCTTCTGAGCCCCAGATTTGTATTTCTAGCTGCCTTTTTCATATCTTACCCGGTTTCTTTAAAGTCAAACTCATAAAAACTTCTGCAGACCAACTGTGATTTCACTGTTCCTGTCAATAAAAGAAACCAGCTCTTTCCTATGAGAAACTGAGGCAGTCTATACAACCACAATACAAGATACAAAATTAGAAAGAAACTGGGGCAAAGAAAACATATCCCAGAAAAAAAATAAAATAAAATGATGTAGTAAAGTTAGAACACAATACAATGCTGTAAATTCTTGTTCACTTGTTAGAGGTGGGTTGCACCCTGGGCTCTAAGCTTTTTAATAGCCGAACTATACCCAAAACAAAAAAGAAACACAAGCAATTTCAAAATTCACAGTCCCTCAAAAAAAAAAAAAAAAATGTCCAGAAGGCACTACTATTCTTCGTCCAGTCACCCCAGGGTTCAAGACTTAAATTTTTCATCAATGTCCTCTAGATTCAATCATTTGTCAAATGATAAAGATGCTGCCCCTGTGAGGCTATTTGCTTTTTTGTCCTCTCCTTTGTATATATCTTCTCTCCAACTCCAATAATTCAAGGTCCACATTAATCTTTCTAAAATGTATCACCTCCCTGTTCAAAATCTATAAATGTTCCTCACTGCTAAGTTTTTCTTCTTTTAAAATAATTTTTTCTATTTACAAAAAAATGTGTGCTCAACAAAGAAAATTAAGACAAAAGTGTAGACACATACAAACTAAACCCTTTAATCTAGCTATAACTAGCTACTGCAACTTTTTTTAAATTAAGATAAAATTTACATGCAAAGAATGTCAAACATCTTATGTACACAATTCCCTGATATTGGACATATGTGTATGCCCTCATCAAGACAAAGACCATTTCACCAAAACCTCAGTTTCCTGTTGTTCTCTCTCCCAGTCATGTACTTTGTCAGCTATATACACTGCAAGTATCTTCTCCTAGTCTGAAGCAGATCTTTTCATTTATAACAACATTTTATTCAGCAAAGGTTTTTTTTTTTTACTATTTTAAAGAAATCTAACTTATTAATTTTCTTATTTTATAGGTCATACTCCTTGTACACTCTCTAAAAAATCTCCCCCTTCTCCAAGGTTGTGAAGATGTTCTCCTACTTTCTTTAAATAAGCTTTATACTTTTAGCTTTACATTTAAATCTATGATCCATCACAATCTGATAAAGATATCTTTATCTTTAAAAATCTACAGATTCACTGGAATATCAGAAACAAGACGAAGATGTCCACTCTTACCACTTTTTTTCAGCCTTGTATATAAAGCAATGAAGCAAGAAAGAACAAGAAAATGCATAAAGAATGTTAAGGGGGGGAAAAAGCTATTTGCAGTAATATGATAAATCACTTTGTGTGCAGAAAATCCAAAGAAAACCACACATGCAGAAACTGTTTTCCCTCAAGTTTGTTTTTCTTAATGTATATTACTAAGTGATGCTTTAATTTACATCATGTACAAATTTTTTATCTTTATATTTGTCCTCTACATCAGCAGTCCCCAACCTTTTTGGCACCAGGGACCAGTGCTCCTATAAGACTCTAATGCCTGATGATCTGAGGTGGAGCTGAGGTGGTGATGTTAGCACTGGGGAGCACCTGCAAATACAGATGAAGCTTCGCTGGCTCGCCAGCTGCTCACCTCCTGTTGTGTGGCCACGGACAGGTTCCAGTTCAAGGCCCAGGACTTGGGGAGCCTTGCTCTACATGATGCTCCCAAACAACTCTTCTATCATCATCTTTTAGCTTGTGCATTTGTTAGGAAAACTAACACACATAAAGCTTTTCAAAGACCCCTTTCCCAGCCTCCAGGTGTTAGTAACAGAGTAGTAAAGCAAGATAGGCAAAGGCTCTGCCATTAAATAGTTTACATTCTAGTAGCAAAGTCTTGAGGCCATGAGCTAGAAAGTAGGAGTGGGGTGGCTGTTTCTTATTTACCTTAATATTTCTATGGTAAATTCCAACACTTAACACATACTAAACCCTCACAAAGTTCATGTGTCAGGCTAACTCCCCTTGTCAGTAGCAATTCACAGCCTCAACAGCTGTCAGAATCTCCTAAGTCTCCAAGAAAGAAAAGTCATTAGGCCTTATGCAATAAATGCAGAAGCATCTATTACTGTGTTCATATATAAGCAGTTTCCTTTCAAGGCTTCACAAAAAACAAATTAAGCCAATTAACTTTAAAAACACACACGACATGGTAAATTAAGTATGTGTGTACAGGGGCTTTAAGGAAAAGAACTGTGAATGAATAAAGGTTATGTTACATACCAAAAAGAACATACTCTAAAGACCACATTTCCGTAACACACTTGAGCTACATGACATCATTTCTAAGACAACCTTGTGCAAGGTATATTATTTTCTCTTAAAAAAAAAAAACAGAAGATATAAAATAGTCATAAGTCATAGATTCTAGAGACAAGGCTGATAAGAACTTATAAACACCAATATTAAATTTTGAGCTATTAAAATTCAACCAAAGTGTGCAAATATTTATATTAATTATCCTCTATTTCTAAACAGATATTTGTAAGTTTCAAAAGAAATAAACTGTATGCCACTCAAACATGTATAATACTTAAGAACTCAGGAGCATTATGGGTGATTTTAAGACAGAAACAAAGGATCTGGATTCTGATTTGTCTTTCATGGTATTCCAACCTGCTCACCTGACATGCCTTCTCAGACACACAGGTGACATCAGTGCTGTCTACCCCTTAGTTCTAGCTTACCAATAGAGACAATGCCTTCATACAATGAAAAATATTTACTGCACTGTGGATAGTTCAAATGCAGTGCAGTTAACAAAATACTCAGCCCTCGACCACGGGGAATCCTTCTCACTGGGGAGGAGATTGCAAATAAACACAAAAATAAATGTATAATTACACAGAATGATGACTGCTAGGGAGGGTGTGCTGTGGTAGACGATATTATTGTGAGTGATAAAGGGAGGAGCCTAATTAAGATGTGATTAGGGATTCAAAGGCCTTTTAAGGAAATGACATATGCTTTAGTACCAAGTCAGACCACAACCATGTTGGAAGTGATGTCTCCAGAAATAATCCAAGTGAAGAAACTGTAGAATGTGCCAACAATATCTAAGAATGAGTTAGGAGAGCCACTAAACAGGATCTCCAAGGAGTGTCAGCACAAGCAGCATGATATAACAAAGCAATGTTCCTGCTGTCATCATTTACTGGTCCTTGTAGCAAATACATGCTGACAGTTCTGAAAAATTTTTGGAACATAAGGTGGGTCAAAGCAGTAATTCTCCATACGCAGTAAATCAGGCACACAGTGAGAAGTGGAGGGAAAACTCCCCCGAGTTTTAGAGAAATGGTACAGGCCTTAGATATCGATGCACAGAAATATCACGTAATGAACTTGGTAAATATTTGGAGTCCAGGTCTTACCGCAGCGATTCTAAGTCAGGATTTACAATGCACCCAAGGAACAATTACCAGGCACCCCTAGTTGTTCTAATGCAGGTGTTACAAAGGTCGCCTTCTGAAAACCCATATTTCACTAAAATCTCCCCAAAGGAACAGGTCTTGCCCTGATGAAGAGGCTTTATGCTGAACTCATGAGTGAGCAGGCATTACACAAGGGCATCCTGAAAGTGTTTTGTTTACTGGCTGACCCTGTGCCTGCCACTTGCTATCCCCTGGGCTTGGAAGCAGAAGTCTGAATAAACCACAAGCCTGCTGCTAAGTTCCTGCCCCAGACGACTGACCAGAGGTGACACTGAAATAAGACAGGAAGAGAGAGGTAAGCAATGCCGACAGCCCTCTCTGAACAAACTCACCACAAGTGAGGCAGTTAGACCACTAAGGGAACCAGCATGAATGGGTGTGGCAAGAAAGTACAGATGGGAACACACTTGAGAGGAGAATGATGGAACTAAGAGGACTGAAGAAAGTGAAATTCATATTTCTCAAAAATCCTCTGTGTGTCTGGTAGGATGCCACACACTTCACATATCTGCCTCATTTTATTGCTCATAAAATTTTAGGTGGTAAGATGTTATTATCTATTATATAGAGAGGTCTTATATCATAGATGAAGGAACTGAAGCGTAGAGGGGAAGGAACCTATCCAAAGATAGAGTCAGGACCAAGATCTCTCCAACACCGAAGTCCATAATCCTCCTACATTAGGTGGGAGAGCTCTAAAGATGGGCAAACTACCCATGAAGAAAGGAAGAGTCCCACCTCAAAAAGAATGCCCACGCAAGTAGAAAGGAACGACAACTGTAGAACATTAAATAGTGGCCTTTTTGTTAAAACAGCTGAGGTTTCACAAGTTTGAAAGGGAAAAGACTTGTACAGGTAAAGAGTGCAAAGGTAAAACAGGTAAAGAGTGCAAAGGTAAAAAGATGTAATTTGGTTGGTCATGAATGATTCAGAATGGCAGTGTCCCAAATGCTTTCTGCAGCTATATTGCTAGGGCTAGAATTCTACACGCCACCCACCAATGTTTCTGTATTTCCTAATATGAACAAATATTTCTTTTGTAAAGAGATAAAATACATGGTGTATTGTTATATTTTTACTTTGGGAGTATTGAGAAGTAGGCAGGGCAGAAGTCCACCAGGAATGAAGTCAAAGAAAACAAGACAACCAGGTGAAGTGACAGAAAAGACGATAAGAAAACATACAAGACACCCAACAGACCAAGTAAACCATAACCCAGAACCCACCTTAAGGGGCCCCTACTTACCAAACTGCGGGGTAACATAAGTATCAAAACCAATATAGAGAGTAACTGATTATATAACTCACTGAATAAAAGGGAAATCCAAGAACAATTCTATGTGAGAAAGGCAGATGGACAGATAGACGAATGGATGGGAGGGACAGATGGAAAAAGGAAGTAACTTCACTGATGAAAGGATGTTTATATAGTGTGAAAGTAACTCTCAACAATGTACATGGTGGGGGGGGCAGTGAGTAACTTTAGATATCTGGGAGACACCACCTGAAACACGTGATTGACACCAACTGAAATGGTATTATCAAAACCGTGCACTAGCTGACGGGATTCCTTTTTGATATTCCAAATTATAATGAGAAACATTATACAAAATAATTGGCCTACGATGTTCAAAATGTCAGTCATGAAAGCCAAGAAAAGACTAAGAAACTGATTAAAGAAACAAGAAAACAAAATGTAACGTGATTCTACAATGAACTGGTTTTATATAAAGGACAATATTGGGCAACTGGCAAAACCTGAATGGAGCCTGAGGGTTAAATGGTAGAAATATATCAACACTAACTTCCTGATATGGTTATACTACGGTTACATAGAAGAATATATTTGATTGTAGGCAAAATAAAGTACACAGGAATGAATAAAACATCATGTCTATAACTTAAATAAATGGTTATAGTCTATACCACAAAATTCTGAGAAAAGTATCTGTCACATGCAATGCTAATTAGAGTTATAAGTTATTAACCAAAATGAGATAAGAATGAGTGAGTGAGCAAGGCTGTGGTTGTGTAGGTAGAAAGGTGTGTAAGAAAACCTTACAACCTCTAACATGTCTTAGTGAGGCTGACTTTAATAAAGATATTTAGAGTTCAGTGAACATTACCTAGAATCAACCTTGACTATGAAACCCTTCATTCATAGCTCTATATTTTGGTCTAGAATGTCCACAGTACTGATTCGCAGAGGTAGTAAAGGGATGAAAGTACTGAATACATCTCTTGACCCAAGCGAGGCAAATAGTTCTCATTCCAACATGAAAGAGCCTGTGTGCTGAACAGTGCATTCCTACAAGCCACCCTAATGCTCCATCTAAGCAGCAAAATCAAAAGACAACTGTCTACACCTCTATAAACAACTGCATTTCTGAACCAAGAAATGCAGGTCAAGACGAAGAATGAAATCATCTTTTCACCTTTCCAAACTATCTCTGTATCTTCTTTTCCATATTAGATGGTGCCGACCTTTAGGGTCACAATCGCGACTCATATAAATGCTAAGGACCCACAATCCTTTTGCTAAAGAAAACACAGTCTATGTGTAGAAACCCACACCTATGCAACAGTCAGAGTAGAGAGGAAGATGAATTCTTAAACTTTCCTAGCAGAACAGTAACCTTCTCTTTCTCTTAACAAGTAAATAAAAAGTACATGGTTCCTTAACCAACACACAAATGGAGCCTGCAATCACTAGATAATTCACATGAAGATACTACAGAGCCAAAGATTCATTAATGCTTTCTGGCCTGAATGTGTACATCTTCTGCCATCTATTCTTATGCTGTATAGAATCTGACTTACAATTTTCTTAACCTGTACATGGCAAATAAAGTCTTATCAATTGTTCCAAAGCTCAGAAATCCACATAGTAATAGTTTTCTATTAGAGAAAATTAAAGTCAAAATAAGTAAGAGTTAAGTAACAAAGGCAATCAAACAGACACAGCAACTTCCCTTCCTCCCTGATTCTCATAGTCTGGTCTATATGAAGTATGGAATCTGAATTATATTGTTCTCAATTTTCACCACACACCATGCTTGCCTTTTTAGAGTTTAACTATATGCTCCTCGTCTTTATGAAGCCTCAATACAAGAGCACTTCCAATGAATCATTTCTGTCTTCTGTGAAATCATAGCTGAAAACATAATCCACTATTTTACACAATGGCAGAACGCACAGAATGTCATTTTTGTTGAGTACAATAACAGGAAAAAGTTTGTATCTATAAACAAAGTAGCAGGCTTTCTTTCCACAGACAATGAATACTGTGTAATTCAACGCTATACAGAGTAAGGAGCAGTTCCTCGTTAGACTTAGGGGGTCAGAAAACCTAAAGCCAAATGCAGTGAACGACAGTAAAACTGGCTCCCCTCAGACACCTGGTACCTACTCTCTACTCTCTATGCTCTTCTTCGATGGGTATTATGTAAGCTTTTATCTTTAATTGCCCTGCTCTTTTGTACTATCTTTAATTCAATCAGCAGATTTAAATCCTCTAGAAAAGGATCCTGAGTATGTGTGCACATATGTATATGTTTTCTCTTATAATTTTCCTTCTGATATCGCTTTCATTTTCTGATATCATTCTATATTTAATGATCTAAGAATTTAAAATGATAATGACACCATGAGGCTAATGTAATAAAGACCAAGCTGTCTGCATCATTAACACTTCTTGTCCACTGCCCCAACAAATCATGGGATGGGCTCAGTGGAAAAGGCGAGCAAAGCACCTTTGCAGTAGTCTGCGGGGTCCTCCTGCTCCTCATCGTCTGAACCCAGGATCTCCTCCTCTGGCTCTGGGGGTGCTGGGTCTGGCAGAGGTGGCGGCGGTGGTGGAGGTGGCGGTGGCGGAACTAAGGGAGCTTTCTGCTGAGGCTCCGGCCTGCAACAACAGAAGAAAAATGCCTGTTTACTTAGAAGTAAATTTTGCATGATTTACAAATACATCCCACAGAGATTATAAAAAGACAGATAAAAGCAGCCCTAAACTTTAAAAGGGGCTTATTTTCTGTTATTTTAAAAATCTGAATTTCTTTTCCCACAGAAATAGTAGGAATGTGTTTAGGTTTCTTGGATAACTCATAAAAGCTGACTGATATGAACTGTAGGTGATACATGGTTATTTTCTTTAAGGAATCCAGTTACCTATCAACTTTGTTTATAAAAAGCACTGCCCCAAACTGGAAATTAAAGAAAACACTCACTGACAGTAAAATACAAATACAGTCCAGACATTAATGCAAGGTTTGCAATTACCATTTCTAATTGTCACAAAAAGGTTAAATGATTAGTACACTCTTTTACAAAGAGCAGGAAAACCTGTAATACAAAAAATAAAAATAAAAAAGCTTGAGATGTAAACCTTTCAGATATCTAGAATAACTCAAAGACATTTTAAATACATTTGCTTAGAAGTAAAGCACTCATTATGTAATTCTATAAAAATCAAGGTTTCACTTACTATAAAATTTAACTGCTATTTTTAAGCATGTCCCAGTGGGAAAACTTGAACCTAAACGCCTCAGTCTGGGTGCGAGAAGCATCTCTCTCAAGCTGGAAGCTGACCTAACCATGCCCTGGCTGTGTGGGCGTAAGGGGTCAGGTTTACGGACGTGTCTCCCAGAGGCAGTTTCAGCAAGGTGAGCAGGAAGTCTCCAGTCTGGGGAGCAGGGGGAACCCCCTAAGCACTAATGTGAAGGACAACTGCCATTTTTTTGACCTGCCCACTATTCGTGCTTCCTTTCAACTTCTGAGACACTGCTACTCCCTGCACAACAGGCTAGTTCCAGATCGTCTCTGTTTTCGCTGTAGTCAAACCTAAGGCTCACTCTCCAGCCCTGGAACCTTGATTAAGTCACAATGTCACAGGGTGAAGTTCATTCACAGCTGCTAGAAAAAGGCAGGGCCAGAGGAGCTACCCTGGCCAGTGTCCCCTTTCTAAAGTGGACCACTGAATCTTGCCAATCTAAAAGCCCCAAACAACCTTTACTGCACTGCATTTGGCCTACGTTAGCTGCAGCTCATTTATGGGGCGTGCCACCAAAAACTGAAACTGCTACAAGCGACAAAGCGGGAGAAGGGATGAAATCGAGTCCAGAAACAAAGCTATTTTTATATGGGCAAATAATTTTTGACAGAAAAGCCAAAAACATATAGTGAGTATGGAATAAATGTTGCTCTTCAATAAATGGTGCTGGAAAAACTGGAAAGCCACCTGCAAAAGAATGAAACTAGACTGTTGTCTATCACCACACACCAAAATTAACTCAAAATGAATTAAGGACCTGAATATAAGACCTGAAACAATAAAATGCATGAAAGAAAACACAGGAACTAAACTCAAGGACCTGGGTCTTAAAGAGGAGTTTATGAATTTGACCTCAAGGGCAAGGGAAGTAAGAGCAAAAATAAATGAATGGGACTATATCAAACTAAAAAGCTTCTGCACAGCAAAGGAAATCGTCAACAAGGTAAAGAGTCAACTAGCCAAATGGGAAAATACATTTGCAAGCAACACCTCCGATAAGAGCCTAATTTCGAAAATATAAAAAAATATACAAAATATACGACTTAATAACAGCAACAACAGCAGCAACAAAAACAATCCAATTAAAAAATGGGCAGAGGAACTGAACAGACACTTCTCCCTAGAAGACATACAAATGGCCAAAAGATATATGAAAAGATGCTCAACATCACTAGCAATTAGGGAAATGAAAATCAAAACCACAATGAGATACCATCTCACACCTGTCAGAATGGCTGTAATCAACAGGACAAGTAATAACAGATGTTGGCGAGGATGCGGAGAAAAGGAACCCTCATACGCTGCTGGTGGGACTGCAGTTTGGTACAGCCACTAGGGAAAACAGTTGAGGTTCCTCAAAAAACTAAGAATTGACCTACCATATAATTCAGCAATCCCTCTACTGGGTATTTACCCTAAAGACTTGAAAACCCACATCTGAAAAGATATTTGCACACCGATGTTCATAGTAGGATTATTCACAGTGGCCAGGACGTGGAAGCAACCGAAGTGTCCTATGGTAGACGATTGGCTGAAGAAGCTGTGGTACATATATACAATGGAATATTCCTCAGCCATAAGAAGAGATGAAATACTGCCATTTGCAACAACATAGATGGACCTTGAAATAATCATATTAGGCGAAAGAAGCCAAACAGAAAAAGTTAAAAATCACATGATATCACATATGTGGGATATAAACCTAAAAGCAACAAATGAACAGGACAAAGAGAGACTCATGGACATGAACAGTGGACTAGTTACCAGAAGGGAGGAGGGAGAGGGAAAATAAAAAAAAATAATAAAATGTTTTAAAAAATTATGTTTATCTAGTATGAAAAAAAATAATAAACTTGCATTTGAAAAAAAAAATGTGTCCAAACACTGACCGATGCCTGCGGGCAAAATCATGACCATTCAAGAACCACTGCACTAGCAGTATTGTCTTTATATAGCTTTACCACAGTGGAGCAGACTGTATCTGTGAAAAGAGAAATTCCAATTTTTACAGCCCAATTCACGGCTCAAGTACCATCTTCATAATGTCTCTCGATCATTCTTTACCCATTTAGAGAGTTGCCCATGTCGCTTAACAGAATTCACAGTGAGCATCCCACCAGTAAGGGCCACACTGAACAGGCAAGCAAGAAGCTCCCCCACAAAGCCATTTCTATCAAGTTAAAGGGATGAGTTGGGATTCCCTGAAGTACATTAAGAAGGTTGAGTAATGTTGGTGTAGTATTTCAATTGGCTACCATTTCAAAACCTCTAGAACTGTGCTGTCCAACATGGTAGCCATTGGCCACGTGTGGGTACCGAGCACTTGAAATGTGGTTAGTCCAAACTGAGATGTGTTATAAGTATAAACTATGTACTGGATTTCCAAAATTTGGTACAGGAAAATGTAGAATATTTTATTAGTAATTCAATATTTATTACATGTTGAAATTGAATAATGTTTTGAACATAATGAAATATATTATTAAAAATTTAATTCATCTGATTCTCTTTACTTTAACATGGCTACTAGAATACTTCAGAGGCTGGCATTGTATTTCTACTGTGTAGCACTATTCTAGACACTTCAGATTCACTGACACCAGGAAAAGGTTGGCCTCAAAATAGAGATTCTTGGTAACAACAATGATTTTTTTTTCAAACGCTTCTCCTAGTAACCTGCTTCATGCCAATTACTGCCAACTCTCAAATCACTTGATCCATCATGGTAAGATTCAGTACTATGTAACTGCCAAAAGTTATAGTCCCGATCACTGATTCTTTTCCATCCTATCTGTTCTTGTTATTGCCTACCACGTAGGAGAAATACAGGTAAATCTGTCCTAGGGCGGATATATGCAAGAGAGAATGATGGCACATCATCTTTAAGGCTGGCTTCTTCGAAGTGGTTTCTGGTGGCTTCTACAGTACTTCAAATCCTGGTTAAATCTCAATTTTTTAAAAGATCAATGTGACAATTTATCTCACCAAATATATACTCATGAAATATAAAAACTATGCTTCAATTAATCCTCATGAAAACCATCAAGAAGTTATCTCATGTAAGAATTACCAGAAGCACTTAAGAAGCTACAGGGGATAAATACTTTCAACAAGGGTGCCAGCACAATTAAATGGTAAAATACTAGTCTTTTCAACAAATGGTCTTGGGACCAGTGGATATCTGCATCCGCAAAAGTGAAGTTGTAACCCTACCTCACACATATATAAATACTAATTCAAAATAGGTTAAAGACCTAAGTAAAGGAATAAAAACTATAAAACCTACAGGAAAAAAATTACAAGTAAATCTCCATTACTTTTCGTTAGGCAATGTTTGTTAGATATGACACTAATAGCATAAGCAACAACAGAAAACCTGGGCTTGATCAAAATTAAGAAACTTTATGCTTCAAAGGGCATCATCAAAAGAGTAAAGAAAGCCCAAAGAACGAATGGAAGAAAATATCTGCAAACCATACAACTGATAATGGACTTACATTCAGAATATAAAAAGAATTCTTAAAACTTGACAATTTAAAAACAGAAAAAGGACTAAAACAGACACTTCTTCAAAGAAGATATACAAAAGATCAATAAGCACATGAAAAGATGTTCAATATCATTAGTCATTTTGGACATGGAAATCAAAACCACAATGAGACACCACTTCACACTCCACAGGATAGCTATAACAACAACAACAACAACAAAAGATATAACAAGTATTGCTGAGGATGAAGGAATGGTCCTCGGACAAATGGAGGTCTCATACATTGTAGCAGGAGTATAATATAGCATAGCTCTTTTGGAATATCTGGCAGTTCCTAAAAAGTCTGAATTTAGAGTTACTATATAACCCAACAATTCCACTCCTAGGTACATAACCCAAAAGAAATGAAAACATACATCCCAACAACACGTGTGCAAAAATGTTCATGGCAGTGTTATTCATAATAGACATAAAGAAGAAACAACCCAAATGTGTATTGACTGATAAATGGATAAATAAAATGTGGTATATCCTTACAATGTAATATTATTCAGCTATAAAAAGATACGAAGTAGTGATCCATGATATGACATGGATCACCCCGAATACATTACACTAAGTAAAAAATGCCAGCCACAAAAGACTACATCACGTTGTAAGATTCCATTTTATATCAAAATGTGCAGCATAGGCAAAAACTGGTAGTTGCTTAGGACTGGGGTTTGAGGAAGAAGAGAGAAATGGAGATTGACTGCTATTAGGTACAGGGCTTCTTTAGGCAGTATAAAAATGTTCTAAGAGGTGATGGTTGCACAACACTGTGAACATACTAAAATAAACTGTACACTTTTAACATGTAAGTTGTGTTGTAAGTTATACCTCAAAAGGTTTTTGTTTAAAACACAAAAGCCTATACAACTATATAATATCTTTTGATGACCAGTTTACACCTTTATGATGTATATGCTTGCAAAATAAAAATAGCCACATTTACATTTAAACATGTACAACTGCCCCAGCCACATTCACAGTGAAGAGAAATATGCAGTTCTGTAAAAAGGAGACAGAATCACTCGAGGCACTAATCTGAGAATATTTCTCATCATAACAAGAAATACACCACCTCAGAGACTGAAATAAAAAATTTAGAAAGCAAAATTCCAACTAGTCATTTACATTTTTCACAAAGACTTATATTTATTTTGCCTTACATAAAACACAAGTAAATATTCTAATCATTACCTCCAAACAGGGCTACTATAACGCAGTTTTAAAAAGATGAAATATTTCTGTAAATATTATAATATTAAGATTGTTTTATCATGCTCATCTACTTCATAGTTTTCACATATATTTGCTCTATCAGAAAATAAAAACTGGATAGCCCTAACAAAATGTATGCATCATCTGTTCAAAGTTGCCATGGTAACCAAATGGGAGTTCTGGTTTCCTTCCAGCTGCTACTTCTTTCCAACAGAGAAAAGGAGAAGTAAACTTCACATTTGGCAGAGTGGGGAAAAGTCCTTTCCTTCGTTATCAGCCTAAATGGCAACTGACACAATTTTAAAAATTCATTCATTCAATTAATCTTTAACTAAAATATAAAGAAAGAGTTCAAATGAATTGCTCCAGGGAGTCTTCTAAGGACAGTCACATAAAGTCAGATTTCATTTTCTTTCTTCCCTATGTCCATCATCTAACCTAAAACTCACTCTCTTCCTCCGCCTTCTCATTCTCCCTCTCTTAGTGGAAACTGTTAGCCTAAGAAATACGACGCAATCTAGCATGTCTACTTAAGGATAGAATCCACCAATATATACCTTCTCTACAAAGAGCTTCCCTAAAAAGGCTTGCTGTAACACTGGTACGCCATGCATCTGGGGAGGAAAAGGCCATAATGATTCGTGTATCCCTCTCCAATAAAAAGAGAATTTCTACAATTTGTCCAAATCAAACCTAAATGTGAAAAGTCTGCTGTGGTGGCCAGAATTCTGAATTAGCCCCAATGACCCTCACTCCTGTATAATGCCCTGTTCCTCTGAGTAGATTCTATGAATGTCCCAAGATCACTCATGTTATTATATTGTTATAAGACAACAGGGCAGCTACACTGGGTGGGCCTGACCTTATCACATGAGCCTTTTACAAGTGGAGGGTTTCCTCTGGCCAGTCACAGAAGTCGTCAAAAAAATGTGCTCCAGCTGGCCTGGATAGAAGCAAACAAACAAACAGCTGCGAACTGCAGTGCAAGAATTGCAGGGGGCTCTAAGAATGAGAGAGGTCCCCAAACAACAACTGGAAGGATAGCAAGGACTTTAATGCAAGGAAATGAGTTTCTGCCAATGACCAGTAAGTGATCTAGGATGAGGGCTTTGAGTCCCAAATGAAAACTGCAGTCTCCGCCAACAGCTAAATTTCAATCCACTGAGAATCCAGCGACGCTGTGCAGGCCAAACTTCTGACCTACAGAACTGTGAGTTAACTATGGGTATTGTTTTAAGCTGTGAGTTAACTATGGGTATTGTTTTAAGATGTCAAGTTCTCAATAAGTAACACACTACTAGCTCATGCTAAATTATCAGATTTTGGCCTCGACAGAGAGATCTGGGGTGTTTTTTAAAAATAATTTAATTTTTTAAAATAATTTAAATAATTTTTTAAAAATAATTTTTGATTTAAATAATTGAATTGGCCAGAGGAATTAAGGAAGCTGGATAAATCAAGAATGGGAGCCAATTCTCTTTGGGGCATAGACAGGCATACTAAAAAAAAATTTTATTCCCCAAATTCCAACTGAATCAATCATAACTCTAAGCCAGATACTTCAGACTTTCCCATTTTCTAAAACCGCATTGTTTTTTAGAATATGGAACATAGCCAACTAAAAGTTAGTGAAGATGTAAGTAAACCAATTAATCTACACTTTAGACAATACAGGAGTTGATGGTTTAATCACCTAGCAACACATATATGACATGGCTATATCTTATGCCACAGATACTGTGAATATTTTATAAAACATCTGTGGGATCTGGCAGAAAAGTTTACACCAAAGAGTTCATCAAAGGCATGTAAATAAAATGACACCTACTGATTCCACAAATACTCAGAATGGTGTCTACCACATGGTAGGATGCGTACCACTGCACAAAGGGACCCAGCACTGAGGGAGGTACAGTCTAACGAGGAAACAAGGTCCAGTAAACAGGGTGACCAGAAGCACAAAGCCTCACTGAACAATGATCTAAAGTTCCAAAGAGTCTGTGATCTATCTTTAAGGCAAGTAGAAGCCACTGAAATGCAGTTTTAGGATCAGAGACTTGCTCTCTGCAAAGAATATGTTGAATCGTGCGTAGAATGGGTAAAAAGGATAAAAGTTGGAAGCAAAGAAACTAGTGATGAGTCCAGAGAAGAGATGATGAAAACCTGGACTCAGGGCCTGGCAATTTATTTGCTGAAGGTAGATGTTTGTCTCCTATATTTCTGGTAATAGGATAGTATAATCATTAATTTGGATAAAGAACAGAGGAGCAGGAGGAGGAGGAGGAGGAGAAGGAGGAGGAGAAGGAGGAGGAAGTGTTTTCAGAGAAAACTTACTTTTGTTCTGGCTCATCTGAGTTTGAGGAACATGTAGGATACCCAGCAGTGTAGAAATATAGTTGACTGCTTGATATATAGAATTTATAGCTAAAAAACAAAGGTTTGAGCTGCAAATAGAAGAAGAGGTCATGAGCAAGGAGCTGGTAGTTACTTCAGTTCCATGCATGTTTAAGTGCCAAGGAAAAATGAGGAATGAAAGGAACAAGGGCAGAGCCACGTTCAGAGCTGAAGTATGAGGTTATTCAAGCTATCAATAGAATCTAGACTTCCTGGCTCAAGATCTACAGGCAATGACCCATATTATAAACATCAATATAAATTCATTAATTTCAAATACAGATTTTAGAGACAGACATGTATAAAGACCTCATGTAAACTGACCTGTTACATTAGGATGAAATATACATATAATAAGAACTAGCAAACTAAGGACTAATGTGTGCTTTTATCTAAAAGCTCTGTAGGCCTTCTGAAGCCAGCTGCGTGCAGGTTATACTGCTACAAAAAAAAAAATTGTTTACTAAGACCTATATGTTGATGAAATTTACCGCAACCAATCATGATTGCCTCACGCTACTCAGGAAATAATGCAAAATGTACCACTTTGGACAAGACTTCTGCAAACCTCCACAAGCTTTAAATCTGAAAGTAACTATAAATATACAACAGCCATTAGCCAAATTAATTAAAACTGAATAAAATTTAAAATTCAGTTCTTCAGTCACGCTAGCCTCATTTCAATTGCTCAATAACTACACATGGATGGATGGATGGTGGCTACGGTATTGAGCAGAATAGATAAAGGAGACTCGATCAACACACAAAGTTTTACTGGCCAGCACTGCTCAAGGCTATATTTTAGCAGCATGAACCTTTCTAGTACATTACTTTTAATAAGGAAGATGAACTGAAAAGACTTTGGAACAGTTTTCTATACAGCCTACTACTGGAAGTTTTAAAATAAACTGTAAGATGATAAATAGAGAGGATATATGCACTTTAAATTAGATAGATGATTCCAATATCTGAACACCCTTTGGGGCTCAAGACACCACATTACTGTAATTCATCTTACTGATATATTCAGTGACAATATCTGTAAAAAGCAATACACTGGGACCTAAATGTCCATCAAAAGAGTACTTGTTGATAATATTATGATAAATTACTGCACGTGCATAACACAACTCTGCTAAAAATAATGAGGCAAATAAAATTAAGAAAATTCCATTCATAATGGTATAAAATAATAAAATACTTATGAATAATTTTAACAAAAAAACTTAAAAACTTATGCTATGAAAACTAAACATTAATAAAATAAAATTTAAAAGACCTAAATAAATAGGACATTGCATGTTCATGGACTGGAAACCTTATACTGTTAAAATGACAATAAGTCCCAGACTGACCTACAGATTCAATTCAATCCCTATCAAAATACCAGTTGGCTCTTTACAAAAAATAATAGGATATTTCTAAAATTATTATGGAAATGCAAAGGCCCAGAATAGCCAAAACAGTCTTGAAAAATAATAAAACTGGAAGACTCACACTTCTTGACTTCAAAACTTACCATGAAGATATAGTAATCAAGACGGCGTGACTACAGACATAAAGATGACATAAAGATGAACATAAGATCAATGGGAATTAAGGGTCAAAAAATAAATCCTCACATTACACTCAACTGATTTTTCGACAAGAATGCCAAAGGGTGCCAAGACCATTTGATAGGGAAAAGTTATCTTTGATAAATGGTGATGGTACAACTAAATATCCACATACAAAAGAATAAAACTGGACTCCCCATACACATAAATTAAATCATAATAGTTCAAAGACCTAAATGTTAAAGGCTGAAACTATATAAAACTAGAAAAGATGTTTATCATTAGCCATCAGAAAAATAAAAATCAAAACCACAATGAGATACCACTAGGATAGCAATAATCAAAAAGAAAGGTATGAAAACAAGTGACAGCAAAAATTATAACCCTCAATACACTGCTTATGAGAAAAGAAAATGGTGAAGTCATTTTGAAAAAGACTTGAAAAACCTTAGGCAGTTTCTCAAAGCATTAAACAGCGTTACCATATGACCCAGCAATTCCATTCCTACATATGTATCTAAGAGAAAGGAAAACGTACGTCAAAACAAAACCACATAAATGTTCGTGGCATCATTATTCATAACAGCTAAAAGGAGAAATAATCCAAATGTCCATTAACTGATGACTGGATAAATAAAAATGTGGTATATATCCATACAATAGAATATCACTCAATGAAAAAGAATGACAATAAAAAGAAATGAAATACTGACAGATGCTGCAAAATGGA
Organism: Macroglossus sobrinus; assembly: GCA_004027375.1. Lineage (NCBI taxonomy): Eukaryota > Metazoa > Chordata > Mammalia > Chiroptera > Pteropodidae > Macroglossus > Macroglossus sobrinus. The sequence continues at coordinate 386,594 of PVKZ01000572.1, read as the reverse complement.
TAATCCATGAAAACATTCAGGTAAATCCAAGAAGCCAGTCACTAAAGATCATTATTGTATGAATCCACTTGTATGTAATTCCCGCGACAGACAGAAAGTAGAGTAGTAGCTGCGTATGGCTAGGAAGAAGAGAGGGGGAAGGGAGTGACTACTCAAGTGTACAGAATTTCTTTAAGGAGTGATGAAAATGCTCTAAAATTAGGTGGTTGGTGATGGTTGCACAGCTCAGTAAGTATACTAAAAAAAACTTTTAATTGTACATTTTAAATTAGTAAATTATATAGTATGTGAACTACTTCTCAATAAAGTGGTTACATAAAAATAATGAGGCCATCCTCTACGTACTAATATGAGGATATATCACTAATGAATACAAAGGTGCAGAGCATCTGTGTGCTGCATGTATCATTTGTTTTACATATACACAAAGCACGTGCCTCGCATTCACAGAATGTCTCTGGATGGAGCAATAACAAACTGACAATAGCTCTCTCTAGGAAAAGGAACTCAGCGGCTGATGATCAGGGAAAGGAATTAAATTAACTTTTCAAAAATTCCCTGCACTCCTTTCATACTTTTTCAATTTAGTAGTATGTGTATGACGACTGAAACAAATTAATTTATAAGCACAGGAAAGGAAAATAAAAGAAAAAGTAGATGCTTGGAAAGTGGTTCATATCTATGACCAACACACCCTCCAACGTCCCCACCCCCAGCACCAGGAAGAATTTACTAAAGAACAACATAGTAAACTATCTAGGGCATGGGCAAGTCACACCTAACTCTATTTTAAAACTGGAAAGTTAGGATAAAAGTCAAAATCCAAACAACAGGCAACTTTCTGGTAGAAAGGTTATTGGTTAAGTTTGAATATTGGGTTACATCATCGAAAAATCCATGAAAACTCAAGCCAGTGAGTTTTCTGGGCCTCTAACGGAGGTCAGAGTATTGTTATAACAATAAATGATGACATAAACTCCCTGGTACAGCAGCTATGCAGTTAGGCAGTCAATAAAGGTTAACCCTCACCGTCCCACCCTTCTGGTGTACAGTTACAACGAATCTGTTTCCTTAGCCTTCCAGTGGTGACTAACAAGGACACCCTGATGGATCACACACGTAATGCTGCTGCTACCAGACCTCTGGGCCTCTCCGTTCATCTGTGAGTGTCCTAGTCCAAAGGTCAGCATCAGCTCCAGCACCTTAACCCCTCCACTTCTACAGCCACGTATATCATAATCATGAGGTAAGAGATTTAAGTTTCACAAGGATCTCTATTGTGAATGACCACATAGTTCTCACAAGGCAATATGACAAAATGGGTTGTATTGCTGTTAATATCATCTTTGAAGAAAAATACGTCTAACACAGATTTTTACATTTTCAAGAGTAAGCCCAGCCTTCCTTCTGCTGCAGCAAGGACTAGCCAGAGCGCTGAAGGCTATGCTCCTAGAAGGACCAGCGTTTCAAGGACTTGCTCTTACAGTTTCTCTCCAAAAAATCAGGAAAGAGTGACAAGAGACAGCCACCGAATCCAAAGAAGCCAAGTGTACCAAAAAAGCCTGCACAAGCCAGCTCGGCGAACTGCTGGGCAACAGCACCTACCATAACCTCCAGCACCATGACTGCACCACACATGCCTTCCCTTCCTACACCTAACCTGGAGGAGCCTCCTGAAATCTAGGCTGCCTCAGCCTGCTTCTGGACGCGTCACCTCACCACTCGGCTCAGTCTAAAGATCACCCTTACACCATATTTGCTGCATTCTTGCCTGAGAAAATGAAGTCCACCTGAGTAAAAATATAATTGACTAGCAAGCAAACTGCTTCATAAATGTTGTCCAATAACAACGGACTTGTTCCAACTAGGACTTTTTTGAGAAGCACAAAGTTTAGCTTAGTCCAAAAAGAACTTCTTGTGAACCAGGGTTCCACACAATGGGTGTTACACAACAAAGCTGTTCCCATCTTAAAAAGTGTTTCCCTCAGAGGTAAATCACAATTTTACAACGGCCAGCATGGAATTCCAGTCACCTAAAGATTTGTTAGTGCTCTGCAACACATCTCACCTCTCTGCAACTTTACATTTTCATTCATTTATATTCTTAAATTTTAGATAAACAGCTTCATTTTTGAAGATTGTTGTGCCAACCTTATTTTGGGCATTGTGTATACAGTTATTCAAAGTTGCTGAAGCATATTAGTATTATTACTGTTAAGAGTGGCCATCTTTCAGAGATTGGTGGTTACCTGAAGAAGCCATTAAAAAAACATTTTCTAAGTAAATGAGAGAGATTCTAGAAGCACCACCAAGTCCAATCCTAATGGGACAAAGCTTAAGAATAAGGTGAAAGTAGGTTAGGATTCCAACAAAGTGAACTGGTATCCAAGGACAGGATGCTCTAGGAAGAGATAGAACTAGAGAAAGAAGAACGAGGCACCTACAGTCAGCCACTGAGTCAGACTTGGGATACCATATGTGTAAGTTCTTCAGACTGGGGAGGAAGGAGAATCTGACCTGAGAATTTGCAACTCAAGATTTCCTTCATTCAAAGTTAGCATTTGAAATTATGATTATAATAATGGAAGCCCCACAAGCCAAGTAATTAAGTGCTTCTGGGTCACTACTATCCCACGACTCGTGGAAGAAATAAAAACAAATCTTCTTAGGGGAAACACACCCTCAATCAGGACTCCTTGAGAAACTTAGCCATTAAGCCATCAACTGTGATTTAACCATTTTTTTCATACTACTCAATGAGCAAGTCAAAAAAAAAAAAAAGGAGAAAAACAGACTTCTGATGCTAATATTATAAAATATAGACTATAAAGTATGTTCATAATGTTGATAGACGTAAATAAAATTAAAGCATGACTGGGGGGGGGGAGGAGAGACTTAAAATAAAGAGACTGGAAGATGGACTTGAAGAAATCACCTAGGATGCACTGCACAAGGATAAAGAATAGCTGAGAAGTCTCCAGATTTGATAAAGACAATATGTCTCAGATTCAAAGAGCGTAAAGTGTGCCAATTAAGAGAAATCCTCAGTACAGTAAAACAAAGAACCCCAGAGCAGAGAGGAAAATGTAGGGTGGAAAACACAGTCAGATATTCTATACAGGAGGGACAACTGCACTGTCACTAAACCCCTCAAAGGAAAGAATGGAGGTGAAACAACAGTACTTTTAGACTGTCGAAGTGCTGATAGCTAATACCCATCATTCTCATTGTAGACCTGGCTAAAGAACATAACATATACATAAAGCAAATAAAAACACTTTGAATTCAACAAAAATTTGAGTTTATCACTGACTTCTTCTAAAAAAAAGCTTCTTTAAATATAAATATTTATAAATATATAAATTTCTATATTTCAGGAAGACACAAATTATTAGGAAAGAAGGTCTAAATTATAAGGGAAAATGGTGATTCATAAGAAACTGATCAATATCTGAGTATATCAAAACACTAAATATGTATCTCCAGGCTGGCAATAAATATATTACTTAAAATTACAATATTTTTAAAAGCAAACTCTTCAATAACAGTACTATTCTGAGCACTCTACTCATAATTAACTCATTTATTAATACTCAAACTACTCTAAGTACTATTATTCACCTCATTTTCACAGCTGAAGATCATGAGGAACAGGTGGGTAACAATGTGTTCAAAGTCACACAACTAGAGCCAGAAAGGAAGCCTGTTTAAACAATGCGATAACTACTAGGCAGCAACTGGAAGCTGTGAAAGTTGAGCCCAACCGTCTGGTGAAACTAAATCTGCTGCTGCTCACCAGCGGACTCGGTGGAGGGGAGGGTGAGTGGTAGACGGCAGACACTGGAAATGGATGTGAACAGGAAACACTCAGGAACCGCAGTCACTGACATGAGAGGATTCCTCTATTGCAGGGGTCCCTAACCCCCAGGCCAAGGACCTGCACTGGTCCGTGGCCTGATAGGTACCGGGCAGCACAGCAGGAGGTGAGTGGTGGGGCAAATGAGCTAAGCTTTATCTGTATTTGCAGCTGCTCCCCAGCTCAGCTCCACCTCAGATCATGAGGCATTAGAGTCATAGGAGCACTGGTCCCTGGTGCCAAAAAGGTTGAGGACTGCTACACTGATATTCACTTACAGCATGCAGGCTTCTCCAACCAGAGTGTGACTAAGCCTGAGAGAAGTTCCAGGAATCTGCACTCTAGGAGACTGTGCAGGTGGTTCAATGGCCAAGCTTTTAAGAAATATCACTACCGTGTGCATTGGGGGTCCTGGACCAATCCCCCACAGATCCCGAGGGATGACTGTACATGCACATGTAACCACTATAACTATTACTTACAAGTCTTTAACACAACAACGACAACAAAATGTGTTCATGTACAATCTGGATATTATGTGTCAGATAAATCCTTAGACAAATGTGCCAGTTTAAAGATCTCCAAATGATAACGGTAGAAAGGACATACTGTGGCTAAACAATGGAATAACTACTCAGCAATAACAAGACAATAAACAACAAATACAACACGAATGAACTCAAAAGCATGATAAGTGTGGTAAGTGAAAGAAGTCAAACACAAATGACTACACAGTATGTAAGTCCATTTGTAAAAAGGCAAAACTACAGTGATGGAAGATCAATGGTTGCCAGGTGCTAAGGAGTAGGGGGAGGGTACTAACTGCAAGGGAGCTTTTTGGTGCTGATAAAATGTTACCTACCTCATGATTGTGGTTGTGGTTACACATGTATGTGTACATTAGTCACAACTCACTGAATTGCATACCTGAAATTGGTCAATTTTATTTTATGTAAATTATAATCTAATAAAGCTGACCAAAAAAAAGACCATCAGAGCCACCTGCAAACCCTCCTCAGTCACTGATATTAATGGGTGGGAAACTCAGTCCCAACTTTCACCACCTAGTTTCATACCATTCACTATCTTTGAAGGGCAGTATTAAACAGGTGAAAAGACAAAAGCTTTAGAGTGGAATGTAAGAAGAGCCTTACCAGAGGTGGAAGAGAAATTCAAAACATAAGGCAGTGCTGAGACTAGCACCCATGATACTAAACACTACAAATTACTCTCTTGTTCATCAAGTATTCACTTGTTCAGCACAGATGACACAATGCCATCTCAGTACAAGTTTATCGGCCACCTAAAGACTGTCCTGAAAAACATCACAACCATCTCTGACAGGGCAGGCACTAATGTACTCAGCCTGAGCAGCCCACCAACTGCCAAAGAAAACTGAGACTGTGATATTCTCTCCTTCCTTTATGTCATAACTTCCATAATTCTACTCTACAGTTCCAAATTCTGCTTGATTACGCAAGTACAGAGAAGATAGCTCATTTATTTGTTCAAGAAATGTTTACCAAACTACTTTTTTGCTAAAATGAGTAAAATATGGGTCTTCATTCATGGAACCAAATTAGATCAGAAAGGTATACAAATAACAATATAAAAATCAAGGAAGACAGTGGTTTGAAGACATTACTTCCTTAATTAACTCAACAGATATTCAACTGTTAAAAGATCCCAGTGATATAATGATGAGAACAAAATATACAAAAAGCAGAAATGTTCCCTCTAGCTAGTTGAGTCTCAGGAAATGCTTGCTTAGAGAAACGAGAGATGACTGAGATTTATCTACGAGGAAGAAAACGTTCTGGGTAGACAGGAGAAGGGCTTTCAAAGCAGGAGGAACTGCATGAATGAGCATAGGTATGGCAGCAGAAAACAGCTTGTCCAGTTTTGTGGATATACAAGGCCCCCCAAAGTAGAATACTGGCAGAAATGCTAGAAAGAAAGGTTGGGACCAGATTTTGACACTCTTGAGTGAAAAATGTGGAGTTTAATTCTGATAGGGTATAAAATGCCATGCAATATTTAATTTATTTAAGAAGCGGTAACATAATAGTTCTTAAAAAGGACCATACAGCACAATCATGTAGAAGCTTTTTCAAAAAACAAAAGCCTAGAACCAGAAGATCCTGACTCTGTAGGTCTGGAATGTAGCCTGGGTACAGATCACTAAGAGACTAATAGGCATGGTTACAAATCAAGCTGCAAGGAATCATTACCACGTCTAACCTGTCTTCCAGAAATAAACTAAAGTGTGCCCATGATCCATATACAAGCAAGAAAAGCGGATACAAATAAGAATTTCTAATGCTCCAAAATATTTCAGGATTAGGAAAGCCACTTTAATAAATATTTCTTAAAAAGTTATTACATTAATCAGTCTATTTCAATCACATACTTCGAGTACAACCAAGTTTTAGTTAACTCATTAATATTTACTTATGTATTCGGGTTCCAACTCAGAAAAGCATAGCTAAAGGACTTCTAATTCAAACATGACTAACATGTACATTTTTCTTCTCTCCTTTCTCTCCTTTTCGTAGCAAAAATAAAAATAAAAAATGAAAAAAATAAGGAAACCCAAAAGAACAAAGACAAAAGAAAAGTTAAAATCAAGGAACAAGAAACTCAACTATGCTTAGAAAACAAGTGAATGGAGGAGGTAATACCCAGGAAGAACATACGCAGCTACACCTAAAAGTGACTGCAGAAACAGGCACCAGACACTGCCCGCCCAGAACACCAGAAGTCTCAGCAGCACCGCCAGGGCGTGGGGGACTGGCGGGGGTGAGGAGGGGGATGCTGCTACACACAGAGCTCGGCGGGGTGGATCCACTGCCCTCTCCACACATCTCCACGCCCAGTAGCCAGTACAGCCAGACTGCAATCTTTCCTGAGGCAAAGACAGGACATTTTGAAGACAACAGGCACAGAGGGTATGGTAAGGTACTGAGATGAGAAACAGTTTTGATGAATATTGACACTCTCAGACTTCTTGCTCCACTCTCCTTCCAGAACATATGCCCAGCTCCTCTCTCTCCCCTGGACAGGAGCATGGAAAATTCTCTCCTGAAGAAACTGAATAGCTACTCAGGCCAGGCCCATATATAATCACCACAGAATTCTTATAATCCATCTCTTAAAAAACCAGTGATCTGTGAAGAACATTTACGTATCACCCACTGCGTTCTCCCTATGTCCTGATGAAGATAAACCAGCTCCTATACTTGGGGTCCTTTCAGGCTTTCCAGTGCTGGATGGGATGTCAATCACTCTTTATTATGCATGATGTCAGGTAGATGACAGAGCACAAGAACTATGGCTCAGTGTTTGTGTACTGAGCACAGATCCTTACTTACACATTAAATAACATGATGAATGAAAGAAATCAAAATTTAAAAAGTATATGTCTGCTACTTTTTAAATCATTAAGCCTATAATCTAATACTTTTGATTCCATTATCTTACACTGATTCTATAAACTTCAATAAAGTCCTAAAAATTTTCTGCATTAAAGAATATATTTCCTAGTCCTTTCCTTCACCCAAATATGCAGTAAATAATAAGATGACATTTAAAAGTATAAGAAATTCTGTTGAATAGAGATACTATTTCTACATACGAGTTCATCTATAAAGAATCCTACCAATGACTCAGTCACATGCTGGTAGCAAGAACAGATAAATATTCCCAATCAGTGTATACTTGACCTAGAGGCATACGAACTAAATAGTCTATTCATCACTACTTATTAGGGAGAATTTTAGGAACTCAAACAATATATGACTTAAATCCTAAAAAGTAAGGTTTCACTTAAATGATTGTTTTAAAATCAGCAGATAAAAACCTAAATACAGACCAATCCCACTGCCGCAAAAAAAGGTAGAGTTTAAATGTGACAATACAGTTAATATTTTATATACTGAATGCTTTACATAATTTTGTTTCTCCTAATTTTTGGATCCATTTATAGTTTTGACTGTCCAACTTGTAATACCTAGTTAAAATAAAAACTCTTTCCATAGTTTGCTACCATACAAAATGTGCCATCAAAAAAAAAAAAATCTTGAAAAGTACATATCACTTATATGTGGGATATAAACCTAAAACACAAACTGAGACTCATGGACATGGACAACAGACTAGTGGTTACCACAGGTAAGTGGGGAGGAGGGAGGTAGACAGGGTAAAAGGGATCAAATATGTGGTGACAGGAAGAAATCTAACTATGGGCGTTAAACATACAATGCAATAAAAATATGCCTTACTGTTGAATTGCACACCTGAAACTTACTATATTTTGTTAACCAATGTCACCATAATTTTTAAAAAATGGTTTTTTTTAAGATAAAGATCAAATGATGTATGTGATCCGCCTCTAGGCCACTGACCCACAAATTTGAATAAACTATGGACTCCTTTAAAGAAAAAAAAAATATCCAAAACTAGAGTATCATTCTAGTATAACTGTAATACACTGTTTTCACTACAGTTCACTTTAACCACTTTGTTCATCAAAACAGATTCCAAGGCCTGATTTTTGTCATCTCAGGATGTCTCATTTGTGTCCAGGGGTATCTTGAATTGTTTTAAAGGTTTTAAAGGAACACTGGAGAAGAAACAATAACAACATGTGTCAAACAATAATCCTTTGAAATTGTGGGGAAATAAGAGTAGATACTGATAATATCCATTATAAATCATTAATTTAAAAAAATATTAGCAGTATTTATTTGGTAATCAGAAAATGAATTTCATGTGAGTGAACTTGTGTAAGAATGAGGTTTACTAAAACCATTCGCTATCTTTTAACAAAAACCTCTAAACTATATTACACTATTGCCTTTGTACTCTTGTCTTTACAAATTAATATTTTGATACTTTCATTAAAATTGGAAAAGTATAGAGTAGTAGTTAAAAACATGATCTTGAAAGGTCATAGGCCTGTTTTAACTTCCAGCTCCATCAGCTGTGAGCCCTGTGGCCTTGGGCAAATTACTGTACTTCTTTGATGCATACCTTCTCCCATCTTATTCATTCCTCCAGCTACTAAAGCCCTCATGCTCTTCTTTGGGTCCAACAAGCATCTCCTCCTGCCTGCTAAACCGTATACAGAAGAAAACTTGTACTTTTCTTCTGAGATTTCAAACCAACCTCACACCAAACCCAAATGCTACTTTTGCCCCAACCACATCTATTTGCCAAGGTCTATGCCCCAGACCATTCTGTGACTACTCTCTTGCTATCCATCCCTGAATCCGGATGATGTTCCTCCTAAGGCTGTCTCCCCTATTCATTCCCCTGCCTTAAATGTCATCCTTCATCAACCATCTCTGACCGCATGACCTCCTCCTCCCTCATTCACCCCACCACCCTCCTTTATCAGAGTAAATTATCAGGACAAAGATAATACACATTTAAAAACCAAACATACTACCAGTTTACTATACAAAAATCGCAACTACGTAAGCTGGGCTCCTGCACGTCTTCTACTGGGGACATCCTAGAACAAAAGAAAGGATCCTTTGGTTCATAACTTTTCTAATAAGTAGCATTCCTTGCTATAAAAAGTAATAAATTAACTACAATCGGTAAAGTCTGCAACTTAAAATCTAAAGTAAGATTTGCTCAAACAATAACTAAAGATAATATTCTAACATTTTAAGCAGAATGTAGTTTGTTAACAGCAAAATCATTGGTAAGTTGTAAAACTTCTATTTTTTTTTTTTTTTACCTACTTCAGTATCTATTTGGGGTATTGCTAACTATTTAAAATATTGTCCTATTCATTCCTTATAAGTATCTCATGATTAAATTTTTAAGAGCATTCTGGTATAAATACAATAACTGAATCAATAACATGATTTTTAAAACATACTTCCAAAGGATCTGCACTTATATGCAACTATAACCATACTGGCCATTTATTATATAGTTATGTGTTTGTTTCATTATGATGGAGATTGATATGGCCCTAAGCCTCATGGAGTATTTTGTTGGAACTACACTAAAATCAGAACAGGGAAGTTTATATTTATAATTTTACTAGTAGAAAAAGCCAGCTAAACTCTAGTCCCTGCTATGAGCTAGGTACTATCTATATGCTTTCACATTTATTCAAATAAATTTTTTAACTAATTTTTTTTAAAAGCGACATATGGTACAGAAGAAATGTTCTCTACTGATGCCAACTTCACTTTGTGCAAAATAAACCTGATATAGGATTAAGTGGATGGGTCTACCACTAAGTGCACAGAGATACCGCAGGGGACCTGCCCAGAGCCTCTCAGTCCAGAACAGGCACGTTTAGAACACATGATTTCACAATCTTAACTCCACTGGCCCAGAATAGGCTCAAAAGCAATAATTCCAAAAAAGATGTGTGCATCTCTTCAGCGAAAATAAATAATTAATTTAAAAAATTAAAAGACTAGAGCTATTCTTTGTCATCGCCTTCCAAACCCTCTCTGTAGGCTCAGCAAATATGACAAGGCCTTTTCTGAAGGTTTCTAACATGACCAGTCACAAGCTTCCTTTCCATGTTTTAACGACCCAGGCAGAACATGGCATTAGAGCCTGTTCCTTCATATTGTGTCCCTGCCATTCTTCCCTACCTGGATTTATCTCCCATCTCAGCTCAAACTTGTGTCTTCTGCCTCATAACAGACATTCCTCTTTACTCTATCTTGCCAAATTATACTCTTCCTTCAACAGTAAAGTCATGTTTGGTCGACTAACCCCTTGTGGCGCGTCAGTGTCCTCCACAGATCTAGACGAGCACTGCAGAGTCCTTCTTGCATTTTAATTAACTGCCTACACATTTTCCTCTCCCACCTGCAGGCTTTAACACCTCCTCCACACCACCCAATTTCTGATGTGGAGCCTTGCGCACTGTAAAATTTCAAAACTCTGCATTCTTACTCTCACCTGTGTTTTAGGTAGTTGAGATGAAGAACAAAAGAACTCAGGAAAATTGAGTTCTTGCTGTATGGGTATTTAATCTGTTAGGTCAGGAAGACAGCAAATGTTCAAACATTTAACTATTTCTTTATTTTAAACATATAAAATCACTTCTTTATTTTAAAAAGTATATATTAAATCTTTTCTTACCTTTAACTTTTATAAATGTCAAACATAAGAAAATGATTTACCTTATAATTCTGGATAATATATGTGAATTTCAAAAAAGCAAAAAGCGTTATCTGAGAATTCCTTCAGTACTTTATAAAACTGCCTGACCAGTGAGTGAAGGGGTCAACACAAAGCTCATGTCATCATAAACTAATTTAAAGTAGGACTCCAAACTACTCACTTTAATCCTGCCCCCTGAGAACAATTGTCTGTTTTCTTATTGTAAGTAAAATATGCTTCCAGGAGTGATGTTTTATCTTCACAAAGTAATAACTGACTTTCAAAAGACACTAAAAACTGTAAAAGATTCAAATATTCAATATGTTGGTCATCTACTTTCATTCAACAAGAATTTACTAAATACCAACTATGTGTCATGCATGCATTGTACTGGGCACTTTGCTGATTTACAAATAAGAGGACAGAATCTCCAATAATGAAACACACAATATTATGCTTGTTTGCATCAATGACTACTAACATGTCAACTCTGACGATTTTTAAGCAACAGCTCTAACACATAAAGACGGATGTAGAGAAGCAAATTAGGTTTCATTTTACTAGCCAGGTGCATCTCAAGCATGTTCTTATTAGAAAAACAGTTTATATTTTATGGTGTCAGTTAAAACTGTCAGCTTTGGTTTTTATCAAATCTCTTTCATGTGGTGAGGACAATAAAGTAATAAAAGAATAAATGCAAAGCTGCCTTCTTGAAACCAGTTAAAACTAAAACAGAAGTTAAAATTAGAAACCTAGGAAACAATGGTATCACTTTAAAAATTTTTGTAATATCTCAGAATGCTAATTCATGAAGAAAAAAAAAAAACACCAATACCTAATGGTACGTTTAAAATTTCTGTAAACATATATAACTTGTATTGAGACAAAACCATTCTCTATTATCATCATTTCCAGTATCTCCATTACTGTTCAAACAGTTCTTCCTTATACATCTGAAATTAATATTGTATATTATCTATATTTTAATTTAAAAATCATTTTTACAAAATCAAGCTAAAAATGAATAGCATAATCATCTTCCTACAGAAAAGTGTGACTAGTCATTGAGTTTTCTGCATCTGCCACCTATGACCTAACACAGCTCTTGTGTCTACCCTTCCCAGGAAGAGCACCACCTCTTACACAGCTCAGTGGTGACCAGGGAAGTGTGGGGACCATCCTTGCCTTCACCCACTTCCCCTAAATCTGATCAGTCACTAACGAATTAATGTCTAGAGATCCTGCCCTTTCCACGCTCGCTGCCTTGTGTACAGTCCACAAAAACCCAAACACTGGATTATTAACATGTGTCCCTCAGCCTCCGCTCACCTGACATATGTCCCACACCATAGTGAAAGCGACCCTTTGAATGTGATCTTTTCATTCTTTTCTTAAATCCTCTGCCCTGAACATAAAGCAAAGGATATTCTTAACATGATAGAAACAATTTTGACATTCCAGGCCCTGCTTACTTCTCTAGCCTCATCTCAATGCCTTTGCTCTTTCTTGTTCCTCCCTCTTGCTCATTATATTCCATTGCTTCAAACATACTAAACAGGTATCCCCACCTGCAAAGTTAACAAATCTTAACATTTAGTTATATTAGCTCCAGATCTCTTTTAATTGAGGACTAATTTGTTATAGACAGGGTTGAAGCCTCCCAATTCCCTTCCCCTCCTTTCCACAGGTAACAGCTATCCTAAAATTAAGACTCATTATTCCTATGCATATTGTTATACTTTAACCATACAGCTTGTACCAAACAATGTTACACTGTATCAAACTGTGTAATTCCACAAATATTATTTTTCACTCAATTTGCCTTCTCAGATTTATCCATGTTAATATACATAACTCCAGTTCTCATCTGAACTGTCATACAGTATTACATGAAATCAATGTTCTGGGTCACAGTATTTTGAAAATAAAATAATGTAGAAAATACGTAAGTGTGTTTCACATAGACAGAGTTTTGCTTCTTTAATTTAAGCATATTTCAGTTAGACATGAATTGATCTGCATATGCATTGAGCAGCAAAAGAATAAAATATGGAACTCACGGCTTGAAGGTATGTATCTAGAAGTAAAAACTCTAAGGAGCAGGCTACCCACATCTTTGATCCTGATACACTGATAGTTTACATAATTATCCACCTGGAATTTTCTTTAAAGTGTTGAAGAATCCTCTACTATTAAGTTTATTCCATGCGAATAGCCAACTGTCATGACAATTGTTTATTTTAGATCAGACTATCAAGTTACAAATGTAGTGAATTTACAAACTATTTCAAAAGAAAGAACTTCCTTACAATTAGTCATCCCATCCTCTCTATTCATTTAATATTTGAGAGTGCTTTATGTCCTCAGGAATATTGTCATTTTCTGTAGGAAGGCCATAAATAGTTCTCATTCGAGTTATTTCTAGGAATTCAGACTCTCCATCCTTACTCAAAAAAGATTTTAAAGTATTCTTAACTACCCAGAGAATACATCTCTCACTTATCTGGTTAATATTAGCTCAAGCCTTGGAACCTTTAGAACTCTACATCAAACTGCAAACTGTCAGTTAAAACACATCTTGCCATTATCCCTATTTTATTTCATGAATTTGGCATGCTGAGCTACTATTTAAAGTGAACTAGTTATTCTCTCTGGCCTGAAAAAGTTTCAAATGTTTATTTGCTAAGTCAAAGTTAAACTTTTCATGATAAAAGGGCTAAATTTCAAGACACACATGAGCTTAAATATAAAAAGTGTATTAAACGTCGAATTAGCTAATTCAATTTTCTTTATGAATTTTTTATAATCATGTTAATAAAAGTTAAATTTACCTAGAACACTGCCACCATCCAAAAAGTGTCAATAAAGGTTGGGCTCACATTTCTGCCAGCAAAGGCAGTGGATGATCAATTTTATTTGACTAGCACCTACCCTCCATTTTCACAGGAGAGTCACTGCCGCTACTGGCACTAGAGCAGGCTACAGAGCCGCCAACCAGCATTTGCATCACCTGCCCTAGAAACTTCCTGTTGAAGACTCACACTTGAAACCAAAATGGATGAAGTATAATTGGGTTTCCCAATCATCCACTAGCCTCTCTCACAGATGACAGCCACCATATTCCCCAAAGCCAGTCTTAAGTATGACATGTAACCTATATTTTCACTCAATACATCTCAAACCTTCTAAATTTGGTAAAAATCTACCGAACCATATTTTATATTGTAATTACAGTATAGAAATTTATTTTTATTTATAAAGTTTAATAGGCTGTATCTATTAAAAAAAGTACTCTTAAGAGTGTGAAGAAAGTGGGAAGTTTAATAAAAATACTTACCAAAACTACATTGTACTTATTTTTTGTAAAATCTTACAACTGAACTCATATTGTTAAAAAAAAGTAATAGCAGAGGAGTGAGATTCTATACCCGTGATGTCTAGAATCTGTGTGACGTACACATCAAACTGCAAATTGTCAGTTAAAATACATAGTTTAATGGCTATTAAATTTTAATTACTTAACAATAAATTAACCTAAAAACTCAGCAGTCAGTCTTACCAGCCATACTTCATGTGCTCAAAAGCCACATGTGGGGTGCTTTACCATACTGGACAGAACATTTCCAACATTGCAGAAAGTTCAATTGAGCAATGCTGCTGTGGAATTTAAAAGTTGTGAACTGTGTTAACAAAATTATATTTAAAATAAAGCTTTTTACTACTAAGTACAAACTTCTGTTGAGTCTCAGAATGTCAAAAATATTAAATCTATTTTCAATAAAACAAATGTAAAATGGTATCTGCCTGAAAAAATATTTAGGAAAATATTATATTTATATATTTCCCAATACACAAAATAGAAGAAAATTTTTTGCTTGAATATTTTTTTAGAAATATTTTGTTAAATATTTTAAAATATTTTGTTAGAAATACCAATGCATATGTATGTACTCAAGAAATAAATAAAATGAATGCCTTAAAAAGACATCCATGTCACCAGCAGCAAAGACTCCTCCTCAAAAAAGCCCCTTGTTTTTCGAGTTTAGGGTTAAATCAAAAGAATATACTGACTGGGATATAAAGATAAGAGAGCAGTGATCACTTCCACCTGCACTCAGGAGCAGCCCGTCTCTCGCTTCCTCCACTCTTCTATGTTGGATTAGAGGAAACACCTGAGTAGTGAGAATTGAGACTGTTACCTGCCACCTGGTCCTTCTTCCCCTGGAATAAAAAGGTACTAACTCCCAAACCCAATAATAAAAGCAAATACAGAACTCTTAGAACTCAGTAAAAAAATAAATTAATAAATGACTCAATTTAAAATTGAGCAAAGGATCTTAACATTTCTCCAAGGACTATTACACATGGCCAATAATCATATAATAATAAGTAACAATACTCAACATCATTAGCCATCAACAACATAAAAATGAAAACCACAGTAAGATGCTACTTCACACCCAACAAGATAGCAATAACAACAACAAAGATAGATAATACGAGTGTTGGCAAGGATGTGGAGAAACTGGAAACCTCTGACATTGCAGGTGGGACTGTAAAAGGGCACAGCCACTCTGGAAAACAGTCTGGCAGTTTCTACAGAAGGATAAACACAAGAGCTGCCATGTAGGCTGCCAGTCAAGATGGCAGAGTAGATAAACACTGTATTCACCTCCTTCCACAACCATATAAAAATTACAACTAAACTACAGAACCACCATCATTGAGAATCGTCTGAGGTCTAGCTGAACAAAAGTCCTATAACCAAGGACAAATAGAAGAAGCCACATCAACTGGCAGGAGGGGTGGTGACACAAAACAGGCTAGTCCCACACCCACGTGTGGCAGTTAAAAATCGAGAGAGGAATCTAGGCTGTGGAGGTCCCTCCTGAGGAGCGAGGGGTCCCAGGTCCACGCTAGGCTCCCAAGCCCAGGCTAGCTCTCTCCCAAACAGAAGTGCTGGAGGAAACCACTGTTCCTTTGTTGAGCCCTCCCCACTCCCAGTGTGCATGGACAGATGGATGCCATAGTGAAGCTCCATCAACCTAGATAACAACATTCTCCCTGCCCTGATGACTCCTGAGACCCCACCCTACCCAATCTGCAGGCCCACCCAAGCCATTTCCAGTGGCTTTTCCATATAAATGGTCTTGGTTCATGTTATGGACTTTCCTAAAACCTCAAAGGTTCACAAACCCCAAACAAGCAGCATCTCACTTCACCGTGCCCCGTACCTCTTGCTGAGCAGCCCCACATCCAGCATTAGTGGCAGCGGCCTCGGTTCACAGCTTAGCCTCTTGCAGGCACCTCCAAACCCAGCATTAGCAGCAATTATCTGCAGATCACTTCGCAGCTCATACCAAGAGGCCCCAGGCAGGTACTGACAGCAGGGAATTCTCCTCACCCCATCCTCCGACTCACCTTTCCTTTGAATTCATTTTTATATCCTCACTTCATCTGCTGCCAAAAGAAAGGAACACCATACTCCACGGCACACAAAAACACCTTTTCCAGCTAAAGGAAAACTTTTATCTAGAACTTTTTTTCACCATTAATTGGACCAGTAACTCCAAAAAGTACTTTTTAAGTACAGAATATATTCTTAAGGAAAAACATTAGGGTTTTAATGTATTTATTTTTGCACAGTTCTTCTTTCTGTCAATGGGGTAAAATGTATTAAAGGCACTAAAAATGTAGTCATGCAATTCCCTCTTCCATGCTGTGCAGTTAATGGGAGATAAAAGGTAAAAATTAAGTAACTATAGTATGTTTCATTATACACAATTATACAGAAAATGCAATATCCTAGACTGATACAAAGGCTGAATTTAGATCTTTTAAATAACGTTCAGAACATTTCCTTTTGAAGCTGCAAAGCACATAACTTAAGGAAAATCTCTCCAAAAACATTTTAAACAAATTTCTGACATTCCAATATTGGAATACTAAAAGGAAAGATGAAATAAAAGTTCTTTAGATGTATAATAATGGGCCTGAGGTAAAAATGCAGGAATGAAACCAAAATATCTTTTTGTATTTTTATTTTGGAGTCACACTAATATGTACAGTCATATTTCATTTTCCCAAAATTTAAAGAGACATTGCTTCAAATGGTCATCCTTTTTGTGCTACATACAAAAATCCAGACATCTAGATATCTCATTCACCCCACAGATGGAGAAGGGAGAGCAGGGGTAAAATTCTAGAGCGAAGTTCCATGATCATAGAATAGGATTAAGTTCTGGTTAGACTAAACTACTGTGTAGCACTGAGGCTCAGAGCTGAGAAGTGTCAAGCAACCCCACAAAGCAAAAACATTTGAATACACTGTCAAGTAAGAGTGGTAAGGAAGCAGCAAAGCCGAGTCACTGCCCCAGGGGACTAGTACTGAAGCCAAAGCAAAGTCTGCACAAATGCTTATAAGAACTAAGTGGTTCTTTTAAAAAAAAAGAAAAAAGAAAAAGAAAAAAAAGAAGAATGAAAAGGAAAAAGAAAGATGAGGACTTAGTGATCCAGGTTTCAAGGGTATGTGGGACTGAACTAAGTCTGACACACAGGGAGAATCCAGGCAGGAGTGAGGAGAACATGTTGTAGAAGACCCAGTCCCTCCTCTAGCCGTGAAACACCAAAGCAGAAAGGAACACATTCTGTCAGCCAGATGCTGAGGTGCTCGGGCTGAGCACGACTACCTGAAGATGAGAGTGACCAAAACCACAGAATCCTTTAATAAAATTTTTAAATCCTTTAATAATTGAGAAAGATACACATCCTTCGAAGCCCATCTTAAGTAAGACTGACAGACAGAGGCTGGAACACTTTGGGCAGAGGGAGCAGTAACTAGAGCCAAGGCAAGCACAGTGCTCCAGTTAGGCAGCAGCACAGCATCCACAGGACAGAACAAATTCAGCTACAAAAATGGTGGAGACAGACACTGGAGACCATCACTGTCAGGCTTTGAAATCAGTAGAAAAGTGAGTAAGCAGTAAATGGTGAATAGAAAAATGACAAAACCATGTGTACTTCGGAAGGATTATTCTGGCACACTCACATAGTGGAGGAACACTAGACGCTAAAATGACCTTCCCAGACAGAGAGTGGATTTCTTTCCCTATAAAAGGCATATACACCATGAGATGCCTTTGGTTTATCTTTCTCATTTGTTCCATTTTTTAAAAAAAAAAAAACCACACACATAGATAAAGATGTACTGAAATGGGCATATTCCTGCTGTTGATGAATGTAAACTTTAACATAACTGGAAAATATATATCAAAAAATGTTAAAATGATCCTATCTTGTGATCCTTGGAAATTTATCCATAGAAAATAATCCACACATTATTCAGTTAAAAAAAAGGTAAACAATTATCAAGAATCATTTTTTTATACTAATGAACACATTACAGGACCCTATGAATCCAATATTCTTGAATTCATTATTTTTGAATGACTTTTTAAATGTTTACTTATAATATTTAATTTTTAATTTAAGTAAATATACTTCAAACCATGTTATGTTATATTAGAAAGGCTATTTTTCTCTCTCTCACGAAGTAAATTCATTCCAATGCTTCACAATATCTTTGTCAGCACTGTACACTCATCAGTAAAGCCACTTCTTTCATCTAAAGTCAGTTTCCTAAAATATAACATCTTCATATCTCAGTTGTTTGAAATAATTATTTTTTGTATTTATTTAAACATATATGATACTATCACTGGAACTGTTATCCAACTCAGTAATAGCTACATATTCAAGTCAGTCAGTTTTTCCATTTGACTTTACACACACACACACACACACACACACACACACACACACACCACACACACACACACACACACACGACCAATCTGGAAAACGTAATTACAAAATTGATGTTAAAATGCCTTTACCTTTCTTACTATTCCCACTAGTGAATTCTAAAACTATCTGAAATTAAACACTGATTAAAATCATGTCAATTTATAATATGTAATCATGAAGAATTCTTTGCTATTCAAAATAATGCCACTGAAATAGCTGCCCCTAATGTGAGAGATTTTTACAGTGCTCTTCTCTGGGGGAGTATTTCTTGGGGGAAGCAGTCCCAGTACTTCTGTATTAACTTCTATATGCAGTGGGGATGGGGGAACCTTGAAATAGGTTTGAACTAGATCAGCAGTTCTCAAACTTGGCATATATCAGAATCCTCCGAAAAGCTTGTTAAAGCACAGACTTCTGGGACCCACCCCTGAGTTTCTGATCCCATGAAATGGGTTAGAATCTGAAAAGGCGCATTTCTAAAAAGTGATACCGATGCTTGAAAAGATGTGACTTTCTGAAATACCATTCCATAGGCTGCCAAAATGATTTTTTTAAATTAAAAAATTTGGAAACATTAGAATAGAAAATCTAACAAATATTATTTGTCATAATATCCTACATATTCCCAAGGCCTACTGCAAGTCTACCAATACAAGATCTACACTATTATACACATCTACTCAGCACACTCCAGAAAGCATACTTACACCTTTACTTGAATAATTTCAAATGTTTTAATTCCTAAGAGAAGAATGCGCAAATACTCTTCCTCATCAAACAAATCTACCTTACTAAAACAACTAGGAGTTCAGAGGAGCAAACCATCTAAGCTGATCATTATTCTAGGGCCTAGATAGTTTTCATCTCTGAAAGGAACTCTAAATCTACTACTTACATTTCACATTAAACTTCTGACTAGAAAAATCCGGAAAAACTTAATGAAAGTGGCCACAAAGCTTTAGCTGTAACCACCATGTATGTTTCAAAACTTAATACCTTGACTCTGATAAGCAAAGAATTGTCATCTACCACCAGACATGAGACACTTGGGTTCTCTATTATATCTGCAAGCCAAACTTTAAGAATCAAAGAAAACACATCTTCTAATTTGCCTAAGTTCATTATAAACATTTAAGTCTAGGACTGATTCAAGGAAAATCATTTAAATATTAACAGCCAATAACACAGTGGTACATTCTGACAATTAAAGCACTAAAAAAGCTACAATATTATTAAGTTTGACACAGCTCATAAGTAAAATAACCCAGAGTTAAAGGCAAGGCATATATCCAAATCAATCCCTCTGTCAAAATAATTATGCCCAACAAGACAAATGACAAGAGGTTCTAAGTAAAGGCTGAATCGTGCTGAGTAAACAATAGCAAAGCAACCTCACCTGAGACTCTGACTAGTGATAATTAACAATCACTTTCAAGTCAAACTCAGATTTCCTTTAAAAGCACTTGTTATCGCATTCAAATTCCTAACAGATGGATAACTAGACCGTTGTTATTTTTTTCTCATCCCTTAGTTGTAAGCAGATGATAAGAAAACTTCAGACAAGAGTCACCATTAATAATAACACATAAAGCATCCTGGAGTAAGAGGTGCAGTCTGCCCCTGCTCCATGGAGGCCAGGGCACAGGCCCACCACCCGGGCTCCAGCTGGAATACTCCCACTCTGAAGTTGTCGCTCAAGGTACCAGGCAGCAGATGCACCATGGGAGGGGTGTGGCTACAGGGATAAAGGCATATCCAGTAATCAGGATGTCCCAACACTGGTCCAGCAGCCACTGTCAGGCTGTTCTATGCACCTGTCCCCAAGCTTTTCTGTTGTTCCATCGCCTAG
Source organism: Macroglossus sobrinus (assembly GCA_004027375.1). Taxonomy (NCBI): domain Eukaryota; kingdom Metazoa; phylum Chordata; class Mammalia; order Chiroptera; family Pteropodidae; genus Macroglossus; species Macroglossus sobrinus. The sequence continues at coordinate 365,940 of PVKZ01000572.1, read as the reverse complement.
TTCAATTATTCCAATAAATTTTATTTCTAGTTAAAATAGCCAAAGTCAGTTTGTACTGCTTGAAATGCAGAAGCCTGATTGGCAGGCTTCACCATTAAACAGTCTACATGTTTATTAAACAATGTATGAAAACTTGTTTTCGAAAAAAGTTGTTTTGTTTTGGTTTTAATAACAAAATCATTTCATTTAGTAGAAAATTATAAAGTAGAGATAAGTACAATGAAGTATATCATTTAACCTCATCACCTAGACACAAACAACCACATCCCTTTTGGAGCACACCTTTCCAAGCTTTCTACCAAAATGAACATTCTGACCCAGAGAAGCAAGCGTGGGTGCAGTAATCACAATGGCTATCTATGAAGTCATTAAGCCAGGGCTGACCATCCGCCCAATCCATCAACCACTATACTTCCGAGACTGAAAGGGCTTCTTTCCCTTCTTCCTCTATTAGTAAGTATGCCAAGAAGACATATAAATTGGGGCTATCCCGGGCAAATGCAAGCAGGTATTTGCCCTACATACCTGAGTAGTTCAGTCTACGGATTAGGTTCCCTACTTCAGAAGTAGTCCTGTTCTTCAGAGGAGGTTATGATTATAAATTCCTCTTCTAACAAGATTTTTATCAGTTGCCAAAAGGGGGAACAAAAAGATAAATCTAAATCCTAACCAATCCAAAATTTTAATGAAAAATTTCTTCAACAACAACAAAAATGTACAAGCAATTAGTATTCAGAAAATAAAAAATAAAGATATTACTTCTAAGGTAGAAAAAATGTTGATACAATTTGTCTTTACACAGGAAGCCACTCAATGAAAAACATACAGAGAACAAAGGACTTTTTTCCTGAATTAGTAAGGCACCATTGAAACCGTATATCCAGTTCATCAAAATAATAAATCATTTTTTTTTTCTTAAGTGGGCCAGAGCACTTGAGGAGGCTGGAAGAGGAAAACAGCATGAACATCAAAATACAGTGTTTCAAAAATATCCTCAGGAGTTGACAAGATGTACATAATTAACAAAATCTAGGTAGAGCCAGATATAGAATGAGTATTCTACAATACAAAACAACAGTAGAAAAACAGAAAAGTCAGGGCACAAATTTAACTGCATGGTGATAAGAACAAGACAGCCAGAGTCTCCTGAGCTTATTAAGTGCTCTCCCGTTTCAGCCAGAATCTTGCTTCCTGCCTTAGCAACTGCTCCTTATCTACCGGTTATTTCCTCAACTCTCTTCTCATAGTATTCTTTCTTGAAGATGAATACTGCTCACATTCCCCATCTCCACTGATCACATTTTACCTAGAGTAGAATAAGCTCAATCTCTAAATCAAATCCATTGGGCATAGCCTCAAAAGATCGAAAGTAAATTTTCTCTAAACTTATTTTTATCCTTTTATGGAACAATATTCAAATAATCATTTTATCTGGAAGCAGTAAGAAATGAACATGAATACACTTTAAAACAGTTTTTTAAACTGAGTTCCAAGAATATAGAAAAGGTATAAAAATCATGTGAGGCACCATACATTACTCCTGATTTATTAAGTATTCTGCATGTAAATTCTGGACAGAAATTATAAACAGGCAGAGAGGAGGCCAGGAGGAGAGAGGGAGGGGAAAAGATTCTTTTTAACTTAAAAAGCCTAAACACAGACTGTAATTCAGAAAGTACAGGATGAACTAACAGCTGACCTTTGAACTCCACTTGTGTCTAAAAATGGAAAGATTTCTGGGCAATGAGAAAGAGTACTACTTAGAAACAGCAATTTTGAAAATTCACTTTTTTCCTACATCTTGATTTTCAAATAAGCTCTTGATTTATTGTAGGCTTTTAATTACAAGTGAAAATATTTACCTGATATTTACCAAAATGTTTATTTACCAAATATTTTTTACCATATACATTTACCAAATCTCCACCTATTTCCGGCACTTAATTAAAGTAACCTTAGGCAATACTATTCTGTTTCACAGCTTGTAATACTTTTTTTAAATTAACATTTTGTTTGGTTATCTTTTAAAGAATGTTTCAAGAACCACTGTGCCAAATTGGAGAGAAGAGGTTAAAGGCAAAAAGATGCAAAAACTCTTAAGTGAAAGCACAGAAATGATGTCAGAATACAAAAGAAATAAACTCTTTTAACAATTGCAAGGTAAAGAAGAGATGTAAACTTCTTTTCGTAATTTTGTTTCTAAAGAACTCTTATTCTGATACCCAAATTACATGATGACAAACTGAGGTGTATTAACAAAACTATAGGGATAAATTTAGACATTCCTTCTCTGCAGCACCTACCAAGCTCCAAGATCATTTATTGAATGATTGCCTTGTCGTAAACATTTCATAAACATTATCTCAGTTTCGGGTCCATGGCTCCAAAACCCATATACTCTTTCTAATATATCATGCTGCTTTCAGTTCAGCAATTCTATATACCTATTTACATAAGATAATCTCATCCTTTCCGAGAAAGGGTGGATTCTGTGCAGGATGAAGATCAAGTGAGCCATGATCTTTGTTACCACTGCAACTCTCTCCTTCCTCCCTTCACACACTCCCATCATCTGTCTCAGTAAAATGACCGGACAACTCCTCAAGGATATACACCATCAGTCATTCCCTCTACCACCTCTCTCAAAGGGGTAACTGGAAAAGCTGAAAGATATTAGAAAGAAATCTTCCTCCAGGAAAAGGTCACCAAGGCCACTGTTAATAGCCTGCCACATTCTATATAACCTTACTCCAAACCCAAGAACCAAATCAAGTTTAGTATATTTTTTAAATAAAAAATTAACTATTTCCCACTGTCATTTCCATCCTGTGCCATTATCACATGGTTGACAACAAGGCCACATTCCTAGATCTGGTACTTCATCTGTAAAATGAACAACATGATCTCCAATGCGCCTTCCTCCATTTTACAGCTGTAAGTTATCTGAGATACACTCTGCTCTTCCTTTTCCTGCTTGTGAGGAAGAGGCTGGAAATTTATTGGGGGAGAGGTATGTTTTGCTTTACATACACACAGTATGTAAAGCAAAACCACCATTATTAGGTTCCGGTGTGTACACAAAGCTCTACTCACAGGCACACATGCAAAGTCCAGTCTGAAACATGCAACGAAACACACCCAGAGCTTGTGCTTCGCCAACTCAAAAGAAATGATCTATTTTTAGCTCAAATCCACTCAAGAGAGGACTGAGGCTGGTCTGCAGCAGCCCAATGAACAGCTAAACAGCCAACATGGCTTACTAATGAATCTTAAGGCAAGTTGGATCCTTAAGAGTAACCTCTGGCTTGACTACAGCTATAAATTGAATATTAGAACGCAAAGCTACAAAGGTTTAAAGCTTGCCAAGGAGGAAGCATTTCAAATATATAGTTCTACTTCAGTATTTTACGTATTCTGATGGTGTGGCCAAGGCTCAAAAAAGTCTGGACATCTTTACATTCTAATCTTAATTCTCCAATTCTACATGAGTCATTCTACAGCTGAGAAATCTGACATAAGAGCAAAACTGGCAAGATTGAAATTAAAACCCTAAAGTCACTTGCAAAACAACCTTAAATAATAAATGGTGAATTCAGCGCCATGAACAAGGTTGAGAATGTTAACAAACTCTGAATTTGAGGAAAGGAACAAAATTTCCCATTTAAGTTCCAAATACTGTCTCTAAATAACAGCACATTAATAAATGCCTGCAGTTCAGAATTGGCATAAACAAAATTTTCTCAATCCAATCCAGGGAGCTCTGCCTAGTATTTCCTGATGCTGGCATCAGTCAGAGGTAAGGGAAAGAGCATGAGACAAATAGGTAACCTAAACTGAAGTCCCAACTCTGCCATTAACTAACTGTGTGTGCCTCCACAGCTCCAAAACTCCACGGCTGACCGACAAGTCAAACATCAGGTAGGCATCAGTAGAAGAACCCAGTACTACCAGAAAAATGCTGCTAGAGATCCCAATAAAAGCAATGCGAGTCCTCGAAGGTTTCTGAGCACAGGCAGGCTGGTAAAACAGCTACAGAAAGAAACATTTGGCAAAGCTTTTCCAAAGAGAGTAAAACAAGAAAATACTGCTCAGTATTTTCTAATGAAAAAGACAAAAATAATGTTTTCTTAGAGAAAATTTCCACACAAATTGGGAAAGAAATAAAAAGCCTTCATTCAAATAAATATTTGTAGTACTACATGGGCCAGAATATGTGCTAGGTACCAGGAACATGAAGAAAGATAAAATACTTTTTCTCTCACAGTCTAGTGGGGTGACAGGCAGCTTCTCAGGACAGATGTATAAATGGCATACTGGGAGAAGGGCCTTCTGCAGGGTTTTGGGAAGGGCAGCACAGAGCAGAGATAGTGAGGCCCAGAGGAAAGAGCCCTTCATGTGGATAAAATGGCTCATAGGACCAAAGATGGCAGGTCAGTAAGAGCACCAGGCTCTGAAGGATCTTCTAAGCTGCACTAATGACTCTCTTTTAGGAGAGTGATCCTTTAGGTGGTACAAAGGGCAAAGAGAAGGCTAGTGGCAGTCAGGAAAGACACTGAGCAGCACAGGAGGCTAGAGGCAAGGAATAACTGAATAAAATCATCACAAGATGGGGCAGGAGCAGAAGGTTTGGGAAGGACTTCTGCAAATGAATCAATAGGATTTAGTGATCAAGTAGATGAGAACCAAGAGGAAAACTGAGATAAGTTAATGGTGAGGCCTTGAGTCTGTAGACAGTTACATTCACTTCTTTTAATTAAAATGAGCAGTGTTACAAAATTTTAGACAGACGGGCAATTCCCAGTCACAGTGGGCCCTACTGCTGTAAAGCCTGACAGTTAAGAAGTAATATGAGCAAGAATCTGGCAGAGAGGTGACAGTGCAGTCTGGAGCAGCTGCTGCAAAGCAAAGCTTGAAGGTTATAAACACACATCAGCAAAAATCCTCACTATCTACTGAAGATTAGGGAACTTTCTTCTATCTTTACACAGACCTCACAAAGTTTCCTGCTGCCTTCTTTCTTTCTTAGATAGTTAAGATGTTCATTTAGACCCACAGAGGCAGGCTATGCAAAGGTAAAGTTTGTCATTGGTCCAGATCCCCCAAGGGTAGACATAAACCAAAGGGATTATTTGTTCTCTCTCCCTCTCCCCTACTACAACTCCCCTTACAACAGAAAAGTGAAGCACAGATTAACCATATAACCTACTTATCAGCACAGTCAGGAAGGATAAAACAAGAGAATGAGTTTGGTTTAGGTACTGTTAAATCTAGGGTTTCAACAGACATTTAGGTAGTGATATAAAGTAGGCAGCTGGATAGTCTGTAACTCAGAATAGAGCTGGAGCTATAAATTTAGGAGTCACCAGCACATAGATGGCATTCGACACCATGGAAACGGAGAAAATGCATAAAAAAGCAGCAGACCAAGGGCAGAGACCCTAAGAGGGCCAAACATTTAGATAAAGGAAAGACCAACAAAAAAACCGCAAAACATCACTTTTAGTTCTTTGTCTTGTATCCCAACTTCTTCCTTAACCAAAGACAGAAACCTTTTATATTTAGCATATCTATGTATTCTAGTGGCAGATATTTTTAATACTAAAGACAATTAACTATAAATTTTATCCATTTCGACAGGTAGCCAGTTAGTGACAGTAGTCTCTCATGTGCCTAGAACTGTCAGGAGAAAGGGCAGTGCACAAGAGAGCAATCAGCTGATGAGGGGCATTCCCAGATAAGGGTTCACAGCCCAAAGGCCTTCAAGAATTAGGAGGGTGACTGTTTGGCGTTAAGAACCATAACAGTGAATGTTGGGTCCTGGTTCTACTGGAGTGGGCCTGAGCCTCCTTATGGGCATTCATATTCATATTAAGTGTTTTGTGGAGAAAAACAGAGGGCCCTGGTACTTAAAATATAATGTGAACTAGGAATCAAAACCATGTCTCCATGGGGTCATAACTATAGCACTAGGCTGAATGCTAACAAATTTGGTCTTTTTTTTTTTTTTTTTTTATTACCAAAATCTTCCTTCAGGCCAATAATTATTTTTCTCTACAGATAAAGCATGAATACATGCTATGTTGTAAAAGCAGGCACTTTTTAAAACTGATCAATACTATGGCTGGGTAAGTTATCTCTAATTCATCTGTAAAACAGAGATAATACTGCTATGAAGTTGAAAGAGTGCTAGAAAAGGGTCTGGGCTCAGTAAATGTTCAGCATTAAGGAAAGATAAGGAAGAAAAGGAGGAGAATGAGCCAGAGTAGATGATGACAACCTCTCTTAAGTACATCAAAATGCCATTAATGCCTGCAGAGCTGCAATAACCATCTAAGTGCCATACATACAAAAAGAAAAGCTAAACCTTTTGTTGGCTTCTCATTTGATTGTTCAAAGTGTTTAACTATTAACTGAACAAAATATAACATGACAACTTAACAGTGCCTAACAAAATGTATTAAGAGAACTAAAATTAAAAGGTTTAATGCTTGATATCTAAATTGAATATACGGATCTTTTTCTTACCATCTCCTGAAAGGGCTGCTGCTACTTCAAGAAAAGCAAGTTCTGTGATCCCAGGGGGTCAGAGCCACATTTATATTTGAACACTGGTCTTCTTGCCAAAGAAATTACATAGTTCTCTTCAAGTGGAGATTTGGGGTTAAAAATCCTATGTCCAACTAGGATAGATAAGAAAACAGTACAAAATAGAAAAACTTGAATTCTGTCCCTGTGTGCTAGTTATATTCACTGTTTCTTGGCCAAGGTTGGCACTCCCATATCTGTGTGCCTTGTTGATGCTTATACATTGAACTCATCAGAGGAAGACATGAAGAGCACATACTCTTATGAAATGCACGCAACCTGACTCAGGACACCTTATACATGAAAACACTCAACATCTTCAGTGTTCACAGCCTCAGGCACAGGGGTTGAAGTTGTAAAACATGGCTTTGAGAGTACCTAGAACATTGATATGTGACACTGTTCTATCATATACATACTGATTTCCTTACCTATGAAGTGGGAATAGAATCATTTCCCTATCCATCCACAAGGTTTGTATTATTATTATTTACTGTAAAACAAAAGGCATTTAAGTTACTTCTTCCATGGTCTGGCTAGAGCAGAGCTAAAAAGTACAGTACTAGTGTAATTTAAATTAATCATTATTGGTTTTCTTAAAAAAGAGGAAGAAAACTGGTCAAACTAATTCCTACTAAGTTGTACAATGTTCCAACACTCTGAACTTCGTAACCTTAACTACTGAAAGTTATCGGTTTACAAGAAACACATCTGGAACCTGAGAGGAATCACCTCACCCTCTGGAACATCAGTTTTCCTCACGTATAAAAGAAGGGTGGGGGACACGCTGGACTGCCAAGTTCCCTTCTAGCTATGATGTTTTTTTTAATCATTCTATTCTTCTATATATGCCTGGTCAACAGAACTAGTTAAATGCTTTTGATTAGTTAAGAAAAATGAATCACTATAACTGAGTTGCATCATTCATAAATGCACTTTTACCTTCTACAACCTCAACTATATTGAAGTTAGAGGGAAAATAAAAATTTTGATAATGTGGTTTCTTCCTAACGTCCCTTTCAATAAGACTTGGAATTATATGAGACATGGTATGTCTCATATAATTTCTTCACATGAGTTCTTGTTGCCCATGTGCCTCTCAAAGCATAACCATATCACTGAGCTAAAGTTATTCTAATGTTTAGAAATACATTATTTTGTATCACATGCCCTTAAATGCAAACAATGCAAGCAAAGGAACACTGGTGTGTTGCATCACTGGAGAAGCGGCTGGCTGTGTTGGACTTACTGGGGACTATGTTTAATTTCACATTTGGGAGATATACCAGTTTTACCTTACACACATACAAGGTGTGATACCACTGAACCCCTAATGAAAACTTTAAAGGTCAAAACAACAAAAAGTGCCAAATCAAATCAGGTAACTAAACTGAGCCTCATCTTTAGAAGTTAACTTCAGCAGATCCACTTTTAAAACATTGAATTTTGAAGAAATTTCTTAGAAAATCTCCATTTCCATATATGGACAAGTAGCATTTGTCTAAAAGTATTTCTACAAACAAATCCATCATAATATCTAGTCCTAAGACTCAAAAGGCCTTTCTAATGTTCTCCATAAAATCTGTGATTCCCTTAAACAACTGGGTGGGTGAACAGCAGGTAAGTTTTACTATGGTATCCAGTTCCATTTTCATCTTAGCTGTTAAGTGTTTTATAGCAATTCTGATAGAAGCAGGAGATAATCACTGCATTTCTCCTTAGCAGCCAGGTGGGTCACTAAGCAGAGCCAAACTGCCGCTGGAAACATGAGTGACCTTAGGGCAGCAGTAATGGCAGTGAAGAAACTGGAAGGATAAGCCAGACATTGCAAAACTCATTACGTCCATTCACACTTTCCTAATTTGTTTACTTTGAAATACATACTTGTATCTACATTGAAATAGATGTATACCAAGTTACTACCCCCACTATATATCAATACACTCTCTTGTTCCAACTACAAAAGCCCAGGGAAGGGGGGAGATGACAGTCCTAAACTGAAGAGAAAATCACATATAACAGACCAACGTGTTTATTATATTAAAGGCAGCCAAGGATTCCTCTAAAGGAGTCTTTCATTTATTCAAACAAACTGTCAAACTATAACTGATAAACAACCAGTAAGAATAAAGGCAAGCATTATTTAATCTCTTAAGAAAGTTTTCTTTTACAATTCTATGTTTAATCCTATCAGATTTCCTTTTCAATAAACAAATTTAATAACATTCAATATAACTGTGAACCTTGTTCAGCCCTGAATTAACCAGAGACATCTCCCACAAGCTAAGGATTACCCTGGCCCCAAGAACAGAATGTCCTTTTTCATTATGGGTCCAAAGAATACTAAAATAATCATTAGTAAACTGTCAAAAAGAAGAGACTGGCTTATGGGGACAGAAACTGATTTTCAGGTCAGCATTTTGGATTATTTTTTAAACCTCTGGCAAAAACAGAATGACAAGAACAAAGTGAGAATCATCTCTGTGTCTGCATGAATGTTGTGTGTGTGTACTGAGTATGATAAACTATAATCCATCTACTTATCTTTATTTCTTTTATGGGACATAACACAGACTTCGAAATTTGTCTACATCATTTTATCTTTCTTTTTAAAAACAAAGACTCAGAAAACTAAACTGCTTTTCCAATTAATAAACTTAAGTTAGTAGGACATTAAAAAGAAAATTTTAAGTTCAGTTAAATGGTGTGATGACAGATAATGACACAATATTCTTCTCCCTTAAAGCACACGGGGGCGGGGGGCGGGGCGAACGACTAAGCATATCCTAAGAAACCAACTTTATCAAAGGACAACTAACTAGAGAATACAATTCCCTTTAAATTACCAACTGGATGTAAAGGAAATAAATTTGTACAGTATAACAATGGCAGGATAGGAAGAGAGAAATAATAAGAAAATGGAATAAAGCAGAGCTTAGGAAAAACAAAGAACAATAAAGAAAACGACATGCTAAATGAAAAATAGTTAAAGTAACTGAGTTTACGAACATTCTTGCTAGAAAATATAGAGTTCAGTGGTCTTTAAATCTTCAATTATAATTAAATTACATTTAAAATTTAGTTCTTCACTCATGTAGCCTAATTCAAACATTAAGAAAGCCATGCCTATATTACAGATCCTTCCATTATTGCAGAAAGTATTCTGTAGACATGATACTTTATATATCCAATGAGCAAAGACTTCTGTCACAAATTGACAGAAAATTTTGAGACAAACATTTCAAATTATTAACTATAAATCAGAAAACCTGTCATGATTAAGCATATATATTATATAACATAGAAAAATATTTTAGATACTGCATCAAGGAACTTATCTTCCCTCTATCACTCAAATGGTAAATACTGTCATAATTTTCAACCTATTTCCAGAGCAAATTAAGAACCTTTTGCCACCAACTCTATAGCATATCCTGCAACCTTCCATTCTAGAGGAAAAAACACATTTCTTAGGACTTCTCAGAAGACCGTACTGTATGTCTGCAAGAGCATGTGCATGTCCTAAGCTTGGGCAGGGTATCTCCCTTGCTACCTTGCAATGGCCCTGGGTAAATTTCAGCATAAAGTTCAAAATCCTTACCACTGAACAGAGTCCTTGCCACCAGGACACAATATTTGTCTCTGTCTCTCTCTGTCTCTCTGTCTCTCTGTCTCTCTGTCTCTCTCTCTCTCTCTCTCACCTAGTTTCCCATCCTTTCCCAGCTTTATGGAATCTCGCTCTGACGACTCATGTACTGTTTCCTCAGCCTGCAATGCTAACCTGAGGATCTGGACTTTGGATTCCAGTCCTCCTGCTGTACAAAGCACACTTCCCCATCCACTGTCTCCCAAAAGACTCAAAATACAGCAAGAAAAATGCATCTTGCTAAAAAGAAGATCCTGACTAAAAAGGTGATTAAATTTTGCAATAACGTTAGTTATTAATAGTTACTGAATATCTACAAGGTGCTGATCTAATGAGGAAGGTTGGAGATTATTAATTCTCACACATCTTTAATAAAAAAAGGAAACCAACCACCTATGTTATCTGTTATCTCGTTATCCGTCTAAAGTGAGAAGTCTGGATCATAAAACTTCTTGAAATCCCTTATAAGATTAAAATTCATTACCATAAACACTAAGTACACCTTAGGTTATTCATAAATGCTCGACTGAAAATGAATCTACCATGTCTTGTATTTTCTTAAACTTGATTGTGTTGACTTTGTTTTTATTTATGCATGCCCAATGAAATGAACGTCCTTTATACACTTCCAGTGAGAGTTTATGTAAAGCTGTACCTTTATGGAGGCAATTTAACACTCCATATAAAGAGCCTTACAAGTGATTCCATTTCTAAGACAAAGACTCAATAATTATGATACATCTATCCATAGCATGGACTCAGTCCTATGCAGCCTTTAAAAATGACACCATTTTTAAATGATGCTACAGAAGATAATATAATAAGAAAAATTATATGTTAAGTATAAAAAGCAATTCCAAAATAATGTCAGTGTATTGGCTTTTCTTGGTGATAGTGTTATGTTAAAGTATATCTGCTTCTTTTCTATAAATCTACTTATATTACACAAAAATTAAACTTGAAATAAAAAATTAATAATGATGACTGACCTTTAATGATAAAAGTGTAATGTTTTTTGTGTTCTTTTTATCTGGATTTTCTAAAATGAATTAACATATCTTCTGAGATATGTGGAAAAGGTTATGTTAAATAATCACAATTAATTTAGAAATAAGATTTGGTTCTACTACAGAAAGTAGGATATTTTCTCCTTATAAGTAATAAGAGCAATGTTACTTTTTTTTTTTTCTTTAGTTTGCCTGTGAGGAAACTTAAAGCCAAATTTGGCAGTCACCTTTAGTAGCTGCATGGCAAATGCCACAGATCGGAGTATGTGTCTGGCTGTCCTCCATCATAACCTTCTACCCTGACCTGCATGTTCTCTGACTTTTTCTATTGCATTGTAAATATGCTTCTTCTAACTAGCCTCAAAATCTTTTTTGTGGAGAGGGGTATGAGTGAAAGGGGAAAAGAAACATGGAAAAGGAGGAGAAAAAAGATGAAGTGGCAGCTGTGCAAACATACGACCATTCTACTTCTGTAATTTTCAGATTTACTGAAGTTTGAGTTCCACCATAGTGGGTACTTAATACTCTTATAATAAATAAATAAAAATAACAACTTCCCATTTTGAAAAATAAATATTTTTGAAGGGCCCTTCTAACTTTAAACAGTTGATATCTTATTAAACTTTGGTATCTTAGCATTCGGTTATAAAGCAGTCATCACCAGTGTTTTTTGCATGTTTGAAATGTCAGAAAAATCCAAAAATGCACTCTTTAGCATGACAACAGTTTGACTTGTATGCCTTCAATCGACAGATAATGCTTAGTACTCTTAGGATTTGAAATTCCTTTACAATAAGTCTGCATGGGTCTGTGACTCACAAATTGTAAATCAATGTGCTATACCAAAGAAAAGGTTTAGCTACCATGAGCTGAATTTAGATAGCAGATATTCTTTTTTTAAAGTCTACGATCAGTATGACTTTCTGTTTTGGTTTAACTTGCACCATCATTTAAAATAAGAGATCTTGGTCTTCCCTTTTGCGGCCGTCACTGGAGCACCAGCAAGCCTAAATGAAATTCAATGCCTTTGTGACTTCTGACCAGAGCAAGAACCATAAAAGGCATTCCAATGCACCTTCCCACATTCACAGGAAGATTATGTCTTCTCCTCTTCCCAAAGAGCTAAGACAGAAGTACAATGTTCGTTCCATGCCCATTAGAAAGGATGATGAAGTTTGGGTTGCAGGAGGACACTACAAAGACCAGCAAATTGGCAAAGTGGTCCAGGTTTACAGGAGTAAATATGTCATCTCCACTGAATGAGTGCAGCGAGACAAGGCTACGGGCACAACTGTTCACGTGAGCATTCCCCCAGCAAGGTGGTTATCATTAGGCTAAAGCTGGACAAAGACCACAAAAGTTCCTTGAGCATAAAGCCAAATTTCGACAAGTAGGAAAGGAAAAGGGAAAATATAAGGAAGAAACAATTGAGAAGACGCGGGGATAAAGTAATTTTATACACAGCTTTCATTAAAAACTATAAAATTGAAAAAGAATAAGAGATATCTGAACCAAAAAAAAAAACAACACAATGTTTCAACTTGTAAAAATCACAAGAGCTGGCAAAACTTGACCTGTATTATGACATGGCAGTAATCAGCAAGAGCTGACCTACAGCCACCTCTTCAGATGGGGTTTTGGTCTCCAGTTTTCTAGAGTCCCCACCTGGCTCTCACCACCCATTTACAGTGGCCTTTGGTAGGCAGCTGTGTTTGTAACCCCTTCGCTGCAGCTCTAGTCTATGTGCAAGTTTCCCAAAAATGCAATTAATTGTTATATATAATTCCTTCAAGGAGAGCCAAGGGCTGGCCTCTCACTATAGAGTCATCCATGATACAGTGCCTCAACATGCATGTCCAAGAAACTGACCAAGTAATATCAGAGGTAAGCCAACCACCAAGTCGCTTCTTTAAACATCCAACGCATTTATGCTGCCTTTTCTTTTCCCTGTTTTCCAAATCACTGAGTGGCTAGCACATAACAACTATTAATAAATGCTGGATGGACGGACAGATGATAAATGGATGACAAATGTAATGTATACACTATAGTCTTAACTTCTAGCTACAGGCACATAAAGAATTCTGTTACAAAGGAAATCTGCAATATGACTGTTAATAGAGCTTTTTATTATTATTACTGTCATTGTTATTCTTATAACAGCTGCTCACAGTTGTTCAAAACTTCCCTGATCTAACATTCGGGAGAAAGGGTTCCCAAATGAAGAGGAAGAGCCACTACTGCTATACAAAATGATCTTAGGTGATACTTGGGGCTTGGTATTGAATTACGATAAATCACATACTGAGAAACTTACTATTTTCCTAAGGTTCTTTCAACCTATCTGAGTATATCAAAGAACAAGCCTTACTTTCGCACTAACACATGTTTAAGCCCCTTTATGACACTTGCCAATTTAATTTCCCTTGTAAACAGAGGAGCATATGGCTCAAGCCTGAAGACAATGGAATCTAAACAGGATTTAACAGTAACTGTTTTTAAAAGCAAATTATACTGGTTCTTCAGTTCTGGTAGGAATACAAAGATTTGTTTTAAAGAAAGTTAACTTTTACAAGGCATTATAAAAATTCATGTTATGTATACTTACCACAATTAAAAAAAAAAAGTGTGACATTAAGTAAATAAAAGCAGAAGGTAGACTGCAACCATAACAAAAGTCACCATGGTGATACACAAAATACAGATATTTGAGAGATAAATGACTGTTACAATGTTACTAGTCTACTAGTTTCGTACAGAGATGGAAAGTATTCAGATTTACTTTAATTTCATTAAAACAAATGTAAAAAATATGTGTAATAATAAATGACATTTTTATGGTGACAGAAAAACCTAAGATTTGTAACCCTGACACTTCATAACAGTTAAAGTCATTAGCTTCTGACTGTAATTAACTAGATGATTTATATATAATTATTTATGACTATATGTGACTATAATCTATAAATCTACACCAATAATATTGAACTAGACGGCTCCTATACCGAGTCTCACACAAAGTTCATAATCTGTAAGCTACAAATGATGATACAAAATAAAATTCTGTGATAAAAGCATTTCTATATTTATGATCATAAGTTGGGGCTAATAGTAAATAAACCAGTAAGCAGACCAAGTGTCATGATACGCCCCACTGTCAAACAGCAGCTGTGACAAATGCTGTACAGGAGAGGTACATGTGTCTATAAGGGCTTACAACAGGCGTAATTCGACCTAGGCAGGGCCTCCTTGTGATGAGAGGGACGGCAGCAGCAAAACAGGGCAGGATCCACACAACCGAAGTCAGAGGAGTCTGAGACTGGGCTGGAGAGTTTGGGTGCTCATTGGCACAGATATGGAGTTTACCTTTATGCCGAGAACTATGGGAAGACAGCTGAAGGGCTTTTAAAACAGAGTGACCTACCTGATCAGATCTGTGTTCTGAAAGGTTTGCTCTGGCTATAATGAGGAAACCCTCCAAAGAGGAATCAGGAAACAGAATCAAAGATTAAGCTGATAACAGACAAAATCATTTAGAAATTACCCCATCTAGACCAAAAAAATAATGACCAACAGAAAGGAAATTCAGATAATTGTCCAGTTTTTTTAACAGAAATGAAAAGATAACACTACACTTTTATTCAGGTATATCACATAAAAAAATTTATAAACAATATAAAATTTAACATTTGTAACATATCGAAAATGGCTTTAACTTCTTGGTCAGACCTAAGGTGGCCTACCTACCTCAAGGGTTTTCAAGGCAGAGGACTGGAGCTCCTGGGGACTCTAAGAACCGAGGCTCTGATTACCTTCCTGGTCCCCTGCCCAGGCTTTTCTTCATGTTTTAGGCTTTTAATAAGGTTTAAAGGAAAAATAGTTTTGCTACTGAAACCAAGTCAGAAACCCAATGTTAACCCCTGTGGCCTGTAGGACCCAGTTAAGAGATTAGAATCAGTCAGTGGAAGCATAGTACCTCAGATGACTACACCCTATGTCTCCTATTTGATCTAAACTTCTAATTATGATCTCTTTCATGAAAGTCGGTACTCAGAAATAGTCCTCTATCTGCTTCTAAGCCTCTTCAAAAAGGCTCCGACTCTGGGTCACATTGGCACACCCACAAGAACACTAAAAGCAAAAGGGGGAAAAAAAAGAGGAGAGGGGATAGGAGGGGAGGAAAGATAAGGAAAAGAAAGAGAAGGGAAAAAGAATATACAGCAGCAAACTGGCAAGGACCTGGAGCACAGCTGGGAGTTGCAGAGTGGCACATTCTCTTTGGAAATCTGGCAACACCCACTGAAGCTCAGCAACTGTACTCCTAGGAATATACCCAACAAAAATTCTTGCACAGGTCCATTCACCAAAAGACAGGTATACAAATGCTCACAGAAGCACTATTTCTAATAGCCACAAACTATAAATATCTCACATGCTGATCAATAGCAGAATGAATAAATAAAGTGAGGTATATTCACATGGTGAATATCTACAGTAATGAGACTGAATCAATTACAACTACTCACACAGGTAGTAACCTTGGGAGAAGACGGATGAAGAGGGTTTCTATTTATATATAATGTCCAAAAACAGATACAAGTCAATAATCATATGTGGAAATAATCTCAATCTTTACCTTAATACTAAAACCCAAAATAAATCACAGACTTAAATATTCATAGTTAAAAACTTCTGTAAGTAAACATATAGCATAAATGCTTAGTAACCTTGGGGTTGGCAAAGATTTCTTAGATACAACACAAAAACTGCAAAAATTTTTTTTTAAATCAATAAATTAGATTTCATAATGACCTATATGATCTGTGCACTTTCCTATATATATATATGTTGAATAAAAACACTACTAAAAATTAAACAAAAACAAAAGTATAAGGATTGAGTGGAGGGTAGATAACAAAATTAGCCACTGTCCTCTCACCACTAAGGAAAAAATACATATATCTCAAATACATCTATCCTGCAAATAGAGAAACAAAGCCAACAGTGGCAGAGCAGGGGTTGAAAAAGGTAAAAATAGTTATTGAGAACTGTCTGTCCTACCCTTCAAACTGAAATGGGGAGGAGGAGTACAACGAAGAAAGAATTTTCTGTTAAGATAGCTCTCCTGCCATGATTAGTCTTATTAGTTCACCAGAGACATGTAGGAAAGCATATTCAACATTAAGAGCAAATAAAAGACACCTTCTTGGTCCTGGATTCTTCCACTGAATCTCCTTTATTTCCTTCTCTCTTTATTTCATCCTATACTTATTTTATTTTCTCCCTTCATTTCTCCTTATTCTTCCAGGCTTCTTTCTCTTTTTGCTTTCTGCAACCACGCATCATTATCATATGCCCTTTTTCTCTGCACTTAAGAGGCTCCAAAATAAGAAAAGGAATTAAAATACATGCACAAAAATAGCACAGATTCTTTATGTGTTTCAAATGCTCTTATGTTGAAGAAGGGACCACATATAATCTCTATTACTTTGCACCAATCTTGTTTATACAGCATTGTTGGTATATAGGCCACAGCATAAATATTTTTGTACTCCCTCCCTTTCCCCTTTTTTCTTCTCCTTAAAAGGTAGCTAGCAGTTTGTCAATTCAAACATGTGCTAGCTATGTGGGATGTTAATTATCTAGGCTACAACTTCTTACTAATTCCAGTATAAGGACCCCTTTATGACACCAAAATTAAAAATGTCAAAAATACACACACGACTAGAAATGATGCTTTTAGTATCTCTTCCCTAAGAAAATGCAAACCTAGTAGGCACTGATATTTTACTTCTGACTGATGGGGAACTTTACATTGACTTTTAACAGCAACGTGGGCAATGCTGAGTGTGAACGTGGACTCTCAGCTTCACGAACTGCTCAGCCCTCCATGGAGTTAGCACTACTGGACTGGGAATCATGGCTCTGAGCACTCCGGGCCCAGCTCTTCTTCTGATTAAGAGTTGTTGGATTTCGTCCATGAGTTCACTGGAGTAGCAATACAGTTTGACAAGTTTAGTACAGCAAAGCGCTTTCTGTTCACTCAGGATCTTTCTAGCATGATTTGTCTGAGTCCTTCCAACAGCCACTATTTATGTGTGTTCTCTCTCCTCATTACTTAGAATTATTATCTAAAAATGTTTAATAAATGGTTGTTACCTTTTTTCTAGCTATTTTTGTTAGTACTACTTCTCTTACTACTTTTCTTCACCTTCTCTATCCCATAAATTTCCAAATCCCAATTAGTGTTCTAGCTTGGAAAAGCAAGAAGAAACAAAAACTTAAGAACTTAGTTTTTTATCAAATAAATATACACACCTTATTTTTTATTTTTTTACATTTACATAGAGTAGATGAAGAAGTAAAACTGCGTGTGGCTCTGTCCCTACCATATTTAAGATGAATATATTCCTTCATTCAACAGGCACTCAATCAAAAAGAAAATACTCATAGTAAGAGTTACTCCTAAAATCTGTAAAAAGAGTATTCTCTTGCAACAGATTTAACTTCCTTCTAACTGGCAACAGCATACATATCAGGCACCTTTTTTTAAAAAATTCATTCATTAACGTTCTCTGTCCTTAATTTTAAAAATGAATAAGAGCTAACATTTTTCCCTTTCTCCCCCCAAAAAAAAAACTATAACTTTTTGTCACTCCATCAGTCTCTGTCCTATGAGTCAGCCATTCTGAACAGAAGTACTCTGTGCCTCCCCTATAAAATGACATTTGATGGACCTCCACTATTCTTTTTTTTTTTTCCTCCTCTTTTAATTCCCCCTCCAAGCGTACTACCACCCCTGACCTATGGATGCTGCCATTTCCCCTTAAGAACTGGATCTCTAAAGGCGGGGCGTCTCCTCCCACCCGCTTGTGGCGTGCACCCAGCGCCTGGAGTCCATCCCATCCCAGGTATGGTCCGTGACTGCACCTGGGGATTGAACCCAGGACCTTCTGTGTAAAGCTGACGTGCTAATCACTACACTATGGAGCCACCCCCCACTATTCTGTTAAAGATAAAAATATAATTTAAAATTTTAAGGTGGTATTAAGATGTTAAAATAATATTTTCTAATTAAGGCCTCCAAAAACATTCAGAATTCCATTATAATATTACCTCAAATCCTATTTGTATTTTTCAATGAAAGATCTTAAAGGTCTACAAAAATAAATTTGTTTTGCTTTCCCATTTTACAAAATTTTCTGGGGAAAAGAAACTAATTCAATCAACACTAGTTGTTAGAAGACTAGCAGTTCCCATTAAGCAGGTTAAGAATATGAGATGGTAAAATTATTAGGAACATCACATCACTATTATTGAAAAAGTTGTTTCTCTACTCAGTTCCATGAAATATCAAAATATTATTCTATGCTGTACACAGTGAGTGACATCAATTGTGGCAAATAATAACTTGTTTTCTTAAAAACAAGTAGTTTCTCCCCTCTATAAAGAAAGAAGACTGGGTTTCTTCATCTTTCCCCCTAATAAAATATATACGTTGTAACATTGACCATATATAAATTCCAAATATCTTTGAAACTCAGCCATCCTGCAAACAACTAACTTAAAAAATAAATAAAAACTTTTAAAATTTAGGTAATAGGTGAACAAGGAATTGAAGAATGTGATGGTAATGCTACATGATACCAAAAGCTATTAAGTTCCTGGGCAAGTCCATGGCCATGCCACCCTGAACAAGCCCAATCTCGTCTGATCTCGGAAGCTAAGCAGCGTCAGGCCTGGTTATTACTTGGAAGTACTAGGAAGACCAGGTGCTGTAGGTGTAAAAAATAAAAAATAAAGGATTGTAAACTAACAAGGTTCTTGCAATCTGTGAGGTCAACCAAGGGTTACCTCGCCTTAAAAAATAAAGATAAAAAAAGTTCCTGGGCAAGATATAATGGTATTAGGCCATAATTTTCTTAACTTTGGATTCTTGTTTTTCACGTGCTTCCACGTAAATTACAAAAGGCAAATGATTTGACTATTCATCATTGTATGGCTTAAAAAAAAAAAAGAAAAAAGAAAAAAATAGTAACTTCTATTTTTAATATATTTACATTAATGAAACAATGTCTATGTTTGCAGAGTGTTGGCTGACCCATAAATTACATTTAACACCCACTATGTCAGCATATCACAACTGCCAAATATTACATGTAAGCACCAACACTTCCCCCCACTCTCTGCGCCCCCACCCCCAAAAAAAGAAGCAAACAAGCTCTGGTAAAACTGTGTATAAAGTTGTCATGAGCATGGAAGATGATACCTAAACTTTAACTTTAAAATCATGGTCACATACACCCTCCCTTTACATCCAGTTTAACCACAGAAGCTTAGGAAATTAATTAAGTAATTAAAATATTTTAGAGTCTTTCCTTATAAGAATATATTTTAATCATAAAAAACCTTCACCCATTCCTAATTCATTCATTCTGTTCAACCCCTCAATTTATCAATATAGAATTCATGCTATTCAAAAAAGAAAACCAACACAATTATGGCTAACATCTCATTAAGAACGCTCTTCTTAGTAACAGAACTCTAACATTACAGTTGGCACCCAGACCATTCACTGTTTGCACTACCACGCTCTCCCCTTCCCATCACCACCATTTTACTGGCAGAACATTCACAAGGCTGAAGGTCCGCTTCTTCATCTCAGCAAACAGAATACTTAAAAACGGATGGCTAGCCACAAACCAGAAGTTAGAAGCTGCATAAAAATAAACACAAATGTACCTAAACTGTTCTATTTTCAGTCTCTAAAGAAAGCAGTAACATCTTCCATATCTCTGATGCCCAGAATTACAGCCAGGAGCCTTTCACCAAATTATACTAATAAATAGATTTAATGTCATCATTTTGCCATCACAGCAAGTCCTCCATACACTAGTGTGCTTTAATTAAATCTACTTTACCATAGTAGGTTCTTCACATATTCTTTCCAGTGTTTTTCCTATTTAATCCCTAACTACCAAATTATTTCTCTGTGTTTTCCTAAATATTAAACCTATGAACAAAAAGATAACCCTGAAAACTAACCACAGAAAAGGTAAATCAATACACCTTAAATACATAATATCAACATCAGGTATAAACTATTAGGTAATCAAGAGAAAGGTAAGCATGCCCCCAAATCCCAATTTAAAACATTATGTAGTATTCAGAATTTTGGAAATGAACACAATATTTACATAGCAAAACAGAAACTATAGCCTCATTTCTGACTTGAGATTTTAAAAAATCTTAATTCTATTTATTAAGTAAAACAGCCATTTTAAGGAAATATCTCCTTACAGGTATAATCATTTGATTGACAGATAAAATAATTGCTTTAAAAATACTTGAGTCATTTTGTCCTTACCTGCAGGCATGAACCATTACTGCATGCAGTGACTGTTCCATTTCCTAGCACAGACTTGAAGAAGCATCATACCTCTCTTTCAGAATGTGACTAATCTGTGGATTTGCAATCTCTAAGCTATTTACAAACGGCACTCCCTTTCTACATAAGAAAATACTTATTACAACCATAAGTCAAGAATTTTTAACCTAGATCTTACAAATAATGTTGGTAATTATGTGTAGCAACAACATCAAAATACAGGAAGAAAATGTAATACTAGAATTTCCTTAAAGAAAGTAAGATATTTGTTTGTTTTTAGCAAAGCAAATTATTTTTTAAAGCCTTCAACAGCTGTCACACATGAACCAGCAGTCTGCTGTGTTATGGTGTGCATGCTGCAGCTGATTAGGCTTCACTATTTTTAAAAAAAATCAATTACCCTTTGTAAAAGCCGAACAGCTTGCCCATATACACATCTTCAATACAGGACAATGACCAGCATGCAGTACAGTATATTATATAGCAAACTTGACAAGAAAAAAACATGTCCTGGTTTGTTTCTTAGCAATGCTACACCATTAATTGTTCATGCAAGAGATGTAGCTGTACCTTTCTGATGAGGACGACTTCTCAGAGTTAACTGACATCAGCAGCTCAATCTTCTGCTTGATTTCTGGAAAAATCAGAAAATATTCACAACCAAGATTGCCTGCCCTTCCTTTCAAGCTTTATATCAAGATATTTTTCTTCTCTAATCCCTTTTGTTCAAAATGAGGCCACAAGATTCACAGTACTTCTGTTAGGACTGGGATTCAATGGTGCTATAAAGGGAAAAAGCTCCAGAGGCATCAGGCCTTGCTAAACTATGCACATGACTGTTTATGAAAGCAGGAAATACCATTTCTTTTAAGCAGAGGGGTGTTTTCTTTTTTAAGGTAGAACCAGTCTGGCCCTGTTAGAAGATTTTAAAAGCAGCAAATTAAAATGCAAATGAGAAATGCTAACAACTGAATTCAACATACCAGATAATCTGAGAAGCCTGGGTATAAAGTTACAGGCTGTAATAAATAAATATGCAACCCCCGGCTACTTCTATTTCACCAGCCCTGAAAAATATGGCTCAGTGAATCATTTTTATCACTTAAGAATGAAACATTAAACCAGAGCCCCAATTTATAGATTAAAATTGTTTAACCTTTGTTATAATTTCTTGTTTTTAACTAAACATATAATTAATTTCTACTCCCTAGCTCCTTTAGAAAAAGACTTGTACTTTACACCTTAATTTCCCCCTCCTCCTTCACAGTACAGCACAAGTGAACAGCAACACCCAGTTACCTAGCAGATAATCTACTTCTCCTTTTAGGAAAGGATTGGCAATGCCATCTAAAACAGAAATAAAAGCACCAATTTAATTTAATTAAAAGATGATTGCCTGATACTGACTTGGAAAAAAAGATAAGAGACTAAAAGGGAAGGAAAGGTAAAAATAAGAGGGAGATAGAAAAGAGAAAGAAAAAAGTCCATTTCCTTTAAAATACTAATTATTAACCTAAAGCACATAATTTTACATGACTAAAACTGACATGGTCTTATTACTCATACTATTTCACATGTAAAACTGTTTTCCTTTTCATAAACGTGTTTTCCTATTTATAATTAAAAGTTCACATACCAAAACTAAAACACAGTGCCACTGAAATGCTATAGGCAGTCTCAAGATTTCGAAGTAGACTTCAATAGTTTGAGGTTTTTTGTTTTTTTTTTTTTTAAGGGTATAACAAAGTATAATTTTTACAAATCTTGACTAAAGAAACCAAAGAAATATGAGATGTAAAGGGAAAAGAAAGAAAATTTGGTTACATAAAATACAATGGACCTCCACAGGAATATCTTCTTCATGTTGTTAAAATAAGGGTTTTCCAAATTGCTTAAATTTACTATTCTTCCAATGGACATGATTGGCATGGCAAGAATATCTAATGAGAGTAGAGAATCTACCACAGATTACAGCCAAACTACCCAACCACTGGGGAGAGCACACTGCAATGTAGTTATATTGAGATGATGATAATGAAATTTACCTAGGGGGTTTTTGCATGGATTACAGAGCCAGGCACCTGGCGTCATAGTGAATGCTCAGTAATGTCCCTCCTATCAGGTTAAAAAGAGCCCAGTGTTTAAGAGCTTGGGCTCTGCTGCCAAGTAGCTTTGGATTTGAAAGCTGACTTCTCCAACATTTTTAACAGCTACATGAGGAAATTACTTAAACTCTCTAAGCCTCTATCTCCTCTCCTCTAAAATGGGAATAATAATTCTTAGAGGGGCTGTTGTGAGGATTTAATGAAATAATCCATGAAAGTCAAGTAGTGTCAATCTTGGCACATAAACTCTCTCTGCCTAGCAAAAGACAATGATCCTAAATAACTATTTGTTGAATGAATTAATGAGATGTACTACAGTTGTCCCATCTTAAAAAGTTTTTCCACAGTTTTAATCCATCTTGTTCCTCTTACTACTAACCTCAAGATCCATCTGTTTATCATTGGTGTTATTATATATGGAAATTTAACTTTAATCTGTATCTTAGTCTCCCTATTAGAGAATATTCCCAGTTAGTTAATCAACTAACCACTTCAGAAATGAGGTTACACTTGAATCCATCTTCACTGTGGTGATTTTTCATTCCAAAAAGAAAAAAGTTCACATTTGAGTGTATCTATATGAAATCTGTAAACTTAAGCTGGAAGACCCCAAGATGAAACTACACAGTTCTAATGTAGCGTATAACAATCTTATAAACATTGGAAAGAAAAATTAAAACTCTAACCCATTTTCTGGCTGGTAACTTTAGAAGCTCCAAACCAAATGGTTTTAAATAATACATGAAAAGGTTTCCAACATCATTTTTACATTTTCTTCAAATCTTCAGATTTGTTTATAGCTTCAGAAAAACTGAAAAGTTCAAGAATGTTCGCAAATACTACGTTAACAGTGTACAAATATTTCCCCAAAATTAGTTGATTATTTTTCTATTTGCAGTATCCAGGACCCTATACTTTATTTTTCTGCAATTAAGTCCGCCAATCTTTTCCTTTATGACTTAGTCTCTTGTTAAATTTGGACTTTCCCAACACTAAAAATTTTTTAATCATCATCCTATTTTCCTCTAATACACTTTATAATTTTATTTTGCACGTAAATCTTAGACCTTTCTAGAATTTATTTTGCTCTATGAATTGATAAAGTGTGCCACTATGTTTTTATAGTTTGTATTTTAAAGCCTTATACCCAACCCACCTCCACAACGCTATAAATTACTCTTTTTTCCACCATTCCTTGGTTCTTCCAAAGCAGAATTTACAACCTTGTAAATATATCTTTATTTAACCATTCACTGTCTCCACTTATGCATTCAGGCCAATGAGGGCAAAAGGGCTGCATCTCTTTATTTCACAAAGAAAATAATCAAGTGATATCCATGTGGTTTGAATAAGCATATTTAAAAATTATAGTTCATTTGATTTTTTAGTCATAATTTTGTTTTAATTGCTAAGTAACATTATACAACAATATAAGTTTTGCTGGGATATTTTTAATGCTTTTGTATTTTTATGATTCTTCTAAATGTGGGTTCTTTGCTGGATCATCTTTTTTTCGCCCAGACCTTAAAATGTTGGTGATACTCACATGATCCTCTTTTCCCTCACTGACTCTTCTATCTGTACCCTTATTTTGCATTCCCTGGTGATCTACTGGTCAGGATTCAGCACTCTCTTTTATCTGTACCTTTGACAATCACAACCATAAGGGCATTGATGATGACCAAATCCGAATTTCTAGCTCAACATGCTCCTCCACAACCCAGAAACGTCCTTCAATCCCTACTAGACATTGTCACCTAAATGCCTTGAAAGCAGTATCTAAAACTAACTTCATCAACTTTTCAATCTAATGTCTCCTCCTTTTGTGGTCTTTTGTCTTAGTGAAGAGCAGCATCACTAACCCCTCAAACCCCCAGCCAGAAATTGTTCAGGGATCCCAGACTAGTACCCCCGTCTTTTGGGATATCATTACCACCCTTCTCCTTTTTATAATATGTTTTATGTTCTGGAAATGCTAAGATCTACTCTATGATTCCCCAAACACACCATGCTTTCTCACACCAAGTCTTTTCTTACACAGTTTGCTCTGCCTGGAATACCACTGTCCAGTTTGTTTCCCTTGCACACGCAACTCACTTTTCTAACCTCAGCCCAATCATTACCTATTCTCTGACATCTTCCCAGACAGAATACAGTTCATCTCCTCTGCCCCTCCATGTATCACATCCATTTGCATTACTTGTTTGATTCCCCACTGAGACCATAGCTTCCTTAAGGACAGGGAATTGCATTTTCACTGCAATTCACACATGTCTGTTGATACTTTCATGGTCACTGTAGCCTGTTCTAGTCTAGTTAATGTTGATGGTGCAATCTAGCTAAGTTAGTTTCCTTAAATATACATTGCCAGATACAATTAATCAGATTCAAACGACTGTAGAGCAAGAAGGATACTCAGATGCCATCACCTAGCGGAATCCACAAAGTTATAAAGAAATTGGAAGGGAAAAAAGGTTAGCTAGAGGCAATAACAATACCTTCTCCAAAAGATTACTGTCTCTGAGACCAATAGTTAAATTTCCAAGGACTTAAAATGCAAGCAGAATATTTGTCTTTTTTTAAATCAGCTTCAAAAATGCTATTTTCTTATATCTCCAATCCATTAGAATCATCACTATTTGTTGGCTTTCTTAATTAAAATAACTGGTTGTACTTTTCTTATTCATCATCTTACATAGCAAAAAAGAAAAAACAAAGCACTGGGAAGGTCCTACAGACCTTCATAATACTCTTTTATTCTCATTATACTAACACTTTACAAAATACTCAAATTATTTGTAAAGAGGAGTAGTTAACTCTTCAGCAGTGGGCTGCTTCCTCTAACATTTCACTTTCTACTCAGTCACATGAGGATGAAGACTCCCAGAACACTTACAGCCATGAGTCCCAAACTGAGTTAATCCCTAAGAACCCTGACCAGGAATAGCAATTACCAGTAACTAACACAAAAATAAGTCCAGTAAAGATGGTGCTTCCAAGACAGCCTGGAAGAGAAACTGGGCAGTCCTGAATCCACCTGGAATTCTAAGAGTAATAGCTGCTAAAACTAACATAGAGATGCCACAGAGGTGATATGCCCCTGTGTCCTTCAGATTACTAAACAACAAGCACAAACTCAGATAAGACCTTTATGTTATGACATGGAAATTAAGTAATACAATAATTGGGCAGATAATTCTACCTAAATTCTCAGACCTACATCCTTTTTCCACAAGTTTATTCCAAGAGATTTACTAAACTACCTTTCATTTGCCAAATTCATTATATGATTATCCAAAAATCTGATTTTTATTTTGAGTATATACTTTTTGTTTTTTAATTACTGTCTCATATATATTTGGAGCCATTTCAAGCTAAAAGAAACAGGTATGTACTCAGGTGATTTCAGGTGCTAGGATATTACTGCAAAAATAGAAAATACCTCAGGCAGGCCTAAGTACCAGAATCTTAATCTTGTTCAGAAGAAAGGGCAGCTCTTGAATCTCAGTTTATGTTACCAAGTGCTCAGAGGGACTGTTCTCCACCTTAACGCTTCTTCATTCTGATCCTAATTTAATTTCTCTCCTTACTATCAATTAACTTCTCTCTATTTCAGTTGTTCAGATTCTGCTGACTCAGGATGCATGTTTAAGGCCTTCTCTCTTGGTGTCTCCAATTTAAGCCTAGGAAAATATTTAAGAGGCTCCCACTTAAATGCAAAGGAGTTGCCTGCAGACACTTCCTAGCTCAGTCAAGAGTCAATCCCTGATAATCAGCATCTGGAACCAAATATTACTGATGCCCTCTGACTCAATTCAAGAGACAGACACGCAGTAAGAGACCCTTCATGAGGGGGCACAAGTAAAAGCAAAGTCTCAGAGACATCTAGAAAGGTCAGTGCTGAATGACCAACACTCTGAAAATCAATCTAGCCTAAAAAGGAGTCCTTGTTATCCCAGCATTCATTATTCAAGTTTTCTCTATTATGAGAAAACATAAAAAAGCAAAAATTGTGCCGACAAAAATAACCATTAGTGAACTAATCATTCAAAAAAGTGTCCCCAGTTAACACTAACTTTTGTCCCCACCCATCACTGATGGTCATACATTCCAACAACTCAAAATGCAAATCCAGAGAAAAGTAAAAACTAAAAATCAACACCAAAAGATGCAACATTTAACAAAAGTTAATGACAGATACTAAAGAAAGGTTAGAATTCCAGGTAACTCCACTGACAAATGAGGATACAGGAGTTAGGAAGATTAGTAACTGATGAGAAAAGTCAACAAGGATAATACGTTAGGTGTCTCAAGAACAATTATTTGATTATCAAAGGCTAACAAAAGCAAAAATAATACTCAAAGTCTGCAAAAAATGTCCTTCAATTTCAATTGTATTGTAACTTCAAAGCTACCCAATCATATTGTTGTAAAAAAAAAAGTATAAAAACGTATGCCAAAACAATCAACATTTGATCATTTTTGTTCATTCTAAGACTCAGTGTCTATTTTTCAATTATAACTTAAATTTTGTTCAATAAAATACAAGCTTACTTTCAGAATCCAATTTTATTTTTCAAGATAAAAATATCAATTTCATCACCATTCTTTAAAAGTAGTCCTTTTTTCAGTATCAAATTTCCTCCTTCCATAATTCAAAAAAAAAAATTCACTTATGTTCCTAAATATGGGTACTGTGCCAGAAGACCACAACGTGTTCATGCCAAACTCCACAATGGGGCAAAGGGCTGGGAGCTGAAGGAGGAGAAGGAAGTGACCTCAGGCTCATTAGCTTTCCGGTCTAGAACTTTCAAGGTGGCAGCTACTGCCACTTATCAAAAACTTCATTTACTAGAGAAAATGTTTTTCTTTCTGTCACATTTTAAATTATTACTCTGGGTGGACTTTATAATCCAAAAGAAATAACTAGCTTTTTTTTTTTTTAAGAAAAATAAAAAAGGTTATTAATTCCCAAATTCTAGCAAGAAAAGTGGATCAATCCCCTCAAATTGGAATTCCCATGCTCACCACACCCTGGAAGCCAGCAAGCAAGAAGGCAAGGGTAAGAAAAGACTGTTCCTCGGCCCAGGACCCCAGATAACCAATCCTAACACAAAATGGAGCATGTTGACACTTTACACAGTTCATCATACAGTATTTTTTACCATTGTTTTGTTATTTTGATGGTGAAAATTTTAAGGAACAACTAAATGCAAAAATGCATTAAAGTATGAAAATATGAATGTTTAAATAATTTCCTAATTTTATTAGCCTCACCATCAATGACCTCTTTGTAATAAAACTAATTCCTAAAACTGTCTACAGGTTTCTCATCACAGTAGAATATCATTAATAGTTAATCCGGCCACTATACAGAACAAAGACGCTCTTGCCCTGACTCTGCTGGGGAGACAGAAGAAGTTACACAGTTCTTAGATAACTGAGCTGTTACACTCAGGGTGTGTGAGATCCAATGCTCTGTTTATCAGGAAGCCAAGTTTTAAAGCTATCTCTGTTTTACACCTACAAAATATCATTGTATATTTTTCCAAAATGATGTATGAATTTTAAAAATTACATCATAGACTAACACTCAGAAAAAAGGAATTATTTTTAAAGCTGATTTTTCATACTAGATAGTAATATACAACTGAAACTACTTGGTTCTCTAATATTGTGACATAATTTCATAAATTAAGACACTTTAATTTCATTAATAATTTTGGAATATAAAGAACTGTGAGTTTAACAAGGCAATAAATACCTGCTTTCCTTTACTAACTCCTCTAACTACTAAGGCCCACAACTCAACCATCTTAAAAAGAAACTTTGCCAAGAGGTGGCAAAATCACTGTAAGGCTTATTTCCAAATATAAGAAAACAATCTATACCAAAATATGTGATATAAGAAGGAATTAGTGTCCCTAACTCCCAATCCACATTAACTTCCAAACTTAAAAACTGGAATTGATGTGATATACTCCAATTTTTCCACCCTGCTACATTCCCTCAGTACCAACAGGTTAGTTTCTAAGCTAGGCGATACCAGAACAGGGGCAAGAGGGTGTCACAAAAATATGTAAGGCAAAATTCCTTCCCTCAGAAAGTCCACTGTCTAATATTTAACATTTAGCTTGAACCATCAGGCTTATTTAGGCCCTTCTAACAAAATGAATTCATTGAACCCTTACAACAATTGAAGAAAATAGGTATTTAATATAATTTCCATTTTACATGTTTGAAAACTGAAGCTTTGAAAGTTTAAGAAATTTGCTCAAGATTCCAGAGCTATACACTTCCATTGAAAAGAATAAAGTACTCAGATATAAATTTAACCAAGGAGTGAGAGACTGGTACACAGAAAACTACAAAACACGAAAGAAATTAAAGACCTAAAAAAATGAAAAGACATTTTTGTTTATGGATTGGAGGAATTACTATAATTAAGATGGCAATACTCCCCAAATTGATCTACAGATTCATATAATGCCTATCAAAATCCCAATTGCCTTTTTGCAGAAATGGGCAAACTGACCCTAAAATTCATACTGGAATGCAAGGGACCCCGAATAACCAAAACGATCTAGAGGTGAAGAAAGAGCAAAGTTGGAAGACACATATCTTGATTTCAAAACGTACTACCAAAGTTACAGTAATTAAAATGGTGCAGAACTGGCATAAGGATAAACATATAAATCAATGGAGTAGAATGAGAGTCCGGAAATAAACCTTCACACTGCACTCAACTGATTTACTACAAGAGTGCCAGAGTTATTCAACAGGGAAAAAAGGTCTCTTCAAAAGATGGTGCTAAAAACTGGATCTCCATATGCAAAAGAATAAAGCTGACCTCTTCTTCCACACCATATACAGAAATTAACTCAAAATGGACCAAAAATCTAAATATAAAGGCTAAAACTATAAAACTCTTAAAGGGAATGTAGGTGTAAATCTTCATAATTTTTGGATTAGGCTAAAGTTCTTAAATACAACACCAAGCACGAGGAAAAAAAAAATTGATAAACTGAAAAGCATAAAAATTTTTTTAAATTGTGCATCAAAGAATATTATCAAGAAAAAAGATAAACTGCAGAATGGGAGTAAATATTTATAAATCATATATCTAATAAAGAACTAGCATCCAGAATAATAAAGAACTCTTACAACTCAACAACTAAAAAACCCAATTACTCAATTAAAAAATGGGCAAAGAATTTAAATAGACATTTTTCAAAGAAGAAATACAAATGGCCAATAAGCACATGAAAAACTGCTCAACATCCTGCTCATTAGGGAAATATGAATCAAAACAAGAATGAAATACCACTTTACACGTACCAGGATGGCTGCAATCAAAAAGATATTAACAAGTATTGGTCAGGTTAGGGAGAATCTGGAGTCTTCATGCATTGCTAGTGGGAATGTCAAATGGAACCTCTGCTTTGAAGAACAATCTGGCAGTTCCTCAAAAAAGTAAGTAAAAAGTTACCATATGACCCAATAATTCTACTCTTTGGTATACATACCCAAGAGAATTAAAAATGTTCATATTGTTCACACAAAAACTTATACACAAATGTTCATAACAATGATATTTATAATAACCAAAAAGTAGAAATAGCCCACATGTCCATCAACTGATGAAAGGATAAACAAAATGTGGCATATCAATTAAAGAAATGGAG
The DNA here is from genome assembly GCA_004027375.1 of Macroglossus sobrinus. Lineage (NCBI taxonomy): Eukaryota > Metazoa > Chordata > Mammalia > Chiroptera > Pteropodidae > Macroglossus > Macroglossus sobrinus. The sequence goes on along the minus strand of PVKZ01000572.1, from coordinate 335,524 downwards.
TACTGATATATATATGCTACCACATGGATGAATCTTGAAGACACTATAAAGGGTGAAACAAGCCAGACACAAAGCATACCTTGTATGATTTCCTTTTACATGATGTGTCCAGGAACAGGGAAATGATACAGAGACAGAAATTAGATCAAGGGGCTGAGAGGAGGGAGAATAGGGAGAGGCTGCTAACATACCCATTTCCCTTTAGAATGATGAAAATGTTCAGGAATTAGATAATGGTGATGTTTTTACATTATAAATATGCTTAAAACCACTGAGTTGTACACTTTAAGTTGTTTTTTAAAAAGGGAATTTATGTGACTTTTATTTCAATTAAAAAAAAAAAAAAAAGATTGCAGAGCTAGCATGTGACTGAGTCAGGATGAGAGCCCAGGCGGCCTAGCTTCCAAAGCTTAGCTCCGCAGCTATGCTGCACAGCCTGCAGGGAGGAAGTGATCAGTCCGCTGCGGAAAGAAAAGGGTCAGAGAGGTTTTGGGGCTCGTTTACAAGGGGTAAGAGGATTTTGCCAAGTGAAGAAATACTCCATTCTAAACAGGAAAATGGCACACACAAAGCTACAAGAACCGTACCATGTGGGCCATCCGAGCTGCTGGTGACTGCAGCAGTGAAGTAGGTACTGGTAGGAAATGAAGCAAGAGATACTGGCAGGAGAGGCCTGTTCCACACAAAGAAGTCCTGGTTTTACATAGGGTAGAAATATAAGCAACTGAACAGCCAAAACTAAAAGAGATTCAGCAGGCAAATTCGATTTAAAAACAAAATTTTAAAACCCTGATTCAAGCAGGGGAGGAAATATTAAAACTTCAAGGAGCTATTTATAAGACTCATCAATTTTCCACAATTCATTTTGTGTCTGTACGCCCACACAGTATCCCCTTGGGAACTTTGCCAATTATCACTTCTCACATTTGTTGTAAATCCTAAAATTCTCACCTCAAATCCATCAGTCACTCATGATTTCTATAAAAATCATTAACATCAGCAAGAAATAGTGAAGTCGACTTCCAAGGCTTTTGTTGCTTTACAAAATGTTATGAAGCACCACAAATATATTAGCAAAACGGGCTCCTTTATTCTTGCCTTGATGTCTGTGAGATTTCCTACCAATTACATAAACATGAAATCTGAACTAGTTCTCCATTTTAATATGCAAAAATCAACACACCAGGGTACCTTAAATATATCAAGGACACAAAAAAACTTAGCTTTGTTATATCAAAGTGGCCTTGAAGCAATATTCCAGAGTACAAGTTCTTTATACTTACCATCTTTAGCCATGTACTGAGTTGCCGATTTCTGGACACTTAGAAGAGTATTTTAAGTATGAAATAATGCCTGAAGATTAAGATACTGGGAATAATAATTGTAATAAACAGCAAGAGCAATAATAATAAGAGTTAACATTTCATACCAATTGCAATGTGTCAGACACTCTTCTATATGCTTTACATATAACTCTAAATACTCTCAGATCCCTGTAAGATAAACTATCATTATCCTCATTTTACAGATAGAAAAACTGAGGTACAAAAAAGGCTAAGTGACTTGCCATTGTTCATAGAGCTAGTACAGTGGAGGGAGAATCTGACCTTAGATGAATACACGTAGAGTTCTGGACCCTCAACTACTATGCCTGTGTGTGTCTGATTTAGAATGTTCTCTAACTTTTTCATAATAAAAAACTTGAACACTAACTTGTATTAATATTTTTGAAAGTTATAACACAATCCCACAAATACAATCCCATTCAGACTTCATGTTCATAATCTTGCTGTCCTCTATCCTAAAAATAATCTCTTCCTCTCTGTCAATCTTAAAACAATCATTTATTATACCTATACACTTTGTTATGTATTTGGAGGGATAAAAAAAAATCATTGAGTGTCTAAAATAAATTGAATTATTCTGCTATATCTGACTACAGTTTATGGTGTAAGTTAAGTACCAGTTGTAATATGGGCAGTCTAAGAAAGTCTCAAGATGTATCTCTTGTATTTAATTTTTCATCTTCATGCCAAGGGCCATTTGTACTGATTCACACACCTACTAAATCATTCTCTTGGGGTGATAACACATAAAATGTCCTAGAGGTAATTCTGATGTACAAGCCAGTACTGAGAATCACTGGTTTTATACTTGGCCCCTGTCCTCCCTACATAATTAAGCAACAATATTACAAATACACAATTTATTTCACAAGCACAATTAGCCAGTTATGCCAAGCAATATTCTATTTACTGACTTCAATTCAGGGAATGCTAGATAGCTATAATCCAACAATTCCACTGTTCCAAAACTAAGCTGGAAAAACACTCACGTGTACCCTAGCAGAATCACACAAAGATGCTCATAACGCTACATGCAACACAAATAACGGATAACAATCCGATTATTAAATCAACTATTGGCACAATTATCACATACAGCATTTGAAAAAAATGAAGTAGATCTACATGTTCTGAATGATCTCTAAAACTAAGAGAAAACTGCAGCTTGCATAATACACACAAATATACTACTTTTGTTATATATTTTTTCATAGACATATATGTATATGCACATAAGTATATGCACATGCATATACAAATGAAAATAAAGTGGAAAAGAACATACTCTGAAACCACTGAGGAAAGGTCTTCCTTACTCTGGAGATGAGCCATGGAACCAAGAATGGTGGTCAGAGGGATTTTATCTTTATCTGAACTTCAATGTTTTATAGGTATTACTTGAGTAATTAAAAATAATTTTCTCAAATAGTGTAAAGTGTTGCCAAAGGACACTCCCTTTTGTGGTTACACGGCTTTCAAATGGACACTGCAAAAAGACTGCTTTTGCACCATTATAAATAGCCTGCAAAATGCTAATTTTCACTTTCAAACTAAATTCACAGTTTAATCAAGGTCAAAGGAGTGTTCTGTTGGAATTTTGAGAGTGTTATACCGAAGGGGAAAAAAGAACAAATAAATTCTTCTGACACTGTTCTAGCATAAGAAAGGGAGTTTCATGGCGATTGTACAGTTGTCATTTAAAATGAGCTTTAAAAACTAAATTCAGTCTGTCCCTTCTAATTCCATCATAAGCACTCTTAAAATAAAATAATTGCTGAAACAAATTGGTGAACAAAAAAATAAAAAAACCTCTCTAAAAATACAGGTATTAATTTAGCAACTCCAAAATGTTCAAGTCTCAACTAATGGATGGACTGTGTTAATGAAAAACATGTGACTGCTGTAGAGACAGAGAACAGATAGAATAGAGTTTAAGATAAAAACTGAGAGGAAGAGCCATATATGAATAGTAGGGGTTTTTGTTAGACCATGCCAAGGAGAAGGTTACGTGCTTAAGAAGCTACAGTCAAATGCCAGGGCAATTACACAGCGAGAAACAACTCCCACAAAAGAACCATAGCAATAAAGAGGTGAGTGTAAAATGTCTCAAGAAATAAGAGTTTTCAGAAATTCTAGTCTTGCTTTAAAAAAAAAAAAACTTCCTTTCATTCATATCATTATCTATTTTAATAACAAAATGGCTTCTCAATTTATATGAAATATACTAGCCAATGTATTTTAACTCATCCTAAGTACTAGACTTTTTTCTTCTTCTAAAGCCTAACTCTGACTGAAATTTTGACTAGGACTACAAGAAAGTAGTAGTACAGGAGAAGAGGGATGTTATTTGGACTGATAATTCTATTTCTTGAGTTAGAGAATATTCTAACTCAGGTGTTCATTTTATTCTTTAAACTTATACTTACATTTCACGTATTGTAGGCATGATAGCTTTCATGATTTTTAAATGTTTTAAACCAGAAGAATAACAGAGAGAGATGCCAGGGCAAAAGTGAACATTGTTTATGCTAAAACGCTTGCCTAGTCCCTCCTAGTATTTCCAACGCACTCACAGCATGGTCTCTTCGTCTTTTCCTCCTCTGAAAAACAGGTAAACCTCAGCTACCACGGTTTAAGGAATAAGTGGTTCTGGACAGCTGTGTTCATGATAGTTGAAAGATTAGCTATTTTAACTTAATTAAGTCATTCTGGATTAAACCCTTCATGTTTGATTAAAAAGTAACCTAAGCATAATATAAAGTTTCCTGGCTACCTCAAAGCCTTTTTTTACAGGCACTACTCCAATATTCTCAGGGCCTCTGAACAGTAGCTGAAGGTCTGCTTCTGCACCAAAAGCTCCAGATTAGGACAGTGCTTTTTGGCTGGTATAGTTTTTCTGTTTTGTCTCTTAGTCAGTTATACATCACTATATGTGTGCACTTCTAATTGGCTCACTCTAACCTGCTGAGAAAACAAGATAGTAAGTAGTTTCCCACACTACAGTTTCCCTTAAACTGCAACACCTGAATGTTTGAGTCCTACATTAAGGCTAATGTAGAGTTCTAGTCCCACTCTTTTGAGGGTCCCACTGCCACGGTACCTCTGCTTCTCTTTCATCTGCTTCATTCTTTCCCAGGTGTTTTTTAACAAGCACCTTCAAACTACTGACATACAATCGGCTTTGTGCTGAAAGCACTTCTCTGTATAAAAAGCACAATTTTTTTCAAAAGTAAAACAGTACACAGAAAGCAAACAAGATGATGTTCTTTTGATTTACAGCATTCAGTCCTCTATCTAAATTTACCACAGTTTCCAAATCTCAATTTATACCCACATTCCCCAGCTTCTAACTTAAGAGATACATTTACTTTTGTCTCTCATTTCTTAAGGAACTGAAAGTTTTGCATCTCTGAACATAAAAAAGGGTATGTAACAACTTATTTCCAATTAGTTTATATAGGAGTCTTTAGAAGAGGGGTTCTAAATGTATCAAGCATATTTACTAAAAATCAAATATGCAATAAAGTGTAAGAGGAATTACAGAGAAATGGGAGGGGAAAAAATATTATGTAATAAGTCTACTCACTAGAACTAAAAAAAAATCTAGTCCCAGGAAGTGAAAGGATAAAGAGCATCACAGCCAATCTCATCTTTAAACATTTAAGGAAGGATAACGAGGCAATTCACAAACAGAATAACAACAATAATAGCAGCTAACATTGATACTGAGCTCACTAGAGCCCCTGACCCACCCACTGGACAATATTCTAGGGAGTCTTCCGGAAAAGTAACTCATTGGTTGTTGTTATTTTGACAAAACTGTCAAAATAAAACCAATTTTATTTTAGAAAAAATAACAACAAATGGACTCTTAGAAACAGCATATCAATTGCCAATCAGAGATATTTAGTTTCAGAGTTCAATAACATACTGACATAATAAAGTGATGTGGCCCTGAGCTCCATAACCTGCTGGAAATGTATGCCATTTTCCTTTATCATAAAATGCACTTAATGTTGTCTTATTCAACATTTGTAACATTTTCAAAACACACTGGCTTTCCCTAATGCAGAGACTATCTCATCCACAAGATGTGTGAACATACTACAGCCTATGGTCCTTGGCTGTGTACTTCCAGAAAAGATAAACATACAGAGGTCTACACTACAATCACCTGAAAGGCCTTCTGAGATTATCACATTCTGGCAAACTACTTCCCCAACCTTCAGTCTTATCAAGTTTAAACAGAGTTAACAAAACCTTTGCTGAATCATCAATATCAATTATTTGTTTTCATTTTTAGTTAAATTATCATTTACATACTATAAAATTCCCCCTTTTCTGTTCAGTTCTGCCAGTGTTCTGTGCAACACAAAGACCATTGTGGAACACACTACCCCAAAAACAATTTACAGAAGTGTTCCATCGCCCAAAACAATTCCAAGCCACTCTACAGTCAAGTTCTCCCCTCACCCCAGCTCACAGAAACTGCTGATCTGTTTTCTGTCCCTATAATCTTGCCTTTTCCTTTACAGATGCAAACAATCTGGCCTCTTTCACTTAACACAATACATTTTAGATTCAACCATCTGATACATGGTAATTAGTACATTTATTGTTATTGCTGAGCAGTATTCCACTGTATAGATGTATCATAGTTTATCCATTCACCAGTTGAGAGAAATTTAAATGGTTCCCATTTGGGGCAATTAAAAAAAAAAAAGCTGCTATGAAAGTAAAGATTTTCAATGAAACATTAGTTGTTGTTTCATTTGGGTAAAGGCCAGGAATGGGTTATGTGATCCAGTGTGTGAAAGGTCCAGTGGCTCCATGTCCTCATCAGCCCTTGGTATATAGTCAGTTTCTTTTTGACCATTCTAAAAGGAATGTAGAGGTATCTCATGGTTTAATGTACATTTCCCTAATGACTGACAAAATGGACCGTGCTTATTTGCCATCTATGTATTTTCCTAAGTGCAGTTCTTCTGCACATTTTTAATTAGTGTCTTTTTTTATTACTAAGTTCTTTATATACTAAGGATAAAAGTCCTTTATCAGATATATGATTTGCAAATATTTTCTACGACTTATCTTTTTTTTTTTTTTTAAGTGTTTGCTGTTGGGCTTTCATTTGGCTGGTTGTGTGTTCCTCTTTTCAACTTAAGAGTGTCTTTCAAAGAGAAGACTTTAATGGAAATTCAATTTATTTTTATTTTTTTTAAATGGATCATGCTTTTGGTAGCATACCTAAAAAATCTTTGCCTAACTCAAGTCACAAATATTTTCTCCCAATGTTTTCTTATAGTATTTTGTAGTTTTACATTTAAATCTGATTCATTTTAATTTTTGTTTATTGTGCAAGGTACCAATTACTTTTTTTACATTTTCCTTTTAATTTTTCAATTATAGTTACATTCAATATTATATTAGTTTCAGATGTGTATCATTTTTTATTTTTGTTGCCTGATCCAATGTTCCAGCCCTTATTCCAGTATTTACTTGACGAATGTTCTGAGCACCTGCATCTGAACTAAGGCTCTGAGAGTAAGAGGACGCAGACTAATACAGGAAACGGCAACATACTTAACTCACTAAAACACAAGAGGTTGTGTAGAAACAAAGTCCAAGCACAATGGCAGAAGAGACTCAGCAGCTAATGTCTAGGAGGGGGTGGTATTTACACTGAGCAACAGTTCACTGGGCAGAGAATAACATTCTAGGAAGTGGAAATACCACAAGCAATGTACAAAGATGTGAAAGAATAAGGCTTGTTCAGAAAATGGGGGTGGACGGGTTTCTTCTTGACTACTTTGTATTCATGGCAGACACTTCCACATGCTAGCATTTTGGCAGGATGTTTTAGGGGATTAAAAAGCCACTAAACATGTAAGCAACAAAACTTAATCCGGTCACTACTACACTATAATGGCATTCAGTACAGTGTGCTCAGAATAAGCTGCCAAGCCCCAGCCTCGCAGAAGTCACCCTTGGTCCACGCACAACTGATTCCACGCCAGCCCAGCAGGCCAACAGAGCCCAGCATCCCCAACAGAGCCTGCCTCCTCCACAAGGCCTTCACTTGCCCTCCATCACAACGATATCTCACCACGAAGAAACCCAGCAACAGCACACAATCAGCTTGAACTGCTCGCCCACCTTCCCAGAACTTGTTCAGCTCAGTTAGCCGAGGTCACCCATGTCACCAGCACCACTAATCTGCCCTAACTTCCCAGCTGCCTCCCCCTAACCCTTAGAGACCTGGCCCCAGAGCCCACTGGAACTTAAGAATCATCATCAAGTCCCGACATCTTCTACCAGCCTCTTAAAGGACTGCTTCTTGTCCTAACCAGACTAGCTGCCCTTGAAGACGGGACTTCTCCTGTAGGCCCTGGAAACTGAGGCCCCAGGTCCACGCACGCCCGCCCTGCACACCCTTCATTCTGCGGGAGCTGGATAGAGGTGGGGCCACTATTCTCATCATCCTCAGTTTTGCTTTTCCATTCTTGAGACTGATAAGAAGGTTCAACAGGTAGAAGAGCCCAATCCTTCAAAGTAAAAGTTCCCTATAACCTTTTCAACTAAAGGATTCATCCCATCTCAATGTTTCCAACAGCATTTTTTCATCTACCTAATTTCTTAAACGAAATATGTGACATATGGCCCACAGACAGAATGCAGGATAAAACCTCTTTTAAGAATTCTGCATTTATTAACCTTTTTGAAAAAGATATTGGTGAGCTACCTTTTCAAAAATTAAGGATAAAGGATAATGAACCTTAAGTCAACTGCTGTTTGAATAAAACTACATCTATATTTATAACAGCGAAGCTTTACATTTCTTATCTGGAGAACACTTTATTTAAATGAAACACTAATATTTTCTTCTATCATATCCCTAACGTTGAAGAAAACCTACCCCACCTGCCCCACACCCCAAAACACATAGCTATAGCTCCTACCCTGAGGGAGTAGTGCAATGACTGGCAGCGTGCTAAAGAATCGTAGATTCTTAAGAGCTGAAGAAGACCCCAGAGGTCATCTGATCCTGTCTATCACTTATATTTGCAAAGATTCATCTTTCCTCGACTCCCACTCTGGTTGCAAGCCCTTAATGGCAAGGCCTTCCTGTCTCTACTCCTAGGAACTCAAACACAATGCCCCTGATATAAAAGGCACTCGATAAAAGTTAGCTATAAAATTAACGGGTAATTCTGAGTTATCGTTCTTCTTGACTCCTGTAGCATCTGACAGAGTACCTTCTTCTCCTCTGGCTCTCTCCTTCCTCCCTTCCCAACCTAAATATCAATCTTCTCACAATAATCTCCATAATCCTAAAAGCTTCAGGGAAAATGTGAGATATTGCTACCTCACTGGACTTAAAGTAACAGACCTGGGTCCAACCCCAAAACCCTGTTAGTTGTGTAAACTTTGAGAAGAATGATGAAATCTGTTAAGCCTGTTTTCTGACCTTTAAATTTTAAGGTTTAGTGTTAATTATATAATTTTTTCTATTTAACTAAATTTTAATGTTTCTACTATTAAGGCCTACCCAAAAAGTCAGAACCTAAAAGAACACTACAGCTAACATAGCTATTTCTGGTTGAAGAAAATTAGTACATTTTAATTACCTGAAAGAAAAATGTTTAAAAAGAAACTTTAAAAAATCTGAAATATTAACTTTTTGTTATGTTGTACCATGGGCACAAGATTAATGGTCTTTTCATCCTTCAAGAAGCATAAGCCATTTTGATACAATACCTTCCAGGAATTGTAAGTCACCAAATCGGCTTAGCTTAATACAATCATAAATTTTTGAAGATGACAGTGGATGGATTGTATGTATGCCCATCATGTAATCCTTCATATAAATATTTCCACTGAGCTTTTAAGAGTTTGTGTGTGGCCTAGAGTTTATTGTGAGACTTGCTGATAAGAATCTGGAACACAGTGATTAAATGCTTCCTATTGACAGGAAACTCTTGGCTCAGACCAGCCGCCTTTCCTATAAGACCTAATTTCTGGAGCTCTCCACACAGTACAATTTATGTTTACTCTAGAACTATAAGAGGAATACCTAGCCCACAACAAAGAAACATTTTTTTAAATGTCCACCAGTGTAGAATAAGAGTGTGTTGGAAGAATCCTCTATATGTGTGACAAACTGGAGGTGATTAGATTTGAGCTGAATATCTATATGGTCACTGTAAGAGGAACAAGGGGCCAAAGACTACCATCTCCTAAATCAAGATGGTCAAGTAGAAGACTTGCAGTGAGCATGTGCTAGTTCTGGCACACAATCTCAACCAATCTCCTCACCTGTAATAACAGTATTCTGATTTTTATTTGGAGACCCACTCCTCTCCAACACTCACACTTCCAGTGAAGCTGCCACCAACACACACATCTAAAGGAATGCCCATAACACAGTCCCCACAGAATAAATTCAGTGGCAGATGACCTAAACTACTCTAATCCCAATAAATCTTAGAATACAACACAAACATTTATACAGGCCTAAAATATTTCCAAAATAAAAATGGTTACTTCAAGTCACGAGCAGATGAGGATACTATCATAGAGTATTTAACAAATAGAGAAACTCTACTCTTCAACCTAATTTAATGTACAATTTAAAAGACAAAAATATTAGAACACAAGTATGACTTTTATAGCTACATATCTTACATCGTAATTAAGATGAACTAATCTTTCAAAACAAATATGACTACAAAGTGTAACTAATTTTCAGATACGATTGATGGAAACAAAGGATCAAGCACAGGAGGAATGCGCTGTAACTTCTTCATGTGCAACAATCAAGGCCAAAACACTATCTGTTGCGATGAATGCATGTATAAGCCCCATGCCAACATAAAATTTAAAATGATCTTACTGAGAAACATTTAACGTTTCATTTTGAGTGGTATTAAATTCACAAGTGAAATATATGAAAATAAAGGGGAAGCTCTTAAATTTTACATTACTATAAGAAAACTAAAGAAAGTATAAGTGATTCTTTCATGGCAGCATTATATGCCAAAAATATCTTCAAGTTTAGAGTCAACAAACTGGATTTGAATTTTCACTCCTTGGTATCTCTGATTCCTTAAATTAAGTCTCATCTTCCATAAGTCTATCACCTCATCTATAAAGTGCTCTGTCAAAGTAATATTCTGATTCATTCAATTGAATGATTATGCAGAAAAATCAGAATACAAAGTTGGCAGGGGGTAGGGGACTGAGCAGAGTTTCAAACAAATATATAGAAAGTTAGTAAAGACTGTTCCAAACATTTTCACTAAATGACAGAGCATGGAGAACCTGCTCTGTTGCATCTTTCATGAACAGCTGAAAAAGTAACATTTTGAGAAAATTAGTAGAGCTAATAAAAGTTTTCCTTATGACCTGAAAACATGAAGTTTGCAATGGAAAACTTTGCTGCAGTCTAAACCCAAGAAAAGATCCATATCAAAATCACAAGTGAGGACAATGTTAATTTGTTTATTTGATCTCAATGGCACTGCTCACGTTGAAGCATCCCACAAAGACCCAGAGTCAATTGGACTCATTGTTCAAGTAGGCTGGACAAAACAAGGAGTTAACTGTGGCTCAGAAGCGTTCTGGCTCACAGTCTATGAATCGAAAACAATAAACCAAAAAGCTCTAACAACCCAAACTGCCTATGCAGGTTATTCACCAGACTTGGCACTCGATGACTTTTGGCCAATGCCAAAAACTGATTCTAACATCAAAGGATAAAAATTTATAACCAGTGAATATATTCCAACCTTAAAGGTATAACAAGACCTTGGGGTACAATGGCAGCATTGTTGGAGTAACTGCTCACCATTTAAAAGCCAGATTCATTTCAACTTGAGATTGGCAAGTGTATTTATAAAGAAGTCTTACTCAGACCATAAAAACGGCAGGGAAGTAAAACAAGGCAGATATGATATGCACATGTGTGTGCTAAAATAAATAGGAATGTCTTGCTAAAACACTTGAATCTGAATTTTGTCTTAACCCTTCATATCCTGGTAGGTAACATCCTAAGTTAGATGACTAATGGTAAGAAAAACTGACAAATTGAAAAAATACATCTGGTCTGTCTTTTCATTTTAGTATTGTGACTATAGGAATCCAGAGAGTAATTATGTACAGAACAATCTCCTCTGAGCACCTCGCGGCTGCCCTGGCCCCAGCTTACTATTACAGTAATTGCTACATGCCACCTGCCAATCCCCAAACACTAGGGACACCTCTTTGCTAAAAGAAAATTAAAAGCCTTTCTAGGCTAGAGATAAATCAGAAAGTATATGATTTTAAAACCAAACTACCGCCACATAGCTAAAGAAAATACCTGACTGACTTACATGCCATCCTAAAAAAAGGTGCCTAATTAAAAAATATAAACTATCACTCAGCCTAGACTCTAGAATTATCTAGACTGTGGCAACAGATAACTCTTGCCCAAAATGCTTTAGGTCAAGTACCTATTTTAATGGATTTCTATGTTCTCTGGGATTCTAAAGCCTTGGATGGAGCAAATATAAAATGTTTACCTAACAAAAATCCTGCTGCTTGTTACCTTATCACAGCAGTATACAAAAGACCATGAAAAGGAATACACATTCATTCCAGAGAAATAACTTTATTTTTTGAATTTATTTATTATATTTTTTAGTGAGGCAACACTTGGTTGACCTCACAGATTGCAAGGACCTTGTCAGTTTACAATCTTATTTTTTATTTTTTACACCTATAGCACCTGGTGTTCCTACGTGGTCTCCCATCCAAGTACTAACCAGGCCTGACCCTGCTTAGCTTCCGAGATAAGACGGGATGGGGCTTGTTCAGGGTGGCATGGTCACAGACGAAAAATAAATTTAAAAACAACATTTCTTCCAGATAAACTATGCTCTCCTCATCATTCTCCTGTTAGTTTAATTATCTTTTGTATAATCTGGGGGAGAGTGAATGCTGAATTACCCAAAAGGAAGATGACACATTGTAGAAAAGAAAAAACCTCATTTTACCCTCTTAGGTTCAGGCACTGGGGCATAAGAATCAAATACAAATACAACACAGGTACACACTAAAAAATTCCACAATGAGTAACTCAAGGGGATGGGGAGAATGCAGGGCTTACATACCATTTTAAGAAAAGGTGACAAAGTATGAATAAGCTAAACAAAGTAAAAGGAGTTTGGAACTTCTGTGGGTGAAGGGTTTGGGAGGACTTGTGAGAAGGTGTCTAGGATATACATGGTAAATAAGGGTTGTTTAGTAGAGATTTTTATGCAGATAAGTCGTTCTCTTCCAGGTATTTATGTCCTGCTTTTAGAAAGTAAGAGAGCTAATTACCTTTGGCTCAAAGCAATCTTTATACCAAGTGGCATATTTTGGAGTAGCATACTCCAACAATGTTTAGGAAGACAACAAAAGAGGGGTACCAAAAATTAGAAGAATGCTTTTTTCTTTAAGACTGATATTGTCCGTACTATTTAAAGCCATGGTTAACAATGAGAATTCCACTGGCCTTCTTTTCCTGAGTTTGCATTTCATTCTGCAGGGCAAGTACTTTACGCTTTTAAAGAACTTAGGGCCCTGGTAGGCCCTCTATCTCTGTATTCTCATTTCATGCCTTTAAATGTATTTACCTAAATATACCATAAGTAGTTTCATATCATTAAAGTCATAACTATGAAATTATTATTTCTAGAACCAGACTCTGTAAATAGAAATTTGTAAACTTAAGAGACCACACACTATATTTTCTGGTCAACTCTTTTAAACCAAGCAAACAACATTCTTTTCAAAGCTCATGAAGGAAAGAGAAGTTTTCTACCCTTAAAGTAGCAGGATATTAGTCTGCCTGAACAAAAGGAGGGGAAAATCATGTAGAAAGACATGCTGGCTAACCGCCGCCCTCTGGTTGGCAAGATGCCACCTTCAATTGGAAAACCATTTAACCAAGACACTCGTTTACAAATGTCTTTATCTGCAATTCGTTTTAATGTTGTATACATCCCTAACTTAAAGACAGAATACATTTTAAGAAAATAAGGGAAAATGTCATACATCTCAAAACTAAAACAATATTGAAGGAGCATTTATGTAAAAGAAAATAATACCAAGAAGAAAAAAATATGGCTACAATACTGAAAAAAGAAATGTTTGAACATAAACTTACAACTTGATTACAAAAACACAAACTCACATTTATGATCTAGTGTCAAACCGTCATGCCACCCTGATTCTGAATCCTTTCCCTCTTATTTTACAATTCTGCTTAGTGGAGAAAAAGACTGAGTATCAAGCAGGTGCAACTGAACACAGCCTACAAACAGAAAGGCCTCAGTTCAAAACAAAGTTTTAGTTCAAGGGTCAGATTTTATAATAGAAAAGAGATAATAACTACCTTAGAGGAAGACTTAATCATGACTTCCCCAACAACAGGTGGGTGGGTGGGTGGGTGTGTTCAATTAAAGTAATTAATTTTAGTGCTATTTTAGTAGAGTCTTACAACTAAAAAATTGAGAAGTACCAATGCCCTTCCATCTGCCATTCTGGATACAAAGAGGCTTTTCTTCATATAATAAGAAAGCCTTATTGTTAAAAAGAATTCCATGATCTTTCAAAAAGAATAAACAATAAACCAAATAAAGGCATATAGAATCAAACAATTTCCAATGTATAATAAATAAGCAGTTTACTCCAGAACCTAAGTCTGTTAAGTTGGTGACCTAAGACTCCCACGAATACCAAAGAGGACAACAAGAGATGAGAAAAGCCTCCTCCCCCACCCCCACCCCCACATCCTTACAGCACTCACTGGCAGTACTGTCCATTTAGTGATTGACATTTTTTTCTTCTTCCCTGTTCTTTCCAAGTATTACTTAAATATTACTTTTTATACTCTACTTTCGAAAAGAAAAAAAGAATTGTTGATAAAAAGTAACAGTATACCTCTGCAAATGCCTCAGCTCTGCCTTGAAGTCTTTAATAAACATAAATATAATGTAATACAGAATCAGAAGAATTTATATTGAAAGTGGTGGTATCAGCGCTAAGACCATGGGTAGGTTTTTTTCTTCTTTCTACGTTTCTGAATTTCCTACATTTGACTATAAATATATATTTTATAATCAGAATATACAGTTTATTTTTTATAATAATAATAATTTAACAATTAAGTGACACAGACCATGGTGATTAAGTATATGGGCTCTGGCTGACTGCCTGGATTTGAATGACAGCTCCTAAAATTAAATTACTTACTATCTCTATCACCTACAAAAACAATATAAGAATACCTATCTACCTCATAACACCAAGATAATATATGCAAAAGTGCTTTGCAATGTGCTTTGCAATGTGGAAGGCCTTGAAAAATATTACCTAATAGCCATACTACTATAATTGTAGGCTTATCACTCGAATATGTCCAAATATTTCCCAAAGTTAGAAATTTGGGGTTAGAGCTTTTGTTGTTCCACCTGAAGGTCTTAAGTTTATGATACTGTTTTCATAGAAAATTAATTCTTTTAAAAAAGGGGGAATAATAAAACATACACTCAACACAAAACCTGTCCTCCTGTTGCCAAGAACCGAACTTGAAACGGACTGAGATAGCACCTGAGCATCTACTCTCCCTTCTCCCATGCCACCTCCCAAGCACTTACCAGGGCCATGTTCTCGGAGAGCGCTGGAAAACCAGTGCTGGCTGTTTACATGCATGAAGATGTTCATGCAGTCTAAATGGAAAGTACTGTATACTAGGATTTCTGCTTAGGACAACCAATAGGAGCAGGGGGCTCCCTTAAGGAATGGTGGACATAAACTGATTTTAATTTAATTGTATGGACTTGACCACCTCAAAAGCTATAATGCAAAATTCTTATTGGGATTTAAAGCCAAATAGTATTCTTCTGTTTTTGAAGCTTTCTACTTAATAACTACATATAAGATAAAATAAATTTCACTCTGAATTCTTATTTGTGAATCTCTCCATTAATAAAAATAGTAATACCAACAGGAGAAGCAATGTGCATTAAGTACATACTAAACACCAGACACTATTGTAAGCATTACATATAATAGTTTATTTACTCTATGCAATAATCCTTTGAGGTACATACTTTCAGGATTCCTAGGTACAGCTGAGGAAACTGAAGCACAGAGAGGGGAAGTGGTGAATCCAATGACTGAAACCCAGACAATATCTCTTGCTTTTAACCACGGCGCTGGTCTCAATTTAGTGGCTGCAATATAACCACTTCCCCTCTGCAGGACCACTTCTTCTGTGGTACCTAAAGCACCTGACATCTATATCTTGAACATATCACAAGGCAGAAAGGGGGTAATCATGAGTTTCTGCTTATTAATCAAAAGATTCCTTTCCCACAGAGAACCATGACAGTTATCTTAACCCTTTCCTTCACTCGATCCGCATAGTGGCTTAAGAGAATACTGTCAGCCACAGTACAGTATTCCTAGTAGTTATTCATTTTTATCTTAAAAGGAGTTTTATAATTAACCTAAGTGCTTAGATGACTTATAACAACATCGAAAATGAACAGGTAAAATGTCTCCCTCCTAATCTCTCATTCTAACCGGAGCCATCACCATTTCTGTCCCTGGTTCGCACACTTCTCTAATCCTCAACCTGCACTCCTGCAGAGTCAAGTTTCGAAAACAAAAAACTGATCCTATTATTGCCATGCTGACAGCTCTTTGCTTTGGGGGCTTGTGATCTGTCTCCCATGAAAATATTATGGTAAATATGAACCATGGCCCAAAAATGTGCCCACAAATTTTGTATACAGTCACAAGATCACTATTTAATGCCCTAAAATTGCAAACATAAGTAACAAAATTACATCTTAATTTCATAAAGAAATTAAAGATTTCTCTAAGTGGTCCGTAAGTATTTGCTAATAGTAAGAAAAGTTTATTTTAACCAAAAAAACATACGTCAACATACAGATTACATGTCAAAAATTTAAAAAAAGAAATTTACAAACTTCAGAATGATAAACTTTCCCATAACTAAGTGCTTCATTTCATTTGAGCCTGTGTCACCAAGGTAGTCTCTGCGAACATCACTGACATATGCCTCACAGAAAAAACTGCAGAAACATGCCAGAAACCAAAACTCAAACTAACTGCTGCCTACCTTCTACCAAACAGCAAACCAGAGACAAACAGGCCTGTAGTAGGGCATGCAGTACAGGAATCTAATCCCAGGTGGCTCAAAGGAACAGAGCAGGTAGCAGGAGTAAAGCAGGCCTCTTGAAAGAGAGGGTGAGACTACCGCAAACCATCTAAAAGGGGCCCAGCCTCAGTCCAGAGAAGAGCCCTGGTAAAAGAATGCGGACGCAGGGTAGCTTCATTTCTTTTCAGAACACGGGGACAGGGATTTTTATGCGAACTTTGCTAAGCTGCCAAGCACTGTGAGGCACATGAACACAACCGCAGGTGTGATCCAGCCCACACCCAACAGTTTGCACCTCACGATAGTATAGATCTTAATTATTCATTTGACTGACGGGTACTGGTGCCAACCCTGTGCCCATACTCTGCCAGGCATGGGGACAAACAATGAAGACATCTCAGTCTGTGTCCCCATCCAGTGCAGGCAAAGCACAGACATCGTGCCATAAACACTATGGTCAGCACAATGACAGAGCCAGGTAGAGGCCAAGAAAGATGTCCAGTCAGCACAAAAGGAGTGCAAGAAGTCAGGTAAGGTTCCCCGTGGGGGGTTATCTGGGATGAGTCCTAGTAGGACTGAGCCAAACAAAAAGGAAAAGGCAAAAGAACAGGCTTCAGCTGGGAGAACAATAATGCAAACTGTGAGGCTAGAGAGATGAGGCTGGAAAGTGCCCTGGCTAGGTCCAAGACTAGGACAGGATAATGCAGATAGTAGAGTGGAGAAAAGGGGAGAGGGGAGAGGGGAGAGGGGAGAAGGGAGAGGGGAGAGGGAAGAAGAGAAGAGAGGATGGGGGAGGGTGCACCCAAGCAGCTGGACCAACTGAAATTCAGGGAAGAATGGACTGAACACAAATGCAGGTAGCAGATAAAACTATGAGAATGGATTATATATCAGTGTGCAGAAGTCAGAAAGTGCAACAAATGCATTCACAATATTAATAATATTGTAGTAAAGTGTTCTCTTTACTAATATGTTAAAAGTAAAAAAATGGAAAGTCATAAAAAAATTGTATTAATCAATATCCTACACTAATTGCTACACGCTTCCATTCCATCTAGAAATACCCAATGACAGTCTTCTCCAGAATCTTCTTTCTATTTATTTTTCCCTTGATCTTAATTTTTATCTACTTAGAATTCTCCATTTTGGCACATCTATCATAAGCTGCCTCAAGCATTATGTGAAATGAAATGGAGCATAAAAAACTGTTTTTTTCTCAGTTTAAAAGGCCAAACCCACCTTTCTACAAAATACAAAATTTCTGTCAACTGTTTCAGCCTTTCACACAGCACAGGCCAGAAAGAGAGAGGCCCTCCATTCTTTTCAACCAGAAAACCCACACTCTAGGAGGGCCTTAGCTGTGCACAGGGTATGACCTTTCTTAACTGCTTTACTTAACTAAATGCTCCAATAAAAGCAAAGAGCTATTCTATGCATCAAAGGACATTATCGAGAAAGCGAAAGAATCTACAGAATGGGAAGTTTCTGCAAATCATTTATCTGATGTGGGTCTACTATCCGAAATATATAAAGAACTCTTAACAACGCAACAAAAAGACAAATAACCCAATTTAAAAGATGAGCAACGGGACATGAAAAGACATTTCTCCAAAGCTATAAAAATATCCAACGACCACATGAAAAGATGTTTAACATTATTAGTTATTGGGAGAATGCAAATAAAAACCACAAAATACTCCTTCACACTCATTATGTTGGCTATCATCAAAAATATAAAAAATCCACATTAAAGATGTGGAAAACTGGAACCTTTATATATTGCTGATGGGAATGTAAAATGGTTTAGTCACCGTGAAAAACAATTTGGCAATTCCCCAAAAAGGTAAACAAAGAATTGCCCCAAAACCGAGAAATTCCACTCCTAGGTAGATATGCAAAATAACTGAAAACAGGTACTCAAACAAGTCCTTGTACATGACCATTCACAGCAACACTACTCACAACAGCCAAAAAATGGAAAGAACCCAAATGTGCATCACTGGATGTATAAACAAACTGTGGCATATACGTGCAATGGATTATTATTTAGCTATAAAAAGTAATGAAGTCTGACACTTGCTACAAAATGGAACCTTGAGGATATGCTAAGTGAAATAAGCCAGTCACAAAAAGACAAACATTGAATGATCTACCTATGTCAGGTACTTGGAGTAATCAAATTCAAAGAGACAGGAAGCCGAATGAATGGTGGTTGCCAGGGTTGCCAGGGTCCGGGGAGTGAGGGGAATGGGGAGTTGTTTAATGGGTACAGAGTTTTAGGTCTGCAAGATGAAAAGAGTTCTGGAGAACTATTACAAAAAAAAATGTAAATGTATCTAGCTGTATACTGTATACTTAAAAATGGTTAAGATGGTTCATTCTAGACCACCAGCACAGTGCACGCAGTATGTGGCTCTTGAATTAAAGCAACAAATGAAGTTTAGGGCAAAAGTATTCTAAATTTGTTAAGTGTCTGTTCTCTTCAAAATCTGACTTATTCTCACTTTCCTTTAAATGTACATGTAAATGGCCAAATTAAAGTGATCACTATGAAGACTCGGCAGCACCACATAAAAATGCTTAAGATATTAAGTAAAAAAGTAAAAAAAAAAATTATATCTAGGTTATATTTACTACTTACAAATGTTACATATGCATATGGACAAAAAGTAGAAGGTAAAATAGAAAAACAATTTCTCTATTGGGTGATGAAATTACTGGCTTCTGTGAATGTGCTTATATTTACACAATAGTTTTAAATTTTAAAAATTGTTAAGATGGTAAATTTTATGTTATGTGTATTTTGCCAATTTTTTTTTTAATTTTTAAAGATGAAGTACTGATACATGCTCCAAGTGAATAAATCTTAAAAACATCACCCTAAGTGAAAGAAGCCAGACACAAAAGGTCACAAAGTATGAAATTTCCAGATTAAGTAAATTCATAGTGAGAGAAAGCAGAGTGGTCATTGCCAGAAGCTGGGGGAAGAGAGAATAGGGAGTAATTGCTAACAGTACAGGTTTCTTTATGAGGAAATGAAAATGTTCTTGAATTAGACAAAAGAGATGGTGGCACAACTATATGACATAGTAAAAACCACTAAAATAGATACATTTCATGGGTGGATTTTATGGTAAATTATATTTTGAATTTCAAACATTTTAAGTAAGAAGCTGCTGTTTTGGAGCTGTAGTACCATATAACAAAATAACAAAACCAAAACTCTACTGATAAATGATATTTTCCCACATTTCCCAACTTGTAAGTTATCTGCAAACAGCAGCTTTCTGGTGTAAGGTAACACAATTTCTTTACTTCTCTTCTTTCACGAGAGGAAGCAGCACCAGGCAGGTGGGTGTGTGAGAAGTTGTGGCACTCTCTGACTAAAGACCCCACCTACACGTGTCCCTCCCGGGCCCTTGTCCACCCTCACTGACCACACGGGGGCTCTACTCTTGTCTCTTCTACTGGCACAGGTTCCCCTCACTGCCGCTACTCATCTCTGCTGTCACTTTTCCTTTTCTATTCGGCTGGTTACTCTTACGTCTCAGCCAGCGCTCAGGATGGACAAACTTGTGCCCTAACCACAGTACGGCCTTATGCTCAGGAGTTGCTTTTTAACTGGCAAAGTTTTATGAACTCTAATGCTAGAAGAAGGGGTTAAAAAAAGAAAAGGGAAAAAATGCTCTGAAGACGAGGGGTGGGGGGAAGGAAGAAGAAACTGTTTCAAGTTACAACAATAACAGAATCAAATGCCCAAAGATTAGGAGACACTCTGTTCAGTCAGCCACACCAGAGGAAGAGGACTCTCTGTGACTGAAGGACTATAAAAGGCCAGCTAAAGGGTTGTGAGAGTCAAGAGGCTCAAAGAAGCAACCAGAAACAGAAATAAGAGGGTAAATTAAAAAAGGCTCAGAGTCAGAACAAACCCCTCCCTGAGCCCACACCTGGCATATGGTTACAGTGACAGGGCAGCAGAGGCAGAATATCACCCAAGACAAGCAAGAAGCATGAAGAAAATGTGAAGTGGTAGAGAAGACAACTGTACTTTGGAGAGCTTCAATCACTGACAATGTAACATTCTGACTTCCAGGTAGTATTATCTATGTTGTGCTGGACAAGCCAAAGTTTTGCTGCACCTACTATCACTGTGATTCCCCAAAGCCCCTTTACAGTTTGCAAAGTTCATCTAAGCTGAGCCTCACAATTATTCAATTTACAAGTGGAAGGTCAGGTCTTCTGACTTTACTCATCTCTCCACTGGGTAACACTGTCTCCTCATCTGCCTGTCAGGGGAAATGTACATAATAGGCCCACATACTTTGAACAAACAGAAAAACTAGAGCCAAAGGCAAGAGAAGCAAATGAGAAATGAACGTGCAAATATAAACAAAGAGATTATTCTCTAAAAAATATATAATATCTCCTATATGCAATGCAAAAGAATACGTATAGTATATACATGCAAGTTAAGTAGAACAATAATAAAGCAAACAATAGTGTGCCACCCCCAAAGTAAGAACTAAAACACTATTAATATTGTAAAAGGTATCCGTCCGATTATCCTTGCCAAGACGATGAGAATGATAGTAGTAACTACAGGGTAAGGCAGGAAGGAAATGAAGATTCTTGGGTTTTATTTTCCTTTTCAATGGGGAAGACAGGAACAGGAAAAAGGGCAATTGAAAGATTTAAGCTGTGAGCTTCAAAATCCACTTTGGCAAGGTCAAAATAATTTTATTAAAATATTGAGCCCTTGTGCATTCATTCAGGTCCTGCCCAAGATGCTGATGATGATCTTGCTATGTCTCTCCAACCTCGGAGAGCTAAATCCTTGTGAGCAGTAGCATGGGCCCAGTTTCATACCATGAATTATAGTATGGATTTTTTAAGACTCATTAAGTGATGCTTCCACCAAATAATAAAAGAGGTATTTTTGTTTCCCCAAAATGGGTCCTCTCTTCACATCTGGTGAATTCTAACAGCCATCATCTCAGTGAAGAAAGCCAGAAAAGTTTCTTCTTCAAAGTCCACAAACTCCTGAGACTGAAATTTGAAAACGTTTTGCTTCACAGACAAGAGATTTGTTCCCTGCAGGTTTCACTGGAGGATAGGTTGCCATTTTAACCATAGCATTATTTTTGTCACATGTAATTAGAGGAACTGGAAGTGCAGTCTCCTAAATCTTATAAATTTAATTCCATCTTAAAGCATTAAACCGACATCTCTAAGCTCCATTTTCAACAACTCTTTCAAAAGATGGTTCCTTCTCTACCCACACTCAGGTAACTCAGCCCAACTTGATGCCTCCATGATTGGTTTTGGTGTCTTAAAAGGCAAGATTTTTATCTTACAGCTTCTGGGTGCTGATGCCTAAACTCGTACATTCACTAGTATTATCATACCATCTTATTTCATTTTCTACAGAGCATTTACCTAAAATTACTCATTCATGGTCACTGATGCCTAAACTCGTACATTCACTAGTATTATCATACCATCTTATTTCATTTTCTACAGAGCATTTACCTAAAATTACTCATTCATGGTCACTACTGTATCCCTAGCATATTGAATAAACAGTTAATCAAATATATGTTGTACTGATCAATAACAAACTGACAAAACTCCCCAGAAATCTTCAGTGAGCCTCCCCTCTCTTCTAGGAATCTCAGAATACAAGGCTCACTTCCACAGTGTGTATGTCCAAGAGCTGAGGTCCGACAGGTGTACTCAGCCCTGTCACTTATTATTAGTAGTGTTGAAGAAGCTACTGCCGGCCAGTGATGGAACAATTTATGCATCAGTAAGTATAATACACAAACGTGTCTAAACCCCTAAGTTATGTTTTAAGTCAAATTTTGGGCGAAACTAGTAAGTCAACTTGTTTGAATCCACTAAATAAAAGGAAAGAATTGAAAATTTATACTGACTTTCCTATACAAATTGCACCTGAAGTAACCAGTTGATACAGGGAAGCTTCTTTACAAAATATTCAGGAAATGAATATATTAAAAAATGGCAGAATAACAATACCAACATTTAAGAACACCTGACAAATTAATGGATATAAGTCACAGTCATTAGTGGCTGATAACATCACAAAAGAATAATCAGACATTATACTTATTGAAAGATTAAAAAGTTAAAACTTCTTTCTGCCAAATATTAATAATCTTTTAAGCCGGAGTAAAAAATGGCAGCATACATGACAGGAATTGCGGGCGTGCGTGGGAGGGGGCAGAGTGGAGAGTTACGACAACGTGTGTTTCTTGAGTTGTTTTTTAAAAAGAAAAAGAATCCAAATAGAAAAACAGGCGAAGAAACTAGAAATTTATAAATGAAAAAATAGAAGCAGCTCATAAATATAAAGGAAGTTTATTTAAATTCAAATGACAAATATATTTGTTTTAACTACATTGTCCAGAAGTCACAAGAGTTTAATAATATAACTTGTGAAAGTATTAAACTAGCAAAACTTTCCAAAGATCAATTTAAAACTCTCTGAAAATATATTTTTAAAACACCTGTTGATTCAATAATTTGACATTCAGAAGTTCATGTTCCAGAAATTTCATGCTCATGAACTGTTTATTACAGCATTAATATAACAGCAAAAAAAGAAAAAGAAAAAAGAATAAACTGCAAACAATAAATGTCCAACAGTGGGAAACATCAAATAAACTGTTCAAACTTAGTAAACTTTCATTAAATAATCATTCTCACAAGGAATAGTTAGGAAAAAAAGGAATACACTTTGGAATATATTAACCTTAAAAAAAGATTCAATAAAAAGTATGGTGGGTGTATCAATGTTCTAATAAGGAAGATTTATAAAAGAAACTAGAAAGATCAATACCAAAATATTATCAATCCCTAATTAGTTAAGTATTTTTCTCTTTTATACTCCTTTGTAAATTCAAATTTTCTTGCACTGAACATTTGAACATTGAAAATGTACTATTTTCACATATGGAAAAGTAACACACCACACATGCCACTAGTTAAACTGACTTAAAGGATTTTAATAACACTAACTCTACTAAAAACCCTGGGCAACTGATTTAATTTCTCTGGGCCCTTTTCTTCGAAGATAAAATTCAGAAGCTGAACTAGACAACTGGTTTTCAAACAGTGAAATTATGCAGGCAAAGTGCTTTAGCACCTGGGCCAAATGAACACTTAAACCGTGTTTACACCGTTTGTTACTATTAACCAAGGGCTCCCAGCAGTGGCAGAGTCTACCAGGCAAACAGGAGAATTCCAGACCCACCGCTCTCACTTCAGCCATGAGAAAGCCTTTAAATATTAGACACCTGGATATAACTGCAATTAAAGAAAAGGTTCTGCTGTTTAAAAGTTCTAAAACCACTTGACTAGATGATCCTTTAACCCTTGCACTATTATGTCATTGTAAATATTATATATCTGTATTTTCATTCCTTTGGCAAGTTTAGAAATATTCTCAGTGAACACAAATAAAAATCTGGGTTAACTGCACTTGGCATAATTCTAGTATACTGCATAATTAATTGTTAATTCTGTGATTCTATGATCATGTTCCTCCTGAGCCATGTTCAAATTACAGATATGAGTCACTAAAATTTTTCTGAAATTACTGAGTTGGTATCCCGAAACCCCCAGTCTGTTTACACAAAGCAAAACAGGGTACTAAATAAAAAGACGTATTTTAGGTAATCTTTAAAATGTTCTTTGAACTTGAATGTAAGGAGTTCTTTAAGCAGTGGGAAATACCTCTCAAATTACTATTCTGAAAGGACTGGAAAGTAATGATAATGTCTGTAGTCCACTACTCAACCAAGACGCTCTAAAGGACTAGGTAAAGCACAATATTTACTCACCTGTACGACTTACCCTCCATGGTAACTGCTCTGACAGCAAACTAGCACAAATAATTCCAAAAACCAAAAAGCCCACCAGATAAACACTGTTCCCAACTTTTAGCTTTGGCAATATTTTACTCCTTGACCTTATTCCAATTTTATGAATGAGATCAAGATCAAAAAAAAAAAAGTTGTGGTTCATTTCTCCATCTGGAAGGACGCTGTTATTAAGGGAAAATATAACTACCATGACTTCCAGTGCTTTGACGAAACCTCAGACTTTTGGCCTTCTGGCCACATGTCTGAGATTTCATATTGTTGGAGCAGTCATGAAAGATTTTGATCCCATGAAAGATTTTGAGGAGATGAAGAAGGCTGGTATCTTTCACAGTTCAAAGTGATTTCGGAATGTAAAGAATTTAAGTTGACTTCCATGGAAATTTGTCACTGACCTGTGTTCCTGAACTATGAAGCATGACTATCTGGGCTAAGGAATAGTTTCTCTTGATAAATAAACAATTAACAAATACTGTGAAGAGAAAAAAAAATCAGTTGTTTCCATGTACATCTTTCTAATCAAGAATCCTATTATTCTTAATAGCTAAAGGTTAATGACAAGATAAGGAAGAAACTAATGAAAGGACACAGGCAATACAGAGATAGGGTAACAGTTAACCTGACCTTTGATTAGACTCTTCCCATTTGGGATCCATTACATCCAACTGGAAGCAAATGTGGCTAAGAGAAGAGCACATGGACTTTGATCTCACCCAGAATGTAGTTCAAGCCCATTGGCCATTATTTTACTAGTTCTATTACCTTAGGCAAGCTATTTAACCTCTCAGAATCTCTCAACCTTACTGCAAATAATGGATAACAACTAACTAGTTCACAGGGCAGTCACCTGATGCTTAAATGAGAATGAACAATAAGAAAGTCATAAACATTTGTTCCCTCCCCTTCTCCATTAGATCTGAACATTATACTCTGGTTTCTCTCTTTTCCTCCCCTGGGCAGACGTCGGGAATAGGGGAAACGCTGCCCTGGCAATTCAATAATGGGAATATCCACCCCTCCCAGAAACTATCGAAGTAGGGTTCACAAATCCCATGAAATCCATAAGATCAAAACTATTTTCAGATGATATCAAGATATTATCTGCCTTTTTTTGCTGTGCTGACATTTACACTAACAATGTAAAAGCAATGGTGGGTAAAGGTAGCTGGTACTATGGCCCCAAACTGCACTAGCAATCATTATATTAACAAGGACTTACGATAATGCCAGTTTCACTTAAGGGTTCTTGATGAAGCAGTAAAACATTAATTTTATTAAATATAAACCTTGTGGTCATATTGTTTCTGATCAAATAGAAGGCTCTTCTGCACTGTGTGTGTGTGTGTGTGTGTGTGTGTGTGTGTGTGTGTAAAACACTTGTGCAGTTGTTTTGTGAGTGGAACTAGTTCCTCTTTTCAGAGAACACCTTTCTTACTTGACTGACAGACAAGCCATGGTTATTCCAACTTGGGTATCTGGCAGACAAAATTCTCAAAATGAATGAAATGAAGCTATTGCTTTAAAGAAAACAGCTGATGCAAGAACTCAAGATTGATTAAAATTTTTTTCACGTATTTCACCCAAAATGGCATATTGCAACAGACTAAAGGTAGAAGAATGTAAGAATTTAGCTTCTATTAAGCCAGACATTAATGAGATTTACAAAAATACAAAACAATGTAATTCTAATTTTTTGTTTAAAAAAATACCTATTTTTTTCATTTAAAAATATACTATTTATGTTAACATGAAATGAATGGGTGTACTATTGTTCTCTTAAATGAATTGACTTTTTTAAGTTTATTAATTTCTAATACAGTATCAATAGATATAAACCACATAAAAAAAGCTCTTTAGTCTTCTCAAAAATTTTTTTCTTAATTTTTTTATGAGTTAATTTGAGCTTAATTTGAACCAAGCTGATGATATGCTGGGAAGCAAGCCCTCAAATGCTCCTTTCTCAATAATTTTTAAGTCTAAAAGAGATCTGAGAGTGAAATGTTTAAGAATCACTATCCTGTACCATTACCAAGTTCCTTAATTAAACCTATCTGAATACTCAGAAAAGTCACTTACCACTTGAGCCTTTTGTATGTTCCTTCTGTCATATCCTTAATAGCAAAGAACTTAAGCAACTTTACTTTTAGTTTACCCTTCAGTTGTCAATAGGCCAGCTTAATTAACCTTTTACTTAACTTTTTGAGACATGCTCCCCCACCTCCTCTGAGAACACGAAGTAAAGCTCTAACCCTCTCGAAAACGGAACTCAGGCATTACAGAATGCATGCAGTTCCTGGGTTCGAGGACACGAGGCCCCAGTAGAAAATCCTGGCACTCAAGAGCAGGAAAGTATCAGTACTTCACATGTCCGGTTTTTAACTATATATTGTACTCCAAAGACAGACACAAATCGATAATTACAAGCCAATTTATAAAACATTAATTTGCATGCATGAGTAAAATTCATGCTTAACAAATCTCAGGCAATATTTTCAAGTAAACAAAAGAGTCACATCGCAACTAAAATAAACACAAATCCCAAAAAGTAAAATAGCAAAATGTCATATATTAAAAACTGCTTGATTTACTCAATATTTCAAAACTGACTGGCAGACAGTTAAGTAAAACAGGTATTCACCATCACCCTTTATATATCGCTAACCTCTGTAAAAATGTTATTAACGTAGTATTTTTAAATTCTACACATACTAATCGAAAACTCATAATTTTCATCACTGTAAATTTATTTTTCAATATAGCAAAGACTTACAATAAAAAACAGAATAACTATTAAACATTTGTCACTCAGAATATAAATAGGGGTTTAAGTAAAACGGCCTCCAGGTCCTCACAGTTCTATGAACATTTTTTAACATTAGCAATATTTTAAGGATTAAATTACCTTCTCTCTTCTACATTCCTGAAAACTTATTTAAGAAATATATTAATGATTAATAAGCTTTAGTTCTTATTTACAACACAGACTCTTAAGTTTATACCAGGAAGAGAGAAAACATAGCATAAGCTTTTTAAAATTTTTCCAAATAATTAAGGGTTATTATTTTTTCAAATAATTAAGGGGTATTTTTCTAGTAATCCAGTTCATCGATTTAAATACTTATATTTTCTTTTGAGCTGCAGTATTGTCTGTCGGCTAGATTTGCTGTTTTTAAGGCGAATTAATTTTCAAAATTAGGCTTTAAAACACACACACATTCTCTTTCGCTCGCAAACACACACACACATGCATATCCCTAAACAAGGTACAAGAATAAATCTTGGAAACTAAGATTCATATTTTCTTCAGAATCTCTCACCTTAATTCGTTTAATTACTCTCACACAAAAATTTTGGCAATTTTATCATTTGGAAAAGGAGAAAAAGAGAAATTATATAAGCAAAATGTTTTTGCTAAACCAAAAAAAGCAAATTTATCAATATAATTTCTTTAATGTTTCTCATTTTAAAAAATACATTAATAATTACCTTGTAAATAAATTACAGAATAAAATATAAATTTTCAGAAAAGACAACAGCCCACTTCCACAGTACTGAAATAACAACTGGCAAACAAAATAGCCCTTACAAAAGATCTCAAAGGACAAAATAAAGCCAGTACTAATTGAACCACTTAATTTAAAATGTATAAAGCTAATTTTGCATTCAAATCACAAATCACTATTTACCACCGAAAGCCAGACTATAATCCACAAATACCTTCTCATATACAGCTCCTCCTTAGAAGTGAATTCTAGGAAACCCATATACAAATAGACCGAAGTAAAAGTCTGCAGACCAAGACCATTCCAATGGAGAAAGAACAGTCTTTTCAGTAAGTGGTGCTGGCGCAACTGGATATCCACATTCCAAAAACCTTAAGTTGGACGCACAGCTCACTCCATATATACTAATTAATTCAAAATAAATTGACAACCTAAATATAAGAGCTAAAAACATAAAACTCTAAGAATAAAACATAGGGGTAAAGATTTAGGACCTTGAACCTGGCAACAGGTTCTTAGATTATAAAAACAAAGAGCCTGTGCATCAAAAGAAAAAAAAGAAACAAGTCAATTGGACTTCATCAAAATTAAAAACTTGTCTGTACCAGAAGATATCATTAAGAAATTGAAAGACAACCTACAGAAGAGAAAATGTTAACAAACCATATATTTGTAAGGGTCTAGTATCTGGAAGATACTAACATAACAAAAGACAATCTGATTAAAAATTAGGCAATAGACTTAAATAGACATTTCTCCAAAGATATACAAATGACAAACAAGCACATAAAAACATATTCAGCATCATTAATCATTGAGAAGGCAAATAAAAGCCACAATGAGTTATCACTTCACACTCACAAGGATAGCTATAATTAAAAAAAGAAAAGAAAAATGAAACTGACAAGTTTTAGCAAAAATGTGGAGAAACCTTCATACAATGCTGGAGGAAATATTAAATGGTGTTGCCTGGGGAAGAGGGGATAGTTTGGTGGTTTCTCAAAAAGTTAAACATAGCATTACAATATGTCCGCAGTTCCAACCCTAGGTAAGTCACCAAAGGAACTGGAACATGGTACTCAAACAAAAACAAATGCACATTCATAAAAGCCAAAAGGTGGAAACAACCCAAACATCCATCAGTGGATGAACAGATAAACAAATTGTGGCATATACATATAATGGGTTCTTACTCAGCCATAGAAAGAAATGAAGTACTGATTCAAGCTACAACTGGATGAACCTCAGAAACATGCAAAGTGAAAGCAGCCTGACACAAAAGACCACATATTGTGCAATTCCACTATATAAAATAAACAGAACAGGTAAATTCTGGTAGTAGCCAGGGGCTGAAAGGAGGGGCAGTGGGGAGTGACTGCTTAAGGGATATACGGGTTCTTTTGGTGGTGACAAAACATTTTGGAACTAGACAGAACTGGTGGCTGCACAACACCGTGAATGTATTCATTACTACTCTAAAGTAATCAATTTTATTGTATGAATTTCTTTTCTTTTCTTTTTTTTGTTTGTTTGTTTACACAGATATCTCATTTGCTAGTCTACACAGCTCCACCTCAGCCAGGACTGCTCTCCCCAGCTCAGTAGTCTCCTCTCAACACTCAGGTCTCCCTGGCTCACAGCCTGGATGCAGCTAAAAAGAAAACACTGGGTCAACAATCACCTATAAAAAAGAAAGAATACACATTCACATAAAAAAATTTTATACTGGGGGCGGGGTAGAACCTAGGTCAAAGTATACACTAAAACTTCCATAACAAAATTCAAAAGCAAATGAAGGCAAGTAAGGCCTTCTGTGAATGCAGGCAATAACAAATACTGGAGTCTGCATTATCACCAACACTTAGAAAATATCAAGCAGAAACGACTTCTCTTGAAAGTTTCAAACTTTAAGCTACAAAGCACAATTGCACAGAAATTTCTCCAAAACATCCACCTAGATTTCATATTTGAGACACTGTAGACAGTGTATTACTTTTTTAAGGGCTGAGTCTTAATGCAAATAAAATGGTAACACTGGCACTGTTCAGAATGTTAAGAACAATGAAGTCTTTCTTCTCAGTTACTTACAATGAAACTTACTCAGCACCCATTTGTACAAGATGCTACATATTAACACAGAACACAGGAGAACAGTGTTTCCTGCCCTTGAAATGAATATTTAAAGTAATGGTACATTAATTTTTCAAGAAGAGGAAACATATTATGTGTAATACTATGTATCTGTATCTCTAACACTAAATAAAGATTTGAGGATGCATTACTCACACCTTTCCTTTGGTGGAACCAAACTAAGCAGCTGAAAACTTCACCTAAGAAAACTTTTATCGAGATAAGAAATGCCAACTCAATATGCACAATAGAAACAAATTTTTGGAAGGATTCAAACTGCCTTTCTTTGAAAGTACTTTGACCAAACAATTCATAGCTGAAAAATGAATCAATGTGCAGCATGAATAAGCAAGCCTGGTACACCCTCTAACTGGGGAGGAATGCTACTAATGTTTATCAGGTACTTCCAGTCAAATATCATGCCTGGCATGTCTATATCTATTACCACTTAATACCCAGCAATCCTATTACTCCTATTATAAAGTCCATCATGTATACTGAAGTAAGTACATAAGGAAGTTAACTGAAGCTATTCGTTAGTAACAATCACTTACAGATTATTTCCTTCAAATAAGACATATAAATCCCACTGTACCTTCCCCAAAAGGGCAGCTCTTAACATCAATACATATACTGATTTGATAATCAAGTAATCTATGTCCTCATCCAAATCAATGACAAAAACATTTAATAAAATAGGATCAAATATGAAGAATTTCATCTCACCAATCATGAGCTCTTTGGAAGTTAGTGATTAATTCATTAATATTTTTGGAGAATAGGTGTTAAAGTATCTAGGTATGCAACTACATAAACATTTCTCCAGCTCTTCAACAAAGTGTTACTAGAGACTATTTGTTAAAAGCAAGACCTGGTATGGCTAAAATAGCCTGTTGGTCCCACTACAACGATTCTATATCATGCTGTCCACATGAAGCAACTGAGAACCGGAAAGGTCAAGACAGTGGTTGAGCTAAAACTGGAAACCAGGTCTCCTGACAAACTTTAAAAAGAAAAATAAAAATGAATTCATGACATTATGTCATTATTTTTTCCTAGTTTCTCAAACCTTAAAAAAAAAAAAAAGGAAAAAAAGCTATCCTTGACTCTTCTCTTACCTTACATCCCATCAGTAAACCCAGTCAGCTTTACCTTCAGAATATAAATCCCCAATCTGACCATTCTCATGTCCTCCACTAAGACCACCTGCCCAAGCCACAGCCACCCTCACAAGCCACACGGACCAGACTGCTGTTACTAGACTGCGGCAGCAACCTCTCCCCCGGCCTCCACACTTTCACTCCTGCCACTCTATAATCTATTCTCCATTCAGTAGCCAGAGTAGTATTTTCTTTTCTTTTTTTTTTTCAGTTTTGAACCCACAAAATTGCAGAAAGTACAGTGTAAAGAATTTTTTCACCGAACAACCTGAGAGCTTGTTGCCAACCTGTTGCAACATTATCCTCAACTGCTAAAAACAAGGATGGTCTAAATAACTACAACAAAATCACCAAGATGAGAAAATTAACATCAGATCACATGACTGAATCCTCCTCACGCCCCACTCCAGGCCACCTCTCACATATGGTGGAAACAGCCTACGCTCTGACTCCCCATGCAGTATCCTCTCCCTCTGGACACTCTCCCCACCCTGATCAAGCTCTAGCATCCCACACCAAGCCACTGGTCAGAAAGACCCTGTCTTCACCCTACTTGGACTTTAACTCCTATGACAGCTGTCGTGCCCTCTCAACACTGTCCCAGGCCACCCTCATCCTAACTGGGCCCACACATGCCGCTCTGGGCCATGACAGCTCCCCACTGTGAGTGCCTACTCTGCTCTGTCCCACCTAATGAATTTAGGACAAAACTGTTCAGGAAGAATGAGAAAGAGTGATCACTTTTATTTACTTTTTCTAAGAGTGATCACTTTTAAATGAACATAAATTATTTTACTCCTTCAATCAAAATCTTCCAACAGCTTTTCAATCTTTCTCAGAATAAAATCCAAAATATTTCCCATGGTCCAGTAGGCCCTATAAATATGCCCTACCTCTCTACATCACTTCATCCAATCTATGCTTGCTGGCATTTAGTCTGGTGTTCAAAGTAAACTCTTCCTCACTTCTGGGTCTTTACATTGTGTTCCATCTCTTTCAAAGTTCTCCCATCTTTCCAAATCCACAAAGTCAGAAACATTACTTCCTTAGAGGCTTTCCCACAGCCCTTCCCCACCCATCACTCTCATACCCCTGCCTATCCACTTGCTTTTATCCTCTTTATAGCACTTACGAGTACCTGATATCATAGTATGTATTTATTTATAGCCTACAATGACAGAACGATTTCTTGCTTATTACTGAATCCTCATACCTAGAACAATTCCTTCACAAAATAGGTACTGAATGTCTGCATGATGGCTGAACTGTTGAAGAACCAATCTTGGTGACACAAACCAATTAATCATAATGCCATCTTGCATCAGTATGACAGACGTAAAGATGTAAGAAACGGCTATGTAATTTTAAGATATTAATGTTGACACTTTACATGGTGCTTTAAAGCAGTAGGCCCCAACCTTTTTGGTACCAGGAACCAGAGCTCCTATGAGAATATAATGCCTGATGATCTTAGGTGGAGCTGAGGCGGTGATGCCAGCTGGTGATGCTGGAGAGCAGCTGCAAATACAGATAAAGCTTCACTCATTCAATAACCACTCACCTCCTGCTGTGCAGCCTGGTTCCTAATAGGCCACGGACCAGTAGCTCATGGCCCAGGGCTTGGGGACCCTTGCTTTAAAGTCTACTATGATTTGCAATAACTCTTGAGCAGTATCTATGTTAAGTTTATCTTCTCTTGCAGACACACAAGGCTCAGAAAATTGCAACGAATTTCTCAACATTACACAGCCAGTAATAGATGAGATCATAATTGGAACTTGAGCCTTCTATGTGCTATTAATTATACCATGCAAGGCCCTCTGCATGTGCACCACTAGTCAACAGCCCTCATAATCCCCGATATCCTTTCCTTTCAACTTCCAGAATCAATGGGATGTTTCAAAAGAACAGCTAGAAGTGCAGAAACACTATAATTTTCAATGCTACCTACAAATTTATGTCTTACTGAAAGCATAATTCATGTACTGACTACAAGTCTATTACATGACAGCTCTGTTTATATAAAGAGTTCAGGCAAAAGACCCTTGATAATAGGAATTTTAACACCACATTCCAGGAGTCAGCAACTACAGCCCACCATCTATTTCTATTATAACATGTGAGCCAAAAATGTTTACATTTTTAAATGATTGGGGGTAAAAAATAATAATAATTAAAATAATAATATTTCATGACACCTGAAAATTATAAGTATTCAAAGTTTGGTGTCCATAAATACAGTCGGACTGACACATCATCACTCATTCATTTATGTATTATCTATGGCTTTTTCCATGACAATGGCAAGGTTTTAAGTGGTTGTGACAGAGATTATGTGGCCTGAAAAGCCAAAATTATTTACTATCTGGCCCTTCACAGGAAAAGTTTGTCAACCACTGCCAGTCACCTGGTTTGCACCTCTCCCTAACATCTTGACCTCCAAGAAACACTGCCTTACCCTCACCCTGTCCAGTAAGGTTTTCCCATAGCACCCTATTCTTCTCCCATTACCTTGTATCCTTTTGAGATATGCAACTGTCTGTTACACATCTGACTCCCCAAATAGATTATAAGATAATGGGGAGTGAGGCCTACATCAGCATGTTCATTATCATATCCCCAGTGTCTAGCAATGCCCATTTACACTGGATGCCCAATACTTGCTGAATGGATGAAAAGGTAGGAGATGTGAAATCTGGATGAGTTCATCTAAACCAATCTCAAACTTAAGAGTTTCTTATAGAAAATGTGAACAATACAGATTATCAGACTTCCAGGAGTCATACAAATGACTCCATCCCTTGGTACATTCCAGTAATAAACCCCAACATCACATAAAAGGACAGGAGATTGGGGGCAGAGGGCTTTCAACCAATCCGCAGCCCAGTAGTAACGAGTATTAACAACAACAAAAAGCAGGAACAATTTAGGGTCCCAGGCTCAGATGTGAGTCTATACCAATAATCCACAGTATGGGCTGCCCCTGTCATTCATCTAATTTATTCACTCATTTTACAAGAAACCTCTTTTTAAAATACAAGTAGATCAGAAAAGCTAAAGAAAATAAAACCTTGTGCATTTATGTGGACCAGATAAAGCAGTTTTAATAGTGAGACAGAGAGAGAAAAAAAAAGTAGGCATTTTAAGTGACACCTACAAAAACTGAGGAAGACTTAGATAAGGTTCCGAATCAAGGAACTTAGGGAAAATTAAACGCTGGAAAGTGGGAGGGGCAAAGGGAGAAATGGAAGGAAGGAGAGGGTAAGATTAAAAGAGAAGGCACACCCATCAACAATATATGGTACTGGCCACAAAATACAATAAATTTAAAGAAGATTGAGATCATAATAAGTGTTTTCTCTGACCACAATGGTATGGAACTAAAAATCAATTACAAGAAAAAAAAAACTAAAAAACACACGAACACATGGAGGCTAAATAACATGCTACTGAACAATGAATGGATTAACAATGAGATCAAAGAAGAAATCAAAAGATACCTAGAGACAAATGAAAATGAAAACACAAAGATTCAAAATCAGTGAGACACAGTGAAAGTTGTCCTAAGAGGGAAATTTATAGCAATACAGACCTACCTCAAGAAACAAGAAAAATTTCAAAGAAACAATCTAACTCTATAATTAAAAGAACCAGAAAATGAATAGCAAACAAAACCCAAAGTAAGTAGAAGAAGGAAATAATAAAGAACAGAGCAGAAATAAATGAAATCGAGTCTAGAAAAATACAAAAGATCAATAAAACCAAGAACTGGCTCTTTGCAAGGATAAACAAAACTGATAAACCCTTAACCAAACTCATCAAGAAAAAAGTGAACCCAAATAATTAAAATTAGAAATGAAAGAGAAGTAACTACAGACTCCACAGACTTACAAAGGATATAAGAAAATTCTATGAAGAACTACATGCCAACAAATTGGACGATCTGGGAGAAATGGATATTCCTAGAAACATACACTCTCCCAAGACTGAGTCAAGAAGAAACAGAAAATCTAAACCAATCAATTACCACCAACAAAATCAAATCAGTAATCAAGAAACTCAAAATAGCTTAATAGAGAAATTTTACCAAACATTCAAAGAATTAACACCCACTATTCTCAAACTATTCCAAAATTCAAGAGGAGGAAAGGCTCCCTAATTCTTTTTATACCATTACAATAATTCCAAAACCAAACAAAGACATTACAAAAAAGAAAACTGCAGGCTGATATCCTTTATGAACATCAATGGAAAAATCCTCAACAAAATATTGGCAAACCAAATTCAGAAATACATTAAAAGCTCATACATCATGATTGTTAAATTTACTCCTGAGATGCAAGGTTGGTACAATATCTGCAAACCGATCACTGTGAAACACCACACCAACAAACTGAAAGATAAAAATCATATGATCTCCTGGGTTTCAGCACCAAAAAAAAATTCTTAATTTAATTTAATTTAAAAAATCATATGATCATATCAAAAGATGCAGAAAAAGTGTTCGACAATAACCAGCACCCATTTATAATAAAACCTTTCAGCAAACTAGGAATAGAGGAAACATATCTCAACATAATAAAGGTCATATATGATAAACCTACAGCTAACATCATACTCAATGGGAAAATACTAAGCATTTTTTCCTTAAGATCAGGAACAAGACAAAAATGCCAACTCTCACCACTTCTATTTAACATTATAATGAAAGTCCTACCTACAGCAATCAGACAAGAGAAATAACAAGCATTCAAATTGGAAAGGAAAAAGTAAAACTGTCATTATTTGCAGATGACATAATATATACAGAGAGAGAGAGAACCCTAAAGAGTCCACCAAAAGATTGTCAGAACTGATCAACGAATTCAGTAAAGTAGCAGGATACAAAAGTAATAATATTCAGAAATCAACTGCATTTCTATACACCAAAGATGAACATTTCTATACACCAATGATAAAACTTTCAGCGAAATTAAGAAAACAATTCCATTTACAATTGCAGCAAAAACAATAAAATACCTAGGAATCAAATTAACCAAGGGGGTAAAAGACCTATTCTAGGAAAATTAGGTCACTTAAAAAAGAAACTGAAGATACAAATAAATGGAAGCATATACCATGCTCATGGGTAGAAAGAATAAACATTGTTAAAAGAGTCCTAACAACCAAAGCAATCTATAGATTTAATGCAATCTTTATCAAAATATCAATGGCACTTTTTAGAGAAGGAGAATGAATAATCCAAAAATGTATATGGAACCATAAAAGATCCCAAACAGCCATAGCAATCTTGAGAAAGAAGAACCAAGGTGGAGGTATCATACTATCTGGTATCAAACTATACTACAAGGCTATAGTGATCAAAACAGCAATGGAACAGAATAGAGAGCCCACATCTAGACAGACGTTCATTTACTACATGTCAAAGGAGGCAAGAATATATATACAATGGGATAAAAACAGTCTCTTCAATAAATGGTGTTGGGAAAACTAAACAGATACATGCAAAAAAATGAAACTGGACCACCTTCTTATACCATACAATAAACTCAAAATAAATTAAAGACTTAAATGTAAGATCCAAAACCATAAAATTTCTAGAAGTTAACACAGGCAGTAAACTCTCCAAAACAACTGTTAGTAATTTCTTTTCTGATGTCTCTCAGGCAAGAGAAACAAAAAAATAAACAAACAAATGGGACTACATCAAACTAAAAGGTTTTGAACAGTAAAGGAAACAATCAACAAACGAAAAGACTGCTTAAGGAATGGGAGAAGATATTCACCTATGATACATCAGTTAGAGGTTAAAATCTAAAATTTATAAAGAACTCATACAACTCAAAAACAAAACAAAACAAAAAATCAAATTCAAAAACAGGAAGAAGATCTGAACAAATATTTCTCCAAAGAGGACATACAGATGGCCAACAGACAAATGAAAAGATGCTCAAGATCACGAATCATCAAAGAAATGCAAATGAAAACCACAATGAGATTATCACCTCACAACTGTCAGAATGACTATCATCAATAAATCAATAAACAAGTGTTGGTGAAAACGTGGAGAAAAGGGAACTCTCATACACTATTGGTGGGAGTGCAAATTAGTAGAGCCACTATGGAAAACAGACTGGAGGTTCTCCAAGAAATTAAAAATGGAACTACCTTTTGATTCAGCAATTTCACTTCTGGGTATTTCCCCAAAGAAAACCAAAACACTAATTCCTAAAGAGCTATGCACCTCTATGTTCAAGGCAGCACTATTCACAACAGCCAAGATATGGAAACAACCTAAATGCCTATCACCAGATGACTGGATAAAAAAGTTATATACAATAAAATATTATTCGGCCATTAAAAAAAAAGAAATCTTACCATTTGCAATGACATGGATGGACCTAAAGATTATTATGCTGATTAAATAAGTCAGACACATAAAGAGAAATACCATATGATTTCACTTACGTGTGGAAACTAATGCACAAAAGGAACAAACTAAACAAAAACAGAGTTATAGAGGACAATCTAGTGACTGCCAGAGGGGAGGGGTTTTGGGGAGCTGTGAGAAATAAGTAAAATGTTGAAGAAGTACAAATGAGTCATCAAAAACAGTCACCGTGATGTAGAGCCCAGCATAGGGAACATAGTTAACAGTACCTTAATGGCTAGGTGTGGAGCCAGATGAGCGACAGAGTAATGAGGAAATCACTTCATAAACCATCTAAACATCTAACTAATTTAACTAATGAAACTAATTTAAGAAGAAAAAACATATATGGTAGGTATTAGAAGACTTTTACAAATCAGTATTATACTTTTGTATCATTTATTGAACTTCTGATACAATGCTGTATAGTTGATATAAATACCAATGGATCTAATACATTTATAACATTACAACACAGGAATATAACCCCACTAATAAACAGTAATTTTTCCCAATTTTTTCTATTATACAGTGCTACAAAATTTCTGGGCTTTTTAAATTTTTTAAGTATAAACTTATTTTTATTAAGTTAAATAATCCTATTTATTAACCATATGATTATTAAACATTAAAAAGCAAGGCAAAAATAATTCACCAAATCATGATTATTTTTATCCACCAGGTAATAAACCAAATAATTGTATTATCACTCAATTTTTAAAAACAACTTCAAATTAATCATTCAACTATCAATAATCAATCATGGCTTTACAATGAACTATGAGTATCATATAAAAATAAAACTGGTACTGATTTTTCAGGTTAAAAGCATAAACATATAAGCACAAAATGTTTATTTTTGGAAAACAGGAATGTACCTTGTTTATGACTAATACTATTTTTCCTGAAATGTTCTTTAAAAATAAATTCAAATATTGATTTGTTGCCACCTACTGGTTAAATTCATATTTGAATATTATCATTTCATATCATTTACTACAGTTAATATTAAACTGAGTCAAAAAATATCTTAGTAATGTTCTTTGTAAAACTTTAATAAACAACTCTGAAAAATTCAGCTCTGGCAAGTTTTTTAAGCTACATCTTAAGTTAATGGTATCTTGACTTTTAACAATATCCTCACATAAAATTTTCATTAGTACATTGAGACTGTTTTAAAACTAAGATACCATTATAATTTGAGACATAAAATTTTTATTTCACCAAAAACTTCCAAAATGTTCTTTTTTTCTTTACAACTCAAATGTTTATTATATGTGCCAGTTTTCCAGAATATTAAGGTCATAGAACTTAAGATATTGCCATCTTTTTACAGGATCCAAAAAAAAGTCCATACATTTGTTTGTTTTACATTTTATCTTTTATTCTATAGCAGTCCCTCCTCCTCCCTTTCCTCCGTTTTTTTTACACAATTTGTTTAAGAGTTAGTTGTCTCATCGCATTTATTTTTAAAATCACTCTTGGTTACACAAATTTAAAAAGAGTAACAAATTTAACACATGGACTTTTTTGTGGATCCCAATTCTAACAAATTAGCAGTAAAATGTAATTGTGGAAATAGGGATATAGACTGGGTTTTAGATGACAACAAAGAATTTTGTTCATTTTGTTAGATATAATGCATTGTGATTACAATAAAAATGTCCAAATCTTTTAGTGACTGCTGTGGACTGAATTACATGTACCCCCAAAATCCTTATGGTGAAGCCCTAATCCCTACTGTGATGGTATTTGGAGACAGGGCCTTTGATAAGTAATAAGATGCAGAGGAAGTCATCAGGTAAGACACTTATGATGGGATTAGTACCCTCCTAAGAACTGATAACAGAGACCTTAAATGTCTAACTTTCCAAGGTAAGACACAGCATGTCAGGGCCATCTGTAAGCCAGGAGGAGGGCCCTCACCAGAGGCTGACCATGCTGGAACCCTAATATTGGACTTCAAGCCTCCAAAACCACGAGAAAATAAATTTCTGTCATTTAAGCCTCCCAGTTATGGCAGCCTGAACTAATATAGTAATGCATATAGAAATGTAAAAGTGAAATAATATATCAGACTTCTGATATATTCACAAAAGAGAAGGAGAACATACATACAAGAAATGTACAAATTTAATAATTAAATTAAGTGACAGGTACTTGAGGTTTAACCTGCTATTAGCTCACATTTCTAAGTTTGAAATTTCTCATAATTAAAACAACAAACTTTATACGTAATTCCTATAAACAAAACCAAAAAATAAAGTGTCTTTATAAGATAAAGTACTAACCTGAAATTACTAGGAGACAAAGGTAAAAGATGACTTGAAACTTTATCACTGAATAAATCTGGTAAAAACTGTTGCAAGATTTTTAAAATAATCTGTTTCACCTAAGGCTCTCAGGCATTGATTTTAAATACTCATGTTCTAATTCAGTAACTTCTCCAATTTATTTATTCACTTAAATGGATCCCATTGCAAATAGGATTTTTTAAAATTATATATCTAATAGGTTATTGCTGAAGATTGTTTTTAATTATTGATTTTTTTTGGAACGGTTCACTTTCTTTAAATCTACTTGATAATACTTTCAAAATAGTCTTGGATTTTTCAAATAGACAAAATTATCTGAAAATAATAAGCTTTATTTCTTTCTAATTTGTATGTTTCGTTTGGTTTTCTCGTTTGATCGCACTAACATTCCTAGAATACTAAGCAACAATGAGAAAGAGTAGTCGATCCAATTTCGTTTTTGATTTTAATGGGAATGATAATATTTATAATATTTACCATGATTATGGTATCATTTTAAGACTAAATTTTTTCTTAATGATTTAAGGGTCTTTCTAGTCCTGTTTTACAAAGAATTTAACATATATTCACACTTGCTCCATTAATCCACTCTTGCATTAATTACTCATGGAAGTCCTGTTCTCCAGCAGAGTAAGTGTAATTTTATCTTTTATGTATAACCCTGGGTCATCACTGCATATAGTATTTAATGTTCTATGCCCAAGAAAACATACCCTCAAAAATTTTGAATAGAAGGTTACACAGCCATTTTCTCTTTTGGTTAAAGGATTCCAGACTACTCTGGGGGTTCTTCATGTTTATTTCAGTCACCTCATCCATTTCACAAACACCTGTTGGTCACCTACTGTGATCCAGGTACTCTACACCAGGCATAGGAGAAAAACAGAGATTCACAGTCCACTGCCGCACAATCACAGTATTTTGTTAAATACTGTAACAAAAGGCTGAAGAAGAAACAATATCAACCTAAGATTTCCAGAAAATTTTAGGTGTTAACAGCTGAGTCTTGAATGCTGAGTGATACCGGTCAACAGTAGTTCTCAAATCAGGGTCCAAGAACTCCTGTGGCCCCCAAGAGTAAAATACTAAAATGGTGTCTGCTTTTTTTCACTCATAGTGCAATGATAACGGTGGGTAAAGTGCTGGCGCCTCCACATGAATCAAGGCAATGATGTCTACCTATACTAATGGTTTTATTCTTTGGTATTCTTCACCACTAAAAAAAAAATATATTTTTAAATAAATTTATAAAAGCCCTTCCCACTTAAGAAAGCCATTAATGAAGAAGTAAAAATTATTTTTATTAATCTCCACCCTTAAACATATATATCTTTTTTAAATTCTGTGTGACAAAATGGGAAATGTGCATAAAGAACTATAGCTACACAACACCAAAATATGACTATCTCAGGAAAAAGCACTGTGAGCTGAACTAGCCATATCATTCTTAGTTGAAAGGACAACAGATATATACAAGTTACGCTTATTCAGACTCTGGTATATGGAAGACATTTTCTAAAAAATTAATGAAACAAGACTATCATTTAAAGAAAAACAGATGAAAGTATTTGTTTGCCAATGATAAAATTCAAGAGAACAGTAGAATTTTGTAAAACTTTTATCTGTCACCATAAGCATGGCAGATCTCAATAGTTTAAAACTTTTCAGAGATATATTTATGAGTATTATTTCTAGATACTGTATAATGGCATGTGTCAACATGCATAACTCAGTAAGCCAATATTTTCCAAATGACCAATGTGTAATGTTACAAAATCATGTACTGGGGGAAAAGTTCTTTAAAGATAAGAAAATCAACAGGTTTTACTGTAACAGAGTCTGGAAGTTCAACAATATGGGTTCAGATTGTACAATACAACCTTTCTCCTAACACTTGCCAAGTTTCAGTATAGTAATAAAGAATAACCATGATCATCTGAAAAGGCTATCAAAATACTCTTTTCTAACTACGTATCTGTCCAAGATCACATTTTCTTCATACACTAAAATTCGATATTACAATAGACTGAATAAAGACGACAACATGAGAATCAGATGTCATTAAACTGACATTCAAGAGGGTGGCTAAAATGTAAAATAATGCCACTCCTCAGTAAATGTTTGTTTTGGAAAAGTTATTTTTCATTTTTAAAAAATGTTATTTAGGTGACCACATTTCAATAACAATAAACTTACCATGAATCATCTTTAACTTAAATTTAATTTCTAATACAGTAAATATTGATAGCTATAACCCATATAAATGAAATCTGTTTGGGAGTTCTCCATAATTTTTAAGTGTGTAAAGGGGTCCTAAGTCCAAAATATTTGAGAATTGCACAAGTTTAAGAAATAAGAGCATTTCAAATATAGGCTACAACATACATAGAGAGGTTTTATTATCTTTCACTGTAAATGGTACATGTGTCCCCCAGCAATCCCAGCCCATTCTACAACTACACAATCTAATATGCAGAACACAACGATGAAGGTGCTGATTAAAAACCCAAGTGGCTTTCTTATGATTAAGGGATATACTTTTTTTGTCATCAATTTTAACAGTTCAGGGGCTTTCTACTGAGATCATCCTTCGATGATCTTTGGATTTCCAGATAGTTCTAACCGACAAATAAGCAAAGCACAACAGCCTCCCTTTAAAAAGATACAACAGATGATATTTTCAGAAATCATGTCATATTCTCAATCCTAATTTCCCTAACTTAACTAAAACCTGATGTTAGAGAAGAATTTCTGAGGATGTTATAAAATATTAAATAGTCTACAGCCATGCCACCCTGAACATGCCCAATCCCGTCTGATCTCACTCAGAAGCTAAGCAGGGTCAGGCCTGGTTACTACTTGGATGGGAGACCACCCAGGATTACCAGGTGTTGTAGGTGTAAAACAATGAATAAATAAGGGATTGTAAACTGACAAGGTCCTTGCAATCTGTGAGGTCAACCAAGAATTGCCTTGCCTAAAAATATAAATGTGTGTGTGTGTGTGTGTGTGTGTGTGTGTGTGTGTGTGTGTAAAATAAATATTTACATCGTGAACAGAAAAAAAAACATGTAAAGACAGTTATATCTAATAGAACAAAGTGAAAACTGTAGTATAATCTAAATGGACTAAATCCTAACACTTTAACTACCAGTTTCCTAACAATGATGGAGCATCTTCCTAAAAAGGAAGTTTTAAGTCTATCTTTTTCAACATGATCCTCTAAGCACAGTAATTCTAATCTAAATAAAGCAGTAAATGAAGCCTGACAAATGGCTTCTGCTTTAATTTCCTAAGAAATGTTGCAGTGCCACTGAAGGGGATGCCTCGAAAGCTGGCACTGTCCATCTTCCTATATTAATTAACAGGTTGAGTCTCAGATTGGGTCTCCCGACTTCTACCTAAATTCATCCACTTTCCAAGACTGCAACTCTTGCACATGACAAGACTAGCCAGGTCCTAATGAATCTAAATAAGAAAGGCTACTTGCAGCCAAGACAAGAAGAGAGAGAAAAAAATAACTCAGTCAGTTTGACAACTGTCAACCTCTACAGGGTAAACCACAGGCCTTCTACCACATCTGCATGGTATTCAGACTAAATAAATGCTCATCTCTACAAATAAACACATGACAACTATTTTAGCCTAACAGAGAATAATAGCTTTTTAAATGGGAAATGTGAGGATTTGTAGAATGTAAAACATCTCCTACTCTCTAGCTTATTAGTGTTAAAATTACTCCACTGAGTCTGAGAAGCATATAGCACCAAATACAGACATACAAAAACTTACTGAAAACTGACAGCCATTCTCAAATGAGATCTTTTTAGAACAGATTTATACTCACAAAACAGCCTTCCGCTAGAAAGAAAGAGAAATGATGAATTATGTTAAAAGCAAACAAATTACATACATATCAGTTTTCAAAACAATTCTGGGCCCTTGACATATTTTACCTAAGCTATTTGAGGGAAAATTTAGACATCAATTTTTTATAGCCCATTTCATTCAAGAAAAAAGAGGAGGAAAGTTAGAATGTTAACAGAGAGGAAGCTCACGAAGTCCGATGGAAAGCTAAAGATCCAGGGACAAACAGGATAAAAGTAGCCTCAGATGATCTCAACTGCCTCATCTGGACTCTTCCTGGAGGGTGGCTCTCTCCCATCACTGGGCACATCCAGAAGTCAAATTCCAGGAAGGAAACTCCAGGTTTAGATTGTCAGGTGCCAGCCTCTTCGCTAAGAGAGGACAAGATACTCTCCATCCCCTTAGGGGCACTTCCACTAGCATTCTCAACCAATACTCTATGACTCAGAAAAATGAAATTAGGGTGTTCTTTTCAAAAGACAATGACATGAATAAACAGCTAAGAAACACACATGCCCACTAGGCAAGGTGAAGTTACTATGTTTTATGAAATATACTTGACTTTTACAACTGATATTCTGGAAATCCACCTTTGAAAGAAAATAATAAAGTCATGCCAGGAGATGTGTCACAATAGAAAGGAGACAGCAGTCCAACTTCTTAATAATCTTCTATTTCCTCATTTCTTACAGACTGTCATGCAGAGATGTAATTAGATTTACCTTCTCAAACTAGTATAAAGCACCCACACTGAATTATTTCTTTATCAAACTTTCCCTGAACTTTAAGACATAATTAAATGATCTCTTTCCAAAGGCTATCCTTTCTGAGCTTATGCTTATTTAGAGTAAATAAAGTAACTTAAGGTGCCTTTAAATATACAATATCATTCTGTTTTTGCCTGCCATAGACAAGTCTAAGCTTTTTCCATACATATCAAATTAACCCTCCCAGCAATCTCATGAAGTAGGAACAACAATGGTTCTCAATCAGGGGTGATTTTTATATCCCCTCCCAAGGCCCAAGGGACATCT
Organism: Macroglossus sobrinus; assembly: GCA_004027375.1. Taxonomy (NCBI): domain Eukaryota; kingdom Metazoa; phylum Chordata; class Mammalia; order Chiroptera; family Pteropodidae; genus Macroglossus; species Macroglossus sobrinus. The sequence goes on along the minus strand of PVKZ01000572.1, from coordinate 290,621 downwards.
GTTAATGTCTGCACACATTTTAATTGTCAGCCTGAGCAACTGAGAATAGCATTTATAGTGCCACGGTAGAAAAACTCTCCATTTTACTGATGAAAAAACAAGTGCAAAGATTAGGTGATTTTCGACCAATCTGTTTCACACAAACTGGAAAAGCTACAATTTAAACCTGGGTCTAACTCTAGAATCCACAATCGTAAGCATGATTTACGTAAGTTGTAATTAAAGTAAAAAATTGCAATTTAAAATTATATACAATAAAAGCATAAAAAGTATTAAATGCAGGGATAAATCTGACAAAAGATGTGCAGGATCTGTATTGTTAAGATGTCAATTCTCCCCAAATTTATCTATAGATTTAATACAATTCCAATAAAAATAAGCACTCTTTGGTAGAAACTGATGAGCTGATCCTAAAATTCATAGAGAAATGCAAAGGACCTAGAATAACAAAAAACAAACAAAAAAAACTTTGAATAATAACAAATTTGAAGGACTTATACCACCTACTTTCAAGAGTTATTATTAAAGTTACAGTAATCAAGACAGTATGGCATCAAGACAAAGAAATCAATAGAGTCCATAAATAGATAGCACATATATGGTCAATTAATTTTCAATAAAGGTGAAAAACCAATTCAATTGAGAAAAGCACCGTATTTTCGACAAAATAAAATGCTAGAAAAAATGGATACCCAATTGTTTAAAAAAAAAAAAACTCTGATCCACAATTATTTTATGTGTTTCCAGCATAAAACTTAGCTCAAAATGGGAAAAGTAAAAGGTAAAACTTTAAAACATCTAGAAAAAAACATAAGGCTATCATCATGAGATTAGGTTGGGCAAAGATACCTTAGAATGCCAAAAGTATGCACATAAAAAGAAAATTTTGGAAAAATGGACTTCATCAAACTTAAGAACTTCTGCTCTCCAAAAGATCATCAAGAAAATGAAAAAACAAGCACAGAATGGGAAAAATATTTGTAAACTGTATTACTGATAGAGGACTGACAGTAAGAGAGATGGTTCAAGGTGAGTAGAAGCCTTTGAGGCGGCCTTGGATGCCACCTATGTCTCAAAGAAGCTACTGCAGATGTGCGTAAAATTCGTGATAATTAGGATGAACACAATATTTTAGTAATACCTAAGTCTTAAATATGGGAGAAGGTAAAGACCATAAAAAACTATAAAAATGTGTGTGTTCGGATGTCCAGTTCTCTACCAGAACTTAGGCTGTTTAAGAAAAGAACCCTCGTTCATCTTTCATTTCATACACACATTTGTTGACTCTCTATAGTGAGTGCATTTCCTCTTGAACACTTTTCTTCAATACCTCACTTAATAAGATTATCAAGCACTGGCTGAGTCTCCTCTTTTTCAAATACCTATACTTCTTAGTTTACAATGTCATATCCTTCTATTTTTCAGGAACATTCTTGCCAGAGGCTGGAAAATTTTTTCCTCAAAGAGCCAAACAGTAAATATTTTAGGCTTTGCAAGCAATAAGGTCTGTAGCACAAAAGCACCTAGACAATATGTAAACAAAATGAACATGATTGTGTCAATAAGATTTTACTTCTGGACACAGAAATTTGAATTTCACATAATTTTTGGAAGTCAAAAAATAGTCACCTTTTGATTTTTCTCTTTTATTTAAAAATGTAAAAGCTATTTTACCTCACAGGCCACAAAAACACAGGTTCTGGTTTGTTGTTTGGCCGACCAGCCAGCCAGTTCACAGACTCCTGCTCTACGTCCTAATCCAAAGGTTCAACTGTACAATCCTTCCGTTATGCCCCATTTCTACGTACCACAATTTATTTGCAAGACTTTCTGCTTAGCTCCAATTGTGTGATCGTCTATGAGTAATGAACAAGTAAGCATTCTTTTGACTTAAACCCATTCAGTTTTACCCACATTCACACTTCAAAAAAGAAAAACTTATCTAGTTTCTGATTTAAAATACTGAAGGGAAGGAAAGGGGGATTTTAAGTAACTGTGTAAATGGAACAAAGAACAATGACAACTCTTGCTGGTGTCAAGTGTTAAAAGAGTCCATTATAAATCTCAATTCTCAGTCCTAATTTCTCTCCCACAGATTCAAAAACTAAAACTAAACTGTACCTTTTAAGTTTGCTAATAAGATATTCTAAATTCATTCTCATATTTTTAACAAATACACGACTAGTAGACTAAAGAAATTAATATAACCAAGTACATTGCAAGAAATAAGAAAATACTGCATTATGAAGAAAACATATTACATAACAATTAGAAATTATGATTGAGAATAAGGTAAAACACAGCTGAAACACCACAGCTTTTTTAAAAGATGAAAACTTTTCTCAAATTCATTTATTCAAAAACATCTATGCATTAAGAAATCAATGTGTTTGAATACAAAGTTGGGCAAGAAACAAGTGTCTAAAACAGACATGGTCTGTGACCACCTGTGCCTATGTTCTATATCTCCTCTGTATAATATCACAGCCACTAGCCACATGTGACTATTTTAATTAACTAATATTAAATAAAATTAAAACTTTAGTTCCTCAGTCACACTAGCCACCCTTGAAGTACTCAGAGCTAGCCTATGGCTCTCATATTAGAGAGCACAGATACAGAACACTCTCATCATCACATAAAGTTCTGATGGACAGCACTGGTTTAAAATATTTAACATACTTCCCTGTTTCCACTGACTAAACATAAAAAATGAAACTTAATGTCTTCCTTCCTTCAAAAGGGGAATGTCAAATGTTGACCACTGCCTCCTGGGAAATCCATGTAACAATCTTTCTACAAAAGTATTTACTGTATTTAAAGTCGAAAAAACTTCCTAGGTTGATCCACCCCACCAAATAAATCATCTTAAATGTTTTCATCAGGGTTTTAAAATTTGTACAACATTCAGGAAATGAGTATTTTATCATCAATAACTAGTTCAACCTCCTTATTAGCTTTAAACCACCCTCAACTCCAACTTTAATAATCTCAACTGCAGTTATTTCATTGTCCTGGAAAGTGAAAAATTCTGAACTTCACTCTGATTATCACACAACTTCTCTTTCAAGCAGAAAGCAATTCCTCTTTGTCACCTGTGCCAAGTGCTGGCACATAGAAAGCACTCAAATAATTGTTGCATAAAAGGCCAGTGAACTATCTAGTACTGCTAAAAAATAATAATAATAATACAAAAGCCAGATTCTATCTCACAACTATAAGTATTAATGGAGCCTCAAATAGCTGCTGCTGATTTTGTATGCACTTTGTTGACTGCAGAATTTAAATGGCACCACACATTTGTGGGCACAAGCCTTCTGGTTCTCCATAAGTTCAGGACTTACTGAAAAGTGAAAAGTTTACAAGAGGAAGAAAAGTACTGCACACTGGCCCCAGAACTATAAAATTAATGTAAAATTTTCTGTTACTTAGCTATGAAACAGGATGGCCTTTAAATGAATATGTATAAAATAAATTAATTAATAATTTGAAAAAATAAAACTACACACAAACAATAAATGAATATGTATAAATACAAAGAAATATTATTCAGACAAGAGTAATTCTGTCATAACACTACAAAATGGATGAACCTCAAGAACATCATGCTAAGTGAAATAAGTCAGTCACAAAAAGGCAAATAGTGTGTGATTCCACTTGTGTAAGGTATCGAAGCCTCAATCTCTGAGAAACTAATGGTGGTTGCCAGGGGTATGGTGAGAGGGAAAGAGGAAGTTGTAAGTTTAATATTGGGTATGGCGTTTCAGTTTTGTGAGATAAAGTTCTAGAGTTGTGTTACACAAAAACGTACACATAGTTAATACTACTGTATTGTATACTTAAAATGGTTAAGATGGTGGTAAATTTTAGGCTGCATTTACTTTTCACAATAAAAAAAAAGTATCTATAAATTATTTCTCATAGGTGTCAGAAAACTGGCTCTAAAGCAACCTGGTATCTTTCTAAAGAGAACTTAAAACTGTTATATGTAAATTATTTACAATGATCTCCAAAGAGGTATCCATAATATTTCACGACTATTGAAACTCTTGTAATTGCATGAAATCAGATATGAGAACCTTCACAAAAATATGTACTACAAATATATTTTAACAATACTCTACATAGGTAATGTCAATTTGTATTTTTCTAGTATAGCAAACAACAGTGTAATAAATCTAGTCTCAGTCATTTTTAAAATTAAAAGTCAAATGATTTTCATATTAGAAACTAGGGGAAAAATGTTTAATAAAACTCTGGTGTCCAGCGGGTACAACAATGTGACTAGTGAATAGACTTAATGCCACTCAATTGTACATACACTAAAAAATGGTTAAAATAATAAATGTTATGTCATGGATATTTTACCATAATAAAAACAAATTCTGGTTTCAGTAAGAATTAAAATGTTTTATGTATGTCACCTGCAAGTTTAGGAACCACCATTAAGAAAAGTCACGTGGTAATTTGCAATTCTAAACTACTACACTAACAAAGACATCTCAAAGGTCTCAATTATTCATAAAAGTTACAATTACATCATAATTGGAAATTTTCTTTGCAAACAGAAGTTTGGAAAAACATTTTCAAATTGTTCCATACAAATGACATAACATGTTAATATTAATGAGATTATAACTACTTGGCAAACTTAAGTCAGTATTTGGCTCAGAAAAGTTTGAAATATTTTCTGACCTCACTAGTTCTGTACAATCCGGTGATACATTTTTTAAAATAAAAAGTTTAATTTAAAGAAACATATTTGAACTTGCCAAGAACATAAGTAATGGGGATGAGGATAATAGTTGCATTAAACTACAACTATACCTTAATACTTTATATAATCAGGAATCCTTCATAAATATCTATGTGAAAGTCTAGGACCAAGAACTGGCCTAAGCCAAATTACAAAATAAAAGAAAAAAATAACAGAATGGACACGACCAGAAAAAAAAGTCTTAAAGTTACTATTTATTAAGTAATGCCTGCCATAATATGTACCAGCATCCTGCTAAATATATCATATCAATTCTTTCTTAATCCTCACAGTTACCCCAAGAGATAAATACTTTAATTAATCCCATATTATCAATGAGGAAACTGAACACATGCTCAAGATCACACAGCTATTAAGTAGCAAGACTAGGATAAGAGACCACGGCTGCCATCAAAGCTCAGGCTCCTTGAAAGGTTACAAAGCCCACCTGGGTGTCATCTTTTGCTACCACCTTTGTAACACTGTGAAGTAAACTGCAGTTTTATGGCACCTACTTTCCCAGAGGAAACAGAGGTTTGGGAGGATAAATCTCGTCCTTAGAGTCTCTTAGGAAGCAAGCAACAGAGCTGGGTCTGGAACCCAAGTCGTCTGACCCCTCATGCAGTGCCTTTCCTCTTCAATGTACCTGACCTGTGTGGTGGTTTTAAAAATATATTCACAAATTATTTAATATGCTTCTCTTCAAAAGTAGAACCTAAACTCTCCACCCAGTAACCCACTTCTAACAAAGAAAATGTAACACAAGTGACAAGTGCGAGACTTCAAGGGCAGGTGTAAGACTTCCCAGAGTAGGTCATTTAAATAAGCACCGAGGCTTCTGCCTTGCTCTCTGGGATCATCACTCTGGATGTTGCGAGGACACTCCAGGAGAGGTCCACACAGCAAGGAAGGAGGGCCTCCTGCCAACAGCCACCTAAGGAAGTCAACTTGCGAGCAGCTCCCCCCGCAGCCCGGCCAACCCTTCGGATGACTGAACCTGAGCCAGAACCACAGAGCTACGCTGCATCCCAATTCATAACCCTCAAAAACTATGGGACATAAACAAATGTTTGTTGTATCAATCCGCTATGGGGTTTTTTCCACATTATGAGGTATAATTGACAAAACTGAAAGATATTTAAAGCGTACATCCTAGTGATTAAGCCACTGTGTTTTAAGGTACTTTATTACAGTGATAAATAACTATTCAACCAGGAAGAAAACTCAGAGACACATCTCACATGTGACCAACATCTTGCCATTGCAATTAACAGTAAAGAGTGTAGGCTCTGCAGGTCACCTCTTAAAAGAAGCTGTTGTGGAAAATAAAAAAAGTGTGCGACCTGACTAAGGGGTGATTTCTCAGATTCAGTTTTGTCATCTGTAATATGAGATAATAACTTCATTTTAAATACCCTCCTCATTTTACAATTATCTTTCCATTTACCTAACCTCCTGAAGTCACTATGAGGATTAAAAGGAAGACACTATACAGAACTTGGCATGATGTCCAACTGGCAGTGATGGTTCAATAAATGTTCACTGTTACTAATCCTATGCCTTTAATCTGCTCTTCACTAGCAGCCTCCCCCAGACTTACAACCATGCTTTAAAAATCCCTAATTCTCAGTAGGGAAGCACTCCATTACCCACCTAAGTTGTCCAATAGCCCTTTTTACTGGTCTTCATTTATTCTATTTATTCCTCTGTTGCAAATGACACTCATCTAAAACAGTCCCCTCCTTTGCTTCCAGAGAATGAATCAGTAACAAAGTTCTCTTCCAGTCTCTGCTACTGTTGCTACTCCTTCTCCCCGTCAAAATGTAGGTGATTCTCAAAGTTCTCTTCTTGGTCCTCATCTCTTAATTCTCATAGCTTCAATGACAGCCTTTTTGCAGATGACTGACTCCTAAATGTATCAGATTCAGACCCATCTGAGTCAAAGGTCCCAATTTCCCCAGCTCAACAGCCCTTTATGTCTCACAAGTATCTCAAACCCAACAAAATCTGAATTTTTTGCCTCTCCCCCTTACTCCTTACTTTTCCCCGCTCCTCCTCATACCAACCCTGCTTCTCTTCCTGTTGTCATTAACAGACCAAAACCTTCAAAGTCAGAATGAGATGTCCAAAGTCATACTAAAACCCTCCTGCTGCCTTCCACAAGTGTATCAGGCACTGTACGGGGTGCCAGGGATACAACTGACCCTGGGGGCTCATAGTCTAGCATGCTTCTAATCACCTGCCAAGTATTAATGATTCCCCCTATACACACTCACATATCCATCCTCTCTCTTTTTCATTTTTAACACCATCACCCATCTTCTCACACCTGGCCTACAGTCAAACATGCTAAAATTTGTCTCTATATCTTCAATCTCTGCCCCCATTCTCAACCCATCCTTCAAAGAGCTGTCCATTATCTTTCTTAATGCTACTCAGCTCCTGAAAAATCGGCAATGGTCCCCCTGAACCCCCAGTGTTTACAGAGGAAGTGAGAATTCCCTACCATTACCTTGATGGTGTGTCATGCTTTTTCCACTTGATCACCTTCTGCATCCTGCTATATACTCCACATGTAAGCTGAGACAGACATTCAGGACATCTCATTCTCTCCCTCACACGCACACCTGTTTATCGGCTATTCCCTCAGAATGTCGCTGCCTCTACAAAAATTATGCTGTTCATCAAAAATAACTGATCCTTCCCTTATTTTATATAGCACAATGCCGGTACTTCTATTTGCTATCAATCCCTCCCACTTTCTATCACTGTTAGTTGTTTGCCTGTCTCTCTGATTAAGTCATAAATCCCTGGCTGCCACTAAGTAATTTGGCAATCTTGAGGAAGTCACTGCATTATCTGAGGTTCAATTTCCTCATCACTAAAATGAAGGGAGTATATTAAGTAATTGCTAAGGAACTCCCAATTCCAAAGTTCCACAAAGATGAGTCTTATTGTCTTTGAAGAAAAGCAGTAAGCACAGCTGTAAGCTTGGACTTGGTAGTCAGATGGCTGGTTCTGAATCCCAGCTCTGCAACCTACCAGCTCAACAATGGGCTGCAGCTTAACATTTCTGTGCCTCAAGTCCTCATCTGTAAAGTGAGAATAATGGTGTTATCTGTCAGAGTTCTTTCTATCTTTATTATTTTTTAATAAAGCTTTCCATTTAATTCACAGATCTACAATTCTCCCATTTAAAGTGTACAGGTCAATGACTTTTTAGTATATTCACAAAGTTGTACAACCATCACTACAATCAATTTTAGAATATTTTCATCACCCCAAAAAGCAATTCATGGTCACCAACAATCACTCCCCATTTCCCTCCCCGCCAGCTCTAGGCAACCACTACTCTCTTTCCATCCCTATGTATTTGCTTATCCAGACAGTTCAAATAAAAGGAATAATATAATAATATGTGGTCATTTATGACTGATTTCTTTCATTTACCATAATGTTCCCAAGGTAAACCTGTGTTATAATATGTAACAGGACTTCATTCTTTTTATTGCTGAATAATATTCCATTGTGTAGACATTCACATTTAGTTTATATGTTCATCAGCTGATGGACATTTGGGTTGTTTCTACCAGGCCATTATGAATAATGCTGCTCCTTTAGTTTTAAGTAATAGAAAATTCAACTCAACCTGGCTTAAATAACTAAAAGTCCGGTGTGTAGCCTGTGCTTCAGACACAACGAAGCATCATCATCAGGACAATTTCTCTCCACCTCTTGGCCACACTCTGTTCACTGTTCATTTTCAGGATCTGCCTAGTGACAAAATGGCTTCAATAACATCATTTCACATCCTCTCAAAGTCAAGATAAGAGGAGAAAGCAAAATCCTCTTTCAGATACGTACGCACAAGCCCTGGAATTAGTTCTGGGTAGGCCCACAAGCAGGAAGCAGTAACTGAGAGGCCAGGCTCCACCCCTGGAGGGTGAGAGGAAACGGGGAAGGGACCTGAATGATGTGAACCAAACACAGATAAGAGATAACACCTAGACAAAAACTGAGGCCTCTTTCCAGTGGGATAAATGGGTTCTGGACAGCTGAATACTCTAAAAAGCCCAATTCTACATTGTAGTGAGAATTAAAGATGATAAATGCACATTGAACATTTAGTAGAATGCCCAATATACGATAAGTGATTAATAAACGTTAGCTGCTACATTAACTATTATTTAATTAGATGAACCAGAAGAAATTGATAGAATTTAACTTTTAAGGAAAAAAAGCCGATTTCATATAGCTCGATGTCACATATACTGAGCTTAAAATTTAACCTGTATGTGTTTTTTCACAGTGAAATATAAGACTGCATCTGTATCAAAAAGGAATTATGCTTATTTCAAAACGTTAAAAACTTCAGATTGCAGAATAAAGTATCTCTACTTTAAAAGGGATTTCTCTGGTCTTGTGGAAACCATGAGGAGCAAAGCACAGGAAAGAGAGGTCTCTGAAAACGAGTAGTGGTGTGAAGCATTTCCTGCCCTCACAGCAGCATTCTAGTTCAGGTCTGACATCGACCTTAGTCCTTTATTAGCCAAAATTCTGGCCCCACTCTAGTAAGAAATTTTTTCATGAGGGAACATCTTTTTGATTTCTAATTAAAAGCCAATAGGAAACGAGAATTGCCTTGATAAAAACTGATTTTTCAGTCTTGCTCAAAATACCTGTATTTCATCAAACAAGGGATATGAAATGTTTTTTTTCCTTTTTGGACTCTGCCTAAACATGATTAAAAAATAAGTTTTAAAAACTACTATTGGGATCCCCAATTCATTTTATCATATCTTACTCTCTTCCCAATCCCTATTCTAGTTTCAAATTATAAACCTAGAAAGAGATCACCTGCTATCAACAACGAATTTTTAGATCTGATGGTAAGTTCATTGCTTTAAGTCATTTTGAGGACCTATGCTTAGAAGACGTATCTACAATAAATAACTTATAAGATTTATAACTGAGGGGAAAAAAAAGATTTATGCGAGCCATATGTACGTTTAGATGCTTAAGAAAATTGTACACAGCTTTCCTTTGTTCATATTATAAAAATACCTAAAATACAATTGAAACACCATAAAACGAGTAATAGCTGCCACTTACTCAGCATCTGTTATGTGCCACACCAAAGGTAAGTATTATCTCATTTAATCCTCACATTTACTCTCTGAGAGGTGAGTACTATTAGCTCTATTTTAACATGAAGAAATTGAGCCTTAGAACAATTAAATAACTTATCTAACACCACTGAGAAAAGTGATGCCTTCAAAACTTGAACCCTGGTCACCTGCCTCTGACAGTAAAATCAGCCTCAGCAAAAAATATTCAAAGGTAAACCAGACTTCGGGGAGATGGGACACTATCACATCTTTTCTGGTAAGTTTGGAAAGTAAAATAGCCTTTGCCTACACAAAGTAAGGAGATTCAAATTTTAAGAGAGTAAAGTTACAAAGCCTAAGATCCACTAAAAGGTAAACCTATCCTCAAATGTCCCTTAACTTGATCGCAAAGACACTGCAGGTAGCAGGCATCACGGGAGCTAAGGAAAAGAGAATAGTTCTGCTATTACTGTTATACCTACAGGATGCTGGTTACGATGTAAAAAAATACTGAAAGCCTTCGCCTAGTAGCAACTAAAAATGAAACAAAGAACAAGTTTTTAAAGCTAAGACAGGAAAATATATTACACCTTTTTTTAAACTCGTACAGTAGACCAAAATTTTCTACGTAATGCAACTTCTATCCCACTCCTATCATAGATGCACGTGATAAATTAGTCCAGTCTCCATTCAGAGAAAGAGGATATATTTTTACTTTCTCCTTTTGATAGTAAAGGGAAGAATTTTAAAATAAGGTTCTTACAATAATCTTTCTTTGGGGGCAAGAAACTTTCTTTTTTATCAGCCCCAGAATGGCTTTTCTTTCTGCGGATTAAATGGTAGTTTCAAAAACCACTGACTCAGAATCTAGAACTCTAAGCCAGCATGCTAAACTGTCCTAGGCACTGAACAGATAGCTGACCTTAACCAAGTACCTTCACTTCTTTAGGCCCCTATTTCTCCTTCACTAAAATGTCTCCACTAAAAGAGAAATGAAGAAATGAAGGAGAAACGAAGGCCTGAAGAATCTTAAGCTGCGTCCCAAGAAGATGCCATGGGGAGCACAACGGTGGTGCGGGGAAGGCCAGGCCCTCACCAGCCAATCCTCCCAGAATGGAGCAGCTTTTCCACTTTACATACAACAGGGATGCTACGTAAAATTTTACTTTAAAACCATTCTGCCACTACAAATTAAGAGTGAAAAAAAATCTGTCCAGGTGCTCACTGAAGTCTGTGCCACTCCACTGCACTTCCAGATCCACAGCCTTGCACAGTACATTTCAGCTGTGAAAGATGTGATCAACTTTACATTAGTGCTGCAATTAACAGTTACATCTTATTCTAGGAAAAAATACCTCATACCCCTCAACAAAAAAACTTTCTAGGGATATTCTGGAGAGAAAAATAGGATAAGATCTATAGGTAAGTGGCTGCAATAGCTAGCTGACAGCTGAAACAGTAGCTACAACCTTTGTTCCCCAGATGCCAATAGCAATGACAGTGACCAAAAGCAGCACCCAGGAATCTCTTCCAAGTATACTGTCCATCCTATCTTATCTCTTCTAGATCTCAATTAAACTTCTGCTTCCTAGGGCTATAACGGTAGCCCTGGGTCGAAGTCTGTCTTTACTCCTTTTCTCCCACCCTACCTAGTAAACCTGCACAGTCCACACAATCTGTCCAGGGGCACACCCACTAAATTTCAGTAGTGTAGGGGACACAAACATCCACACTGAGTGTTCAGCCAAGGTGAATAACGATCTTGTGTGTTACAACACATCCAAGTTTAAAGCATTCTACAGTCTCACCCAGATGTACCCTTTTGTCCCTATCTTTTCAGGCTCCACATTCGAAGACCCTGATTTGAGAATTAAAATGCCCACAAATATTTTTCATTAATAATTAGTCCAAGAAAATAGCTGAAATAATTGCACTCTGGAAGTCTGATAATCTAATTATTAATTTTAAGCTTTTTAGTGAAGCAGTTTGACTACAAAGATATTCAATATACAATTGAATTCAAGTATTGGGAGGGAGGCCCCAAAACATTACAGTTTGTAGTATTTCTCAGGGAAGGCTAAGAACTCAGTATAAAATACCATATATGCCCAGATATAAGCCATGGTCTTTTCTCAAAAATTACTACTCAAAAGAGAGGTAGTTTCCTTATATTCTAGTCTTTACAAAGCCTTTATTAAGATAGACTGCTCTCAATTATCTTATTTTTAACATAATAAGACAAAAATCTTTAAGACAAAAGGAAAAGAACAATCAAGATCACTGTAATGCTAGGTCTGATGGCAAATAGTATGAAATTGTGACCTGTGTAACTTGAAAGAGAGATTACTCCTGGAGGAAATGGCCCTGAAGCATCCAAGACAGACTGAGAAAAGAGGGAAGAAGGGAGGAAATGCTCTAGCTGACTGAAAACTATTTGAGGGAACTGTCTTAAGTCACCTTAATCAATACTAATTTGGGAAGCTTAGAGATTTCAGCCCAATACAATCAATTTAAAAGAAGCAAATAAATTCAACGTATTTTTGGAATTCTTCCTCAGGGCATGACTTCATTAATACTGTACACAAGACTTTTTCTTAATTGCTTTAAAAAGCAAGTAAATCATTAAATTGTGATAATAAATGTAATTCTACAGAACAAATGAGAAAAAAATCCTATTGTTTTGCAAATGGTTAGTAATATATAACTTGAATAAAATATATATGGATTCAAGAATGATGCATCTCATTTTAGATTAAAATAAATATGTGCAAAATAAACAAATTTGCATCTAAAAAATAAAATAAGTATGTGCTCTCTCTTCAGTTTTTCCATAAATTTAAAATTGTGCTAAATAATAACGTTTTTAAAGAGATCAGATTTGTGGTTACCTGAGGTGAGGGAGGGGAAACTGGACGAAGGTGCTCAAAAGGTACAAACTTCCACTTACAAGCAGAAAAAAATATTCTCAAGAACAAACCACTCCCTATCTTGTTTCCTTTACACAAAGCTCATTCGACAAGTTTTTTAAAAGATAATGAAAAAAGACTATGCTATCATCTCATTAACTCATATAACTGTAAGTTCACTTCTGTCTAAAAGGTATGGTGCTGAGACTGCTTTAGCTGTGGCCTCTAATGGCTTTGTTACTGCCAGATGAAAGGCCAAGGTTAGGGGTCATCTTACTCGAATTTTTCTGCAGATGGTGACTTTGCTGACCATTCCCTTATTGAAGTGCTTTATTCCCTTGGTTTCTGTCAGCTCTCTCCTGGTTTTCCTGGCTTCTCCTTTACCAACCCTGCTTGTGGCTTTCTTCTCTTCACATTCACTACCTTTAGCCAGTTGTCACCAGTAAGCTATACCCAAACAACTCTCAACTTAGGTCTCCTAACCGGGGCTCATTCGGGTGCTCCAGCTGCAAACACTAACCAGTATCTCTACCTGGAAGTCACCCAGACACCTCCAAAACCTGACCAAAATTCATCCCCAAACCAGCTCTGCGTCCCCTATCTTCAAAAATGACATCATCATCCACAAATTTAGCTAATGTAGAAACCTGGGACCCATCCTAGACCCTTCCCCCTGTCCTCCCACATTAAATTGGAAACTAAATCCAGTGAATTCTATTCCCTTATCACCCATCAGTCTCATGAAGCCACCTGCAGCCCCTTCCTCATGATCTCCTGGCCTCTAAACCCTGCACACAGTAGCTAGAATAATCTTTTCTAAAAATGTCAATCTATGCCTCTTAAAAGCACCCCAAGACCTTACAGACTATCTCAGTGCCCCACTCACTGCTCACCACACCCTGCACCCCAGCCTTACCTACTTGCTTGACATTCCAGGAATACAAACCTGCCAGTTTACACCTCCACATGTTTACATCAACGGCCGTCCTGCTCTGGCCGTGATGGCCCTCGCCCTGCCCCCTCTTTTTTACTTGGTAAATTATCTGCAAATCTACTAAAAACTACGAATTATACACTTTAAGTAGATGAAGTCTAGTATGTAAATTATATATCAATAAAACTTTCATAATTATAAGAAAAGAACTTACAAGCCAATATATATTCTTTCAAACGGTCAAAAGACAAAACAGGCACTTCACAAAATAGGTAACTCAAATGACCAATAAACATACTGAAAACATATTCAACACAACCACTCAGAAAAATACAAATTAAATCCACAATGAGGTATCAATATATACCCAAAAAAGCTAAAATTAAAAAGAATGGCACTATCGAATGTGGCAAAGATGTGGAGCAATGGAAACTGTCACACTCTGCTGGTGGGAGTGTAAAGTAGTGTGATCAAAACTATTTCATAATAAAGCTGGGGGAAAAATATCTTCCAATTACTACTTAACACTAAGCATACCCTAATCTATAGCCTAGCAATCTGCTGCTAGGGCATATCCTCAACAGAAATGAAGGCCAATGTCCACAAAAGGACGTGTACAAGAATGTTTATAGCTACTTCATTCAAAATGACTAAAAACTGAAGGAAAAAATACTCTACAAAAAAATAGGTAATTAAATTGTGGTATATTCAATCGATGAAATACTACAAAATAATAACAATGGTACCTGCAACAACATCAACAAATTTCACAGACATGTTGAGTGAAAGAAGTAAGACACAAGAGTATGTTCTATATTATTTTACTAAGCTCAAAAACAGATAAAACTAATCTATGACAGACTATCAGCAAATTTATTACCTCTGGGTGACAGAGTATAGACTGTACAGAGGCTTAAGGAACCCTATGGAGTATTGCAAGGGTCTGATCTGGGTGTTATTTTCAAGGGTATAAATATAAGTAAAAATCATCAAGCTGTACACTTAAGATTAAGGACTGCTCTTTCCTAATTTACTATATATACATGCATGCACATATGCTATAACTTTTTTTAAAAACAAAAGTATGCACGATTAGACTATAATTAACGGTACTATAATATATACTCGGAAGTTAAGAGAATAGAGCTTAAATGCTATCGCCATTAAAAAAAAAGTAATTATGTGAGAGGATGAAGGTAGTAACTAACCTTGTTGTGGTGATCATTTCACAATACATTTGTGTACCACCAAATCATCGTTCTGTACACCTTAAACTTACGATATATGACAAAGACACCTCAATAAAGCTGGAAAATATGCACACGTAAAAGGATAATAGACCAAGTGTATATACATATACCACAACTGAATTTTTTAAAAACAAAATCATACACAAGTAAAAGGCTAATACATCAAAATAATTGGTAGAGCCACCACTGATGTTTATTTCTCTAAATTGTTCTGTACTGTCTGAACTTTCCACCATGACCATATTACTTTTATCACTTAAATAAAGCTATTTTGTTAAAATAATGATGCTAAAATCAAACAAGGTCCCTTCCCTTACCAATCAAAGCACCACCGTACCTAAACCTTACAGTGCTCATCACACTGCCCTACAGCGGCCTGCTGAGCAGGCAGTCTCTACTGCCAGTTAGCACTGGGCTTTACTTCACCCTCCTAACACCCAACACACGGCCTTGCCCTAGGTATCTGCTTCATATGCGTTGTATTGAATTGTTGTTCTGGTAAGCACAAATGTCTACTGAATAAATAAAATGTATCACACAACAAAAAGTCTAATAAGTGATTACCTGCCATGGTAGGTATTCCAAAGTCATGGGCTTGCAAGCTTAAGTTTATACCATCGAGAAGAGTTGAGGCTTACCTAACAAAGATATAAACTTGTACCACAGCATTCCTAAATTGTCTCACCTGTGATTTACTCACCCAGTGCCACCAATCACATGCCAAGCATTTTCTGCAGTGATGAGAACCCATACACAGAAATCGGGTAAGCAATCACCTACAGGATCCACCTACTAATAGAGCCCGAAGGATACAGCACAGAATCCCATCCCAACAGCATACACAGAGATCACAAGATACTATGCAGAGAAAAAAAGAGCCAGAGAGAGACACCAAGAGATTAAGTTGCTAACTTGCTAGAAGGTCAAAATACAAACATTAAAGTTCTACAGCAATCACACTCTTAAGTATTTATCCTACAAAAAGAGAAATATGTTCACATAAAAATCTGTACATGTTTAACAACTTCATCTCTAAGAATCAAAAACCAGAAACTATCCAAATGTCTTCCACAAGTGAATAAGGAAACTGTGGTACATTCCCACCATGAAATTCTACTCAAGAAGAAATGAGCTACTAATACACCCAACAACATGGATGAGTCTCAAAGGCACAATGCTGAGTGGGAAAAGTGAATCTCAAAAGGTCATATACTATATAATTCTACTTTATAGAACATTTTCAAAGTGGCAAAATTTTAGTGACAGACAAAAGATTAGTGCCAAGGGGTTAAGGTAGGGGAGGAGAGTATGATTATTAAAAGGTAACAAGCCAGCATTTGTGGTGATGAAACAGTTGTGCGTCCTAATTGTGGTAATGATTACACTACACAAATGGTAACACACACACACAGAATGAATGTAAAAACTGGTGAAATCTTATTTGAGAAAATAATATTGTGCCAATGTCAATTTCCTGGATTTGATGTTCTATGGTCATGCACGACATCACCACTGGGGAAAGATGGACGAAGGATACAGGGGGAGCAACTTCTTATGAGTCACGTTGTTCCAAAATAAAAAAAATTTATTAAAAAATAAAGATGGTAAAAATAGTTTATAGCCAAAAAAGTGGAAAGAGCTCAAACTGTACATCAAAAATGAATGGATAAAATGTGCTATATCGCAACAATGAAACATTATTTGCCAATAAAGGTATGAAGTACTCAGACGAGCTGCAACATGTATGAACCTTGAAAACATTATGCTAAATGAAAGAAATCAGACACAAGATTATATTCTGTATGATTCCATGTATGCCAATTATCCAAAATAGATTAAGTTCACAGAGGCAGAAAATAAATTAGTTGCTGGGGACAAGGGGGAATGAGGAGTGACTGCTAAATAAGGGTTTCTTTTTGGGGTGATGAAAATGTTCTGGAATTAGATCATGGTAATGGTTGTAAAACGTGAATATACAAAAAGCCAGCAAATTACACACTTTAGAAGAAAGTTTATGGTATGTGATTATGTCTCAATAAAAGTTACATGTAGAAAAATATTAATAAAAAAAAGATCTTTTAAAAATTTTATACATATACACATGCCCCAAAGCAAAATTCTATCCCAAGCTATGTGATTTATGATTTGGCTAATTCTTAAGATTCAAGATTGACACTGTAGTCCTTCCCTCCTGCCTGTTCCTCACAATCAACACAATAATTGGCAAACTAAACTCACCAGAACAATCGGACAAGATTAAAATTTTGACTCAACCAAGCAAAGAAATCTTAATCTTATTCTGAAAACTATGAATTTCAGTGTACTAAAAGAGTGGCCTACAGGACTAGATCAATTCATAACAGCTTTCAGAATTGAAATGAACTAAAATGAAGAGCCAGCTAGTACATACAAGTAGACAATGACCAAAGACCATATTACATCAAGCCAGGCCTAATTCAAATTTGCCAGTCATTATAGTAATGGTTTTAAATTAAATCTATTATATCCTTTCCTCCTCCAGAGCAGGGGTCCCCAACCCCCAGTCGCTGGACCAGCCTGTTAGGAATAGAACCACAAAGCAGTGAGAGGCAGGCAAGCGAGCAGAGCCTCATCTGCATTTGCAGCCACTTCTCAGTGGATGCATCACCGCCTCCGCGCCCCCTCAGATCTTCAGGTATTAGATTCTCATAGAAACTCTGGTCCCTGGTGCCAAAAGGACTGCAGACCACTGCTCTAGAGAATAAATCAAAAGGCAAAAACACTGGGCATCAGGAAACCTGAATTCTGGTACAAAATAGGGTAATTGTGTGACCGTAAGCTGTCAGAGGGTCTTGTAAAATAAGGAGTACCTCCAAGACTCCCAGTCTCCCAAAGTCACTCTTCTACCACCTCTTCTCTCCAGTGCCACTCCTTGCACCCTGAACCAAATCATCAAGGTTTCTCAAGTACAATAATTGGCCGGCTCCCATTTTCTACTTCTCCCTGGCCCCCCAGTCCATTCTCCTGATGGCCCACAAGGCGAGGCCCTCCCCACTCTGACTCCTCACCCCATCAGCATCCTCTCTGGGAGCATTCAGCCACCTGAGCTTTGGGTTCCGTCAACATTCCTAGCCTGTTCGTCCCCAGGATTTTGCCACACTCCCATCTCCTCCTCCTCATTCAAGCTGCTGCTCAAATGTCACCTCCTCAGAAAGCCGAGTTTGGACTCTAGTCTGAGTTTGGACTCTAGTATCGGGCTGTCCTGTCTCAACAGCTGGGTATGTTACTTACTCATGCTGTGTCCCCATCTGTGTCTGTAAAATGGTGATAACAACAATGGGTACCTCACAGAGTTCTCGCAAGGGGTAAACACTTCAAGCCATCAACCTAAGGCACCCCATCTTAATTTTCTCCCTATGCCTGAGTACTATCTGAAATCATCATCCTTATCGTTTTCTTTGGCGTTCCCTCCAAACCCCACAGCATGTAAGTTTCAGGAGGAGCTCTGTTTCTCTCCTTCTAAGCTCTATCGCTGCTTCCTAGGAAAGGCATGCAAATACTTAATACATAAATAATATCAAGCATTCCTTTAAAATAGTATCTTGATTCAAAGAATTAAGTTAAAAATGACATTGCCTTAAACAAACATGTCAATGGCTGACCTCCTCTCACAAATTAATTACCTTGCAGACTAACCAGTTCATTTAGTCATTGGCTGGAGAGGGAAGAGGGGTTCCCACGAGTCTTATCAAATAAATATAATGGGAGAAATTGACAGATTAATCTGTGAGAGTAAAAGTTGAACATTATGGACATACTCTAATTCTTTATAAAAATACAACATAAATCCAAACTGAAGCACACCAAAAAAGCCTCCTGGCCATTAAGAAAGTCATACCCTGAAATATGAAACACATATTGACTTATCTAAAACTTTTTCTACATCTATGCATATATAAAAAGCACGCATATGTGTGTGTACATATATATATATATATATATATATATATATATATATATATATATATACATACACATACCACCTACACATATGTAAATACAGGTAGTCATTCCCCAAAACGGGAGACATGCTTTTTTAAAGTCTTTTTTAAGTTTCTGAAGATAATGGCTGTATGGAAATAAAGGCTTTGAATTTAAAGTTTTGATTGAAACCCAATGCTCAGGATCCTAAACATGACAGTTCTCCTTACTTACTGGCTAGTTTACTGGTTCACCCAAGGAAATCCCAAATTTAAGGTTGACTGACTTAAGAAAGCTAGCATTCATTTTTTTTTTTTTAAGCATCTAAAACTATCATATATCCCATGTTAACCTCTTAGGAACACAAACCCCAATTTTTGCCTACCAGTTCCTCAAAAGTCCTCAATGAGTATTTTTCCCACTAATAGTTTTTTAAGGGAGGAATTATGTGAATATCCATGTTGTGAAATCCTGAACATATTTTCGAATGAACTACCATCCTGTCCTGAGATACCACCTTTGTAATGACTTGGGCAGCGTGCATAGATTCCACCAAAGGGTATGAAATTCGCTAAGCAGAGAGCAAGGCAAACAGGAAGGAAGCAAGCTTAAGAACGCTGCAGGGGAGCCCCCCTAAAGAAAGCAAATAAGAAATCCTTCGCGATTTTATTTCAAGACGATTTTATTTCCCATAGTACCAAAAATACCAGAGTTTCTTGCTCAAAAGAAAGAGCAAAGCCACACATCTAGAAGGAGTAAAGATGTTGAACGCTGACAGATTTTTAAAAATTAAAAAAAAAAAAAAAAAGGCAAGAGGCGGCGGCGCCGGGCGGCGTCGGAGCGGCCCCCCGGACAGGCTCCCGGGGAGCCGGCGGGCCCCGCGCCGGGCTGGAGGCGGCCCGCGCGTCTGAAAGGTCACCACCCTCTCCGTCGACGCCCGGCGCACCGAGGGGCCGCCCGCGCACACGCGCCCCGGCCCCGCGCCGCCGCCGCCGCAGAAAGTTTGGGACGCGAGCCCGGGCGCCGGGACGCGCCCGGAGCCCGCCCGCGGGGGCCCCCGACCGCCGGCCCGGGGCGGGCGGCAGCGGGGCCGCGGCGCCGGGGCCGCGGAGGGGACACGCGCGCGCGCCCCCCGGCGCCCCCGGAGCGGCGCCCGCGACCCCCGGGCCGGCGCGGCGCGCAGGGGCCGGACGGCGCGCGCTCCCGGCGGCCGCGGCGACGCGGGCCGGGCCGGGCCCCGCTCCGGGGGCGCCGGGGGGACCCCGCCCCCCGCGCCGGCCCTCCCCCCCGGGCCGCCCGCGGGCGCGCAGGCGGCGGGCGCCGCGGTCCCCGGGGCCCGGCGACGCCCCCGGCCGGCCGGCCGGGCGGGCCGGGCGCCGGCGCAGCGCGGACTCACTTTTTCGGGTGTTTCTCTCTCTTCGGCCTCCGCTTTCGGGCCTGAATGGCCAGCACTGGGGAAAGAGACACACATTAACGGTCGGGCGCGCCGGCCTGCGGGGCCGCGCGCCAGGGCACCGGGGGCGCCGCGGCCACTCACCTTTCCGGGAGCTCATTCCGGCGAGGCCGCGGGGGGCGGGGGGCGCGGCGGCGGCGGCGCGGGAGCCGCGCTGGGGTGCAGCCTCCACTCGCTCCGCCGGCCCGGAGGAGGCGGGCACCGCGCCTGCGCCGCCGCCGCCGCCGCCGCCGCGCCCGCGGGGGGCCCAGCAAGGCCCGCCCCCGGCCCGGCCCCGCCCCCGCCCGGCGGGCCGGGACCCCCGCGCCGGGCCCCTCCCGCGCGCCCCGCACCCACACGCCCCGCCCGCGCGCGCAGAAGCGACCCCCCGGGAGCGCCGCCGCTGCAGCCCGGGGCCTCCCCGCCCTAGCCCGCGGCGGGGGCCTCGCCCCTGACGCCCCCGCGGCTCGTCCAGGCCTCCCGCCTCTCCCGGGCACCCGGCCCGCGCGACCCTGCCTCCCCAGACACAGCCTCAGCCCTACACACCCCGGCCGGTGGGGCTGCCCGCCTCTCCATGCGCCCCTCCCTGGCAGGCGCCTCCGTGGGTCTGACACCACCTCTCTTCGCGCGGCCTCTTCTCCCCCTTTGCTCCTCTACATCCTTGCATCCCCATGAGCGCCTCTTTCTTCCCTCTGGCGGGTGTGGAAAGATCACAGGACCAAGAGCCGGGCAGCCTGGGTCCTTAACTAGCGGTGTGACCTTGGAGAAGTCCCCTGATCTCTCACCTTTACCTAACCCAGAGTTGAATGAAGGAAGAGTTACAAATAGCATGGAAGTAGGATGAAGTTTTTGCACATGAATTCAAGCCCAGCTCAATGCATACCATGGACAACGGTTTAACGCAACAATCCCATCAAGTAGTTATCGTCTCCATCTTACAGGAGGAAACTGAGTCCTAAAGAGGTTCAACAGTTTACCCAGCAATCATCCGAATGTAGGCCTCGCCGATCCTAACTCTTCCACGTGTCATGCTTCCTAATAAAGATGTGGATCAAGTTGGTAGTGAAACAAAATAACTGCAATGTTTGCTTGTTTGTTTAAATAAAATATTTTTGAAAGATACTCTCACTTTACTCTCACTTTAGTTACACAACTGTATTTTTAACTGATCAAAGTAGCTAGTCTTTATTCTAAAGATGTTAAACCCAAAGAACAGAAAGCACTGTTTGGACTGGAAGAGTTTTTACTTTCTCAACTTTTCATTTTCAAAAATATCAAACCTATGGAAAAGTTACAAGGAAATTGTAATAAACGCCCGTATTAACCCCTATTCACCATTTTTTTAACATTTCACCACATTTGCTTTCCCTGTGTGTAGATGTGAGGGGCTGGGGTTTTGTTTTGTTTTCTTTTGTTTTTGCTGAATCATTTGAGTTTTCTTGCAGACGTTGTTACCCTTTACCCTTAAATATTTCAGTAAGTTATCTCCTACATAATTAGAATCCCATTATCACTCCAAAGAAATTTAATAGTATTATCTGTAACACACTAAGATGATATTCAAATTTTCAAACTTTTAGCAGACTCTCTTTTTAGCAGACTTTTTGTTCCAATCCAGGACACAATCAAAGATCATGCATTGCATTTAGTTGTCAGCTATTTTTAGACATCTTTAGAATAATCCCTGGTTTTTGTTTTTTTCCCATTATAACATTGACTCTTTTGAAGAATACAATTCTACTGTTTTGCAGAATGTTCCTCTTTTTGTCCTCTGTTAGATTCAAGTTAAATAATTGTATCGGGTACTCAACATAGATGATATTGTGTCCTTCTTAGTATATTGGAGCAATACTCATATCAAGTCAGTTTGTTCCATTATTAGTGATGTTGCATTTAATCATTTTTCCATGAAGGTACTTTATTACTTTGTATTTGAAAAGTAGTCTGTGTAAAAAAAAAAAAAAAATGGGCAAAAGACTCAAATAGACATTTCTCCAAAGAAGATATCAAATGCATGAAAATATGTTCTATGTCATTAGAGAAATACAAAGCACATGAAATACCACTTCACACCTACTAGGATGATTGTAATCTTTCTTAATGGAAAATAAGTGTTTGCAAGGATGTAGAGACACTGGAATCCTCATACATTTGTGGGTGGGAATGTAAAACGGTGCAATCACTGTGGAAAATCACTGTGGAAAACAGTTCCACGGTTCCTCAAGAAACTAACCATAGAATTAGCAATTCCACTCTTAGATGTATATCCAAAAGAACTGAAAACAGGTACTCAAACAAATCTTTGAACAAAAATGTTCAGAGCAGCATGAATCACAGCAGTCAAAAGGTTAGAAACAACCCAAATATCCATCAATGCATGAATGGAAAAACAAATTGTGGTAAAACGAAATATTTTCCAGCCATATAAAGGAATGAAGCTTTGGTACATGCTATAATGTGGATAAACCTCAAAAACCTTATGCCAAGTGAAGGAAGCCAGGCACAAAAGGTCACAAACTGTACGATTTATATGAAATATCCAGAATAAGCAGATGCACAGGAAGTAGATTGGTACTGGCCAATGGCTGAGGAGAGGGGAAATCAAGAGCAATGCTTAATGAGTACAGGTTCTTATTTTGTAGTGAGGAAAATGTTTTGGAGCTAGATAGAGGCGATGATAGTGACACTGTAAATGCACTAAATGCTACTGAATTATTCACTCTAAAATCATTTTTTTCTAAAATCATTAATTTCTAAAATGTGAATTTCACCTCAATTTTTTTAAACAGTAATCTGCGGGATAACTCTTTGAGACTATCTGAGTATCCTTCCCCAAGAATCTTTCACTCTATGGGTTAGCATCCATTGATGATGCTTGCCTGATAATTATTACTACAGTAGTTGTACAATAATATTAGAATCCTATCATTTCATCTATTTCATCTATGTTAATCAGGTGACATTTTTATGTAATGAAAGCTTTCATTTCTCCTGCCACACCTTTGTTTCCCGCTTGTTTTGGGCTGTTTTTTTTTTTTTTGTTTTTGGTATCAATATTGACAGTCATTGCCATCACTTTAACTTTTGATTCTTGACTTATCCCACACTTGACCAGAAAAGACACTTTCCACTTGCAATGTCCTTTGGAGGTGTCCCAACCAGTTTTTGAGCATCTGTATTCTTCCTGGCATATGACGTTCCAGGAAATCTTGTGCTCTGCCTAACTGGGTTTCAGAACCAAGAATTTCTCCAGTCTTAGCAAGATGATCAGAAACTTTGAAGCCAAATAAATCTGAGTTTGAAACCAGATTTTTGTTAATATATAGCTTTATTGAGATATAACTTACATACCATAAAATTAACCCTTTTAAAGTTCAAAATTCAATGGTTTTCAGTATAGTCACATGGTTGTGTGACCTCCATCACATTCTGATTTTAAAACATTTTGTCACCCCTAAAAGAAACTCTCTACCCATTACTGGTCACCCTAATTTCCCCCAACCTCCACCTGCCCAAGCTTAGGCAACCACTAATCTCCTTTCTTTCTCTGTAGACTTGTCTGTTCTGGACAGATCATATAAACACAATCATATAATATGTGTCTTTTTGTGACTGTCTTCTTTCACTTAGCTTAACATTCAAACCAATTTCTGCTACTTACTTTCTGTACAACCGTGGGCAAGTTACTTAATTACATCATCTGGAAAACAGTAATAATATTAATACCCACCCTCCTAGATGAAAAAAAATTCAATAAATAGGAATTATCATTTACAATGTCTGAGAAACACTACTCAATCTGTTTGTTAGATATTTTGCATTCATTTATTCAACAAATACATATCAAACAATTATAATATAGCAGGCATTATTCTAGGTATTGAGTTTACAGCAATGAACGAAGCACATAAAAATCTCCCAGCCCTCATGGGGTTTAAATCCCACTGCCAGAGACAGAAAATAAACAAACTAATATGTGAAATATATACTACGCTTCCTAGATGGCAATAACATCTGTGAGAAAGAAAAAAGAAAACACAAAGCCAAACAGCAACTTCTTGGGAAGGTATTTAGGAACGACCTCGATGAGAAGGTAACACTTAATTAAAGACCTTAAAGTGATCTTATCAGTTCTTCCACTTTTATACATTAGTGTAGCACTATATTTGCCATCTAGAATATTTATAAATTGCTTTGAATTTATTAAATTAAAATACACTAACCTAATTATCAATAAACACCTTTAAATATACTATGTTAGATGCTTAAAGAAAGAATGATAAATTATAGATCTAGTCTTTGCCAATGTGGAAGTTAAAATTTTCTTTAAGATACACCATATTAGAATGACATTTTAAAGGAAATACCAGAAAAAGGAAAAACTAAGACAGTATAAATTTAATTTTTTTATTCTACCATCATTTATCACAACTTAGATCAAATTAATTATGTGAATATTATAATTAAGAAGGAGTATTAGAACTGGATATATTTTGGGCTCTGTAACAGTCTAAAAGAAGTAAAAAGGGCAATACATATGTAATTTTTCTCCTAACCGAGCACAACAGAGTTCAAGACAAATGTATCATGTTTATTTTTACAAAATATAAAAGAAAATTAAAGAATGCCATAAATTCAATTGCAATCTGATATTTCCAAGTGGAGCTACTAAATCATGTAGTATCTTAGAAGGTATATTTACTATGTCATAGAATTGGAAACAGTCTTGAAAGGTCACATAAGCCATCTTGAGACCCTTAGTGGATGAGAACCTAGCCTCTTATGAAGAGTCTCCAAGGATTCTAAATTTTTATGAAAGTTTCTAATCTATACTTTCTATTATGAAGATTAAGCCCGTCTCTTGTTACTTCTTTAGAGTGTGTTTTTCAGTGCCACTAGCACCATTATAACAGCAGTGTAACACAGAAATTAGTATACAGAGTAGTAGAGTCAGACAGCCAAGATTCAAACCTAGTTCTGCCATTAGCTAGCTGGGTCATCTTGGGCAAGTTAGCTTCTCTGTGCCTCTGATTTCTGATCTGCAAAATGTAATATTACCTACCTTACATGTTTGTTGTGAGGATTATATGAGTTATTTCACATGAAATACTTAAGGAAGGATCTAAGTTTTCAATAAGTGTTCAATAGCTATTATATATATGCACATTAATGCACGTATTATCTTTTGCTGTATAACAAATTTCTCCCAAATATAGCAACTGAAAACAAGAAATATTTGTTATCTCACAATTTCTGTGGTCCAGGAATTTGGGAGCAGTTTAGCTGGGGAACCAAAACGTCACTTGGGGCTGCAGTCATCTGAAGGCTGGAGTAAGGCTGAAAGATCTGTTACCAAGATGGCTCATTCGCATGGCTGTTAGTAGGAGGCCTCCGGTGCTTGATGGCTGTTCCAAAGAGGCCTCGCTTCCTCCACCGGGATCTTTCCATAGGGCTGCTTGAGTGTCTGGCTTCCCCCAGAGTGGATGGTCCAAGAAAGAGCAAGGAAGAAACGACAAGGCCTTTTATGACCTACCCCCAGAAGTCACAATCCATCACTGCCACCACATTCTACTTACTAGAAACAAGTACAGCACATGCTCAAAGTAGAAAAATGAAACCACTCAAAGGCAGGATTATCAGGAAATGTGTGGAAATGTTTTTAAACTACCATAAGGGGACATTTTATTTTTCTTTTAGTGCCTCTGATTTGCAAGTAAGAATCCTTAAAGACCTCTCATCAGCTATTGTCTAAACAGTAGATTTGAAAGGGAATTTTCATCTCAACATTCAGACTGAAGAAAAGGGAATGTAAACTAGATAATTATCTTGAGAAAATCATCAATACTAATAAATTTGTTCTGAATAAAATACCTACTGTATATAAGACTCTTACATAAGTTATCTAAAAAATGATTCCTGAAGATGTGCCTAGGGATATATTAAGATAGATTTAGAATATTGACTAATATGCCAGCACATATCTAAATATATTAAGTGATCTGACCATAATAAGTGATGCTGAGTTTTCCCACTCTGGGCTCAGCTTTCTTTTACTCATTTAGACATGGGTATAACCATGATAGAATGCTCATTTCTCAAGTACTTGAACTATTTGAGTATAAGAGTTTGCCTTTTTATTTTATTGTAACTGATTTCAGAATCCAATATTAAATCTAATATGAAAAATAAACTGAATACTATTTTGCTCACAGGTAAACATGTATTCTGTTTTAACATAATTCATAATCAGTCCCTCAAAATGTATATTTGTAACTTGCAGGTAGCTATAGGCATTGTATGTGGAGAGAAAATATACTTTACCATTTATAAGCAGCTGGTGTTTAATTGTATTTATTTTTTAAACTCCTTTATCATTATATAATATACATAGAAACATGCATAAATCACAAAGGTAGAAAAAAGTCACAAGAGTAGCATAAAGGGGAGACACTTATGTTTAAAAATATTAAATAATATCGGTACTTCAAAAGTCCCTCACTCAACCTTAGTCACTAACTCCCACCAAGTAACCTCTCTTCTAACTTTTAACACTGCTGATTAGTGCTTCCTGGTTTTTAGTTTTATGGAAATGGAATCATACACTGGGAACTCTTTGGCACCTGGCTTCTTTTTCTCAACATTAATGAGACAGTAGGGTGCTGTGCATAGTAATATTTTCATTTGTTGTGTAGTATTCCATTGTAGGACTATACTTCTTTTATTTTAATCTACTGGTGCCACGTATTAATAAACTATTTTCTCTTAACCCCAAATTCACCCTTCTATTCTCAGCTTTGTAATGAGGAAGCTATGTCTCAGATAACATTTCTCCTTTGTCGAAGAGCTCCCATTAGTCCTGCCAGTTGGGTACACTAGACAGAGCCTGGAAGGCTGGAGAAGTGAGGGGGGCTTGCTCCTTCCTGGGGCAGCACTGTCGTTTCAACACAGGCCCTTAATAGCAGCAGTTTGTTTCAGTCTCCAGTTTTATAGTGTTCCTCAAACCAGCCTCATGTATTTCTTTAGAAAGACAATCAATGCCAGGCAGGCCTCCTCCTCAGAAATCTGGGTCCCATCTCCCTCCTCTAAGCTTCTGAAGTCTCATAAACCCACGTCTACTTGGTTCTCCAGCCCTAGGGATGGACGTTGATTTCTGCATGATTATTGTTACCTCAGTGTTCCTTTACCTTTGTTTAGTTCTCCAGTACCTACCTGCTCAACCAAACAATGTCATGTGTGTGTGTGTGTTGTTGTTGTTGTTGTAAAGTAATTGATGTAACAGCACTAAAAAAGTAAAAAGAATCTTTAATGGAGACCCCAAACAGAATTGAATCCCCTTGAGATTTATGCTTAGAGTAACTCAGACTTCAGTGTGCTCCCTCAAACCTCTGTGATGTCTTAAGAACCACCTATGCAAACCGCAAGGCAAACATGACACATCTGCTGAACACTCAAAAAACAATGGGTTTCAAGCACCTGCTGGAAACTCAGTGCTCCTGACAAGCTAACCATGGAAAAAATGTAGCAGCTTGCTAGAAGATGCTAATATAGGAGGCTGGCAACCATTTAACACTCTTAAATTCACTCAACAAAAATTTGGATGGGGGAAGGAGGAGGACAGTGAAGGCAAAAGATACATTTGTTTATCAAAGAATCTTTATGGATCTAGAACAATGCAGTTTCCAAATGCATAAATCTACTTTTATATAATATAGGATTGTTAGAGTGATGTCCTGATTCTACAGTATAACCATTAACAGAGTAGTCAAAACAATTCATAAAGTGGGAATTTAATCTCTGGGTATGTAAGGTAGGTTTTTGTGACTCATCACAGGCAGTGACTTATACCAAAAGGACTACTTGTCATCAGAGAGGAAGCCAACATGTTCTCATGTCATCATGCAAGGTTATAAAAGAACCTCCTATTTATGACTCTTCAAACATTCCTTTAGTTCCTAATCTTTCCCTCTTCTTTTCCTTTCTTGTCTAATGTTAGATGCAATCACCTAACACCTAAAGAATCTGGCCATGACAAGTTGAGTATTGCCTCAGTTGTCTATTACTAACAAAGCAACACAAAATTAGTAGCTTAAAACAACAATGATTTGTTATTTCGTACAATTGACTGAGTTCACTGGGTAGTTTTTCTTCTGGGCTCATCTGAGCTCACTCATGCTGCTGCATCCATCAAGTGGGTCAGCTATTGCTAGAGAGCCCAAGATGACACCATTCATATATCCAGGGCCTTGAAAGGAGTGAAAGGCTGGGAACTCTCTCTCCACATAGTCTTTCAACATTAGTCTATCTGAGCTTCTTTACACTACAAGTCCCAAGGGAGTGCATAGGTTCCAGGGGTCACACTATTATGATTGGGTTAAGCAAATTCTAAGGTCAGATTCATTGTGAGAGGCGACCACACAAGGGCATGAATTCAGGGAGTTGTGATTCATCTGGGTCATTGTATAACAATCTATCATAGAGGTGTGTGTGTGTGTGTGTGTGTGTGTGTGTGTGTGCGCGCGCGCACGCGCGCAAAATCCTGTTGGACTTCATTTGAGGCATGCTTGCCAATGCACCTAACAATACAAGGTCAGTCAGTGAACAATTTATTTTGAGCAACTATAAGGAACAAAGCAACAGGCTAGAAACATACATTACATTTATCTTGCAATTTCTGGCTAAAAGAATCCTTTCAAACCCACAAAAAAAAGTTTTTCAAAACCACCCTATGAAATAGATATAACAATAAATATATTTGGTCTTTGATCCAGGTTCTTGCCACAGAGCTTCTAAACCTTTGGAATTACCTGAGTAATAGGAGTGTCTTTCGTTATTTGTAATAAGCCCCTTAATATCACACTTGGCCACTTTAGGGTAGCACCCCTGGGTAGTCTCAAAGTCAGACTAGTCACCAGAAGGACCAAGTGATGAGAAGGTTGGAACTTCCAGCCCTAGCCTTGACCTTCTGGAAGGAGAGAAGAGCTGGAAATTGAGCTCTATAAAAATTCTGGAATGAGATTCAAACTTTCAGGCTGGTGAAGCACTAAGGTGCTGGGTGGGGGTGTGCCCAGAGAGGGCATGGAAGTTCTGTGTACCTCACCATCCAATACATCACCCTATGTGTCTCTTCTGTTTGGCTGTTTCTGAGTTATATCTTTTATGATAAAACAATAAAATTCCTTCCTAAGCTCTGTGAGCTGTTCTAGCAAATTTTTGAACCTGAGGAGGGGTTTGTGGAAAGCCCTGACTTATAGGCATTCAGTCAGAAGCATGGGTGGTCTCTGCAGGACTTGTAACCGTGTTTGAGCTAGGGCGTGGTGGACCGGGCGAGCCACAGGCTTGTGGTACTGAGCCCATGTGCTGTATGGTCTGCATTAACTCTGGGTAGTCTCAGAACTTAACTGAATTGTTGAACACCAGATCCAAAACAACTCCCTCCAGTAGCAGACATCATCAAACACTTAGCCAGAAATCATTTTCCTTTTTCTCCTCGCTGGCAGAGCTCTATTTTTTTGTTTCTTTGTCAACTATCCCTCCATGATTTGAGTACATTTTGATTAATCTAAGCCAATGGTTCTCAAACTTTTTCCTTTCAGGATCTCTTGACACTCTTAAAAAACAATTGAGAACTTCAAAGAAATGAAAACCAGAAAATATTTATACATTGATTTATTTTAAAATAATAAGAATATCCCCACTATATGTTAATTTAAATAACATTTTAATGAAAAAAACAATATTTTCCAAAATAAAATGTGTAGTTAAAAGAGTGACACTGTTTTACATTTTTGCAAATCTCTCTTAATGTCTGACTTAATAAAATAGACTCTCATATCTGCATTTGTATTCAATCCATTGCCATCACATGTCATATAGCCTCTGGAAGACTCCACTGTTCATTCCTGAGAGAATGAGAATGAAAAGGAAACCATGAAAAATAGACTAAAAGGATCTCCAGAACTTCCCAGACCACATTTTAGGAGCCAATCATGGTAGTCTCTTAGGGGCAAGTGTGGGACCTAGTTCTCAAAGAGACACGAAGAGATGTCTTCTGGAGGGCTTTTGGAAAAGTTTTCTTTGTCCTTAAAAAAAATAAAAGATGTTTATCAGCCAGCAATTGTTTTAAGAAGAGAAATCTCTCTAAATATATCAAACATTTAATACAGATTTAATACAGAAAATAAGGTCCATGGAAAGCAATGAAAGGTGTGGGAGAGCAGATGTCAGAGGCTGACACTAAAGGATGCATATCACAGAGAGCTTTACATTTTGGCAACTTAGAAAGAGTCTATTTAGAAGTTCTCTTTATTTAATGTTTCTTATCAATAAATGAGAGACACGCTTTGAACTGATAAAATTTTTACCTATTACATTTTTCAAACATTAAGTTTATTGGGGTAACATTGGTTAATACAATTATATAATTTTCAGGTGTATAGTATAATCTGACATTTGTATGTTCCTTTTTTTTGACATCTGTATATTCTAGTGTGTGTTTACCACCCAAAGTCCAGTTTCCTTCAGCTACCATATATTTGATCTTCTTTACCCATTTCACTCTCCCCCTACCCCTTTACATTTTTTTTTTTTGCTTAGGATATTTTAATGGCTTAAATTAATTAAATTACTTCTTTATTTAGAATAGTCAGATCTGTCATTTAAACAAGGTTCATTAATATTACAGCCCAAAACACTATTTGTCCTTTTTTCCTACTTTTATATGTTAAAGCTTAAGATATTATTTACTCAAATGAGGTTTTTAAGAAAAAGTTACCAAACTTCCAATAACATTTCTGTGTGCAGTTAAGCTTAAACTTTTTGTCAAAATGTAAATAATTCAGATGAGTTTTTGTAAATAGTTGTGACTCTGTTCATTTTTAAGTCCATACTGCGTTAACTATTTAATAAGTTCATAACCTAAATATATTTATAATAAAATGATAATAGAAATTAAAATTAGGAAGAAAATGTTCTTTAAACAATCATATTGAATTCAACACTGTGTCAGAAACCTGATCTATATAGAAGGCCAACTGATTTCCCATCCCAGCTTTGCCACGCCCTAGCAGTGACTGAGGACAAGTAATTTAATCCTTCTAGGTTTAGTTTCCTCCTCTGTAACATGACACTGACAATACTTGCCTCATGGGGTTTTTGTGGTTTTGTAAAGAATAAAGATATGTGACAGGTACCTAGTACAAGGCTTAACACATGTGATAACACATGTGATAGGAAGTTATTAACAGAAGTATTAATTCAACCAGAAGTAAAGTTTAAAGGCAAGATGTGAAATTCTTTTTTTATTTTTTAAATGCCTACAGCACCTGGTCTTCCTAGAAGGTCTCCCATCCACGTACTAACCAGGCCTGACTCTGCTTAGCTTCTGAGATCAGGCACATTCAAGGTGACATGGCTATAGGCAATATGTGAAATTCTTAAAGTGCCATGCAAGTTGAGGAAAATGACTCATTTGGCTAGCTAGAATATTTATTTTAACAGCGACAGCAAGGACTTTACATAGAATTTTTGCAATGACTTTACCTCAAAAGGTTAGTCACATTTACAGATTTTAAGTTTGGGATCTATTATTGGGTATTTCTCTGAGTTCTTCATAAATTTATATGGACTTTAGATCATTATGCTATTCCCACTAGTAATATGCTCCAAAATGTACCTGCTTTGTAAAGCAGTGCTTCTGTTTTTTTATCCCTAAATGAATACTTTCAAGTTATAAAACTTGTCTCATTCTAATACTGTCACTGAAATAATTATAAAATGATGTACTTAAGCAAAAAGAAAAGCAAGTTCAAAGGAAGAAACAATAGATTAACAAAATATGAACTGTCTTATAAAAAAATAATAATATATAAGAAAATCAAAATGATCTCTTGAATTTTTTGATATGCTGAATAGTGGTCTTTGGTTTGAAACAGAAATTTTTATAATTCTTAGGGGCATATACATTTTATAATATATAAAACATATACATATGTACATGCATGCATAAACAATAAATAATGTATATGTACATATGTAATTCTCATAAGCATAAAACATTTCTTTTTGTATGCCTACAGCACCTGGTCTTCCTACATGGTCTCTCATCCAAGTACTAACCAGGCACAACCCTGCTTAGCTTCTGAGGTCAGATGGGATCAGGCTTGTTCAGAGTGGCATGGCAGCAGATGGCATAAGCCATTTTAACCAGGGGTGAAGTAGTGGTCTTTCGTTTATTATTTACACTCATGAAAAAAATATGTAAGTTGAGAATATTTGACTGAATGATGTTAAAAGTTAAATTGAGGTACGTTAAGGCTTTGAAGAATTTATTTGAGTGAACAACAATTCAATTGGGTAATGCAGAAACAACAATGGTTAAGACTTTTATAGAAGAGGCAGAAATAAAACAAGGATATTATTTAATTGGTTATAACTAAAGCTTACCTTATTTGAGGAAGCCTAGTAGGCTTTGTGATTGGTTATTATTAGGTTTTGATTTCTTTTAGTTAATGAGTTGACTCTGGCCCAGGTTTCATTTTGTTTACATAAGCTACCAAGGTGTTTGCACCACCTCACTCTAAGGGCCTCCTTGCTTCATTACTTTAACAATGGTAATATTATATAAAACATCTAAAAATCATCTGCTCTCCTTTAACCAAAGAAACATTTGGTTAAAAAGTAGTGTGGATGAAAAAGGAGTTCTGTAATAAAACTGGCAAGTCCAGTTGGTTCTCCTGTCAACAGCCGCCATCCCCTGGTGCTTCCAGGTCACCTCATTCACAGAACAAAAGATATCTTTATCATTTACACTTAGGAAATTTCAAGGGTTTAGGGAGCTTTGAGTCAGGAATTGTGAAGAAGACCAAATATATATGAGAAATACATTTTAGTCATCTGAATGATGTTAAAAAATAAAATTAAACTGAGCAAATGTAAAGATCTAATTGGCTTTCTTAAGCAATTTATGATTTGGATAACGTCTTATCTGGCAACTGGGAGGGGCTGTACAAAATGGAAGGCTTTTATAGGAAGAAGCTATAAACAAAAGAAAAGAGAGAATTATTATTGAGACATCTTTTCTTTTTGGGGGGAAATAAGAGTTTTTATCATGCAGATTACCTCTTCTTTCTGTGGGGGATGGAGAAAACCCAGGTGACAGATTACGTTATTGGTTCTTGAGCAGAAAATTCCATACTGGTTGATTAAGATTATATTTCTGGGAGAGGTTGAAACTGCAGTTAGATTAGATATTAAATCCAGGTTTGGCATCTTTTGGGTTGCTAGCATGAGTGATGCCATTTTGGGTCTGTAGTTTTTTTTTTAACAATGACCAAATATAGATTTTTATAAATCACAATGTCACAGGGAGGAAGGAATGCAAATTGGTTCATTATGTTTTTAGTTCTAATTATTTAAAAATCTCTTCCAAAACACAGAAATAAGACAAGGAGACAGCAACATGTCTACTCAATGTCACTTGAAGTATTGTTTAATAGGCCCACCAAAGTTTTATTTAATAATCTAGTATCCAGGAGTTGGTGCACTTTTTCTGTAAAGAAACAAATAGTTAAGTACTCAGGGTGTTTTTTTTTTTTCTTCCAATCTCTTAAAACTGTAAAAGCCATTTTAAATTCATGGGCTACATTATAACAGCCATTGGCTAAATTCTGCCTGTTGACTGCAGTTTGCGGACTCCATTTTAGGGGAAGTCTTCTTTTGATTGTCTAGATTTTATAAATTCTCATTAACTTGTAGATTTTTCTCCAGTAAAATAAAAATAATTTTTCTGATAAGAATATAACACAAAAGTTATGGTTTTATTGTCATATGATATTAACCAGTTTTGTATCTAACAGAACAATCTTTTAAATTAGATGTTTAATTTTTTTTTTTTTTAATGCCTACAGCACCTGATCTTCCTAGGTTGTCTCTCAACCAAGTACTAACCAGGCCCGACCCTGCTTAGCTTCCAAGGTCAAACAATATTGGGCATGTTCAGGGTAGCATGGCCATAGGCTAGATGTTTAATTTTGAGATGACATTCAGTTGTAAGAAATAAAAGAGAGAAATAAAAGAGAGTGTACCCTTTAACCAGTTTCTCCTGATGCAGGACAGGGCAAATTTCCCCAAGTGTGGAGTTTGGGGCAACGAAGTCCTGCACAGAGAGAAGAGGGTCATTTGGCGGAGAATGAAGAAAGAATTCAATGCACACGCCAAAGTTAGAGTCAAAAGGAAAGTTTATTAGAAAAGGGGTAACACTCCTCAAACAGAGCTTAGTCTCCTCTCAGAGGCAGAGAGTGAGAGGGACAGTGAGAGGGAAGTGGAAAGGCAGTGAGTAGGGCTGAGTGTTCAGGGAATTTAGTTTACATATCATTCTTTAGTTCCTGTGAGTTATAGTTTAAAAGACTTTGTTAACCCATTTTCTTTCATGTGGACTTATAATGAGAAAGGGGAAGAGTATGTAGCATGAAAAGGCAAGAATATGTAGAGTGAAAGGCCTGCTGGCAGTTCCCAGCCTTTAGTGCATAGGTTATCCACGGTTTTAGCCGTAGGAAATGACTGTTTTTCCTGTTTCCCCTTCACAGGGTGTGATAAATGGGTTGTTAGCAATGCCAGCAGAAATCTTCCTTTGTTCTGCAGGTGTCTGCCTGGCCCTGCTGCTCAACTGATCAGCATATTGGAGTCTCTGATTGTGGTTTGATTAACATTTTAATTCTCTTGCCTCCTCCCCACTTTACCCCCAAGTGATAACATCTTGCAGAACTGAAGTGCAATATCACAGTCATGCTACTGATCCACACAGAGAACATGTCCGTCACAACGATCACTTCACAGCCACACACACTTCTCTCAAGCCCCCACTTCCTGCTTAACCACTGGCAGCATTAATTTTGTTCTTCATTTCTGTACATTTGTCATTTCAAAATACTATGTAAAAGAATCATATAGTATGTAACCATTTGAGATCAATTTTTTTTTCACACAGCATAATTTTCTGGAGATTCATCCATATGAAAAGTGGACACTCTTATTTAAAATTTTCTTTTTCAAAGACTTATTAATATCCAATTCCTCAAATACTCTTTGAACCAGGCTTATTGTTTGTTCCCTCACTGATAAGTTGAAAAAAATCTTAGCTGTGTGTTCCTTCTCCATTTGTATAATTTTATTTTTTAAAAATAATTCTTTGACATAACTACTTATAATTTTTATGTTTTGAAAATAATACTTCGACATAACTACTTCTCCTTGTGTTTGCCTTCTGTGGATCATTCCCATTTGACTCAGTTTTTTTTCTTTAGAAACTTCTACCTAGTCAGAAAAGATAAGATCACCTTTCATTCCTCCAGTCAGAACAAAAATATAATTTGCTTTGTTTGGCTTTCAAAGTAATGATAAGAAACATGTTTTCTTTCCAGTGACAGGTTATTTCTGTGAGATTTTGAGATGAGTTATAAAGAAAGATGTTTTAAAATAGCATTTTAATCCTATGCTACTGGTTCTTTTATCTATCTGTTTGTTTGTTTGTTTGTTTATTTTAGCGAAGCTTCCAACAGTATATCAGCATAAAGATTTATAAAATTTGGTCGAAAAACCCCATGTGTACTTCAGACTTCAAATTTTTGCTTCTAGTGAGAAGTAGGTAATATATGATAGAGATCATCACTTAATAGAGAAGGTATGTTTTCTCTGATGGGAAGAATTGAAGCCATTTAGTCCATTCCACTGTTTTTGAGTATTAACGTAAATCTTCTTTTAAAAAACAAATGACAAAAACTTACTATGGAAAATCTCAAACATACACATAAGCATAAAGAATAGTATAACAAACCTCCATGTAACCATCATTTAAATTCAATATTAGTACTATTTAGCCAATCTTGTTTCATACATACCCATCATCACCCCAATTCAGCAAATCCCGGACATCATATAATGTTATTTATAAATAATTCAGTATATATCTGTAATAGATAAGAAACTTTGTAATATAATAATCTCATATCACATAAAAATAGTAAAAATTTCTTAACATAATCTAATATCCAGTCTGTATTAAAATGTTCCCCATTGTCTTAAGATTCTTTTTACAAACGATTGGAAACAGGATCCAAATAAGATCTATGTGTCTTTTTGGTTGATTTTTTTAAATGTCATATATTTACTTATTTATTTTGTGACAGCTTTATGAAGGTAAAATTGGCATACAATAAACTGTATGTATTAAAGTGTACAAGTTGATAACTTTTGATACATTAGCACTACAACTGAGAAGATGAACATATCCATAGCCCCCAAAGTTTCCTTCTGCT
Organism: Macroglossus sobrinus; assembly: GCA_004027375.1. Lineage (NCBI taxonomy): Eukaryota > Metazoa > Chordata > Mammalia > Chiroptera > Pteropodidae > Macroglossus > Macroglossus sobrinus. Next base: position 253,965 of record PVKZ01000572.1, on the reverse strand, counting down.
TCTTGGTAATCTCTCTCTCCAAATCTCTCCACACACTCCCATCCTTAAGCAACCACTAATCTATTTTCCATAGATTAGTGTTTTCTAAAATTATTCAAAAATGGAATCATACAGTATGTACTTTTTTTTGGTCTAGTATCTTTCCCTCAGCATAATTCTTTTAAGATTCATAATGTTGCTGGATATTTCAATAGTCTATTCCTTTTTATGACTGAATTATATTGTATCGATGTATCACAATTTATATATCAATTCGCTTGTAGATGACTACTTAGGTTGTTTCCAGTTTTTTGGCTATTACAAATAAAACTGTAAAAATAAATAAAGCTGTTATGTATGTTCTTGTAAAAGACTTTGTACGTATACTTGCTGCCATTTCTCCATAGGAGTAGGAGTAGGATCACTGAGTCACGTGGTGAATACATGTTAAGTGTTTAAGAAACTACCAAATATTTTCCCAAAGTGGTTGTGCTAGTTTACAGACTCTCCAGAAAAGGGTACAAGAGCTAGAAACTCCACATTCTCATTAATAATTGGTATGGGCAGTCTTTCAAAATTCTAATATTCAATTTCACTTAAATTTTAAATTTAAAAAAACTAAAACAAGTGAATAAACAAAACAAAACAGAAACAGAGTCATAGATACAGAGTAGCCAAAGGGGAGAAAATGAAAGGATGGCGCGGGGTGGGGGGGGCAGGGGGAAAGATAGTGAACCAGAGGAAATGCCTTCTAAAGGAAAAAACAACAATAATAACAAGAAGAAAACAAGACTATAGGCTTCTGGCTGAAGTCATAGAAAGGTTTTTAGTTAGTGTGAGTGTATGAGCAACCTTGACTCATTTTTTTTTTATTTTTTATTTTTTTCACATAAGATAAGCAAAGGCTTAATCTATGTTGTTAACAGGATGGTAGGCGATAGTAGGGAGAACACGGTGAGTCCACTTTTTTGAGATCCACTGATTTGTTACAAGTTTTTTTGAAACTAGTCAGAAATAAGGGCAATGGATTAATACTTCTGTATCCTGATGCATTTATTGGGTTTTGTTTTCATGGTTTTTTAAAGTCTACCTGAAAAATTTCCAGTTATTGTTTAGGGTCTAGATCTATGCCACCTTCTCTACGAAAGCTTTTCTGAAGTGGTGTATAGAAGGTTCTTCGGGGCCTCTGGGCACCACCACACCAGCATGCTCCATTCTCATCGCTGATATTGGTGTTTAACCCATTCATTTAAGGGTTTCTCTTTTTAAAAATATTCGTTTGTTTGTTTGTTTGTTGGTGATAATGGTTAATGAAATCCAATATGTTTTATCTGGACACCTTAACAGTAAGGTATATATATATATTTATACTGTGTGTTCACCTCCCATAGTTAGATTTCTTTCTATCACCACATATTTGACCCTTTTTACCCCATCTACTTCCCCTATCCCTCCTCCTGTCTGGTATCCACTAGCCTAAAGTCCATGTCTATAAGTCTCTCTGTTTGTTTGTCCTGTTCATTTGTTGCTTTTATGTTTATAACCCACATATAAGTGATATCATGTGATTTTCAACTTTTTCTGTCTGTCTTACTTAACTTAGCATGATTATCTCGAGGTCCAACCATGTTGTTGCAATTTGACTTTTTAAAATAATGCACAGAGGTAAAAAATAATATCTTTTAAAATGTCACTAATGCCACCCAATCATTGTGACAATTGACAACACCCTCACACACTTTCAAACTGTTAAGAGGCAGTACTGCCCCTTTGGGAACATGGGTAGTAAGGAAAGCACCCTAGGCTAGGAGTGAGAGACAAGCAAGGTGCTCACTCTGACTCAAGTCAACTTGCTACTCTGGTTTCATTTTCCTCATCTGAAAAACGGCCTGTGTGATCTCAAAGATCTGTTCACAGACCCTTTGTAGGCTGATATCACCTTTCTTATTGCTAGTTGAAAAAGTATAGCTGCTAAAAGCTATAGTCATGTCTCCCTCTGCTGGCTGGTTAACATGTCATAAATGTCAACAAAACATTTTTGATCATCTTGGTGTAGCTGTTAGCTTTTTGAATTTATAAACCACACACAAAATATTGACCATTTAAAAGAAGTTAACAGGCTGTGTTTCAAATGTTGGTTACCATCTTCATTTTTCCAGATTTTATTTATATTATACACACACATATATATGTGGGTGTGTGTTTATATATATACAACAAAGTCTCCATCTTCTCAATGTCTAAATTAAGTTTATAAAAGGAGGTCAGATTTCAAATGAAACTGATGTCTTACGCTGGCCAAGAACTTCTGGTTGGAGTTATTTGGTTCATTCCCTCAGATAGCTCCAGTGGATCCTTATCTCCAAAGAGGGAATTTTCTGTTGGAGTTAAGAGAATTTCAAGAAATATTCAGCAGAAAAATTTTTAATGGCTAAACCATAAAAAAATCTCTGTCACTTGTATCTTTAATAGTTTTTAGATTACTAATGTTGCCTTAGCTTCACATTTCTTGTGCTGATTTTCCCTTCTCAAATTTATCTAATTATTATCATTATTGTTACTGTATTTTTAAAGTTACTTTAAAAGCTTTCTGGAACAAAACAGATCCTATGTTATTTTAAAACTATTTTGAAATTATAGTTATGCATGCAAGGTAAAGAGAGAGAAAAGACAGAAAGAACCGAAGTGGTACTGAAGGTGAAAAATCAGTCTCGTCTCCCTCGTTCCCAGGTCCACATACAGAGACAACCACTGTTCATAGTTTTTGGTTTTAATTCTTTAGTTCATTATCATTATAGCATGAAATAAAATCATTTCAATTTTTATCCTGACTTATCAACTTTAGATTGTATTTTTGACTTCCTGTTATGTAATTGACTCGTTATACTTGTAATATATGCCCCAGCTCTGGCCCATTAACTCCCAGTGGCTTTTCCCCCTGCTCCCATTACTTTTCCTAGTGGCTGTCTTTTTGTCTTTAAATATTATATGAAGTCATTTACTTCTTAAATTATAAATGTCAGATTTTACCTATTGATTTTCCTCTATGAAAATGAGTAAATTGATGTATTTTTTATCATCTCCTGATTTTCTCTGGAGTATTATCTCACCTTTTTAAGACATAATAGTTATACAGTTTATCTACTGAAATCTAAAATTAAATTTCCTCTTTGCTAGGGCAAGCATGTATGTTTTTGCCTCAGGGCCTTTGCATTTGCTTTTCGAGGTTCACCCGCTCCCCAATTCAGATTTCAGATCAGATGCCACCTCACCAGAGAGGCCTTCCCTGACCAACATATCCAAAAGAGCAACCCTTTCCCTCCACACCATTCACTCTCTATTTTCTTACTCTATTTAATTTCCTTCATATTCCCAGTGACTAGAATAGTTCCTGGCAAAAGGAAGGTGCTCGATAAATATTTGTTGAATGAATAAATCCTAAACGAGGAAAACTCAGAAATAATGTCATAAAAGTTGTAAATATGCAAATATTGTTATTATAGAACGAAATAGTGTATTGGAACCAATAAAAATATATATAACTCTCCGTCATTGACATTTTGGCAATCAAAAAACAAACTTCCAAATATCAATTTCTAATATATCATCTTTTATTTTATGGGTAATATCATTAACAGTGTTGTGTTATTGTATTTTAATTTCCAACTGCTTCTCCAATGCCATCTTTCTTTTTTAGATTTATTTTAATTTTGCTGAAGAATTTCTTTAAAAATTTCTCATGTAGGAAGATAGACTTTTTGAATATCGCTATGTCTAAAGGTATCTTTATTTTGCCTTCGTATTTGATTGATGCCTTAGTAAGTACAGAATTTTAGGTTCTAACACTTTTCTCTTTGATCTTTGAAGACATTGCTTCAGAGTTTTCCAGTATTTGGTAACGAGAAATCTGAAATCAGTCTGATTTTTTTTTTTTTAACACATACGGCACCTGATCTTCCTAGGTGGTCTCCCATCGAAGTACTAACCAGGCCCAACCCTGGTTAGCTTCCAAGATCAGACAAGATCTGGCACGGTCAGGGTGGCATTGCCATAGACTGAAATCAGTCTGATTTGGATACTCTGCAAGCATTGAAACTGGAGGGCAACCAGGGCTCGTGCTGCCTGTGTCACTCAGCCAATAGACCGACACAGGAGTTGGGATATTTAGAACAAGAATTTATTGTCAGAACACCAGTGATCTGAGAAGGCAGCTGGTTAACATCTTCAAAACTGCCTTGCCTTCTTGGTCGGCTTAGGATATTTAAGGAAAAATCTGGGCCTTATTCCAGGAGCTATGTGACGGTTCTGCGGGTGGGGGTGGGGATCTGTCATGCTTCATGGAGCCATTACGCTGGCAATGTTGTCCTTCAGTGGCATTAGCAACCCAGGAACAAAAACAGAAGTAGTCTGGAAAGAATGCTAAACCAGAAGGATTGTGATCAGTAAGCATACGGGCATTAATCATACATTTCATGGCAAATTTCCATGGCAGGGGATGTCCCAAGCTCTGGGTAAAGCCGCTGAGGACAAGCTATTGTTCAGCTTTAGGGGAAGGAAAAGTGAAGCTGGGAATGCCGTTAGGACTCTACCACTAGAGTCCCACCTCAAACCTTCATCATGGCTTTTCATTTCCCTCTTTGGAAGATTTTTGGATTTCTAAAATTTCATCAGAATATATGGCCTTTCTAATTTTCCCTGCTCGATACTTGGTGAGTTGTATTTTTCTTGTTAGAGGACATTTTCTATTATTTCTCTTTTTTCTTGTCTTTGTTCTCTTCTTTACACTGAGCTATCCTTCATCTGCTCTTTTTGATTTCTGTTCTAGGAGGCTTCCTCCACTTCGTCCTCCCAATTACTCAGCCTTTAGCCAATCCACTTTACCATTCTCTAATTCATTACATTATTTCGGTAATCTGTCTTTCAGTTGTCTGATTAATCTTCCATTGCAGACTTTTTGTCTGATAGATGAACCATCCTCTGAGTACAATTGTCCCCCCCTTATTCATGAAGATATGTTCCAGTGGGTGCCTGAAACCTCAGATGGTACATACTTCCCTACACATACATACTTATCATAAAGTTTAATTTATACATTAGGCACAGTAAGAGATTAACGATAATACCTAATACTAAAATTGAGCAATTATAATATACTGTAATAAAAGTTATGTGAATGTGGTCTCTCTCTAAATATTTTATTGTACTCTACTCACTCTTTTTGTGATGGGAGATGCTAAAATATCTGTGTGATGAGATGGAGTGAATGACATTGTGATTATTGTGATGTAACCTTAGGCTACTATCGACCTTCTGACTATTTACATCAGGAGGATTATCTGCTTCCGGTGATCTTAGATCATCAGCCTTGACATTGGCCTCAGGTAACTGAAATCAAGGAAAGTGAAACAGTGGACAAGGGGGGACTACTGTATACTCATCAGGACAATTTTAAATTCTCTTCTCTTTCTAGAGTTACATATGTCCCCTATGAGGTCTGCTATTCATTTTGTTCATCTTGGTCCTTCTCTATGCTGCTGCCGCCTTTCCTCCTATTTGGTTAGTCTAAGTTGCAGTGGGTGTGAGTTTTTATAAGTAGTGATGTTCTGTCCTCCAGTGCGCCTTCCAGCATGCCTCATTAAAAGATGTGTGGGTGAGGAGCCAGCAGGCAGCCTGGGAACCCCATAATAACCCAATTAAAAAGGGGTATACTTTGGAACAGGGTTAGTGTGTTTCTCTCCAGGCAGAGCTGGTTTTCCCTCCTCCCCACCACAGCTGCAGTGGGGTTCTGAAGTCCGTTCAGGCTCTGCTCTCCCTTGCCTCAACATTTCACAGGGCGCCCACATTTTTTAGAGAACTGTTCACCAGTTTTGTACCAAGGGCAAAAGGCTTGTGACTGGGCCTAATGCTTTACAATGTGTCCCACAAATATTTGTTGAATGAATAAATAATGGAAGACAAGGGAGAAGGGGACCAATGTTTCTGTAATTCCAAGCATGCTTTAATGAATTACCCTGAAGAAGGATTACAGCTCACTCGCTCCTATAATTCCATAATTCAATGAAATCTTGGGAGAGAAAGAAGATAGATGCATGTACTCAGTCAACCATATCGAACAAGAAATATATCTGAAAGCACAGCTACTAAAAATTGTATTTTAAAACATTTATTGAGCCTTCACAAGATGGAAATAGAAAAAATTAGTATACATTTTTCTATTTATTATATATTGATATTTTATTTGGAAATTAGGAAAATGATATGTTAATTGAATACTTACTCAAAAATCAGTGGAAAATGAGTTAGAAATTTTCTGCCTATGTTTTTAATATAATTATAAAAATTTAATATAGTGCCCACTTAATAAATTTTTATTTAAGAAAAAGAGTGATCATGAATAGCAGATGAAATTTCAGGACTCTTAAGAGAAATACAGTTTCATTAGCTGAATGTAAAATGCACTTGAATAAATCTAGCTTTTAAAGAAAAAGGAAGTATAAAGATATTAAATGAAAAAAGAAGTTGCAGCATAGTTTTATATACACATTATACTCAGATTAAAAATGTGTATATATGTGTATATATGTTTATGTGTGTAAATATCTATACATGTGTGTATATATATGTGTACACCCATATATATATACAGGTATATACATATATAAAGATATAGAAGAAAATCAGAAATCATAGCAAACTGTTAACAGCAGTTATTTCAGAAGGTTTAGAATTAATACAATGGTGATTGAGAAGCACTAGCATCATGAAATTTATTCCAAGTAAGAGATTAATTATATATATGTTTAATTTGAAAAAATACATACTGGGGGACTTGTAGTTTTACTTCTGATATGTAAAGAGTTTGGAAGTTGTCATCTCTTTATAAGAAATAAGCTGAACTGAAGATCAATGACTTTAATGACTTCTTGGAGCCATCAGAGAATTTAGGTTGTAGGAAAAACTGTCCCCTCAGAATCTGGAGAGATAAAAGAACACAGAGAATCATAGACAAGATCAGCTTACCTGGAACAGAAGCAGCTGGAGCTGTAAACTGGTAGGATAACCAAAACGCTAGTCTGGGTGTGAACTAGCATTAGGTTGAGACCACCTAGAGGATATAGCTTTAACCTGCAGGAACCCTACTCGGTTCTCTTTATGAAGAGCCAAGAAGAAACATTGGTTTCCCACAGGGGAAGCGGAAAAGTAACAATTCTGAAATGTGCCCAGGGTGTTCTCCAAAACAAAGGCCTATTCAGCAGGGAAGAAATACTTTACCAGAGGCTTATCTGCCTTGGGGGAAGGGAAATCACACAAATCCAGCCCCCTGTGGCTTTCCTTGCTCACCTAAGAGGGGGAAAAAAATGCTGAGAAACACATGTGAAAGTCACAGCCCAGGAACATAGGCCAACTAAAAGACTGAGATTTAATCATAGGCTTACAGAACATTTCCCCAGTCTTTCACCATGTCAACAGGGCTACAGCACAACATGAATTACAGCTGAAAGAGCTGCGACATACAGATTCTATTTAAAGAGTTTTTAGGGCATCACAAAGACAGAGGAGACAAAAACAAGGACATTAGAGGGAATAAAAGCCACTGACACATACAACTACAGAAATATAAAACACAGTCAAACTCTTATCCAGATTAACACAAAACATCTCACTGAACACCTACTTATCTTAGTTCCTTTACCCAATACATGATATCTGGCTTTTAACAAAAATTTACAAGATCTACTAAGTTTTAAGGTAAGAAAAAACAGTCTGAAGAGACAAAACAAGCATCAGAACCAGATCGATATAGCAGATTTTGGAATTTAAAATAACTCTAATTACTGTTAAAGATTCTAATGGAAAAAGTAGAAAACATGCAAGAACAGACAGACAGGTAATGTAAACGGACAGGCAAAACACTAAGAAAAAGAATAAAAAAGAAATGCTAGAAAAAAACTCAGTGTAGCAAAAACAAAGAATGCTTTTTGATGGGCTTGTCAATAGACTGGACACGACCAAGGAAAGAATCAGTGAGCTTGGAGATATGTTAATAGAAACTTCCCAATTGGAATGTAAAGAGAAAATATAGTGAAAAAAAATATTTGCAATTAAAAAACCAGAAGAAAGAACAGAGCAGAAGAAATATTTGAAGTAATGATGGCCAGGAGTGTTCCAAATGGCAGACACCAAACCACAGACCCAGGAAACTCAGGAAATACCAAGTAAGATAAACATCACTAAATAAATAAATAAATAAACAAACAAATAAATAAATAAGACACCTAAGTATTCATGTTCGAACTGTAGAAAACCAAAGACAAATGGAAAATTCCGAAAAGGGCAACACAGTAAAAACATCTTACCTATAGAGGAACAAAGATAAGAATTACATTGCTCTTCACAGCAGAATTCATGAAAGAAGAAGAGTGGAGTGAAATACTTAAAGTGTTGAAAAAGAAAACCCCACCAACTTAGAATTTATATGCAATGAAATCATCCTTCAAAAATGGAAGAAAAAGAAAGACTTTCTCAGGGAAACAATATTAGAATTCATTGCCAGCAGACTTGTCTTACAAGAACTGTTAAAAAAATTACTCAGAAAGAAAAATTTATACACGTCAGAAACGCAAGTATATATAAAGAAAGGAGAATTGGTGATGGAAAAAATTAATGTGAAATATAACCTTTTACATTTCTTATTGTTAATTGATCTAATAGATAACTCTGTTCAAAGTAATAATAGTAACAGGGAGATTATGGTGTATGGGAGATTATGGTGTATGGAAAAGTGAAATAAATGAAAGCAGTGTTATATGGGACAGTACAAAAGTATTAGGAATACACTATTACATAGTACCTGCACCATCCATGAAGTACCATCCATGTACTACCCATGAAGCAGCATAGTGTTATTTGAAAGTGGATCTTGATTAGTTATATTATATTCATGTATATTGTAAATTTTAGGATAATCACTAAAATTTTTTAAAAAGAAATAATATTGATGTGTTAAGAGAAGAGAGAAACTAGAATCATATACAATGCTCAATTAAAACTACAGGAGGCAAGAAAGGAAGAAAAAAAAGAAACTAAGAACAAGTGTCATAAATAGAAAACAAGTCTATGGCCATGCTACCCTGAACAAGCCCGATCCTGTCTGATCTCAGAAGCTAAGCAAGATCGGGTCTGGTTAGTACTTGGTTGGGAGACCACCTAGGAAGACTAGGCGTTGAAGGCATAAAAAATAAAAAAAATAAAAAGGAAAAAAATAGCTATTAATCTTACTATATCAATAATCAATTTAAATGTGACTGCTCTAATATACTAATAAAATAAGATACTGTCAGCATGGATCTAAGAAACAAGACCCAATTATATATGTTGTCGGAAAAAACCCACTTTAAATATAAAGAAATAGGTTAAAAGTAAAATGATGGAAAAAGGTCTATGTTGCTAACACTAATGAAAAGAAACTGGGAGTAGCTATATTAATTTCAGACAAAGCAGACTTTAGAGGAAGAAAAATGATCAGCAATAAAGAGAGTCATTATGTAATGATAAAGGGGTCAATTCTTCAACAAGACATAACAGTCTTAAACATTTATCCACCTAACAACGGTGTATCAAAATATGTAAGATAAAACTGATAGAAATGCAAGGAGAAATAGACAAATCCACAATTATTGTTGGAGATTTCAATACTTTTTCAGTAATGAATAGATCCAGAAGGCAGAACATCAGTAAGGATATATATAGTTGACCTGAATGACACCATCACTTAACTTGGTCTGACTGACATTTACAGAATATTTCATTCAAAAGAACATTCTTATCAAGCTCACATGGAAAATTAGTTCACTAAGATAAACCACTTGCTGGGCCATAAAACACACTTGAAGAAATTTAAAAAAAAAGAAAAAAAAATCATACAAAGTTTGTTCTCAGACCACAAGGAAAGCAATAAATATCAGCAACAGAAAGAAAGCTGGAAAACCTCAAAATATTTGAAGATTAAATAAGATTCTTTAAATAACATATTGGTTGAAGAAGAAGTCATGAGAAAAATATAAAAATATTTTGAACTGAATGAAAGTAAAAAATTACTATCAAAATTTGTGGGATGTAGCAAAATCAGTAATTAGCAGAAAATTTATAACATTAACTATGTATTTTAGAAAAGAAGATCTAAAATCAATAATCTAAGCTCCTGTCTTACAAAACTAAAGAAAAAAGAGCAATTTATGCCTAAAGCAAGCAAAAAAATTTAAAAAATAAAAAAATAAAAAATTAGAAATCAGTGAAGCTGAATATATGAAAACAATTGAGAAAAGCAATGAAACTCAAAGTTGGTTCTTGACTATCTGCTTTATGAATTTCCCATTTTCTGATTTATTTACCAGAGTTTTATTATGCTGCCAGGCTACTCTTTCCCAGCATGCTTTTGGACTGTTTTTCTCCAGCCTTCAGTTGGTATATATGCACAGGAAGGAACAGACAAACTAATTTCAGGAGCTCCTCCAGGGCAAGGCCTGCTTAAAGATATCCACACATATCCATATTCTAGGAATGCAATAAACGTATGTGGAATGAATGATGCATCTTTTTTTTTCTATTAAAAAGCTAATTAGAGATATTCTCTGTGCTATAAACTATCTAATTTTGGATTTTCACTTTTTGGAGTTATCTACATCATAACTTCCTCCTAATTAGTGCACAGGAGCTTGGCCCTAAGAAGCCAGATGGCCCAGGAAAGAGACTTTAGCTTCACTTTATTAGACAGATATTATTAGGATCAACTAAGCCATGAAAGAGCACCCATGGGTGGGTGGGCGGACTGCAGAGAGCAACAGGATGTGTGCTATTTGCTATTTGTGTGACAGTGCTCAAGGCTGCAGGTGGAGCTGATCCGAGCTGAAACAAAAGTGCTCCCAGGTGCCTTTCATCCTGAAAAGGCTGAGAAATTCTTGCATTTGGTACCCTTGAGCCCTTCTGATGCAAGACAGGGCAAATTCTCCCAGGAGATGGGGAGACCAAGCCCTGCACTGAGAGAAGGGAGTCCTCCAGTGGAGAGTGAATTCAACACACATGCCAAAGTTAAAGTCAAAAGGAAAGTTTATTAGAAAAGGGGTAGCTCTCCACAGAGAGTGAAAGGGACAGTGATAGAGACAGTGCAAGAAACAGATAAAAGGCACTGAGAGGGACCTTGAGTGTTCAGGGAATTCAGTTTATATGTCATTCTGTAGTTCGCATTTCCTTTGATATGGACATTCAGTGAGGAAGGGGAAGAAGATGTAGCCTGAAAAGGTACAAGTATGTAAAGTGAGAGGCCTGCCGGCAGTTCCCAGCCTTTAATCCTTAGGTTCCCCATTTTAGCCTTGACTCTTGGTTCTTCCTTCACAGGTGTGGGGAACAGGCTGTTAGCAATCCCAGCAGACATTTTTCTTTAGTCTGAGGTGTCCTCCTGGCCTGGCTGCAGGGCTGATCAGCACATTGCAGTCTCTGAATGTGGCTTCATTTAACACTTGAATTCTCTTGCCTCCTCCCTACATTACCTCCAGTCATGAAAATCCATTTTGGGGTTATTGTGGACTCCTAGTTTACAAATCTCAATAAAGAATATCTCAGCCCTCCATTTCAGGAGCTGCAAACGAAGTGTTTTGTTTTGTTTTTTAATTTCTTGTTTCATTCTGATCAACTAAAGGAAATAAACATTAAGGTGTCTGCCTCTCACAAACAGTGACCGCCAGGTTGGAGGGCAGGCAGCGTGCCAACCTGGCTGCTGTCCTGTTGCCATGGAGTTGCTGACAGCCACAGGTCTCAGACTGGGGCTAGAACACTGTGCCACGGGCCAGCTATGGCACCAACCTGCCTGCCTGCCTGCCACAGAGGGTCACAGAGCCAGGACTCTTGTGTTTTTAATGGAGTCAAATCCACATGTTTTGTGTATTTTTTTCCTCTAATTTGAGGCATTTTGTTTCTTTTTCTGAGAACATAATTTGAAGAACTACGGAGCCAATAATCAAAAAAGTGGACCCGTGAACATACAGTTTTACAAATTCACAATGTACTTTTGTTGCCTTCTACATAATTTATTTTGCAACACATTACTGCAGTTGTAAATAAGTTATGTACAGTAACATGACTTCAGTTCTATGTAAATAAATTAATTTAAAAAACTCAGCCCTCAAAAAGTACAAAGACAACTCGCAGAATTGCCAATTATATATCTGATAATGTATCTAGAAAATATAAGGAATTCTTACAACTCGACAAAACGAAAAGACAAATTACCCAATTTAAACATCAGCCGAGGATTTGAACAGACATTTCTCAAAACAAACAAACAAACAAACAAACAAACAAAACATAGAATGACCAATAAGCACACAAAAAGATGTTCAACATAATTAGTTATTAGGGAAATATAAATCAAAATCACAATGAGTATATCAACTATAATTAAAAATAAATTTAAAAAACTAAAAAAAAAACCCCACCTCATGAGCTACAGCTTACCAACTGCTAGAATGGCTATAATCAAGAGAGATAGTTAATAAGTATTGGTGACAATGTGGAGAATTGGAATCCTCATATGCTCCTGATGGGAATGTAAAATGGCACAGCTGCTTTGGAAAATAGTCTCGTGGTTCTTCAAAGGATTAAACACAGAGTTACTATATGACCCAGCAGTTCTATTCCTGGCTATATACCCAGGAGAAATGAAAACATATATCCACACAAAAATGTGAACAAAAATGTTTAGAGCATTATTCCTGACAGCCAAAAGGTGGGAACAACCCAAATGTCTATCAACTGATGCATGGATAAAGAATATGTGATATATTTACATGGACTATTATGTGGCAGTAAAAAGGAATGAAATACTGCTCATGTTTCAACATGGATGAAACTTGAAAGCATTATGCTAAATGAAAGAACTCAGTTACACAACAGCACACATAATTCCATTTATATGAATGACCAAAAGAGACAAATCTATAGAGACTGAAAGTGGTTCTTGTTAGGGAAGTAGTGTTTGCCAAGGGCTGGGCAGGGCTGGGGATGGAGGTGACTGCTGGTAGGCATGGGGTTTTTTGGGTGATAAACATGTAAAATTGATTGTGGTGATGGTTACACAACTCTGAATACACTAAAAACTTTTCAATTGTACACTTAAAATGAGTAAATCGTACAGTATGTGAACTACATCTCATCAAAGCTGTCAATAAAACAAAAATAAGACAAAAACCACAGCCCTACCTCAATTGCCTTACCAGCCTTGCACAACCTGGGTTCCCAGCTTATGTGCTAACCAGTCACACAATCCTCATTCTCATCCCTGAAACTTCAATTTATATTCCATGAATTTGGAATTTAAAATATAAATAGAAGTTGCACTAAGAATTAGCTCTGCATTATTTAGAGAAGAGAGAAAATTGTAGGGTGTTGTCAGAACTGCTTAAGGAAAATTTCAAACATCCTGAAATACTTCAGAATTTATTAACAATCATGTTTGTTATATGTTCCCATAGCAAAAATACTTACCCTCAATCACCGTAAACCTTAATAATCTGTTAAGTATTTCAAAATCACATTTAACTAGCCTCATAGCCAACCTACATATTCCAAGTTTTAGAAATTAAACTTTAATGCTCGAGACAAATTTACCATTATACCTATGACATACAATAAAGAAGTGATCTTTGTAGAACTTCACTGTTCAATATGGTAGCCAATGACATGTGGCTATTGAGCGCTAGATATGTGGCTAATCCAAACAGATGTATTGAAAGTGTAATGTATACACTGGATTTCAAAGACTCAGTACACAAAAGAGAATGTAAAATATCTAGCTCTTTATATTCATTCCATATTGAAATATTTTGGATATATGGTTTAAATAAAATACAATTAAAATTAATCTCCCCTGTCTCTTTACTTTGTTAATCTGGCTACTGGAAAATTTTAAATCACGTGTGTGGTTCACATTATATTTCTATTGAACAAAGTTGCTCTGGAGAAACATTTAGAGCTTTTGAGGGGACAGTAAGTATGCATTAGAAGGCAAGAGCTTTGAATAATTCCTCCCATTATAGTTCAATGTTGCCATCTCTTTTACAAATTGGTCACTTTCCAGAAGTCTTCAGCACAGATGGAAAAGCTGTAACACAGCATCACTGTACTTCTATAAGAAAACAAAATCAGATGATCTAAGCATTCTCGCTTTTTGCAGCTGCTGCTTTCCTAAGAAGCTATAGTACATGCCAGCCAGGAAGATTTTAATTACTGACGTTAAGACTTCTGTTTTTGGATAATTTTCCCATATGGAGCAACAAGGTCAGAGTCTTAAGGTTTGACTAAAAACTTTGGACAAGGTATCTAGATGAAAGCATGAGTAGAAAAGAAAGAAAAAAGGATTATAGATGATACTAGAGTCAGAAAAATGAGCATAAAAGTGAGTTTAAGGAAGACTCCTAGAGAGATCTGTTTCAAAGGGAACTCTTTAAACCAAGAGATCCCTGGACCTAACTGCAGGGTAATCCCACTTGCACATGTTAAACATGTATTGAGTTTGCCTTTGATCATTAGCATCAGTTGGTGTCACACCTGATCAGTGTAGACTCCCGCGTACCTTGGATGACTGATTTGTTACCTAGAATGGTGCTGACCAGTACAGCAGCCACTATCCACACACGACTAGGAGGCAGTTGACCTGTGGCTTCTGACTGAGAAGTTGAATTTAAAATTTTATTAACTTGAATTTAAACTAACCAGCAGCACAGGCACCCTCCAGGAGTTCATGAGAAACGCAGTATTTCTGACTCCAGCTAACTTTCTGAAATATATTCTGCAGTATTTGACAAGGTCTCCGGGTAATTTCTATGCATGTTTGGAAAGCACTTATCTAGAGTAGGGGGTGTTATTTGAATACCCCAAAGCCCATAAAGTTGTATAAAAAGTTAGCTTACATATGTATGCACGTGTGTGCGTGTAATTACTTTCCCCTTTCCTTTAGCTGGAGACAGTGTCCATTTTTTCCTCAGATTTTCCACAGAGTTCGTGATCCAAAACTGAGAATTTTTATCCTACAGGAATGTAGCCCATAAAGTGGGAAGGTATATTTTGTCGAACAAAGGAAAACCTAGTTATCTTTTGCTATGCAAGCACACTCTTCATTCTGTAGCGGTCAGAACCCACCACCCTAAGCTTTGTGGTTCTACCATGTGCTTTCATTTATTTGTGTGGTAAATATGTGGTACTCTCTCCTAGCCCATTTGTTTCATAATACAACATATACATACGACCTTATTTTTTAGTGCAAAATTAGCCACAAAATGCATTCCAGTACAAATCCTAGTTTGTGCTAATTTGTACGGCCTGGAACAACTGGTGAAGTTTTAAGCACTGATGTGCTATTGCAGCTGTTACTAACTTTTTAGTATAATGGCTATCTAGTTAGTACCTATGACATGCAACTATGAATAAAAAGTTGATAGTATGAGCTTGATTATTTAGCTTACTTTTCTATAGTAAATAGTGCTGGTTTTATATACAATAAAAAATAATCTTTTATTATTTCTTTTAGCAAAATTTAGAAAATAATGATAATTTCACGTTGAGGATGAGGTTGTGGCTGCTTTCAGGCTTTGTAAATTTGCCTTAGAGAAACTTTGCCATTTGTTAACAAGAAAAAAGATGTCCCAACATCTATGATATATTCTAGAAACAAGTCAGCTAAAAGGATCATTTACCACAGTATTTTAAATTCTTTTTAACCTCCGCAGTGTGACAGCTGTAGTGACTAGAAAAACAGTTCTTAATCTTGTTTCCACTGCCGGATATGGGACAAATATCATTCACATTTCCATGGTGCGATTTTCCTGGTAGGGTAGCTTTTCCTCATCCCTTTCTCTTCAACTCCAGAAAACACACTGGAATGCAATGAGTGGTGCTGTAAGAATAACCTGAATTCAGTCTAACACGGTCAATTAGTCATACAATTTGATAATCTAGGTCATTCTCATGATACCTCACATCCGATAATGACACACTTTTGTGTTACAATACCACTTCTGAGGATCCTTCATTAGTTCCCTGACTTCATTCGGGGCCAAGATTCACATTTGCACTCAGTTTTAGATATTTATTTGATTTATTAAGATAACCAGTAGAAAGAAATTTTTAAAAATATTTATTATATTTGGTTCTAGAAATGATAGAAAGTAAAAATTGGTACAATGATGTCAGAGACCCTTGGAAAGGCATATTTATCATTTCACACCAAGAGAAAAGTTTTATGCAATGCCAGAATGGAAATACCTAAGTTGACAGTGACAAAGGTTAATGCTGCTGATAGGAGGAGCCCTTGTATGTTTTTAAAGTTTTCTTCTCTGCTGCCATTTGTTTTGGGCCAATACCACCAGTCCAGTGGAAAGAATTTGAACATAAAAAGGCACCTAGAGTAAATATTAGACCTTAACCAAAATAGCTGCACATTTACATCAAGAAAAAAGTCCTATCAATGCAACTCTCCTGCAAGACAATGATCATATAAATGCAAAAGCTATTGCAACTAAAAAAACCTATAAACACTTACCTGAACCTGATACGTAAGCTAGATAATGACAATCACTTTTGTGTTTATAAATCTATAGCTGTTTTGTTATCATTTATTTCAGCTTTTTAAAAAAATTATTTATGCCTACAGCACCTGGTCTTCCTAGGTGGTCTCCCATCCAAGTACTAACCAGGCCTGATCCTGCTTAGCTTCCTAGAGCAGACATCGGGCTTGTTCAGGGTGGCATGGCTGTAAACCACAGACCCATCATGGCTTCACTGGGGTGTGAACCCAGGACCTTCTGGGTGTAAAGCAGACATGCTAACCACTATGGATCCCCATCCGCGTTGTGTTATCATTTAAATAGGCATGAGTACTATTACTTTATGCATAGGTGTGGGGGGGGGTTCTCTAATTATTTATCCACTGTCAAGATTTCTTTTGTTGTATTTTCTCTTAATTATTGTGTACTCCATTTATGAATGTGTTAAAAATTCCTATTGTCCTTCAAGAATGTAGCAAAATCTAAAATTGCTACTTTAAACCAAAGTCCTTTTTAATTATTAGAAGGCCAATAAAGCTGACATTTTACTGATTTAAGCACCTTAAATATATTCTGACCAATTTATATTATCTGAGCTAGATCCTCAGGATTTGTATATGTATACAAATATTGCAAAGTAAGCTAAGAAAAACTTGAAAAAATACAAATAATCTTTTACTACAAAGGTTCAAAATCCACGAATAGGTCTGTGCTAAGAGAAAAATGATAAACCAGCAAACACTTGTCTGCATTTTCTAATCTGGGGACAAAGGACTCAGCGGAGCCAGGTGGTATTCAGCTGGGTCTGATTCTTGATGCTGGTATCCATTTTTAGCACTTCGCGAATGGCCATGGTAGCGTAGGTAGAAGGAGGAAGAGAAAAATCCATCTTCAGAGCTCTGTATTTGCCTTCTGCCAGGCAAGAAAAAGAACAGTCAGAAAAGTAAGGAAGCTGCAGACTGACTGGGGCAAGTCATATAATCTCTATATAAACAAAAGAATTGTGCTCCTTTCCTTAGGCTTCTACTTCCCACAGGACTTTGGAGAATGAGACATGGAAGTAAAAGGTCGGTGAGTATCTGACACAGCTACATTGCTACCCTAATTCTACCTGGATCTGTGCCATCAAAAGGGCAGACAAAAGAAAAGCACAGAAGAGAAATGCATGTAAAAAAAAAAATTAGAGCACACAGTGAAGACAAAGGAATGGCAACAAGAATTTGACAAGGAAAATGCAAATTTAATATTTTAGATTCTTCCTGGATTTTCACTCACCTTCGTTAACTCTCTGTGAAGGAAGAGAGGAAATACTCTGTCACCTAAAATCGAAACCTTCCCTAACAGTTAATAATTTTCTGTGGGATTTACTGTTTTAATCACCGACCTCCAGCTATAATCATGAAACTAAGATGACAAAACACAAAACAGAAATCACAGAGTGGGTGGGAGGTGGTGATTATAAGAGGTTTTTTAGAAAATATTTCAAAGTTAACACAGACCTGATGGCAGAGTAAACTTACCAGAAGCAAAAACTGGTGGTGGTTTCCCTTCTAGGTTGTCCACATCTGTGTTGAAGAGTGGGATTTTAGGGTCATCATATGCAACAACTTCCCTTCAAAACATACATGTAAAGAAAAGTGTGAACGCAAACTTCTATAAAAGGTACTAAGTTATTCATCAACATTTGCTCAGCAAGGGAAAACACATAGGTCTATTGCAGATCATTCTATGTGGAACTATTTAATAGCAAAGCATTAAATAAATAAATAAATAATAGCAGATTTTTCATATAAGTATTGCCTTTATATTATTATATAGCAAGGTGACAGATGGAAATTCTTTTCTGTGCAGTTGATAAGTAGTAAACTTCACTTTGCACAGATACGACTGAATCAATCACAGCATTATATTTTATCCAGATTGGTTATCATTACTAACAACACTGTGTTCCTCGTGAGGAACCGACCTCTGGAGCGGGAGGGCCAGGTCCAGCTCTGTCAGTCTCTCCCCACATTACAGAGGAGAGGAGGGAAGAGAACTTCCTGGTATTGGGCAACTAGTTCTGGATTTAATTTCTAAAATTATCAAATAAAGCTTTAGATAATACTAGGTATTAAAGTATTTTTAAATGGTTTAATACAAGTATCTTTTTCTCTCTAGAAACATGTTATTAAAACCACCAAATCAGTTTCTAAATTTATAACTAATTCTGAGTAAGGTTACTTCTCAGTGATAGCTCTGTAAGCACATTTCAGTTTTTCAGAAATAGAGAAAAAATTCATTCTTTGCATATTTCTCCAATAATTCAGTAATGCCAATAAACTATAAACTAAGCCACTTTCACTGTAAGTTTGCATTCATTTATTTCCTGATGATTTGAAAAATACCAAAAATAGCAATAATAATAATAGCCACAAGGTATAAGCACTGAAGAATATTTATGCGGTACACAAGCTTAGAATTTCACATAGTAATTCAGTTGTATTTCATTCCAAACTATTACTCACCAGCTGACATTCTGGGGACGGATAATGATCTTTCGGTAGGCCCCTGATAAGGAATAATCTCGAATTTTGTGTCTCATGTTGTCAATATCAAGGTTGTCTGCTGTGAGCATTTCCCTGTAGGCTTCACTAACTAATGTAAAATACAAAAAGTTAGTTGGAATGCAGCATGTCTGCAAGCGACCTTGAATTAGACTACAAATACTGCAGTAAATCCAGCTGGCTTGCCCTAATAAAATTAGTCACCCTAATTTACAATCTAGCCTATTCTTTGGAATCAAAACTTAGTGACTTACTCACTAGGACTAAGGGTCTCCAGCTTACCTTTGGCCAACTTGTGAGTTATCTTCGCAACCAGCTACAGTATCTGGGGTGTAAGATTACCAAGTGAGTTTATATAACATAGGCCATTTCATCAGAAGTTACTAAACTGCCATTATACATGCTCAGAGATAAAAGAGATCATACACAGAAGCCTCCAACTCTTTCTGGCAGAAGGTAGTTATAAATAAATTTATAAAAAAATAAGAGACCTGAGAAAACCATCTGGCTCGCCCTGGCACCTGATGTGGAATCTTTTTCATAACACCCAAGAGAGACAGTCCTCCAACCTATGCTTGCATGCTGTAATTTATGGGGAACTACTTCTTTGTGAGGTACACAGTTATTAGAAAGTGCTTCCTTTTCCAAGGTGAAATATGTCTTCTTGTAACTTCTGTTGACCGCTTTGGAACACAGCAGACTAACCGCCCTCTTCCACGTGTATTCATAAGTACTGGGCTTGAAGCCAGATCTTCTCTGGGCCAAACAATGGTTCTCTCAGCTGACCCTCCTTTGATATTTCTGTATGCCTCACCAAACCCAGTAACTGCAGACACTTTTTATGTAGACTATCAAAATGAACCTTCTCCATCTATACATTTGACCTTCGGACATAAATGTGAGAATCGATATATAACCCTATTAAATGACCTCTGCAGTTCTCTTTAAATACTCCCCCCCCCCGCCGATATAATTGGTAGTAACTATTTTGGGTTACATTATCTGCAAAAATGATAATATTTCTTCCTCCCCAACCCCTTACCCTGTCTACTTTCTCCCTCCTACCTCAGCCCTACCCTCTGGTAACCACTAGTCTATTGTCCATGTCCATGAGCCTCTGTTTGTTTGTCCTGTTTGTCTGTCGCTTTTAGGTTTATATCCCATATACAAGTGATAGCACATGATTTTCAACTTTTTCTGTCTGGCTTATTTCGCTTAGCATGATGATAAGATTTCTTTATTCAAGGTATTCATAAAAAAAATTAGCTATGCCCAGTCAAGGAAAGACTCCCTCATGACTTACTTATCAGGACAACAGGGACTCCTCAAGCAAGTAACGCTGGACACTGAGTGTGCACATGATATGAATCCACAGGCCTGAACTACCACCCATCCAGCCTATGGGCCCCTGTCTTGCCCACAAGGTTTTCATGAACGGCTTTGTTAGAGGCTGTGCTGAATGTGTTTTAATTGGTATTAGCCCAAGTTTCTGATCCTGAGAGGTACTAGCAAGAAGGAAAAAATGTTTTTCTTTCTTGGAAAGAGGGCAAGTGTGGCTCTTAGCATCTTAGTGCCTTCCCTCCCACTAGGTGCTGGTGCTGGTCTCTCAATTCCTCACTGTGCCACCAACCCAGGACAGGCAGACCACACTCCTCCCTTCTCTACTTCTTACGCATTCTCTGTTCCTCTTCTCTCCTTTTTCCTCAGTGAAGTCAAACTCACATAAGTATTAGAAGCACAGCAATCCGATTAAATTAACATGTAAATGGCAGGCTACTATTTAACTCTTTTATAAGTATTTGCATTAAGTAGGGTGTTTATCCTAATCATTCTGTAATTAATAAAACTGCAAGAAATATAACACTGATCAGAAAAATAATTTTGGCCTCTTAAGAGAAAAGAGAAAAGATGTTTTAACAGAAAAACACCTTGGACAGCCCAGCCCTGGCCAGGAGTAGCCTTCCATGGTCAAGTCTGCCAATTAGTGCCATGCTCAGAGCTGCTTTCTTTTTTAAAATTTCGAATCCTTGAACAACAAAGGTTCTAATTTCTCCCTCCCCAAATGCATCCACGAAGGTAACAGAAGTAATTTTCAACAGGCTCTGGGGAATGGGAAATAACTTTAACTTTTCACTTAATGAATTTCTGTGCTTGTTGACTTTTAAAATATAATGAGCAGATATTAGTCGGTTAAAAAAAGGGTTAAAAAAGTATGTTAAAGTACAATTATCCAAGTACAATGACTCTTTCCAAACACTTCCCCATCCTTACTATGAATCAGTGAATTTTAGAAATTTAAATACTGCTAAAAATAACACTAACAGCAATACCAATATTATCACCACCATCCTGTTTCTTAATTTAAATTATCCATCTGAATGCATCTGTTTCTGAGAGACTTCTGTAAGTAAACAAAATTCATATATGTTTGAAATCTAAATGTTTTCCAAGTCTGATGGATATCAAAGTTATACAATTATATTTAAATTACCAATTCCCCAGCTCTACCTCTATTCTTGGTTGCCAGTGGCTTAATTATATTAGACTTTGTTTAAACGATTTTCCCCATACAGGGAAACTCACTTTTATGCTTTGGGTAGATAACATCAAAACCAGGCAAGGGCATTACCACATCATGGATGGAGTAATTATGA
Organism: Macroglossus sobrinus; assembly: GCA_004027375.1. Taxonomy (NCBI): domain Eukaryota; kingdom Metazoa; phylum Chordata; class Mammalia; order Chiroptera; family Pteropodidae; genus Macroglossus; species Macroglossus sobrinus. The sequence continues at coordinate 232,191 of PVKZ01000572.1, read as the reverse complement.
ACATCTTCTTCTTCAATATAGGTGGCTGTGGCTACCAATTCAAAAATGAATAAATTAAGAACACATTAGGCAATATTTTCATGAGCTCAGTCTCCTAAAATTATACACATCTAAGCAGTCAGAATGAAAGGTGGTTCAGATTCAGTGGCCCAAGAAATTAAAAGAAATTAGTTGGAATACATACCTGTCTTTTCTATTCCACCCCAAAAATAAAAATCACAGACTTAGAAAAAGTAGAAAGTTAAAAAACATTTATTTCGCTGCAGCCTCATTTTGTGGGAATGCTTGCTTTTAACAATCAGCTCCTCTTCTTTATTAAACAATCAAGATTACAAATTACTATTTGGAAAACTATCAAAAATGAATGCATTTTGCTAAAAGAATGAACATTAAAAAAAAGCCTGTATTTAGAGGATAAAATATGGTGGCTCATGGTACATTAAAATACACTAAATGTTATCAATATTGGATGAGGAAAAATGAAATCAGGACGAAAAATAATTAAGTGGATTTATCGGGCACACCTGCAGATGAAAAGGCTGTCTTCAGAGTGTAGGGCAGTCGGGTATCCAGAAGAGCATGGACTCTGGGAACAGACAGATGTGATGCTGAGCACCCCTAGTCTTTTCGTTTTTTAAACAGCTGTGACCCCTGGGCAAGTGACTAAACCTCATCTGAAGGATGAAGAGACTACTTCACAGTAATACTGTGAGCTTTAAACTAGAGGATGTAGGGAAAGGGCGTAGCATAGGACTGTGCACAGTGATGGCTCAACAGCAGGTTTGGGACTGTATGTGTGTTTGAGGAACACTTCGGGCACACAGTGTGCACTACGTGTCCATAATATCACGGCCCACATGTAAAGTGAGCTCCAGTCTAGTGCTGACTTGAAATTCTTCAAACAGGCCAATAACAGCTGAGAGGCTAAAGTACATCCAGAAGTGCAGAGAAGTATTTGTGAGACCCAGATTAAAGCTTGGAAAGGGATTTTAAGTGCTTTGGTCCAAATCTTATTCCAGCTGAGAAAATGAAGACTCAGACACTTTACTCAAATCTGAGTTATATTTTCATATATACAGATACAGATCCAACCTAGTCAGTTTGAGCTTACAGTGTCCTTTGATTTCAAACTTACTAGACATCTCTCTCTTAATTAGTAGCTAGGCTGGATTTTAAGCACTGGTATCAAATAAGACCCTAGTTTGCTAGAATAAATACGGTATCTGCCTTTTTACCTCCTTTGAGAACCAGGTCCCCTGGAACAGGTTTCAGTCCATACTCTTCTATTCTCTTGCTCACCATGTTATTCCACACATAGCTTTGATAGCTATGAATATACATTAAACGATTATTTCTTGGTATCTGGAGGGAAGAAAATAAAACAGGCAAGAAAAAAAATATTCTAAATACTAAAAGTACTGTACTTTCCAAGAATCTTACTTTAGTGGTGACTCTAGTATAAGAAACTCATACCTTAAATCTCGCCTTTCTCTAACAGCCTAAGAGGCAGTGACTCATATGCAGCTACCAACTTTAGAGATGGGAGCCCTCACACTGCGGGGCTCACCTTGGCTGCGGCTGCCCGTGGTTGCCGTGGTTGCCGTTTTGTGTCCACAGGGCAAACGTTTATGCAGATGAAGCAAGTGCTACAGAATTTACACCCTCCATCAACGACACAGACTTCAAACTCAAGGAATTTATACTTCAATTATAGAGCTAGCAGTGCTTTCTTCCCCTCATTTTATGGAAGGAGAAAATATAAATGACTGAACTGACAACTAATTCATAAAGAATCCTGCCTTTTTTGGGTACATCCTAGGGAAGAGTAAAAAAGACATTAAGTTTAAGAGTTAAATTTTAGTCTATTTTGGATTATAGATATCCAAATACTAGTATAGGTTACACAAGAGTGGGTATCATCTTGTGCCACCATTAAAAAACCGAACCAAAACAAAATTATTCAGAGTGCTTACTGTGCAAACTTCTTACTGAGGCAGGTTACAGTTTTGATGCTGGAGAATAACTCTAATGGATTCTGAGTTCTCAAATACCACAGTTAATTTAATATTTCCTTGTAGACAGTATTTTCCATTTTAATGCTTTTCTCATTCCCTCAATGTTAATAACTGTGCTGACAACGCACGCACTCTCCCCACCCCCGACCCCATCACCACTCAGGTCTGAGCAAGCGTCACTCAGGCAATACACCTCTCAGAGACCACCAAAGGATCCTTATTTACCTTCCACTCTTTCCAAATTTAGAGAAATATTTAAAGCTAAGTTCTAAAAAACATTAAACCACCCTGAGTCATTTGCCTGACTTCACAAATCACACTCACTATGCCAAATGCAGAGACTATATTCTTCATTCCATATTTTGAAAGTCCTCGAAGCAGCTGCCCTTCCACACACCTTTTGACAGGAAGTTTTCTGAGGGCAGCGGCTGGGTCTTTGGTCTTCGCCCATTCTTCCCTGCATTTAACCAAGTACCCCTTTTCAGCTGGGGGGTGGGGTGGATAAAAAAAAAAGCTGTGATTAAACAATTTATCCAATAGACAAATTTCCATAACTTAAAAATGCTTCACAGAGAACACAAACTAGAATATGTTATTTGTAATAGAGGTACCCTGAAAAGCTTCTATTCATCTGAGAATAACCATCAGAAAGTAGAGAGATGGGGAAATGTAGAACGTTTATAGAACTAGACAGCTTTGTCAACAGTGTGCTACCACCCTAGCATTTACAGTTACTGTTCATTATCATAGCTGATTCAACATGCAACAAAACCTTGGTAGTCCTTTCTTCCTTCTCTCTCCTTTTCTAATTGTATTGTCAAATTTAATGAGTTATTTCTCTCAAAAACAGATAATCTTATCTTTTTAATTTACAAATGGATAATCACTCAAAGTTGGCATAATCACTTTTATAATTTTTAAAGTAGTACTTAAATCCTTTTTCATACAGTATGATCTTACAGAAACTTTCTGGCAAGTGTTTAAGGAACTCTTCAAAACTAAAGAGCCTCAACATGTTTTTGACAAGTTTTTATAATCCATTATACTATGCTTTTAACAAATTAACTACAAGTGAAATCTGTTTGGATTCCTATGTGTTCAGAGATTTAATAGTACATGGAGAAAAGGAAATGAATGCATTAATTTATGAATTAATAAATTAGATGAGCTAAAGAGGTGACAACTGAATATAAACTGTAATCTCAAATACATATAGAAACCATGTGAAAAAACTTTACTTTTCATTTTACTGTAAAAACAAAATTCTGAAACTACTACTCTAATTTCCACATATACTTTTATTCAAAGCAATTCCATAACTACCTAGCCATTTGTTGTACTTTTTTCATAACATAAATTTTATTCTCACCTCCAGAACGGGGTTTCAATATTAAGTCCATAACTTCGGCCCAGGAATTCTGTAGTATAGCTCTAAAATTAAACAGCATTTATTTTACTCAATTTTGCATTAAGATGAATTTTATATAGCCAAATCTGTGAAATCAACAAGTCATATAAACTTTATAGTTCGTTAATCTTAAAAGCTGAAAAGCTAATATATTGATATATTGATATAGATTTCAAATTTAAGTTCTCTTAAGGACTTAAAAGAACATATTTACTCATAATATTTAGTATCATTTCAGTTTTAAAATCTATAAAAGTATAAATACTACATAGTCATGCTTTGTTATACTTGGTATTACTTGTATAAATCAAAGATAAGTCTTTATGTATCAAAACTTATTTGAAACTTCTCAAAAAAATTTCTCCCCCACCTTTAAAAACCTTCTGACCTCAAACAGAAAGAATAAATACTATTTATCCATCTCTATTATTCTCGTGAAAATGGAAGTCTTTATTTTTGCTGATTGTTATATATGATTGTTAAAAATAAACACCACATAAGAAAGGTTACCTGGTATCTAATCTCTAAGAAATTAAGCAGTTAACACTTTAGAGTGTATCTTAAAAAACTTTTTTTGATGCATCTATAAGTGTATACAATTTTGCCTTTAACTTTTATTGTATTACCTTTTGTCACACAGAAATTATATTTTGTATATCATACCTGAAAAATTTTTTCAGGTAACATTTCTGGTCGTGGAGCCTTCCCTATCAAAAGAATATAGAAATAAAAAAAAGAGAGAGAATATAGAAATCCCCTTTATTAATTTTTGTTTTTCTATTTAGAATTTTTATTTTTCACATTTAAGCTACATTTTTTATATTAAATTGTATAAAGTGCTGTTTAGTTATCTATTGATGAGATCTTATGGATTTTTAATCTACTAATATAATGAATTACATTAACAGATATCCTATTGCTGGTCATCTTTGTAGTCCTGGAATAAGCCATGCTATATTGATTTTTAAATATACTCCTGGGGTGGACCTAGAAGGTATTATACTAAGTGAAATAAGTCATATAGAGAAAGACAAATATCATATGAAATCACCTATATGTGGAATCTAAAGAACAAAATAAATGAACAAACAAAACAGAAACAGACTCATAGATACAAAGAATAAACTGATGATTGCCGGGATGAGAGGCAGGTTGAGAGGATGGGTGAAAAAGGGGAAAGGATTAAGAGGTACAAATTAGTAATTACAAAACAGTCATGGGGATGTGAATGAAATATAGCAATAATACAGTAATAACTATATATGGCGCTAGGCGGGACTTATCAGGGGGATCACTTTGTAAATTATATAGATTAACTACTATCCTGCACACCTGAAACTAATATAATAATATTGAATTTCAACTTTAATTGAAAAAGAAAAAAATATACTCCTGGGTGACACAAAATTATCTGGGTAGGCCTTTAGCAACACTTTTAAAAACTGTATAGGCATTGGTCTGCCAGATACCATGGAAAAAGACTTCTATGCTCAAAAAATCTAGTGGCTGGCCACTAGATTTTGTAAATAGTTTTATTGCAAAACAGCTGTGTTCATTCCTTCATGTATTGTGTGGCCACTTTCGCACTGTAACAGCAGAGCAGAGTATAGCACGTCCTCGAACTGTTTTGTTCAACATCATTTCGCTGTAACACTGATGAGGGAAAAACAAAACTGCTTCCTAGTCAGGGCCACTCCTTGTGGTTTTGATGTAGGAACTTAACTCGTTTATATCAATTAGCTTATTTTTAAATTGGTTTCACTCTACATCATTTCACTTAGAGTCACAGTTTCCAAGAACCTTTCGAAGACATTATGTGAAGTCTTACTGTAGCTGCTATACTCTAAGGTCCACAAAGCCTAAAATATTTACTGTCAGGTTTTTTACAGAAAAAGTCTGCCAACACTGGTGTAATATATTAAAAAGTTTACCTATAAGACTTCTCAACATCTTTTAAGATGCTACCATTTATATGAAGGTTCAGTATACACTGCCTTATTAAATATCTTTGGTTTATAACAGGCCATTCTATCCGGCCGACTACACATTAAGATGTTTTCTACTTTTATGTTATCTTTTCCTTTTTCCATTTTTTTTTAATGTGTAAAATGAACAAAACAGAAAATTTATCATTTTTGTCATTTTCAAATGCACAGTTCCGTGGCACAGGTCCGTTCACACCGCTGTTGAACCATCAGACCATCTGCTTCCAGAGCTTCTTTCCCTGACTCTCTTTAATTCCCAAACGGTTCCACCCCTGAACTACAGATATGTCTTCCCTTAAGAACTGGATGAAGATGGGGCGTCTCTTCCCACACACTGGCAGCACGCACCCAGGGCCTAGAGCGCCCCTGGGAGCTGGTGCACCTGGCGTATGGTCCATGGCTTAATCTAGGGCACGAACCCAGGACTTTCCGCGTGTAAAGCAGATGTCCTAACCACCACACAATGAAGCCATGCCCCAGAGCTTCTTAATCTTCCCTAAATGAAACTCTGTACACATTAAACAATAACTTGCCACTTCCCTCTAGCCCCGGCTCCTGGCAACCACCATTCTATTTTGTCTATAACTACTGTAGGAACCTCATGTAAGGGGAATTATACAATGTTTGTCCTGTTTTGACTGGCTTATTTCACTTAGCAAAAAATTCTTAAAGTTTATTAATGTCAAAATTTTCTTCCTTTTTAAAGGCTGAATGATATTCCATTATGTTTATTGATATTAATGATATTCCATATTTTGTTTATTCATTCATCTGTTAATGAACATTTGGTTGCTTCCACCTTTTGGTTACTGTAATGCTCCTATAAACATTGGTGTATAAATATGTTGAGTTTTTGTTTTTACTACTTTTGGGCATATACCCAGAAATGGAATTGCTAGATCATATGGTAATTCTATGTTTAATTTTTTGAGGAATCCCCATATCATTTTCTACAGTGGCTATACCATTTTACATTCCCTCCAGCCATGCACAAGGGTTCCAATTTCTCCACGTCCTCATCAACACTTATTTTTATAACAGCCATCCTAATGGGTATAAAGTAGTATCTCACTGTGATTTTAATTTGGATTTCCCTAGTAATTAGTGATGCTGAACATCTTTTCATGTACTTATTAATTTGTATACCTTCTTTGGAGGAAGATTTGTTCAAGTTTTTTAACCAGTTTTAATTTTTGTTGTTGAGTTGTAGAAGCTATTTACACATTTTGGTTATTAATTCCTTATCAGATGTATGATTTTGCACATATTTTCTATTATTTGGTGGGTTGATCTGCCAAATTAATTCCATTTCAAAGGTTGATACAGCCTCCTCTTAAATATTCTGTCCCCTAATACCATTAGCCTCTTCACTATCTTTAACAATGTTCTCTGACCATTAGCAAAACTGAAAATATTTTTATTATCTAATAATAGTGATTATTAGTTACTATAGTTTTCTTCTTGGCAACAATTTTTTCTCTGGTTAGTAAATATACTTTAATTTTAAAATATTACTTTCCATTTACTGAACACTTACTATATTGCAGGCATAGAAATAGGTGCTGCATAAACATGTTGCTTCATTTCACCACCCTGAAGTTGGTATTACCATCTCTGTTTACAGATGAGTAACCTGAGGCTCAGAACTGAAGTCTGACTTTAGTGCCTGAGTTTTTAACCTTCAGAACACAGCCTCGAAGGGCTAGAGGAAATACTACGTGATAGATTTTTACCATTTTGTGCTTTAAAAAAACCTCATGAACTTCATGTAGTTAGCTGCAAGAAGTCAAGAAAACTCCTCTATTCCCAGGACTACAGCTGTCAAACCAGTGAGCTCCAACACGCTTCCCTCAGTCTAGATTTCATTTTTGCTAAAACAAAGAGTTTGAAACACAAACTAAATAACCTCTCAGATGACTTGCAATTCATAATGTCTATAATTCTAACTCCCCTGTGAATAATTACTGTACGTAACACAGTCTCTGATGGACAACAGTATAGCGTAAGTAGGTTTACGAACTCAAGTATACACTGATGAGACTCCCATCGTATCTTAACCTAGAGGGACTTCCTATTAACTAAAAGTGAGTCTGTCCCTAACATAAATTTTACTTCACTAATTACATCTGAGAGCACTTTCTTTAAGGGCGGGGGAGGAACAGATCCTAGTTTAACAAACTGAGAAGCACTTGTTAACAGAGATCAGAAGGGGTGTCACCTCTGTCAGGCTACTCTGGGCCCAAGTTACTCAACTGCTAACTGTTGGGTAACTTACTGAGCCAAGATTTACCTGTAAAAAAAAAAAAAGAACATAAAAATAGAATCCCTGGATGAGCAATCAGAGATGGGAGAAAAACTTACTTTTTAGGTTTTATCTTTGTGAACTCTGATTTATTATTTTACCTTGTGCATGTATTCTCTTAGAACAAAAATTAGAAGGTGGCTGTGGTTAAGATGGCCATCCAAAAGGAAGAGATATTAGCTAATTTGGCCCAGACATGAGGAAATCCAGAAATAATTAAACTCAACACTAGCAAAAATTGTGTCTTTTTTATGAGAGAGCTCTTTTAGATGAGAATTAAGAAATAAAATACAGACCTTCCAACTTGATATGTGGGGATGGCTGTAGTTCCAAATCTTTGCATTCCGTAGTAGTTAATAAATCCAATCTCCTTGAGAGAGTTCATGGCCTGCTGTACTTGGTCATCAGTTCCTGTTATATTTCTGTACAGGTCCAATTTATGCAAAGGAAAAAATTTACAGTCAAACACAGTCAGGGATGCACATCATAAATGATATGGCTTGGCTTCCATGCCTTTCCTTTGTCCCTACAGCTTTATCTCTACCTAAGAATTTTGCCATTTCTTTTAATTGTGGTAAAATATACATAATATTAAACTGACCATTTTAGCCACTTTTAAGCATGCAATATACTGGCATTAAGTATATTTACAATCATATGCAACCTTGGCCACTACTTCTCGAACTTTTTCATCTTCCCAAACCAAAACTCTGCACCCCTTAATAATAGCTCTCCATCCCTCCGCCCCAGGTAGTATCTAGTCTACTTTGTATTTATAATTTGCCTATTCCAGGTATTATATATAAATGGAATTCAGGCTTTTTGTCTTTTAACACAATATTTAAGGTGATGGCATCTTTGCAAAAGTGGTGCTGAGTTTTTAGAGTGGAGGGACTGTCCATATAATCACTCCAATAGTAAGTATTTGCTCTCCCAGCCCTATCAGGCCCAATCCGCCTTCCCTTGCTGCCATGCCTGCTAGTACCAGCTCACCTGGATTAACAACTGTTCTGTACGGACTCAAGGTGACCGAGCAAGACTCTCTCTGGTCTGCATTCCGACTCACGGTTCTTTACCTGAGAACAACAGTGAAGTGATTCCCTTGAAGCTCTCCCAATTTCAGAGGGTTTTTCTGATAGCTGAAATTTCCTAGCTTAAAGTTCATCAAGCACTTGTTCAAGTGGGCAAGTCTTTGCGCAGTTATTCTGAAGAATATAATAAAAAAGGAGCAGAGAGAAGATCATGAAATATTGCTTGACCGAAACAGTCTAGGTCATATGACGACAGAAAACAGCACCTGACTACAGAAAAAGCCGAGCAACGCTGGCGGCAAAGAAAGGTACCACAGCAGACAGGGGTGGCTGTGCTTTCATTTCCCTCTGGATCGTTCCTCCAGTATGAAACTCGGTCCTTTGGGAATCATGTCGCCTGGGCCATGCTATATTCTTAAAGCTACATGTTATACTGATGAGCAATGGCACAATATCTGTGGAACTTTCTAATTTTTGTGAGGGGCAAGGAGTGAGAAGGGGGATAATGGCAGAGAGTTATCTGATTCATACAACTAACGAGGTTGTTGTTAAGCATTTAAAAAGGAGTTATATGTTTTTGTCTATCAGAAAATTATAATCTCACTACAGAAAACTAGAGAAAACGATTCAGTTTCAACACCTGAAAAAAATCTGTTAACTTCTTTGATTTTCCTCCCATTCTTTTTCTTAAACACATTAGCTACGTATATCCATAGCCAGAATCCTGCCACAAACCTGTACCTTGATGCTATCATTTAAATGGTACTATAAAATATTCATAAAAATCCTTTCATTTCTTTAGTAGTAACATATATAGAAAACAAAATACAGTACTGAGAAGGCTTCATCCTGTCTCTATCCCCCAACGCCTCTCCAGTTTCTGTTTACCCTTCCAGAAACACTTTCTTTATATATAAGCGTAAGTGTATCTACTGTCTCCTCCCTTTTTAAGTTTTTTAACATGCATGTTACATATGTGTGTGTGTGTGTGTATATATATATATATATATGAATCACGAGTGTTCTGCTTGATGAATTTTCACAGTGAACACAACCATGTACTTAGCATCCAGAGCCTCCCTTTTAAAAAAGAAATTGTTACATTATAAATTGTTCAGCACCTTGCTTTTATTCATTAAAAATTCATATTAGCAATTTGTCATGTCCATACAGTACTTCTGAGGCTGCCACATTCTTCGTAGAGCTGCACAGGATGGCTGTTGCACTGCATGCATAGCTGATCCTTTTTCTGGCCAGTCCCTCTCGAAGGATGTTTAGATTGCTACCAACCCTTTGTATTACAAGCAATTCTATAGCATATATCCTTATACATACTTCTTTGTGCACCTATAGAGGTGTATGTTTGGGATAAATCCCTAGAAGTGCAAGGCATGGATTTTAAATTTTAACCCTTGTTGCCCACCAAAAAGGCTATACCACAATTTATATTCATGCCATTAATATGTATCTGCCTACTGCCTCATCCCTGGGTGTCCTTACACAGTAAATTATAAATGTTTTTGAGCTCTGCCAGCAATTTGATAAGTTAAAAATGATATTTTATTTTGGTTTTTATTTGCATGCTCCTTATTGTGAGGTTAAACATTTCTTCATATGTTGGCTGTGAACTACCTATTTATCCTGTTAACTATTTTTCTATTGGATTGTTAATATTTTTTGTTTTCCTAAATTAAGGACATCTATCATTTCCTATCCTGTTTGTAAATATTACCTCTCATTTTGTGAATTTATTTATAATATTTTACACTTTAGAAAATTTCTCAACTTTATATTTAAAAGATTCAACACTGGAGTAAATTGGCAACATAAACCTTATACAGTTCACCTGGATTTACCCATTGTTAACATTTTCCCAGATTTACAAACAACCACACATTACACATGCACACAAATGTAAAATCTGTGTATTTATTTTACTAAACCATTTGAGAGCTACAAACATTGGGACACCTTACCCCTAAAGTGTGTCTCCTAAGAATAAGCAGTCTCATGCTGAATCACAATGGTGACTCTCAGAAAGCCAAACATGAATTCAATACTGCTAACACGCGGCCCGAATCCAAATTCACCCAATTACCCCAAAAACACCATTTAGATTTTTTTTTTTTAGGCGAGGCAACCCTTAGTTGACCTCACAGATCACAAGGACCTTGTCAGCTTACAATCCCTTATTTTTTACACCTACAGCACCTGGTCTTCTTAGGTGGTCTCTCATCCAAGTACTAAGCAGGCCTGAACCCTTTAGATTTTTTTAAAGCTCTTTAAATTCAGGATCTAATCAAAGAACACATATTACAGTTGTGATGTCTCCATTAAGCCAACACTTGAATCTGTCTGGTTTTATGGTGACATGTGACTTGTAGAAGAATCCAGTTATTTTATACAATGCCTTTCTATTTGGATTTGTTTGTTTTCTTTTTCATATTGAACTCAGGTAAACATTTTGGTAGGAATATTACTTAGGTGATGCTGTAGCTTTTTCCTTGTATCACAGCTAAAAGCAATGATTCAGTTTGTTCATCACTGATAGTGACAAATCTTTGGGTTAGGATGATGATATGTGCTAGGTTTTTCCACTGTATGGGTACCTTTCCCTCCTTTCCCTTTTGTTTTTAATTAGTAATCTGTTAAAATTCCCAAGGATAAATGCTGCCTGGAACAAATATTACTGAGTACAAAAGACTGTTTTTTTTCTACATCTACTATTTCTCCTATGTTAGTTAGCATTCTTCTACAAATAAGAACTATATAGTAAAATTTTAAACTCAGAAAAAAATTTTAAATAGCCTCGGGTATCCTAAATCCTAATCCTTAGTCAGAGATTATTTAAAAAAAATTATCCTAAGCAGAGTACTTTCACACCTGTTGTTTATAGTAAAAGGGTACTTTTTATTTTGTTTCCTTTTGGCTTATAATAGCGATGTACTCTTGACCACCTTTCATTTAGAGCGGTGTTGGCCTCCATGCATTCATCAAGATAATAATCTTCACTGTTGATCTTTTACAAGTTTACATTGGTTGCAGGAACCAATGAAAGAACTCTGGGCACTGCTGTTCTGGGGGCTTTGTCTGGGACTTTCTGTTTCTCTCTCCTCAGTCAACTTCTGATGCCCAAAGTGGCTCATTGAGAAAGGAGTGGGTCTCAGGAAGATTTCCTGCTCTTGCCCTCTGCTTTAAGGTATGGAGTCTCCTCATCCTGAGTAACAAGGGGGTTGAGGAAAACAAAGGGAAAGTGTTTTCTCCACATAAACCAGCAACCATGTCAGCTGTTGCTCAATAGTCTGGGCTCTGCATTTTAAATTAAAAGCATCACATGTCTTGTTTGTTTTTTGTTCTTTTTTTAAAAGATGGGTTTTAGAGCATAAATACTGCCCTCGGGACCTAGCTACTAAAAAGTAAAAAAAAATAAAATAAAAATGTGTGTGTGTGTGTGTGCGCGCACGCGCAATGACACTGTGGCTCCCACTGTTTAAAAATTTTTTTTTAATTCATAATTATTGGGATGACATTAGTTAACAAAACAGGTTTCAAGTTTACAATTCAATAATACATCCTATATATACTGCATTGTGTGTTCTGCAAAGTTAAATTTCCTTTATTTTTTGGTGTCACCAAATATTTGACACCCTCCTTGCCACTGCTTTTTAACTGGCTTTGCAGATATCTGGCAACGGTTTCCACTTTCTCATTCAGTAAAGATGTACAAAAACATCATCACTGATTCTTTCACTCATTGTATTAAAAAAATTTTATAACAAAATACTTTCCTTTTATTTCTCCCCTTTTATATTATAGTTAAGGTGTATTTAAGCAGCTTACATTAGCTATGAATTTCACTGCAGGAGAGAAAGGGGGAGTTACAGTGTTTGCTATAGAAAAAGAGAATACTGGATCTGATAAGAATCATCTGTTGAGGGGTCCAGAGGCATGAAAGCAGAACTTAAAAAGAAGCCCCGAACACTTTCTGTTAACCTCAAACCAGGCCCCTAGACACATCTCCTCTACCATCCCCATAAGATTTCTATGCCTTGCTCATAGCTATCTCTGTATGGGCTCTTACAGCTCATTCCCAGGCATTACGTACCAGTACTGGTTCTCTGGATTGGGATGAGAGCTGTGGCCACAGTAGGAGGAAGAAATCCCTAGGGTTAACCTTAGGTATTTTAAGATTTTAAAGATATATCAAGTTTCAAATTAAAAAAAAAAAAAACAAACACACACACACACACACTCACACATTTATAAACGTTGGGGTCTGTTTAAGTATCTTGAGAATTCTTTGCAACCACATTAGAAAAGAAAGGGAGAGAAAGGAAAGAAATAGCACTTTTTGGAAACTATTATTACTGTATCATTAAAGAATCCACGTTTATGACTGTCATGAAGCCCAGGCTGGGTTCGCAGTGACCAGCTGTGGAGGTAACTACACCCTGGACTTCCTGGTTACAACCACTGTCTTCTACCTTGCTGAAAACGCAGACTCAGGAGCCCACTCACAATACCTGCCCTCCTATTCCTGGAAGATGCCAAAGCCAACTCTGTAGGAGGCTTTTTCAGAAAAGACAACTTTGTCGTACCAGAAGACAAACCCTCTAGTTTACTTTATGAGGCAGATAACAACCTCAAACCACAAACAGGTTAGGACCTGCGCAGGCCTCAATACAGCTATATTTTTATGTTTAAATTTTTGATCCACCTGGGATATATTTAGGATCCAATTTCATTTTCTTTTCACATGGCTACTCAGTTATCTAACCACATTCACTGACTCAACTAATCAAATCTGCTTACTTTAAATGTTACTTTGGATATATATTAAATCTGTAGATATATAATAAATATAAATTACTCTAGTCTACCTAGTTCTGTGCCAGTATCAAATTACTCTAACTGCCATACTTCTATAATATGCTTTAATATATACTGAAGTTAACTGCCTTTATTAGTCACTTTTTCCAGAATTTTTATGATTGGTTTTATACCCTAAATTTCCCACATTAACTTTACGATCTGCTTGATAAGTCAAAAAAAAATTCTACTGGTATTTTCATTAGTATCAGCATAAATTTACACATTTATTCAATAAGACATATGCATCCAAGAACAAGTTATATCATTCATTTATTCAAGTTTTGTACACCTCTCAATAGCATTTCAAAGAAAACTTTGAGATTTTATACTATTTAAAATCTTTGTTTCTAGGTTCCCCCCCATTATAATTCCTGTCTATTGTCTGCATATTGATGTTTGTAATATTAATCCTTATCTTGTATATCTCTCATTCATCAACCCCTTGAGTAGAAACAATTGTATTATTGACAAAAGCTCAGTTTGGCTACCTCCCTTGTAATTTTATACTACTTATTTCCTAATTTTGTTTGTATTACAGTAGGTCCAGAACAATGATAAATAGTGGTAATAAGTGCGATCATCTCTGTCTATTTTGTTCTTGGCTCTAAATGAAATGCCTCTAGTATTGCATCATTAAATAAGACATTGGCTTTTCACTTGAGATTTTCATATTTTGTCATATTAAAATATTTTTACATTTTGTTATGACAGTATTCATACTTTGGTAGAGAGTTTTTTTTAATATCAGAAGTAATCTAATATGGTCAAAATAATATATCAATTGGAATTTATTTATTCATTCAAGATTCTTCAACTTGAGTCACATTTAAGTAGTCTGCAATTTTTTTCAAAATTACAAATAATGTCACATAGTACATCATTATGTATAAGAAATGCTTCCATCTTTTTCTAAATTTATATTTCCTTTGAAAAGACATCTACTCTGAGAACTACTGATAAAGGGTGTTTGTGCTTTACTTTGTTGAAGAATATTCTTCTCTATCACTCTAGACTCTGCCAGTGCTTTTCAGTATTTGCCTTGAGCTCATTCCTGCTGGCTCATACTAGCAGGAGCCATGTTCCAGCTTTGCTTAGAAATACAGGAGAAGGAAGAGCCTGGAAGTGGATCATGGTCACTGGGCCTGCATGAAAGACTAAGTTCTACCCCAAAGCACTTGGTCTACAGAACAAAAGTAGCTGGTCATGAAGTGGCCCCAGATCTGTAGTCTCTGAGGTCCCAGTATTACATGAAAGATTAATGCAGAAATTTTATTCTATTCTCTAGTTAAAAATATTCTGTTACTGAGTTAAATAAATTGTTTAAAATCCACCTATGTAATATCAGCTGGCCATTTCATCTCACAAAATTCTTGTTTCTTTGCTGAAGATTTCCCCATACCTCCTGAAGACACTCAATTCCTTGATGAAATGACTCAATCGACCTATTTGTTTCCTGGTTCAATATGTGCATCTCGTACAATATGTGCAAAAGAAGCCTAAGCAAATTTCTTGAGGAAAAAAATCTGTCACTGGTCCCATTAATTAATATAATATAGGAAGGAAGCTAGCCAGAGAAGCTGGGAAGTGGACAAAGCTCATACCTCATTACTTTCCCCGCCTTCCCTCAATCCCCATCCAAGTAGAGGACCAAATAGGAGGAAAGTGGGTCTGGTCCAGCCTTGAGCAAGCTGCTCAGAGGCACCAGGTCCTTGACCTCGAATATAAGGGTACAATGGTAGAACCACAGGAAGTAAATTAATCCAAGAACTGTATTCCAAAGAATCCAGAAAGCAGAGGACTGGAATGAATAGAGTAAAGAAGAGGACAGAACTCCTCTTTGGTCAGTAACTACTGCTGTAGACATAAACAGAATACTTAACAATCAGGAGAGAAAAAGGAATCAGATAGGAAACTTGGCAGTTCTGGAGCAAGACTCTGGAGACTGCTCCCTGATAGCCTGACAGTGCTGTTCTTTTATTTATTTTTTTAAGATGCGATAAAATTAACATTAAATTTATCATTTTAACCATTACAAGATATACAATTTAGTGGTTTCTAGCATATTCACAATATTGTGCAACTGTCACCAATATTGAATTCCAGAAAACTTACATCACCCCCAAAAGAAACCTTACACCTATAGACCCCATTCCCTTTCTCTGTACCTCCTGGCAACTGCTACCTTCTTTCTGTCTCTATAAGGATTTCCCTATTTTGGACATTTCATATAAATATAATCATAAAATATGTGACCTTTCGTATCTGACTTCCTTTACTCGGTAGGTTAAGATTCATCCATGTTGTATTATCAATACTTCATTCTTTTTTGTGACTAAATCATATTCTTTGTCTAGTTTTGAATATACGACAGACGTGTTTCTGAATCCCACTGGCATAGCTGAAAGCAAAAGCTGTACTCAGTTCTTGTTGGTGTGGGTACTCTTTGAGAACAGATGGAATGGAGTTGACAATATCTTCATGAAACTGTTCACAGTTTTAATTTTGATGACCCTGAATCAAGTTTTTTGGTGGCAAATTCACAGCAAATTCTGTGAATAACTTGGGAATATCAAAATCTCACTTTTAAACATCAGGAGCCAACCTAAGCAGCATATTGCACAAAAAAGCCTTTATTAACAAAGCCAGGGAAATACTGGCTCAGGCTCAGAAAGGAAATTGGCAGGATGAGGCAGGAAAAGAAACAAATCATTCTGAATGAGGCTATTCCTACTTGAGATCCTGTTAAAATTACTAGGTGACTTTGGAGAGTTATATGAAGCTGAAAATAAATGCAACTTATCCCCGGGATTGATTGATTCAGTAATAATTAAAAACCTTGCACGACAGTGGGTTTATCCTGTTCAACAGTTCTCACAGGAAAGGCCAATGTGCCCAGTCCCACATATCCATTAAGCAAATTAAGGGTGTAGCCTGCATCCGCAAGATAAATGCTATATGTTTTCCAAAGGCCAACATTCAAGTGTCTGATATGGTTTCTTACTAAGTCAACAGGAAGGTGAGAGGCAGCAACAGTCTATGAAGACAGATCAGCATCATGATCAAGTGTGACACCTGGCGGCTGACCAAGAAGGGAAATAAGTATCTTTATTCTTCAAATATTCAAAGATTCACATCACATAAATTAATGAAATGCCTTTTTTTGATCCTCAAATAAGTGAATGATTATAAAAAAAATCATAACACGTTTGGGAGAATTATAGAGAAGTAGAATAAAGATGATAAATTGGTACCCTCTTTCTACAGGGCAATTAGGCTTTGTTATGTAAAACTTAAAACTCAGAATTTCACACCCCCTTTAAATCAGTAATTCCTCTGCTAAGATTATATTAATGAAGTAATCACAGATGTGTGCCAAGATTTAGCTACCAATATGTCGTAAAATTGCTTATAATACCAAGAAATGAGAATGTAAACATTCAGAAAGAGTAATATTTCATAAATTAGGATATATTCACATATTTAAACATCTTTTGCCATGTACTAATAGAGATATACATTATTTTTTGTTCACAAGAACACACTTTATATAAATATTTTGGTTTACAAGGAAAAAAACAGTCCTCACAAAAAATATACCATGCTGTGAACAAGGCAATCTCTGAGCGAGTACAATTATGATGGAACTTTCATTTTCTACCTGGTTCCTTCCATGTTGAAACAAAACAGATTAACTTCAGTTTTAATTTAGTGGGCAAGTTCACAGAGCCAGCTGGACAGCACAGGAACTGACTACAATATCTTAGATACCAAAGAGAAGGCAAGACCTTCTGTGTCCCTCGTCATACATCCACATAGTTACGGAATGCCTGAGCCCTGGTCACTCCCCTCATTCTTCAGAGTTCCTGGTCAGCTCACTGGCCCATTTCCCACAGAGGCTGTTTTAAATCTTGACACTCTTTCCAAGTCCCCTGTCCAAGTCTTGCCCCTTCAGTCTCAGTAGATGATTCCACATTCCATATACCACACGAAGAAAAAGAGAACAGGCCAGAACCCAGGAACACCATCATCTTCAGTGTCTCCTCCTAGTCTCATTCAAACGTGTCCATATTTGTACACACTGCCAGTAAAGTCACGAAGAGATTTTCTCACTGCTTTTACTACTACATCATACCACCACCCCAAGGTCAAGGAAGAAATGGACTGGAAAATTCATTAGGATGCAACTAGGAGCTCAATGCCAACATTTCAAGTGAAAAATGATAGAAAATAAGCCAGATAGCAGGTAACTGTGGTGTGAAGAGGAGATGCCATCTCAAATTCTATATGAAAAGACAGGGGAATTACAAATAAATATAAATATTTATTTTAAGTGGGGATAGGAAGCAAAGATGACTTTTTTTATGTTCTATGCTGATTTTTTATTTTTTAAATAAATGTATTTATTTTAAATAATCAAATAAAAGATGACTGTAATTATAGCATAATTAACACAGTAAACTGTATATATTCAAAATGTACAAGTTTTAATATGTGACTAAAACCATTACCACATTCAACATAATAAACATATGCATCATTCTCATAAGTTTCCTCCTGCTCCTTTATTTTTCCCTCCCCCCACTCCTTAACTCAGGGGCATACTAAGATGAAAGCCTGAGTTTGTCTATTCCATACAGCTACTGAATTCATACTTTATCTTTCCCTTCACTGAGCTAATTGGGTTCAGACCCCTCTGTTCTCACTCCTTGGAATGTGGCAATAGCCCAGATCTTCAGTTTTCATTTATCTTGCTTCACTCACAACCTCTAATCCTGCCTCTAAACATGACTAACCCTGTTTAGATTAAGGTCAAGTCCATGATCCTCAACATGACCTACAGGACCCTTCAGGATCTGGATCCTGCCTACCTCTCAAACCTTATTTCTTGCTGTGCTCCCACGCAACTAAAGTACCTGCCAGGTACCAAATGTGCTATGCTCCCCAATTCCTTTCCAATGTCTTTTCACAAGCTGTTTTCTTGGTTTGGAACAAATAACCCTAGACCCTCCCCAGCCTTAGGAAACTCCTACTGATCCTTCTAGAATGCAGACTAGTGGTTCTCAACCAGGGGGTAATTTTGCCCTCTGAGAGCAATGTCTGAAGACACTCTGCACTGTCATAACTAGGGAGGAAGGGATGCTACTGACATCTGGCAGGTAGAGATCAGGGCTGCTGCTAAACATCCTAGAATGCACGGGATGATCCCAAGACAGAGAATTATAATGATCTAGACCAAAATGTCAACAGTAAAGAGACCGAGAAGCCCTGATCTAGATTAAAGCTGGAACATCCTAGTTTCTGTGAAAGCCTTCCCTGGTCTGCCTCCCACAATGAGTCCCATGCTTTGTTGTCAGGTCTACCTAATATCCCAAATATATCTCTATTTTAGCATTTATCTCACTGTGTGATAATTTCTGATTCACTTGTCTGCTCCATTAAATAACTGCTTCAAAAGCAGACCATCTTTTTCATCTGTGTATCCGTAGTAACAAAAGAGCTCGTTCACTGTTTTCTAATTAAATTTTAATAACATATTTAATAATAAATGGGCAAAAGAAAGAAATGAAAGCAAACACTTATTCCCTTGGCTCTACCACAAAAATCCCTTAAAAATTATTCAAGTAATACCTGTTTGCTGTAAAAACAGCAGGCAAGACAAATAGACAAGAAAAAAATAAATAGAAAAATAATTTTTTGAATAGGTAGAGACATCATCTATAAAGATGGAAGAGGTATACCCTACAAAGCAAATTTGAGAACTCTGAAAGGTGGTACTGGGATTTCTGCAGTATGAACCCCGATACGTACTCTCTACTTACTTGAGAACAGCAATCTCTTGAACAGTAATGGCCCTTTTATCTTTGGTTCCCATATAGGAGAATATGTTTGGCTTGACTCTGGTAAGACAAAAACAAAAGCAACTGAAGTTGCATGCCATTAAGAGATCACATTTCTCAAAAACATTAAGATTCAAAGTAAATATACTAGAAATCCTAACATAATAAGAGGAGAATAAGGAGAAATTTTATTTAAAAATGTACCCAGGAAAACATTAATATGCCAGAAAGTAAATGATGCCTGAACAATTCCTTCTTAACAGTATTCAACTTAGAACATGTGTGGCTCTAAATGAATAACACGCTGTTTAAAGGCTTGCCAGTAACAAAAAGGAAATGATGTACTTCCTGTCAATCACATGCAATTCATTACATAAACATGAAAGTAAAGAAAAACTCATTATATATATGTAATGTACCACTTGAAAATTTTACACCTTCAATTTTTAAAAGTTAATGATGTGAAGTTTCTATAAATATATGATATTTCTTTGTATAAAAAAAAGCCAAATGCTAAAACAGGGGTCTGAATAGTTTAGATATGAAAATAAAAAGTAAGCTAGTCTACTGCAATATTTTATAAAGACTCCTCCACACTAATGGGAAAAACTCTGAGTGACTGATTGCCTACACAGATCTCAGAGAACTCCCTCCCCCACTGTCTATCTTTCCATCAGGAACTGTCTATACACCCAGGCTCAGGTACAGACAAAGCACTATTGATTCTCCCCTAGAGAGCTAGCAACTAGAGTAAAGTAAAAATATCTCATATAGTATTGTGTCCTATGGGCAGAATACTGTTACCCGTAAATTTATGTGTTGAAGCCTTGACGCCCTGTATCTCAGAATGTGACTGTATTTGAAGTTAAAATGAGGCCTTAGGGTGGGCTTTCATTCAATCTGACCAGTATCCTAGCAGGAGGAGTAAATCTGGACTCACAGAGACTCCAGGGGACACCAGAGGAAAGGCTGTGTGAGGACACAGATAGAAGGTGGCCATCTACAAGCCAAGAAGAGGCCTCAGAAAAAAACTAAACCTACCAACACCCTGATCTTGGGACTTTTAGCCTCAAGAACTGTGAGAAAATTAGTATTATTTATATTATTTATGCCACCCAGTCTGTGGTATTTTGTTATAGCAGCCACAGCAAATTAACATACTGTGTACCTTGTTTAAACTGGGTTAAATATATATCAGAAATCAAATTTCCATTACATACAGATTTGCTGTGGTGTCTGTACCAGTTCCCCCAAAAAACAACTCTTCAGCACCTGGCCCTTCCTCAGAGACCCAATTTCTGCTATTTTGTATTCCTATGAGAAAATCTGATTGGTTTTAGGTTTTCAATCTAATAGGTTTAGTTTAAGTAAAACAAACCTCTGTCACCACATCAAAGATAGGCTTTCAGGGAAGATAGATAATTTTTATGTTCAGCTGGATGAACTCAGAACTCTACCATATGTGAACTACTTACTTACAGAATTTTAATTTTGAATCATGGGCAATATCCAAGGAGGTTAAAAAAATTAATTCACCTACTGTCTACAAAAACTTTAATTGGGAGGCATATTTACCAACTATTTGCCTATATTCCTGCTCCTTTCTTATTAGCATGGAAAGAGAAAATGAATTTGTGTTTTCTTTTTGCATAGGCACAAGAACAAGATACTGACCTTAAATATTTGGACAGTACATTAATAGCATCCATGGTGTCTTTGTTTTCCTTGTACAGTACAAAGTGGCAATAACTTCCCCTAGATTTTGGCCAAGAATGTTTTCTTGGATCTTAAAAACAAAAAAATTAAATGTTATATATACTTAATAAAAGTTATGAGTTTTTTCTTATGAAATCCTACAAGCTCATTTTTTGATAGAGAACCTCTGAGTGAGAGAAATCAGATCTAGACTAACAAGAAATACCAGTTAAGTGGTTATAGCTGTGTGTACTATAGGTATTAAACTTTCTGTGATTGGATACTTTACATTATCTTTCCATATTTGAAATCAAAGCTGAAATATAGGTGGTGTGACAAATAACTAAGACTAACCAGTAACTTTCACACAAAGAAACACAGAAGGATCCACCATTCCCTGGCGGAGTCACTTTACAAGCACAGGTCTGATGGGTGGACCGACTGGCTCTCTAGAACCCATGCAGTCCAGAGGGAAACAGCAGTCACGTTGGGTTGTGCAGCCTTGCCTCATATCCCCAGGTGTTCACACACAGCTAAGGATGAATACATTAGCTGGGATTGGGATAAAACCTATACGTAGCTGCTTCAGTGACACATCAGATTTTTCAAAGGTCACTTCCATTACAAACGTTTAGCCAATACTAGCTGGCTTACAAATGTCTACATGACAGAGAAAGTAGCTGGCACTGAAGACCTAATTGTCATTCTTGGGGAAAAGGAAGTGTTGAAAATTAAGCCAGAATAAATGTTAACTTCTGAGCTGCTGTTACTTCCCTTGTTTGACTTCATGAAAACTGATAAACATTTCAAGACTCTAGAGAACCTGATTTTTAAAAATGTTCATTTAAATGAAAATTTTAATTATCCTATAATTCAAAACATATTTAAACAATATTAAAGTTCGTATTTAAGCTGCTCAAAGGATGTTTTGAAAAAAATCAACCCTTTGGGGAAAATACATAAGTCACAATTTTACTTCCCAGACATTGTACAGTATTCATAAGTTTTGTGCAACACATGGCTGTAGTTGTTATTTGAACACATCTAATTCATTTGATTTCTGTAACTCCATGAAAGAAAAACTGAAAAAAGATTCCACACAATCCCTAGAAGTCTTATTTCAAAAATGTTCCTTTGTCCCTAAAAATATCCTACAGCATGAACTCACACATCCAACTTCAGAGAAGTAAGAAACTCCTAGTACTGGGGTTATTTGTACACCAGGTTTTGTCAAGGCAAAAAACACTCTTGACAGGTTAGTGATTTAAGCTACAATGTAAAGAACAAACGAATCAATAAACCATTCAGGAAAACTGCCAGAGCACGAATGCTTAGCAAATTGCTTTTCCTTTCTGATAAATATGAATGTGAGTCTTTTCTGTCTTGGAAAAGTATTTCTTTGGCTCTTGGTGTGACTTCCTCACAACACTCATCCTCAGAAAACTGTGAATAGGAATATTAGTTTTGGTTTCTTACTAGCTCACTATAGTTAAAAGCAAAATTGTCTATACTTGGTTGGCACTTGTGACAAAAATCATTGGCATTTCATTTTATCTACATGAAACGCCAACCCCTCTTACCTGCTGCAGTTCTGACCTCTGTCCAAATGCACAGCATAAAGAGCACAAGAGAGCAATGTTTAATTTATAATAATAGTAAAGTGCTTTAGAGGTGAACATGCAAATGATCGCATGGAAAGTTTCTACCAAGGGCTTCTACAGCACCTGGTAGAACATGGTGGGTTAACAGCCATGTAGACATAAGAATGGAATGTTGAAGAGGCAAACAGTGAACAAATAGAAAACACACCCACAGGTAACAAGCCTCCCTGTCTCAATCCCCTTACAATGGCATGTCAGCGCCCTCTCATAGCTGCACTGTCTGTACCTATTGGATGCAGCATAAGGTTTAAGACTGGATGCAAGATGCTTCCCCATCCAGAGATTTGTTTTCTCAAATATGGGAGGACATGTACTAAAATGCTCTTTGTGATTAACTTTTGGTAGTGAGACTGCAAATAATTACTGTTTTGCTTTGTGTTTTATGAATTGCCTGTACTGAGACATAAAGATTTTTTTGAAAAAATTTGAAAAATTATTACAGAAAAGTTCTTGAATTGATAGATTAAGAGATTTAAGAGAGATGATTTAAGAGACTTATCCATTTAATGCAATGTTCTGATCTTGTTTGTATCATTATTTGAACAAGTCACCTGTATGTAAAAGACATTTATGAGACAATCAGGGAAAAACTGAACATGCACTGGGTATTAGATATTAAGAAATTATTGCTGATTTTGTTGGATGTGATAATGGTTTAGGGTTTAGTCCTTATCTGTTAGATACACACTAAAGTATTTGAGTGAAATGAAGTGCTAGATAGAATTTTCTTTAAAACACTCAAACAAGAAAAAAAAGTGAGAATAGATCAAACAGAAACAACAGAATGTTAATAATCTTAGAAGGCAGTTGATGGGTACATAAAAAGTTAAAAAAAATACTTGTGATAAAAGTTGATGAAGTGTAGCTATATTTTTCCTTAACTGCTCCTTTAGTGCATTCAGAATTAACTATAATGATAAGAAATAAATGAAGCCACAAGACTAAAAAACTAAATGCTATTATATCTTAAGAGAAACCATGAAAACTGTGTATGAGTTTTTGGCTCACAAGCATGCATCTTTTATTAGCAAATCTGAGCACTGAACATGCATACAATTATCTCCTCTGCATATAACAGATACAAGGATTCTTTTTTCTAAGTGCACTCAGTATATAAAATAGTAAGCATATGCACAGATTAACTGGGAATATTTTGAATAACAGAAAATCAATGGGTCTCAACTTATTTAGGGAAGTTTGTTAACTCCAAATGCTTAAAATGCTAAGTAGATTATATGTAGCTTCAAAATTTAAGTGAATTTAAAATAATTTTCAGACATTTTTGAGACATTCAGATTTAAAATGCTAATGCAAAGAATTCTCAGGCTGAGATAATAGGAAGCAACCTTCTGATGGTCTGCTATGGCAGCTCCAGTCCAGTACAAACAGAAACCAAATAAAAGAAATCATATTCAGGAAGATTCATGTATCCTGCAGAGATTCTCATGAATAAGAACGAAAAAATGTCTGTAGTTCGAGAGAGATGACAGGATGGGGTAGCATGCAGAACATTCGTTCCTTCTTATTTCAAGGCCATTGCCACCACAGGCACCCTTGTACACCAACCTTTCAGCTTCCTCAGGGGTCCTGCTTCATCCATGATCACTCTCCTCCCAGATTTTCACCTCCCTCTGCACTGGCTCTTTCCCTTCAGTATATCAATATGCTCAGAGCATGACTTTCACTTTAAAAGTCAAACCCAAGTCTCCTTCTCCTTAACAATGTTCCTTTCCCCTCTTCTTTTCTTTACCGTTTATTTGAAAAGGCAGTCTGTATTTACTGCCTTCTATTTCAACCTACTATGTAAACTTATTTCCAGTCTTATTCCACTGAAACTACTCTGGCAAAGACACAAATGACTTCCATGTCGTTGAAAACTGATGGATATGTTCCAGAGTTCTATCCTGCTGGACCTATCTGTAATGTTTCCCCTGCTAACCACTCAGATTATTGGACTTCCCTCTTCCTGTGGATTCCAACACACTAGTCTTTCCCCAAGAGTTTCCTCTTTATCCTCCTGAGTTTCTGTGGCTTTCTAACTCCAGGTATCATTCCTCGGGATGATTCACTTCAGAAAAGTATGGAGAACCTCTACATACCACAAAGCAGAATTTTGTTTTTTCTACTTGTCCTTAAAAAGAAGTTCTTAGAGGTATTTGTAATGCACATAATCTATCTCAAAACATAAATCAATTTACCTGACTACATGGTTTATAATAATTACAGATAATTGCAGAAAAATACCATATGTATGCTCTGGTAGGTAAATCAATATGTCCTGTATCATACTGGATTAATGCCAAAAATAACATCGAAGTTAAAATAGCAGGTAACTTATGATGTTTGAGCACCATGATTCAGAATCTATTATGCC
This sequence comes from Macroglossus sobrinus, assembly GCA_004027375.1. NCBI lineage: Eukaryota > Metazoa > Chordata > Mammalia > Chiroptera > Pteropodidae > Macroglossus > Macroglossus sobrinus. The sequence goes on along the minus strand of PVKZ01000572.1, from coordinate 207,011 downwards.
TATGTTTTAGGGTTCACAACTCTATTTGAGAGAAGTTTCGGTTAAGAATACCGCAAATCTGCTAGATAGTGCATGACCCAATTTACATCACGGTTTGGCAGTAAAGGGACTCTAAAAATATTATAAACGTAGACTTGCAACAAAGCTTTAAAAGCTAAGTAATTCAAATGCTAGGCGAGGGGCCCCAGGAGGAAAAGTTGTCATTGGTATTGGGTTCTGTGCAGAGGCATGAACAATAGTGTCCAGATACCAGCTCTCCCCACTTTTCCAGTGGGTTTACTTTAAGCCACTCTCAACTTATAGAGGGGGAGTCAGATCTGAAAAAGAGAAATGCAAGCTCTCAAGTGCCAGCCTGGGTCCCTGAGGAAGTAGGACAGAAGAACTCAGATAGCAGACCTCTAGTCTATCCTTGACTAAATGCCACAACACCTCAAGCCCAAGAGGTTTAGGTCTCTATGCAAGCATTGATCCAATCTGACCAATCTGATCCAATGCTCTTTTTAAACTAAGAAATTAATATTTTACTGAACATGTGCAAAGGGGTGGTATATGTCACACAGAGCTCAGAATCTCACTTGGAAATTCTTAAATTTTTCATTTGGGAAAAAAAAGAAAGGTGGGTATGGCTCAAATATAGAAAATGTGGATAAAGACAGAACATGAGAGACCTAGCACCACTTGCCTAGGAGAAAGAGCAGGAAAACTGTAATGGTGACCTTGGTCTATAAACACCCTAATTCCCCTCTCTGCAGATCATCAAACCTGGCATCCTCTAAGAAATAACAATCACTTCCAAGAAGTAACCAATCATTAAAAAAAAACAGGTCTTGCCTTTTCCAATCTACCTCCTCTTGACCACACTTAGCAGAACAAGACCCTACCTTTTCTTCTTGCCTTTGCAAGAGGGTGGCTGGCCACCCCCTACAAGGAACATCTCCCTAGCAGCCATTCTCAACCTGGGTTCCTTTAGAAAATTAAGACTGAATGCACCAAGGCATCTTGTAGAGGCCTCTACATCTAGAATTGTTACCAGCCATATGCCAATTTGGGAGAATGGAAAAAACAGTCATTCAAATCATTTTCCTCTGGGCTTGATTCTTTTGAACAATCCAGTCAAAGACTGGTTGTTAAGGTAATATTTTATGCTGCGACTCAGACATCAAAGAACCTACAGTAACCAGGTCTTTAGTCTGTGGGTTGAGAAGCGATTAACAACTAGTACCCTCAAAAAGTTCCAGAATATATCATCTCACTTTTCTTTATAGTATGCACTGAGAAACAGCCTCCAATTTCTACTTTCTTCTCTCCAATTGCTCAAGGTTTCTCATTTTTGTATTACTATCCAGGCTCATTGATTTCAATATATTATTTTCTCAGGTACAGCTAAACGTTATTTCTGTTCCCATTTTTCTTAGACCCTGTCATTTCACTAGAACCACAGTTACAAACAATTAAGGTTTCATTGATTCACAGCATTAACCTAAGAGAATACTAACAAAGCATTAATGATTTTATCAGTTACGTGTTATATGGTCTTGGAGCTTTGCTTTAACAAATATATCTAAAAATAACTCTTCACAAACAGGGGCCATCATTGGTAGAGGAGAAACATGAAGAAATAACTTTTTCCTACTGTAATTTTCGTTAAAGTTTCATCTGCTGATTTGACAGGTAAAAGGAAAAAATTATCTAATATTTTTAAGGTTATATACAAATAGAAATTTTCATGGCTGTAGAAAACATCTTAAAACAAATACCAAAGAAATGCACTGACAACACAGTCATTTCAAATGAATGATACACAACAAAAGATGGGCTTGGACAGAGGGGCGTTTTTCTGTATCTTCCATGTATTTTATATGTGAGTGAAGAAGATACTCATAGTTAGAAAGCAGTAGCTGTTTCAATATAAGGACTTTGCAGAAAATATGCTACTGAGATAGGTGACAAGCATTTTCTATTCACCTGAAAGCTTTCTTTCCTTCATTAAAAAAATGAGCAATATCTTTGCATTTTCTTCTTGAATTGCCACTCAGCCACTCTGCTCTTTAGGTGACATATCAAATTCCTAAGACACTCACTCAGGCACCACTATAATTTCAGTAAATCTTTACTCATATAAAAGACCTAAATGCCCCCTAACAGATAGTCTATAGAATTTCTCTGGCATCTGAAATGATATCATTCACTTTCTTTGAAGGAGTGACATGACAAATATCCTTCTCTGAAAAACAGCGAAATACCCTTGAACATGAACAGGCAAGGAGAAGGAGGAGCAAGACCTGTCTCTCATGGCCGCCCGAAAGAAGAAATGCCAGGTCACTCACACACTTACTTGCCAGAGCCTTTTTTCCAGCTGCGTGGTAGGCTACAATATATTTCTTTCCCTCTCTATCCTCTGTTTTTGTCTCTAATCCTGGAAACAGAGATTTAATTGCTTGATGGATGACAGTTCTTTTTTCTTTGGTGTCTTCAATAACCTATTAAAAACAGATAATGAAACCACTAATTTAACAAACATTAAATAGAGAACTCTATACTAATTAATGAGTAAAAACACTAATCATCTTATTACTATGTAAAATAATAGAAGTGTATGAGTACGATTTCAGAAATCTTTCAGAGCTCTGCAATAGGCAGATCCTAAGATCCTGTTTACTGATATTTCCATCTGCCAGGCATGGTACCAAGCACTTCGAAGATGCTCCCTCAGGGACTCAGCGGGACAAACACTTCACAGCTCACAGAGGGAAATGGAGGCAAACTGGGATTCAGAAACTCAACTCCCTCAAACAGTCCAATATACAACTGCCTCATAATGAATTTGATTCCTTACTGAATTATTTTATAATGATGTTCTAGCATTTGTTCACAGCAAAAAAAAATCAACATCAAGAAAGTGTAAACTTATTAGTTACATGACATTTTTTCAATTTTTGAATATGTCTCACAGTAAGAAAAACATTTTATATCTGGATACAATAGCCAGAAATATGTATGTGTATATACCTTATTAAAAATTAAAAAAATTTATAAAACAATACTTACCCTTACTATGTGTAATGCATTGTTATTTTCTTAAGATATACAGCTAAATTTAATATTTTATTTTATTAAAATTACTGGAGTGACATTGGTTAATATAAACAATATCTTAGCAAAATGAAAAACCTAAAAGAAAACAAACTACATTATAATTAGAGATAAGTAACATTTTCAAATAAAAAGTGAGTCTAGACATAGAATTTACCGAGAACACTGCATTGGAATCATGGTGTATGTAGATGAACAAATGTGAATTAAAAAATTCAGATAGTCCACTCTCTTCATTTTACAGATGAGGATATCTGCCCATGGTTTATGCCCTTTAAAGGTAAAAATGTTCAGTAGATGGCATAACTAGAGTTTGTAAGATGATACTAAATATTACCATCTAAGTAGTAAAAAATGCATATTTTGGGGCTGAAATATACCACTGCATTGCACAAACAAGGGAAACCTGGACCATCTTCCTGAACTATTCTTAAAACCAATTCTTAGGAATTTTCTGTTTGACAATACTGAAGATCTTGTCTATGCGGAAATTCAGTAATTGAAGATATCCCTAAAGTTGCTATAATATCCCATACTTTTGGGAAGTTTTGGTAGGGGGAACAGAAGGATATAAAGAGTGGAGGTGAATGATTTCTGAAAAGTTAAACTGTTATAAACTACGGGAGACAGAAGGGGGAATTTCAGACACCCCCAAAGCAGCAGGTTGTTAAAACATGCTACAAAATGAATTTAACATAAACATAAAATTCTAAAAATCTCAAGCTACAACATTCTTAAAATTCTTGTAACACATCACCTTGCCACAGATATCACCTAGACCTGCTCTGTCCCATACAGTAACCACTAGCTATATGTGGCAACTGAACACTTTAAAAGTGGCTAAAACAGCTTAACGAAGGATTTAAGGACTTAGTAGGAAAAATAGAAGGTAAAACATTGCATTAGTAATTTTTAAAATACTGATTGCATATTGAAATAATATTTTGAATGTATTAGGATAAAAGAGATATATTAAAATTAGTCTCACTTGTTTCTTTTTTACTTCTGAATTTTTAGAAGATTTAAAAGTAAACATATAGCTCACATTATAATTCCACTGAACAGCACTAATCGAGAATAAAATTTTTGAAACAAAAGCTGTAGAAAAAAAAATGTGCTATTCTATTTAATAGCCAAGCTCTCCTTTTCTTGATCTGAAGTAGATTTAGGTTGAGCAAAGAAACACTCCCTTACTCCTTTTCCCTCTCGGAGCCTCATTTGAAACCAAGAGGCTGTTGAAGCTATAGCCAGGGCCAGGGCCACACACCTATTATCAGGCTGTGGTAGTCCCTTTCTAGTAGACACTATATGATATAATGGTCACTATGAGGTTCAAAACAAGAGATTTCTTTGTTGATTTGTGGTCATATGAAACATTTTTAAAATAAAAAATAACTTTTCTGGAGGGCCATAGTTCATCTAGATACTAGTTATTTGTCACAGATAAAACATTTTTTTTTTTAGTGTAATGTCCTTTTAGATCAATTAGGACATCATTTTTTCATTAACTACTATAATTTTTCCAATAGATACCTATTAATACATACCCCAAAAGAAGCAATTAAAACTCTATAAAACTTTTAAATATATTTCTGTACTATTACCTCAATGGCAACACTGGTTTCCTTATTTTTAAAAAGCTGGAGCTCTTCTAAATGCTGTTTTTCTTCAGCTGTCAAAACTGTAAATACATCTTCAGAAGGATCCTTTAAAATAATCATAAGAATTCCCAGTGAGTCACGCACAGAATTCAAGGCTGTTAAAGCTCTATATTTCTATGATCTCTAGGAAATGCTATTTTTACACAGTAAGTGATTTACTGTAGAGCTGGCTCCTACCTCCTCATCCACTGGGACAGATAAATCATCCAAATGGCTGATCTGTCCATCTTTTCCTATTTCGTGAACAACGAAATCAGAGTATCTGATGAAAAGAAAATAAACTTTTGTTTAGTTTATGTATTAGTTTAAGCATTAACATTTTGTTTCCTGTTAACTTTAGGAAAGACTTTATCAACAGTAAGCCTTACTATTGTGCAAAACAAAGGATTCTTAAAAAAAGTTTTCAGTGCAAGGTCATAAGAATTATTGTTCTTGGTTTTTCAATGAATTCAGAACCACACCTTAGCTTTGTATTAGAATGTAAAGAAAAGATCCTCTGAGACTTTAACATCCCACTTATACCAACGAATAGATCACCTAGGTAGAAAGGTAGCAAGGAAACATAGTCCTTAAATGACAGATAAGACCAGATGGACTTAATACTTATAGAATTTTCCATCCCCAAACTGGTAGAATACACATTCTTCTCAAGTGTACATGCAACATTCTCAAGGATAAGACTATATGTTGGGACAGAAAACAAGCTTCAATAAATTAAAGAAGACTGAAACCATATCAAGCATCTTTTCTGACCACAACCATAGGAAACTAGAAATCAACTATGAGAGAGCTGGAAAAAAATCACAAATATGTGAAGATTAAACAACATGCTAATGAATAACTATTGAGTCAATGAAGAAATAAAAGAAGAAATCAAAATATACATAGAGACAAATGAAAATAAAAATATAACATTCCGAAAGTCTTTAGAATGCAGCAAAAGCAGCACTAAGAGGAAAGTTTATAGCAATAACAAGCCTATCTCAAGAAACAAGAAAAATCTCAAATAATCTAACATTATAACTTAATGAAAAAGAATGAAGCCTAAAATCAGAAGGAAGGAAATAATAAAAGTAAGAGCAGAAATAATGAAATAAGAGACTAAAAAAACAATAGACAAAAATCCAATGAAACGGAGAGCTGGTTCTTTAAAAAAATAAACAAAACCGACCAACTTCTAGTTAGATTCACTAAGAAAAAAAGAGAGAAGACTCAAAATCAGAAATGCAAGAGGAGAAATTACAATGGATACCACAGAAGTACAAAGTATCATACAAGAATACTATGAAAGGCTAGCAGAATAGACAAATTCTTAGAATTATATAATCTTCCTTCATTGGAACATGAAGAAATAGAAAACCTGAATAGATCAATCACTAGTAAGGAAACTGAAACAGTAATCAAAAACCTCCCCAAAACAAAAGTCCAGAACTCCACCCAGATGGTTTCACTGGTGAATTCTACCAAGCATTCAGAGACAATTTAATACCTATCCTTCTCAAACTCTTAAAAACAATTGAAGAGGAGAGAATGCTTCTTAACTTATTTTACAAGGCCAGCATTACCCTGATACCAAAATCAGGCAAAGATAACACACAAAAAATAAAATTAAATGCTAATATTTTTGATGACCATACAGATGCAAAAATACTAGCCAATCAAATACAACAGATAATAAGAATCGTACACCACGATGAAGTGGAACTTATTCTAAAGATGCAAGGTTGTTCAACATCTGCAAATCAATAAACATGATACACATTAATAACATGAAGGGTAAAAATCATATGATTATCTCAAATGTATAAAAAACACTTGACAAGATAGAACATCCAATTATGAAAAAAACTCTAAAAAAAAATGGGTTAGAGAAGGAAAGTACCTCAACATAATAAAGGCCTTGTATAACAAACCCACAGCTACCATCATACTCAATGGTGAAAAACTGAAAGCTTTTCCTCTAAAATCAGGAACAAGACAGTTTTATTCAATATAGTACTGGAAGTTCTAGCCTGAGCAATAAGGCAAGAAAAAGGAATAAAAGTCGTCAAAATTGAAAAGGAAGAAGTAAAACTGTCACTATTTGTGAATGGTATGATTGTATATGTAAAAAACCTTAAAGACTCCACCCAAAACTGTTAGAAACAATAAACATACAGTAATGCTGCAGGATGAAAAATCAATATACAAAAATGTGTTGTGTTTCTATACTAACAAACTATCAGGAAGAGATGAAGAGCACAATTTCATTTAGAAATGACTAAAATACTCAGGAAAAAAACTTATCAAAGGAGGTGAAAGACCTGTACACACTGAAAAGTACAAAACATTGTTGAAAGAAATTGTTGAAAGAAGATACAAAGAAAGATACATTCATAGAGTGGAAAAATTAACATTGTTAAAATGTCCATATTATCTAAAACAATCTACAGATTCAGTGCAGTCCCCATCAAAATCTCAACAGCATTTTTCAAATAAGTAGAACAAAAAAATTCTCAGATTTGTGTGGACCACAAAAACCCCTAAATAGTCAAAGCAATCATGAGAGAAAAAGAACAAAGCAAGAGGTATCATACTCTGATTTCAAACTATACTACAAAGCTACAGAGTCAAAACAGTATGATCCAGGCATAAAAGCAGATACACAGACCAACGGAACAGAATTGAGAGCCAAGAAATAAACCCACTACGGGCAACTAATTTATTACAAAGGAGCCAAGACTGTACAACAGAGAAAGAAGTCTTTTTTCTATTGGGAAAACTGGACAGCCATATGCAAGAGAATGAAACTAGACCACTATATTACACTATTTATAAAAAATAACTCAAAATAGATTAAAGCCTGTAATGTAAGACCTAAACAAATAAAATACATAGAAGAAAACATAGGCACCAATCTTCTGGACATTGGTCTCAGTGGTATTTTTGTGAATGTGACTTCAAAGGCAAGGGAAACAAAACCAAAATTAAATGGGATGTCAAACTAAAAAGCTTCCGCACAGCAAAGGAAACCACCAATGAAACAAAAAAGGCAATCAACTAGATGGGAGATGTTGTAAATAATATTTTCAATATGGGGTTAATATCCAAAATACATAAAGAACTCATACAACTCAACAACAACAAAAAAACAACCTGATTAAAAAATGAGCAGAGGATCTGAACAGACATTTTCCCAAGAAAGACATCCAGATGATCAACAGGCATATTAAAACATATTCAACCTCACTAATTAGGGAAATTTAAATCAAAACCACAATGAAATACCGCCTCTCACACCTGTTAGTATGGCTATTATCAAAAAGACAAGAAATACCAAGTGCTGGAGACAATGCAGGGAAGAGGGAACTCTAGTTCACTGTTGGTAAAATTGTAAATTGGTACAACTACTATGGAAAACAGTATGTAGGTTCCTCAAAAAAAATTAAGAATGCAACTACCATATGATTCAGTAATTTTTCTCTTCTGGGTATTTATCCAAAGAAAACACAAATGTGAAAAGATATATGTACCCCTTTGTTCACAGCAGTATTATTTAAAATAGTCAAGACATATAAACAAACTAAATGTCCACTGATGGATGAATGCATAGAGATGTGGTGTGTGCACGCACGCATGTACACGCGCGCGCGCACACACACACACACACACACACAGGAGTACTACTCAGACATAAAAAAGAGGAAATGTTGCCATTTTTGACAACATGGATGGATCCTGAGGGTATATACTAAGTGAAATAGATGGAAAAAGACAAAAACCGTATGACTTTACTCATATGTGGCTATAAAACAAAAAGTAACAAACAAACTAACAAAACAAAAACAAACTCATAGATATTGACAATGGAATGGTGGTTACCAGAGGGGAAGAGAGGTGAGGGGAGGGCAAAATGTATAAAGGGGATCAAATACATGGTAATGGATTGAAACTAGATATTTGGTGGTGAGTATGCAATAAAGTATACAGGTTATCAAATTATAATGTTGTACACCTGAAATTTATGTTATTAACCAACGTTACCTCTATACAAAATAAAAAGAAAATAAGACCCTCTGAGCTTCTAGAATATTCTTCCAGAGAAATGCATAAATCAAAGCTTATTAATGTTACCCTGTGATTATATAGACAATCCAGACTAAAGTAAATCATAAAGTATAGTAAATGGTTAATGAAATCAGAACTAAGTCCACCATGAACCGACTTGAAGTTTATCTTTACACTAAACACTTTACATACATTATTTAAAATCCTTTCGACAATTTGAGGGTGTTACGACCCATTTTCTGGACAAGGATACTGAGGCTAAGAGGAGTTAAGTAACTAAGAAGTGGCCAAACTGGATTCACACACAGATCTGCCAGGCTCCAAAGACCACTAACTTTCTACTGTAGGTGTGGTACATTCAGGTGAAAGAGTTTAAGACTAATTCAGAAGAAAACTTGAAATCATTTAAAATAATTTATTTTAAATAAACGAATATCACCCATTCACATATTAACAGTACTTGCCACTGGGAAATTATTTTCTTTTATTTACTCATTTTATCTTTAAATGGTTTCATTCACTCATTTAGGCAGCTCTCCTTCTTTCTGGGGAAAGAAAGCTAAACAGAAAACTATTTTGCTGATTTCTTTTAAAGAAAAAAATTAATGTAACTAAAATAACTTTGTACATAAACTAAACATACCTTTCTTTTAAGATTCCTGAGAATCCTTGATGAGAACTTACAAACTTGGTGATGCCGACATCAAGCTCAGTGAGTCCATGCTTCATCATGTCTGCAAAGCTCTCAGCTTCCTCTTCTTCCTCACCCTCCTCTGAAAGGCCATCTTCTTCTTCCTCTTCTTCCAACTGAGCAGTGGAATTCTTTTTACCTTCTCCAGCACTTACAGCTTCAGGCACGTTTTCACTGTTGGGTGGAGAATCATTCTCTAGCCTATCTTGACCTGTGGTCAGATGGCATTTTGAGACCTTCTGTCTTTTTGCCTCCTCAGCTGGAGCCACACTGTCATTATCTTCAACAGCAAGGGACCCACGTTTCAGTGACACGCCAGCCATTTTTGTCATCTCCATTTTTAAGGCTCCAAGAAAACATCTAAGAGAACCTTTTAGGAAGAGAGAGTAAGAAAGTAACGATCACTTCTATAAAGAAGTGGGCTTCAGCAAATAGAGTCAGTTAACTTTGTTCACAGAATACTAAAAAATCATTTACTAAAATAATTCTTCCCAATGTTGGCGTATACCTCTGGTGGCATAGAAAAACAGCACAACTTCTGCATGGAATTTGACAGTGTGCATCAAAGCCTTAAAAATATATATGCTCTTTGTCACAGAAATATTTTCAAGGACTATTTTAAGAAATTAATTAAGATGGTAGTTAAAGTTTTAGCAGTAAAGATACTTATCTTGGTGCTTTTATACTAGTAAAAAAATCGAGAACAATGCCTGAGTACATAAACAGAACAGTATATAGAAACCATGTAAATAGAAAACGGGAAAGGTAGTTACTTCTAGGAGAGGGTATAGGTGGCTGAGACAGCAGGGAGATTAGTTTTTACTGAATACAATAGTTGTATCATCTGGATTTTGTTTCATGTATATTATCTTTTTGAAAAACTGATTAAATAAAAATAGTGTGTAAATACGTTTAGTGACATGAAAGCATATCATATAAAAAAAAGCAAGGGGAATGTGGAGTTGATTAATGGGTATGGAGTTTCAATTTTGCAAGATGAAAGAGTTCTGGAGATGGGTTACACAACAATGTGAATGTAACCTAACACTACTGAACTGTACACTTAAAACTGCTAAGAAGGTGTTATATGTTACATGTATTTGAAAAATACACGTTATCATTTAACTGGCCTATACATACTGTACTAAGGAAAAGTCTGAGAGGCCACTCACACTTTCTAGTACAGAGCATACTGAGAGAGAATGGCATGTGGCAATCAAAATCAATAAATTTATCTAAGACCATCAGTGTGTTTAATTTGATCTTATTTGATGCTCTTGGTGAAATAAGGATAAAACCTTTTCCTATATTCATTATATAGGGAGATGCTAAAATTAACATACAAATAAACTTAGTAAACATATTCATAAAGGATGTAAATAAGTAGAAAATAATATTCTAATTCTACAAGGCTTGGTTAACAAGAAATATATCCTCAGAAGCATCTATAGCAGAATCATAATAATAATAATAATGGACTAAATTTTAAGAATCCATGTTTGGTCTTTTATTTTTTTAAAGTTATGTCAAAAATTAAAAATAGATAAAAAAGTAGAGAAAAAGACAAATACTACATGTAAAAGTGAAAGAAAATAAGGATCACGATAGCTACAAAAAAAGGGGAAAAGAGAGAAAAATGCAGTAAAAACAATTTCCTTTGAAAGACAAACTATTAAATAAAGAAATTTTTTTTTCATAAAAAAGGGCTTACTTAGTAATTATGGAAACACAGAAAAGACCTAAAAAGGCGTTGGAGGTGATGCTGTCTGAGAAGATACTCTTCTTAATGGAAGATGAGAAACTGAACACCTGGGGCAAGTTTTGAGGAATAAGTAAGAGTAAGGTTGTAAAAAAAGGGGAGGAGTCTGTTTGGTAGAAGAGGGTACCAGATATGCCGAGGCACAGGAGAGCACAGAGTGATGGAAGAACCCCAAGGAGTTCATCAGGCATCATGGAGGGTACAACACACAGGGAGAGTATGGACTTACAGCTAGGGAGTGTGTGGAAGCCACACCAGGCTGAATAGAGGAAACAATGTCATGAAAATCAAACCACCACTAGAGATTTATGAATTAGAAAGATTTTGTGGCATCCTTTGAGGAGTAAGGAGCTAGGCTGGAAGACTAGGCAAGTGGATACAGCCATAACCAAGAAGTTAATGGAACCTGATCTAAGGCTGAGGCAAAGGCAAAAGAAAGGAGAAGTGGTGAGGAGAGGACTAAGTGACAGATGTGGAAGAGGAAATGCTCCAGGATGACTTTGGTTTTCTGCCTTTGGGATCTGAGAAGACATGGGGACCCCATGAAGAGGAGCAGGTGGTGGGTAAAGATAAGCCAACTTACAGTCTTGTGGGGTTTCAGGTACCTGGGTGACATCCAAAAGGATATGTCCCATAGCCAGTCACTACACTGTGTCACACTTACTCTTACCCAAAAGCCTGCAATGGCTCCCCAATAATGATACAATGTCTCCAGCTGGCATAATAGCATCTCCCAGGAGATCCTGATACCCTTGCAGCAGCCTGAACTCTCAGCATGGGCAGTAACAGCCACATCCACTTGGCTCAGAGACTTTATGGTCTACTTCACTCCCAGTATGCAATTAACTCATCAGGCTCCTTCTCAAGCACCTAATGGCCAGAGCCTTGATGGAAACACCAATTATTTTCTCTGCAGGTAAGCTGCCATCCTTCTACTTTGGTACTGTCTAGTACCATTATTTCCATGTGCCTCCAATGACGCAGATCCAGCCCCAAAGGAGCCCAGCCCGATCCCAGTCTGACTACTCATGCACTCTCTCCAATGGAAGGTCCTCTACATCTATCTCAAATCAACTTGGTCTCACCCATCCTTTAAGATTCATCTGAAGGTCACGAGCTCTGACTTCTGTGCCCTTCACTCTATTAATTCCATGTCTTCCCATTTTACTTCCCTTCATCTACACTATCCTTGCAGGCAGGCACCTGGGTATTATATGTTCCCCCCACCATTTTCCAGCTGTGTAACTGGTCCAAGTAAATTATTTAACTTCTCCAAACCCCTGTTCTTCAGGTGTAAATTGGAAATGATATGTGCTTCATAGGACAGTTGTGAAAATATGATGAACAAGAGTGGTTAGCATAGGAGAAACTAAATTAATGCTAGTCCCCTCTCTTTTTTTTTTTGTCTGGTCTTATTTGTTACTCTTACAAAATCTCATAAAAATATGGACTGCTTCACGAATTTGTGTGCCATCCTTGTGCAGGGCTGTGCTAATCTCTGTATCATTCCAATTTTAGTAAATGTGCTGCTGAAGCAAGCACAGGATAAAATTTCTTTAGTCTATGCCAGAGAATCCAGCATGGTGTAATCAATAGGGGGGTGCTGAAAAGTTCCCCATCTATAGAGATCAAAGACACACTAAATAGCAAATCCCTAATGAAATAGTGGACCTGGGCAATGACCATCAATGGCCACTAACATCACTGAAAAGAGATGACCAGACATTGTGTGCCCCTGAAAGCACATACTATTATTATGAAGTATCCTTACTGATTGAAATTCTACTAGTTTTGATGGCATACAGGGACAGATGTTAAAAACGACCATGGAATGCAATCAACAAAATTCTGAATGTGGGAAATTATAAGGACAAAGACAATTCTTTCAACTAATAAAAAGCAAAGGAAAAAAGGAAGGTAAAACCTACAGATAAACCTACAAAGAAGTGCAATGGTAGATCCTGACTTAAACAATCCAACAGTTAAAAAAAAAAAAAAAACATGAGACAAACAGGAATATTGAAACACTGGGCTATTTGACAACATCAGGTGGTACTGTTAACTTTTTAAAGTAAAAGAATGTTACCATGGTTACATTTTTAAAAGAATATGTTTTAGAGATATAAAGAAAGCTATTTATAATTGAAAAGATATGAAGTCTGGAATCTGCTTCAAAATAATTTGCCAACGGTGAATAGAAGCAGAGTGCGTGTAGATTTGAAACAAGATTGGCCATGAATTGGTAATGGTTGAAACTGGGTGATGGAAACAGGGGGAGGTCATCACATCATTCTATTTTGTATGTTTGAATTTTTTATAATAAAAAATAAGAGTGCAAAGTCTAAAAAGATATACAAGCTGCTCTACTCTGATCAAAACACCAATCTTTTTCGTTCTACTGCTTCCTTTCTCTCCCATCACCCGTTCTTCAAACACAGAGATATCTAGTCCCAAGACACCACTTCTTCCACCTTCTTTGAGTGCCCCAAACCTCAACAACTCTTAGCCATTACTCAACACACTTGTTCACTAGTTCTTGTGCTCCATGATCCTTGCTAAATCTCAACCAAGTACCAATCCCACTGTCTGTGTCTGTGCTCCTGGCTGCTGCTGGAGAAACACCTCTCCAGGTCAGGGGAGTTCCTCTCTTTTAACAGCCCTACACGCTATGTAGTGGCCCTCCCTAGTGAGCACCGTTTCCTCCAGTTCTATTCATCATTCACAAAGAAAACAGAAATCTTCTGACAGACACACCTCCCTCCAGCATATTCAAACAACTCATTATAACCATTCCCCTTAACATAGTAACCTCTTAAGGGAAGTCTATCCACACTTACTCTAATACTCACGCCTTGACACTGCACTTCACCCCTCCACATACACTCATCATGCACCCCTGTGCCAGACATTATTCCTGGTACTGCCACAAGACACTGCTGCAAATCAAATAAACACCCTGCCAGCACTGGCTTCCTTGACAAAACCACAGCCATTGAAGCCTGGCCCTACCTGACATCTTTTCCCAGGAGGACTTGGTTCACTGCTTTCCTCCCTTGAAACTCTCCTACTCCTTGCTTATTTCCTGCCTCTCAAGATACTCTTTCCCTCTCCTTCTCTGCCTGCCACTTAAATTCGGGTTTCTCTAGGTTCCTTCTCCAGTCTTGTTCTCTTCTCGCTCCCAAGTTTTTCAGCCAAGACCCACCATCTCCAACTCCCTTGTTTATTTGGAGTCCAAGACAATTGTAAAGACAGCTAAACAATGAAAGCATGTGATGAGCTCGTTCAAACTTTGCTTCAACTCTATGACAGAGGCGTCACCATCATCCCCATCTTAGCACTAAAAAACTGAGGCCTAGAGATGAAGTACCTACTAGTACCTACTAGTAGAATCAAATTCTCAAATTCAACATGCTCTAAACTGATCTCATCATTACCACCACAAAGGGCACCTTTTACCTCAGGAAATGTTACCACCAACTCAGTCAGCTGCGTCAGAATATGGCATCATCCCAACTCCTTACTTTCCCCTATGCTTACATCAGTGGTTTTGTGAATGAAATTCTAGAAAGTTTAGGATAGCTATGTTATGCTCAACATCCCTGGAATTATTAGTAGACCACTGACCAACCACAAGTTTCAACTCTTACTTGGTGAATGGGAGTTTGTGGGGTATAATTTGAAGCCTGATCTAGGTTTTGTCATTCACTAAGCACATCATTTAACTTAAGCTTCAGTTTATTTCTGTGTAAAACTAAAAAATGACGACTTGGTTAAAGGTTTGTAATAACTTCTCCTATTCAAATGTTGGTCATTAATATTTATTATGGATAGTTTTACACAGCAGAACTGGGGAAAAAACAAAGCTGCTTACGCTTCTTTTGTTTTCTGGGCTAATGATTTAAACATGGTTTTCACCTTAAATGCAATTTAGTTTTAAGAGACCCTCAAAGTACTGCTAACAGCACCAAATAAACAGATCTTTTAGTATTTTTTGGCAACCTTTTCTTGATTCTTGTGGACAACTGTCTGATTTTTTTTTTTGTTATTTAAATGCAAAGACAAGCTCATTAATCTCATTTTTTGTTTCAAGTGAAATTATACTTTTCATTTGTTTTAGTCAATGGTCCTATCACAGACATTAATTATTAAAGTATACATAGCACCAAAGATTATAAATCACTTAATACATATTTTGCTAAGTTCTATCTGTGGGCCTAAAAGCTGAGAAGTTAGCTGTGCAAACTTCTGAACTAGGAGAGGCAGAACTCAAATTAATGTCGTTTCATAAGCAGGAACTAAATCAAAGAAAAGAATGAAATGCAATATAACTTCTAAATGAGAGAGAAAGGTGGGGAGAGAATCCCGTGAACATGAAAGAGGGTGAAAAGAATTTAATCAGAAAGATAAAACAACACTGATTGCCCCGATATGATTTCCCTAAGGAAAATTAAGGAAAATCCAAATATAACATATCCAAGCATTCTACCGCAAAGCGATAAAAAGTGGTTGGCTTTAAAAAAAAAGTGTGTGGAATGGGTAAAGAGCACAGCTTTGTGAAATTTTTCAATGATATTCTTAAAAATTTTTAAAGAAATGTTACACTGCACAAATACATTATCCGTAATAGTAATGACAGTAATTCACATGTCAAGCAAAATCTCTACAGACCAGAAGCTTGAGTCTATGACTGAGAAGAGCAGCATGAAATTTATTGATACTACCCATAAAGTCCTACACAATTCTTTGGAGGGAATACTAAAATAATGGATTTTGTTTCTTTTACACTCCAAATGAGCCTAATGAGATTAAGAGTATTATTATTTTAATAGTATTTAAAATTGTTTTTTCACTAAGATATCAGATTCCAATAAGCTTCCTCCACACCCTCAACAAAAATAAAATGTAGCATTTTCAAAATTTTAATGCATCATTGACAGTCCCTTAATATTATTTCCTGCAAAATCAATATCTAACAAAAGAGCTACATTAGTCTTAATCTTATCTGTATTTCAAAATTCTCCATGACTTCCATCTTGTAAATGTATCCATCCCCCATCCTCTGCAAACTGTCAATAATGCCTCTAGCACTCACCATAAAGGGCACTTTCTTCAGTGCGGAGCACACACTACACTCTAACATGCAAAAATCATTAAGTTCATTACATACATTAATTTCCCAAATATTTATTGAGCACCTCTTATATGTCTGGCACTGTTTTACATACTGAGGGAAAAAAAATTTCCTGTCCTCATTGAACTTATATTTACTTTAAGGATATAGCGGAAAATAAAATTAAAAACTTGCAAGCACAAAAGCTACAAATAAAACCAGTGTAAGAGAAATGAGAGTCAGAAGGGTGCTCTTTAGTGAGTCTTCTCTAAGGAGGTGCCCTTTAAGCAAAGATTTGAAACAAGGAGACATAAAAAGATACCTGTGAGGAGCTTTCCAGGAAGCAGAAGCAAGGGGCGTAGAGATCCTGAGGCTGGAGCAAATTTAGTCAACAGTAAACCCAGCTGGATTTTAATTTCTCTTTCCTATGAGTTTTAACACGCATAGCACCTCCTCCATCCATCCATTCGTTAAACACTGACCCCGCAGAGGGCTCGAGAAAACATTCCTGGTCCCCAACCTGTTCGCTCCTACTCTGGAAAACGTCTACAAAACAAGCAGCCACCTGAGTGCCTGCCTTGCACGTAGCAAGCTTGCAGTAAGTAGGGATGGATGAATACCACGACGAAGCACGTGGGCTAGTCAGTGTATAAGGCTGGCCCAGCGATGTATGGGACCTGTAAAAGGCTTAGGGATAAAGGCCAGTTTTCTCTTCCGGGAGGGAGAAGAGTTTATGGAGCGTCTAGGGCAAAGAAAGAACAGTGGGAATGGGATCCTTCGCCTGACAGCGCCGCGGGGAGGAGGGAGGGCGCGGTGCCCCGCCAACCACCGGCCCGCGAGCAGGGTGCGGGGCTGTTCCCACCAAAACGCAGGATCCGCCGGGCTCCAGCTACGCTCCCACGGGTACGACCAGTAATAAAGATGCCGCGGGCTCAGACCATGGCTGGGACGCCTTCCCAGTCTGCACAGCCCCTCCAGGCGGGGCCTGAACAAGTCTGGGGCCCGGGCCAAGGGCTGGCGGCGGAGCCGGGGCGGCTGCGGAGAGGCCGCGCACTTACCCGGGGCCTGGGAGCGCGGCGCGGGCCAGATGACGAGGGGGCGAGCCAGCTGCTTTGCGCGAAGGTGGGCGGCGGCGATGAGGGTAACTCGGAGGAGCCAGCTGCGAGAGCGGCCGGACATAAGCAACCTTGTCGGGTCCTGGGCCCTCAGCGGTTGGGTAGACCAGCCCAGCCCGCCCACAGCTTCGCACACGTGCGGCGCAGCGACGCGCCGCTGCCGGCCGGCCCCGCCCACTTCCAGCCGCGCGGGCCCGGAGCGGCGCGTCGGGAGGCGTCGCGCTTGCGCCCCTCGCCCCTCCTGGCAGCAGGCTGGAGAGCTCACCGCGGCGGGTTCGCTTCGGGAACTGCCAGGCTGTTGGACCCCGACCTTGGCGAGAGCGGAAAAATGACTTTACAGGCACAAAGAGTGCTTTAGACCACTTCTAACCTAACGATTGCCTTAGGAATGTTAGTTGCATTCTCGTGAGGGTTTCTTCCACATAGTTAGGGCCATTTTTTGTTTCCCTCCATCAAGCAGTTAACATAATTAATAGAGAATCCCATTAGGGTCTATGTTGTTCTATGTATATAATTCCTTCAAATGCAACGGATCCTTGGGCACCATTTTACCACTTGCTCAATTGAAGCTGTATACTTGACAACTCCCCAATAGGATGTTCTTCAAGAAACCTGATCTTAGGAAGTTTGTGCTCTACGTAAAGAAAAATAAAATTCATTGCTCTCTCCCCATGCTCTTCAAGTAGCACATGTTTACCGACCAAATCCCGGCCTCGAAGCTTTTGCATGTTTAATGTTTTACTTGAAAAACCAATGTTATTTCAAGTCCTTATATTTCTGCTAGACTTGTTTTTTAATTGTGCTAAATACACAAAGAGACCTTGCTTTCAATTTTGGGAGGTATATAACCAGAATTTGCAATCCCTGTATCATATGGTAATTCTTTTTAATTTTTTGAGCAACCCTCATACTGATGCAGGACAGGGCAAATTTCGCTGTGCTGTGTGTGTGTGTGTGTGTGTGTGTGTGTGTGTGTGTGTGTGGCGGGGGCGGGGGTGGGGATGAGACCAAGCACTGCACAGGGAGAAAAGGGTCTTTTAGCGGAGGGTGGAGAAAGAATTCAATACAAACGCCAAAGTTAGTCAAAAGGAAGGTTTATTATAAAAGAGGTAACTCCACAGAGTGTGGTTCAAGGCAGTGAGCAGGACCATTGGATCATTTTCTGTTTCTAATGCATGTACAATCACATGTCCTTGGGTTATGGTTAATTTACAGGTTAATGTCCTGATGACAGCAGCTGCAAATACTTTTACCACAGCCATACAATAAAAATTTAATCCCAAACTTAATTTTTGTATATTTTAAAAAGTGTTTTCTTTGAGATTGTGGCCCAACTCTTCATAAATAAGTTAGGAGAACAAAAACGTTCCTTTTTTTTTTTTTGCCATTAGTTGGGACCATGGTCAACTTACGCTTTCTGCATTTCAGCCTAAACTTCCTTAGACAAGGCCCAAGTGAAACGTGCATTTCTAGTTTTCTGTTTTCCAAACCAGCAGCTCTTTATTGGCTTTTATAGTTAAAATAATACAAAAGTGTTCAAAGCCTCACCCCCAATCTAACTCTAATAAACATTTAACAATTTAATGTTCTCTTTGACATTAAAATTACATCCTAAGATGTATATTATGTATAATATTTGAGATCCTGCTTTTACCTCCACACCAGCACTATGGAATGCTAAGTACTTAGCACACACAAGCTAACTCTTGTTTCATCTTTATCATTGCCTAGTATTCCGTCCATCGTAGATGCCTCTCTTCATTCTCCAGATTGCAGTTAATTGTTTTCTGTGCTCACTCAACCATGAAAAACATTCCCTTTGTTGAACATACTGTATTTAATCCTAAATAATTTTTATGTCTATATCCTTTACTAGAAAGTGAATTATTCAGAAGGAAAAATTTGAGTTTAGAGCAATCTTGTTTCTTCTTTAATGTTATTTTTTTATCACAGTTTTACATGTTTAATAATCTTAGAGTCAAATAATTATGTAAAGCTGTCACTGTTGGGGCTGATGATCAGTGTCACCCCAATGGCAGGGGGAAGGGAGAGGGATAATGACAGTGCAGATGTGTACGTAGCATTTTTGCTAGGTTCTTTCTCAAATGATGCAGTGAAGAATCAAGGTCATTGAGATCAAAGTTTTAGTCTATGGCCATGCCACCCTGAATGTGCCTGATCTCATCTGATCTTGGAAGCTAAGCAGGGTTGGGCTTGGTTAGTGCTTGTATGGGAGTCCATCTTGGAATACCAGGTGCTGTAGGCATTAAAAAAAAAGAGAGATTAAAGTTTTATTAAAATGTGTTTTAGAAAGACAAAGAATGCCCCAAGGAGGTCCATGGAGAAAGACAAAGTATGGACCAAGGAGGGTCCCGGCACTGTAACCAACACAAAGGGGCCAAAATGGCTACAAAAGGGCAAAAAGGCCACCAAAAAGAGAGAGAACCCAGAAGGGGCAAAAGGGGTAGCCCAGAAAAGCACTAGGAGGGGCATCTAAAAGGACAAAAAAGGGCCCAGACATGGGAATGTCTGCCTTATATTTGGGCTGTAATAGTTGGTTCCAAAGGCATTCCTAGATGATTGGCAAGTGAAGTCATTTTGATTGACACCTTGCTGCTATATAACTCTGCCTAGTGCACATGTGCATACCTGGAATTCTACTACCATTAGAGTGTTCTTTGGGTGGTCTCTAGCTGGGCCCTTATTCTTTTGTTCCCTCTTGTCACTCATGTCTGACTAGCTATCTAACATCATGTCTTCTTTTTCCTTTGTTTAGTTTTTCAGATTAGTGGAGTACAACCTCCAGTAGCTTCCTGGGAAAGGAGAAGTACATGAAAGGGAAATTTTTTGAGATCTTGAATGTCTGAACATACCTTTATTCTTTAGCTACATTTGCCTGGGGTTTACTAATCAAGCAAAGAATTAAAATTTTGAAACAAATTTCCTTTTGTAATTTAATAGAATTGCTCCCATGTCTTCTAGCTTTCATTGTGACCGTTCAGAAATTGAAAGATATGCTGAGTCTTGATCCTTTGTTTTTCTCTGAAAATTTAGGTTGTCTTTTTGCCTCCAGTGTACTGAAATTTCACAAGCATGAGCCTTGGGATCAGTCAACTTTTACTCATTGTACAGGGCACTGGGTAGGCCCTTTCAATCTGGAACTTGATGACTTAGTTTGGGAAAATTCTCTTAAATTATTTTGTTGATGATCACTCCTTCCCTAACCCCTATTGGTTTTTTCTTTTGAAATTCTTATTTTTCAGATTTTGGACCCCTTGGAGTGGTCCTCTAATTTATTATTTTTTCTTTCCTATTTTTCATTTCTTTGTCCTCTTGTTTTTCTCCTAGGATATTTCATGACATTTATCTTCCAACTTGTTTATTGAACTTTTCATTCAGAGACTACATATATATATATATGTATATATATATATATATATATATATACATATATATATATATATGTAGTCTCTGAATGCTTCTTTTTAAATAGTATCCTGTTATTGTTTTATGGTTTCTCATATTTCAGGATATTGATTTAAAAAGTTTTCTTCTCACTGAATGGTTTATGTTTCCTCTAAAGGTTGCAGCCTTCTACCCCATGCCCTTGTTTATGTCTCAGTGGTCCCACCTTCCATGTTTATTTTGAAGTTGTCGAATCCCTGGGTCCCCTACCTACATACCTCTCACTGCCAGGTAACTCCTGTTCCTCTTCCTTGACAAAGGGCAGGTTGTTTTGGTCTTGCACAGCGTAAAGTGCCTATTAGATGCTGAATCCTTTTCTTCCGTTTAGTTCCCAGAACGTTTACAAGCACATCTTCACCCTCCATGCAGGAAATTGGAGGGTCATCTCTAGCTGAATCTGATCAGCCTGAAAAGAAGAGTCCAAAAATAACATTGGAAATTCTTCAACTAAACAGCCTAACCAAATTACATGAAAGCTAGTCAGCAAGCCCCCTCACACTCTCATAGCATCTGAAATATCATCTACACTGTAAATTTAAATGATTCACATTGAATTTATGGTGTGGAAGGAGGGATGCCTCCAAGCGCCATCACTAAGGTCCCAGTGAGGCTTCGGAAGAACGGTGCCCCTTTTACCCGAAGACTTCGGCGCCTGCTTTCTGAGCGGCCGACCCTGTTCCCTGCCGGCAGGAGGCGCCACTGCTCACGGTCGGTGGCCGCGCGGGCAGGGCCTCTCTGGGAGAAGAGGAAGAAACCAAAGAGACCACGAGCGGAAGTTGCGGTGGCGCTCCGCCCTGCGCTCACCGACGCTGCGTTGTTTGCTTAGGTGGCCGGAGTCGGAATTTGCCCGTCACTCTGGCCGCTCCAAGAGCCGAGGACTTTGGTGGAGGCGTGATGCTCCCGGCGGGCCAGATCGGCCGGGCGCCGGCACCCCGGGTGAGAGGGTCTTGGTGGCCTAGGGCAGAGATCCTGGTGGCCTAGTAAAGTGACACAGATCTCTCGTGGGAGGTTGTTTCCATGAGATGGCCCTGGTGGCCGGTTTGAGGACGTTGTTCCCGTGGCCCAGGGGAGATGGCTCTTTCAGGTCTGGTAGGGTCGTACAGACCTCCCGGGAAAGGTGGTCCCCAATGAGGTGGCTGTGGCGATTCCGGTGAGATTACATTCCTCTGGGGCGGTAGCCCTGGCGGCTGGGCGGAGTAACGCCAGCGGTCTTGGGGAGGTGGCCCTTTTTGGAACCTGCATCAGACGGCCCCGGTAGCTCAGGAAAACCCCAGGGGAAGGGATCTGAGACCTCTCGGTCTCCCAGTTGGATGTCCTCTGGGAACCTTGTGTGAGTTCTGTATACCACTTCAGTCTTAATGTGTTTGTTACACCTGTTCTTCTAGTGCTGCTCTGAAAGTGGTGACGAAAGGAAGAACGTGGAGGAGAAAAGTAAGCAGACTCCAAACCCCCAAGCACTGTTCCGTACACCTTAGCACTGTCTATCCAGCCATCTCTCCAAACCACTTTCCAGGGTTTACATCTGACAAGGGGCTTAGCGTGTTATCTTTTAGATGAAGTATTTTTTCCCCATATAGTAAGTTTGCATAGTATTAAATGCCGATTATCATTATATGCATATTTTTTGTAATTGTAAATTGTAAAATATGGGGTGATTTGGAAAAGAGCACTTCCTGTCCCATACCTAGTGTAGGAATTTGTGTGGTTTCACTAGAGTTCTGCCCATACTGGATTCAAAATAATTGGGGCCTGCCTGTTATTTTAATGAAGCATCAGCTTGGTTCCTGGGTCTTGGACTGGACAAGGAAGATAGAAAAGGTCAATACCTCCATTTCTTACCTAGGACAGGAACATAAGTCAGGGATGTGGACATTTGTCATTTTATTTTAATGAGCTAAGCATGGTAGGGTTTTGCAAATTAAGAAATCTTCAGGGGCTTTTGAAGTGAAATTTATTGGGGGAGGAAGGGAAAAACATATAACACCTATTACATCAGAGGGTTTTTGGTTCTTCTGACCATGGCAAATAGTGTGGGAATGAGCAGTGGTAAGAAAGAAGGAGCTAATGTTACTGTGTTGGCTTTAAGAGCCAGGCTTACCCTTAACGTTGTATACCGATATAAGCTGCATCAGAAAGAAAGCTCCAAGTAGTCTATAGCATTACAATCATAGCTGCCAAAACTCAGCTCCTTTTCCTTAAAGAATTTGAGAGTACCCCGTATCTTTAACCCTTCCCTTTTCCACCTTTGCCCCATTCTGATGCCTGGGAAGCCGATGCCTATCGGGCTGTCATGTTGGTAATGACGATAGATGCAGACTGTAGGCTTTGTCCTTGTTCCTCCTTGGTCTTAGGCAATTTCTTTGCGATTTATAGGAGTGCTTTTTACAAAAATAGAGAAAGGGAGAGACAAAAATAATGTGTTATTTTGAAGAATGTCATTTGACTAAGAATGTACTATGCTGCATTTAAATGGTTATATCAAAAGAGTATACTTTTTTAAAGCATGAAGATGGAATTTCCTCCCTAAGCTACAGCAACTTTAGCATTCACACATATTCCCATTGCACATAAGTGTCTGTAGCTAACACCACATAACTCACTTGCTTTCTTTAAGATAAATTAAAAAAAGAAGACATGTGACTCCTGTACATAACAATCGATTTTTTCTGTATTAATAAAGTTTGATGTGGACCAGCCAATTCTCATTTGAAGGAGAAGAAAATAAGAATATTGGTCGAGAGTTAAGAAACATGGATTTTATTCCCATTTACAACCTTTAAGTATAGGTCAGAGAATGTTACAATTTATAGTTGGGAAGTTGAAGTTTGCTAGTTTTGCTTTTACCTGCTAGTGGGCTGTTGGTTCTCATAGCATATGAACAACCTTTCAGTTCTTATAAGCTGAATAAAACAAAGGAAAATTTGTTTGGAGGGGATTGAGGAGAGAAACATACCCAATACTCAAATCACAGGTATATATTTTGTTTCTTTACATAAATAATTGAACAATATCTGATAGTTACATTTGTATTTAGGCACATCTTTATTCTTATTTTCATTTTATCAGAAGTGACAATTGTTTTGTAATAAGGCTGATTATAACCTCTTGCCTTTATCTCATTGCTGCTGTCTTAAAACTTAGTTTTTGGTAAACAGCCAAATTGTACAAAGACAGCTTCAAGGAAGAACAGAGGTAAAAAAGGTGAAATCCAACAATATTGCTCCCCAACAGGCTGTGTTAGTTCCCCCAACATCATCTGTAATGCACACACTTTTTAAAAAAAAATTGTTATAGTCCTTATTACTAAATATATGCTAGTGTCATCAAGCTTTTAATTTGTTCATAAACTCACCACGAATGGTTTGTTTAGAGGAGACCAAATGCTTCAGGCAGAAATAAAGTAGAGAAATGCACTGTATGTTCAGCTTTATCCTAATGTTTGGTTTCTGTGAAATGCACTCTTACTTTCTCTGGGGCCTTATTTTGGAGTATTTATTTTCATTTGGAGATCAATAGCTATTCCTCTAATGTTTATCTTGTGTTTTTTTTTTTTTAATAAAATTCTTAGGTACTACTCAAATCTAGGGAGATTAAGCCCTGTATGTGGAATAATTCAGGTTGAGGACTGAGTAGAGTTAAACATATTTAATACCAGGAAACTTAATGACTGCACAGTGAAATGGAGTTACCATTATACCAAGATTGACCCAAACTTCAGGTTTCTAAACTTCTTCAGGAAGAAGGAAACCATAAGCAAACAAAAAGAGATAGCTTACGCATGGGAACATACTTCAAGGAGAAGTAGTTTATCTTAGCACACTGGGGTGGAGTGGAAGGAGAAAGATACGGCAGCCAGCGTGGGCCATGTCACTCCTGCCTTGCCGGGAAGCCACTTCAGTTCTCTCTGGGATTCAGGGCGCGTCCAGAAAGCCACCCTGGCACAGACGGTCAGCCCAGAAGTAGCTATAGAGATACTCTGGAGGAAGGGATCACTGCTGTTGGTCCACAAAATTACTGGAAAATAATTTAGTTGCCTTTTGAGCGAATTATGTGTGTACTAGAAATTTGTTTTCTCAAGTGTTTTGTTTAAGTAAAAATGGAAAATTATTATAAGGAGTGGACTCTTTGGGAAATATCACATACTAAATGAGTCAAGAGCAAAGCTAGTAAATGTTGCCTGTGCTACCACTTTTCTCCAAGAATGGCTGCAGGGTTCCAATCACCATTGTTGTCACACTTAACCAGTCCAATGTGAATTAGTCTAAGTCTAGTTTAGTTTATTTGCCATGGAAAGAATCTCACTTTAGACTACAGTTTTTGATGCATCAGCCATTTTGAGTTTTTTCTAGTAATTTATGTTTTCTCTCATTTCCTTTAAAAATTTTTTTTTTCTGTTTCTGAAATGGACATCTTTGTGCAGTGGCATTTGAAATTTTTAAAGCTTTTTAACTTTTATGTAAGGAGTAGTTTTAACTCATTGGTTACCTTTTCAGATTTTTTTCGTCTACTTCAAATCTTTCAATACTATTTTTCTTTTTTTAACATCTTGGAATCAGAGTCCTCCTTTTGTGTTATTTAGACCATACCATCTGGTTCCTTCCAGATTTTGAAAATATGTTACTAATCTAATAAAACTGTACCAATAAAATTAGACATCATCTGTTGAAACCTTTGGTTACTAGGACTTCAGGCATTTTTCTTTCACTCTGAGGAATTTCCTCAGCTCCTAAGCATTTTATAATACTTGATTGAAAGATTGTATTATAGCTATTCATATATATGTGTGTGTGTGTGTGTGTGTGTGTGTGTGTGTGTGTATACACAAAAAAATATATAAATGTATACACAGATACCCAAATGTTTATGTACATATGTGCACATACATTCATTGGAAATTTTTGTGCATATTTTGTATATATACATATATCTATATTTTTGTGTATGTATATACATCATATACTATCCATAGAGAGTGTTTTCTTTAAATTACTAACTTTTGAAGGTAGATATATTGTCTTGTTTATCCTTCGCATTTTTTTTTCAACTTCATTGTACTTGCTGGTGTTGAATCATTGTTATTTGTTAATTTTAGGCGATGTATATATTACAGCTCTTGTTGGAAATGAACAAGTCAGTGAAGGCACGGATATTGGTGATCTCCCTTCCTATGTGTCTGCATTTATAGAAAAGGAAGTTGGAAATGACCTTAAATCTTTTAAGAAACTTGATAAACTCATAGAACAGATGACAGAAGGTAAAATGCAATTAGAAGAACAGGCAAGTATTAAAACATTGAAATAATATCATTGTAATTAATATAAACATAACCATCATTACAAAGGCTATTTTGAAGGTATAGATTTTGACAAATAGTCTAATCATTTTAAACTTTTTAATAGGTTTTAAGGACCCACAATATACTCAGTATTTTACAAATTGTTTAAAAGATACAGTTCCTGTTGATGATTTATGGCTTAGAAATATAATGATACCTACCATTTTAAATAGCTTTACATACAATGAGTTTTAAAGTGCTTTTACAAGTAAATAATTTCATGGTATACAAAAATGTTATAACACCATCATTGAAAATTTTTTTATATGCACTCCAAGGGAGAAAACATGAAAATAAATATATTATAATGGTTATTTCTGGGTGATTGGTTAACAAGTGATTTTTTCCTTTATATCTTTCTGTGTTTTCATGTTTTTTCCTTTTTACAGTGAACGTATTACTTAAAATAAGTTTTTAAAAACCCCATAAATGTAATCTTAAAAAAATAGTGAGTTTCTCTATTTGCAGTGTTGTGTCTGTCAAAGATAAAGAGATTTTCATTGAGTAACCCTAAATTGGGTTAAGTAACCTCTGCTTGGGAATACTGGTGTTTTAGCCCCAGGTTTGTTCGTCATCTGATGTTTTTTCATTCTTGGTGTCTTAGGCCTCTCCATCTTCCTGTTTTTCCACCATGTATCCTGCTAGGCTCTAGGCTTAGCCTAGCCCTGTTCTTTTCATTCCTTCAAGCAAGTTGTTGTGGGCTCTTGCGGAGGAAATCACACAGCAGAGTAGATGGATGCCAGCCCAAAGGTGTGGTCTTCTACTCCCACTGGCAGTCCTTCCATAGGAAGGCTGGCTCCTCTGCTATGCCCTTCAGCTGTTTTTCCAAATTCTCCCTTACATACCTATCCCACCTGGCCATTCTATCCTTCCTTTTCACAAATAAAAAATTAATACCATCTAGCATGAATCTATTGAACAATCTCTCCACATTTCACAAACTTATTTGCAACCATTTCTACTTGTTAATTTAGTAAAGGATCAGTATAAGGCAGTCCTTATGCCCTAGTCCTGTCTGCCATGTCAGTGAACTTGCTTTACTGTTATAATTTCATCCTCTGCTCCTATCTTTTCAGCATATGGATATAGTCAGATCTTTTTCTTAAAACCTAAACAAACAAAAAACCTTCTTCTTATCTTTTGGTGTTAGTCCCTTCCTTTTACTGGTAGACCTCTTTAAAAAAGTCATCTTTATTTATCGTCACTTCCTAATGCTTTTCTATTTGCTTTTTGACCCACTGGAATCAGGCTTGTTTCTCTGATAGTCATGGAAGCTTTTGCTGAAGTTTCTAATTAAACCTTAAATTCAGTGTGTCCAAAACTACTGATCCATCTCTTAAAATGCTTCTCTATCTGGGAAAATGCACCACCATTTTTCTGTCACCAAGGCCTGCAACCTAGGAGCCTTCCTAGATTGCTCCTCATCATCCTTACTCTTCTCCCGTCACCAATACATCTGAGTTTTGCCTCCTTACCATCTTTAGTGTCCATCCTGTTGTTCCCATCCCTGTTCCCATCCCTGCTGCCACCACTTCATTGTAGGGCTGCATTCTCTCACATTTGATGATAGTTAGCCCATCTTCTGTTTTCTTCATACTGCTACAATAACTGTCTTTTTAAATTTCTTATAAGGATCTTATTAAATGTAAATAAAGCAAATGTTATAAAATATACAGTTAAAAATCTTTTATTTGTATGCAGGCATATATTACTTAACATGCACAGCTTAACTTTTTATGATTAATGTAGTATGGGACTTGTTTTCTTATCTCCCTGTATAGAGCTCTCTTTTTTAATGGTTTTATGATACTTGGCTATGGCTGTGCATGATTTATTTAACCAGGCTCTTATTGGTAGACATTTTTGCTGTTTCCAGTTTTTATTATTACAAATAATAAACATAATTATTCATCACTTTCCTATTCTAAGTCATAAATCTAACTGAATTGTTTTCATTATTAAAATCTCTTAATGGCATCCCATTGCCATTTGGAAAGAGCCCATATTCTTCTAAGAACAGTTGCTACCTGCGATTCTTTGAACTCTATTCCGTGCCCTATTGACCTCTTTGCTGCTCTTTGATTATGATTGAGCTGTTTCTCAGCCTGGAATGCTCTTTCCTTCTAAAGTTCCATAAAAAAATTCCCACCTGTCCTGCAAAAGTCTGTATGAGCCATGCAAGTGCAATTGCCTTGTACTTCGGAACCTTGCTACTCAAAAGTGTGGAGCTTGTTGGAAATGCAGAATCTCAGTCCTTACTCCGGACCTACTGAGTTTGCATTATAACCAGATCTCTAGATGATTCCTCTTCACATTCAGGTTTCGGAAGCACTACCTTTGTATTTGTACATTATTACATCTGGCATATAGATCTTTTTTATTGTGTTAATTTCACTGCTGAAATATCTGCTTACATTTCTGTACCAACAGTTAAAGGCAGATGCGATGTCCTGGTACGGACAGAGTATCTAATCAGTGGTGATTAAATTGAAATTCCTCTGTAATATTCTTTATATTGTATTGATACCTAATATTTGTATATATTATCCATATGCTATAAGAAAAATACACTTAACAAATTACAGTATCTAAAGGCATTACCTGGATATACCATTTTACTAAGTTATTGGTTCTTGACCTGGGCTTAAATCAAACACTTAGGGAACTTTTGCAATATACAAATACCCAGACTTTCAGAATCAGAGATTCATTTTTTTTTTTTTTGGAAGGAAAATAATCAGTAGGTAAAGTATATATGTGTTCTCTGGGTGGACCCTCTGAAAGTACTGAGCTTTGTGACAGCAGATCTACAGGTACTTATAGAGGGCCAGGATGATAGGCCTGTCCCTACGCATGTTCACATATAGCATTTCATGTATAGGTTTGGTTGGTACAGGATACAGAAATCAAACCTTGCTTTTTTTTGAAACTTTTAATTGACAGTTTCTAATTTTATTAGAACAAGCATATATTTTGAAGGTAATGAACTAATTAAAAAGGTTATGAAAATTTTATCTGATTGCTGCTGTTTTTTATTTTTGGTATGGTCAGGTACTTACAATTTCATCAGAAATCCCTAAAAGAATTCAGAATGCCTTAAAAAATGCAGAAGAATCAGAGCAATTTCTTAATCAATTTCTAGAGCAAGAAACTCATCTCTTCAGTTCCATTAATAGCCATTTGCTGACTGCACAGCCCTGGATGGAAGATCTTGGGGCCATGATTAACCAAATTGAAGAAATTGAACGGCATCTCACTTACCTTAAATGGATTTCACAAATTGAAGAACTAAGGTAATTAGTTCTTTGTTCTCGTAATTATTATTTTCCTTTGAGGATCTGTCTTAGAGAGTGCATGCATGCCATTAAATAATTGCATTAATTAAAGATTATAATAATGTAATTTTGCCAGTTGTTATGAAAATAGCATTATGATAATGATTCTTTTCCTTTATTGAGGATGAACATAAACTTTTCAGGGAGCTTAATTTGCATTTGAAAGAAAGTAATCCAAGTAAAAATTTTAAGTCCTATAGTTTTATTATGAACACATGATAAAAACTATAATGCCAAATTAAAATAACCCCTCAGTGTGGTACTAATTCCTCTATACTTTTACATTTTAGAGATGGTCATTTAATGAAATGGATTGCTTTCTCTATAATTTCAGTTGTTTTTTTTTCCAGTGAGAATCATCTAATAAGAGCTACATAAGTATGCTTAGATGAATAACAAGAGTTGTACCTGTTGGTAGGGGAAAAAAAAGAAGTACTAATTTTTGAATTGCGTATATATCGCTGGTGGTTGATTGTAAGTGTCTGATACTGCCTTTCAAACAACCTAAATTAACATTTCTGTCTAGACTGCAAATTATTTGGTTTTATGATATAGTCTCCCAGCCCCTCTAAGCTGTGCTATTACATCCTTGCTTTGTTATAATTACTCTTGCTTCATAGCTGTCAGCAGCCATTAATGTCTGGAAGACTTAAGGGAGAAAAGTCATCCAAGAGTCTTGATGTCTCATTTTAAATGTATCTTACTTAATGTATTTTATGTTATTCCAAAGAGTAATACTGTATTACTTTGTCCTACATTTGTTTCCTGAGATTTTAAAGAATTTTACATACCAGTACAGTATGAAAATATTTGTTTTGCATTCATGAGTTTTACCTTTACAGAAAAAGCTATAAGCCTAAATTTGTAGTGTTACTAGCAATTCCAGAAATTGACTTAAGCTTTTTAGAATATCTCCTACTTATTTCAATTATTTGCAGTGAAGGAATTTTAAACCTTGCTTTATTTTACTTGATTTTTCCTTGCCCCTCTGAAATAAAATGCCAATAAAGGGCAATATTAATACCTTTTGAAGTTATTATAATTACATAATAATCTCATTAGGTAAAAGCCTCACTCTTGTTGTAGTCAGAGTAACATATTAATTAAAATAGGACCATGGTTATGGGTAGTCTCTTTCTGATGTCAGAATTATTTAAAAGAAAATATTCCCAGGGAGTTGTATTAGAAATAGGAATTAAACTCATAATCAAGTAGAGCATAATTTATCTTTTTAGTAACGTGTTCTTTACCATAGGTCTTTTGTGATACATCTCTATTTCTAGCTTTCTTTTGGTCTTCTGAGACTTTTCTCATCTCTTAATTTCCCTCTAAAGACCGGCTTTATTATGTATGTATGTATGTATGTATGTATGTATTTATATTTTTCAATATTTTAGTTTATTTTTATGGTGACATTGGTTAATGAAATCCAGTAAGTTTCAGCTGTACACTTAAACAGTAAGGCATATATATATATTTACACTGTGTGTTCACCTCCCATAGTTAGATTTCTGTCACCACATATTTGACCCTCTTTCCCTGTCCACCTCACGCCTCCTCCCTACCCTCTAGTAACCACTAGTCTGTTATCCATCACTGTGAGTCTTTTGTTTGTTTGTCCTTTTCATTTGTTGCTTTTAGGTGTATATCCCACATATAAGTGATATCATGTGATTTTCAACTTTTTCTGTCTGGCTTATTTCGTTTAGCATGATTATCTCGAGATCCGTCCATGTTGTTGTAAATGGTAGTATTTCATCTCTTCTTATAGCTGAGTAATATTCCATTGTATACATGTACCACAGCTTCTTTAGCCAATCATCTATTGTAGATTGCTTCCATGTCCTGGCCACTATGAATAATGCTGCTGTGAACATTGGAGTGCAAATATCTTTTTGGATATGAGTTTTCAAGTCTTTGAGGTAAATACCCAGTAGTGGGATTGCTGGATCAATTCTTTGAGGAACCTCCATACTGTTTTCCATAGTGGCTGTACCAATTTGCAGTCCCACCAGCAGAGTATGAGGGTTCCTTTTTCTCTGCATCCTCTCCAACATTTGTTATTGTCTTGTTGATTATAGCTATTCTGACAGGTGTGAGATGGTATTTCATTGTGGTTTTGATTTGTATTTCTCTAATAACTAGCGATGTAGAGCATCTTTTCATATATCTGTTGGACGTTTGTATGTCCTCTAGGGAGAAGTGTCTTCAGGACCACTACCCACTTTTTGATTGGATCATTTTTTTTTTGCTGTTATTTAGTCGTTTGAGTTCTTTGTATATTTTGGATATTAGTCCCTTATCGGAGCTGTTGCTTGCAAATATATTTTCCCATTGACATGATTGTCTCTTTACCTCGTTGATGATTTCTTTTGCTGAGCAGAAGCTTTTTAGTTTGTTACAGTCCCATTCATTTATTTTAGCTTATACTTCCTTTGCCTTTGAAGTCAAATTCATAAAATCCTCTCTAAGTCCAATCAAGGTCCTTGAGTTTCATTCCTATGTTTTCTTCTGTGCATTTTGTTGTTAAATCAACTGACCTGTTTGTTTTTCTGTAGCTCTCTCTCTCTTTTTTTTGAAAGTAGTTTCTTCTTTCTAGAAGTAACATCTTTATATTAACTCTGTTTCTTGAATATTGCAGTTCGGCAGTTTCACTATGAATGAACCCTATTACCCTGGCTTTTCCTGTGCTCTAAATGTCATTCATACTTCAGTATTCTGTTGAGATCTGTTTCATTGTATTCTAGAAAGCAGGATACCTGTATTCTGTGATTACTTTATTTAAATTCTTTTGTAAAATTTATACATTTCTTAAACATGGATTTACATGTCTTTGAAGTGGGGTATCAATGAGAAGTTTTTATGTAATTTGCTGTAGCACAGGGAACAACCTTCTACAGGAGGAGTAGTCATTTGTGCGTGCTAATTATCAGAACAATCATTAGAACAGAACTACTTGTGCCTTAACTGTAGAAATGATGGTTTGTTGACACCCAATGGGAAAGAGTGTTTTCAATTCTGAAAATAGCTATAAAACACAAAATCTGTTGGAAATCTTAATAAAACCATTTAAAAAAGAGAAGAAAGAAAAATGAGAGAATGAGTGTTGGATATGACCAAAAGGGCTGATAGAGTACTACAGAAATGAGCTTGGTATTATTGAGGCCTGAAACAGTGACAGTGGAAAAGAAATGTGACTTTTGGAGAAAAATAGAGGAAAAAAATAAATGCTAGGACATAGTGGAGTTCAGCCAGTGGGCTGCACATTCTTATTCCTAAGGAGAGTACTATGCCCACCCCAGGAAGATAACGAAAGGAGCGCACCAAACTAGGGACAAGAGTCCTAGCATCAGTCTGCTTCCAGCACAGTGGCCAAGCACACAGGCAGAATGTGCATAGGCTACTTAGAGACAGAGCACTTACTTCAGATTTTCTGCTGGGAGTGACCCCTGAACTGAGATTCACTATTGAAAACATTACATTTTGTTTGTTAGATGGCTTAAGATTTAGAATATGTTATTTTTATCAAATCAAACATTTTAAAATTAATGTTTGCTTTACAGAGCCAAGATAATAGCTATGTGCTGAGTTTGTCCTAAAGACATGTCTTTGGCTTTTAAAGAATTTGAAGAATTGGTTTGATTTTATATGAAAATCTTGATTTCTGACTTCTCTAGAAAATTTTAAGATTTGGCCACATTGGACCCACACTGCAGTGTGGCAACAATTGGCTGGAGCCTTGGGATGCTCGAGTCCCCACCTGCTTTGCCTTTTTGTTAACTTTAACTATCAGGCCTCCGTAGGCATTTGAGTTTGCTACCCTTGCTGTAGAGCTTACCTTAAATTTTACCTGGAACTTTGCTAACAGTAACTTGAAAGGACTGGATTCTGAGGTGCCACCTCCTTAAGTTTCCTATAATCAAGTTCAGCTGGGCAAAGTAAGTAAAAATCAAAGACTACCATATTAGACCTTATTAGATGCTACTCATATTATTTGGATTATTAGATACTGAAGACTTCTGTAAAAGGCAAATTTATCAGAAACGAGCGATTCCTGAGGGAATGTGACCCAAGACAAGTCTCTTATATTAGGAGGAGTGGGAAGGGAAAGCTACAGGGGAGGGGTCCTGAGCATGGGCCTCTCAGAAGGATGCTGAATTTGAGGATTCTGGCATCCCAGAGATGTATCAGATTAAAAAAAAAAAAAAAGCCACTTCTGCATGGTGCTTCCTTCTTCTTTGGGTGTAACTTTATATAAAACAAAAGGGAGGAGCAGTTTTTCTGCATTTGGAATTATTCTGAACTGTCTTTTAAAATTTGCTCTACCTTGTTTCGCAGTGATAACATTCAGCAATATCTGATGACCAATAATGTCCCAGAGGCAGCCTCTACTCTGGTGTGTATGGCAGAACTTGACATCAAACTTCAGGAATCATCTTGTACTCATCTTCTTGGTTTCATGAGAGCCACTGTCAAATTCTGGCATAAAATTCTTAAAGACAAGCTCACAAGGTAAAGGATTTATTCATATTTCATGGTAATTGCTGTCAGATGGATATTTGATTATCATTGTATTTTGCTGAAAAACGTGTTACTTTTCTGTTACAGCGATTTTGAGGAAATTTTAGCACAGCTTCATTGGCCATTCATTGCACCTCCTCAGTCTCAAACTGTTGGCTTAAGTCGACCAGCCAGTTCCCCTGAGATACATAGTAACCTGGAGACACTGTTTTGTCAGCTTCTGAAACTACAAACCTCGTATCTTTGTTGAAGTTAAAACTTGCTAACATTTATTTTTTCTACAGTAGATCTGCAGTTTTAAAGTAAAACTACAGCCAATGGGAGTGCTGGGTTTGCACTTGGTCTGTGTATGCCCATGGAGTGGTAGATTGTTCTCTTTCAAAGTGAATTGCATGTTAGCGGGAGGGCGTGGGTCAGCCTGAAATACATGACTGACCCAAGAGAAACAATAGAAAAAATGGGCAACTGGGAGGAAACCTTAGTGTTAATAAAATGATTACTTGAACGTATTTCTTTAATACTATTCTTTTAGGAGAAACAGATTAATTATAATAACTTTTTCATGTACATTTTACTGAAATATATATGTAATTTAAAGATAGATTATGTATTATCGGTACTATAATTTTACTCAGTATCTTTCATACATGTTGGAAAAATGTGTGTATGTATTCACATACATTCATATATGTATGTGTATGTTTTTGATACTTTTTCCTTGACTTGACTATGTCAGAGATGAATTATTTACTGAGCCAAAACAACTTTCAGAAAAATACTCTCTTCCTGCATCCTCTTCTGTCATCCTCCCCATCCAGATTATGCTGACTCCTCTTCAGAAGAGGTTCAGGTATCATTTTAGAGGAAACCGACAGACTAACGTTATAAGCAAGGTGTGCTTTGCCAACTCTTATCCTTGGTTTTTATTAATAGCAGTTGTTAAGGGTTTTATACTTTTCGTGGTTTACATTAAAATCTGATTCTGTTCACATTTCAGTTTTTTCTCTAACAGGAATATTCTTGATTTGTCATTGCCCTTTAGAGATATATTTTGGAACTTGTGTTGGTATGTTGTCATAATCAGCTCACTCATTATTACATCGTCTGACCGGGTCCTGAAGTTTCCCTTGGCTTTGCTGTAGCATTTGCTGTGGCACTTTTTACAACTGGGTCCATATGTGTTTCACCATGCAAATTGCTCCTTCAGGTTTATAAATAGAGAAGTGAAAGTCAAAAGAGGGTTAGCTTTTGAAAACAGGTGCCGATGCTAAAATAATTTGTAGCTATGTGAGAGTGTGTGGGAATAAATGATGGGAATGGCTTGAGTACATTATCACTAACATTTTAGTTGAGGGACTATATCCACATATATTGGGCATATTAGTGAGAATTTTCTTTAATTTGACCTGAAAAACAATCATAGGCATTTGTTTTCAATGAAATTTGATTGAATTTGTTGAGAATTATGACCTTGTTGCCAGGTGATGGACACTACCTTCTTTATCCTTGAGTTTTGCTACATCTGATGCAGGGCAAGTAACAGAAAGGTTCAGTAAGTGCTTTGAATCAACTGTTATCAAATGCCAGATTACACCAGGCATATAAAAAGGAGTTTATAGGTTTTACAGAATTTTTAAGGAATTAAGGAATAGGCAGTTAATGTTTGCATAGGAAGGAGTAGAGTGGCAATGGATTTCTGGTTCTTAAAGTTCAGCTTATTCTTTTGTACTTTATGAGTCTCTTCCTCTTTTGGATGGGGTGTTGGTGGAAAGAAGAGTAGAAGCAATTAGTAGTGAGACAAAGCAATTAACTGGAAGCTGCAGAGAGGCAGTAGTAATTTGAGGTAGGAAAATTGTGAATTATGTTGGCTGCTTTTTAAAGTGTGGTTCAAATGGGCCTAAACTATGCAGCTCCTGAGATTAGAGATTGCCCTTTACTTATTTTTGTATTCCTGGCATCTAGCACACAACAGGGATTTACCATTTAGTAAATGTTTTTGAATCCCTGTCCAACAAAACTTGGAAGGTTTGTAGAATTATCTCTAGGGATGATTTGAACAGCTGCATACTTACATTTCTTTTTCTATAATTGTACCTGTTTTAAGGCATGTGTACACTTTTTGTAATGTAGACCAGCCAAATTTTAAAAATTTACCTTTTGAAAAGAAAAAGCAGAAAATCTTTAAAAATTATTTTGTAATGTTATTTCAAAAAATAAACAGTTTAAAGAGTCATTAGCTCTTAGTAATACTCATCATTTTACATATTTGTAAAGTGCTAGGTTTTAAATATATGTGGCATTGTAAATTTATGAGTTTATTGACGTAAGCCACATTATTGGAATTTGTTGGGAGTACATTAGGAAACACTTGATTATTGTTCCAAACTGTCAAAGTACAGAATAACTTGAATTATTCAAGTTCAGAGTAGAAATTATGCTCTTACACATAGGAATTTTTATAAGTGCTGTGTGTATACAGTGACATAGATCTATTTGATTGTAACTTTCTAGTTGGAATGACTAAAGAATTCAAACTATTTTACCTCCTTCCTTAGCCTGAATGGTACTTGGCTCAGGTGCTTTTATGGATTGGGAACCACACTGAGTTTCTGGATGAGAAGATACAGCCAATATTAGACAAAGTAGGCTCTTCGGTAAATGCAAGGGTAAGAGACTCATCCTAAACATTCCAGATTTAGAGGTTATGTGTCCATGAATAACTTGTTATTTACAATACCTTGCTTATGTATTTCTTTTAGCTTGAATTTTCTCGGGGCCTTATGATGCTTGTTCTGGAGAAGTTAGCTGCTGATATTCCTTGTCTGCTCTATGATGACAATCTCTTCTGTCATTTGGTGGATGAGGTGCTGTTATTTGAAAGGGAGTTACACAGTGTTCACGGCTATCCTGGCACTTTTGCTAATTGTTTGCATATTCTATCAGAGGAAACCTGTTTTCAGAGATGGTTGACTGTGGAGAGAAAATGTAAGTGCTCAGGTGCCCATAAGATGGGAAGAGATGTCTCTTTTTGTGTATGTTAATTTGTGGTATTTTTCTCCTCCAATTCTGGTTAGAAATTAGAGCCATCTAAATATTTCTTCATCAGGGTTTACCAGATTGCTTTCAGAGGTCATCTTATTTTCTCATCAAATATTAGGGTTTTTTTTTCCTGGAACTGTATATGTTTCTAGAGTAATATTTAAGCCAATAGATTATATAGTTCACTGTTTTATATATTTTACATATAGTATTTCTGCTTTTGGTAGAATCATTTTGTATGTAGCTTGTCTAGTCAGTATACCTCTTTCTAAGATTTTGGGGTAGGGTCGGCAGAGAGAAGTAATTGTTTAATCCTAAAATAGGGCGTGTTAAATATAGTGCAACTAGTAGGAGGTAGATTTTTTTTTTGTAGAAAAGTTATAATTCCTAAAAAATTGTGAATTGAAAATTAGGAATGAATAACTACTTCAGATAATCCTTTTTTTGGTATATCAGTTGCTCTTCAAAAAATGGACTCAACGCTTTCATCAGAAGCTGCCTGGATGTCCCAGTATAAGGATATCACTGATGTGGATGAAATGAAAGTTCCAAACTGCGCAGAAACTTTTATGACACTACTCTTAGTTATAACTGGTAAGTATAAGTCTTTTGAGATAAAACTTTGTTTTAAAAGTACTGACTCTTCACATGGTACTTTGTCTAGTTGTTTAACAAAATTATTATATAATAGTTATCATAAGATCTTCAAACGCAGTTTATTTCGGCAGAACTATAGCACAATATTCTAGGTTTTGGAGTTTTAATTTAAGTAAGATCTTAAAATGAGAAAATTGCTGAATTATACAACAACAAATAGAAAATATAATTTTATTACCTGAATTCACTTGCCATTCAGCTTAAGTGTCTTTAGTAAATGGTGATTAACCTAAATTTTAAATACTTCCTTCACTTTGATATGTCAAAGACTACAGAAGAGTAAAATAAAGTAACTTGAAGCATTTTAGTAGTAGTTGGAACTCTTTCTATTGTGCAGGAGTGTTCTGGCTGTGGGGGAGGCCTAGCAGCCTCTAGCCCTGGTTGGTCTGTAGCCATCTACATTGTCCCACTACAGGCCTGCTGGTTTTCCATGTGCTACTGAGCCATCATTGCCACCATCCTCTTCTATCTTGTCCAGTTCTTGGGCCTGTGTATGTACCCTGAAGAAGTATCTTTCCAGCCTAGCCAGTAAATAATTCCATATCCTTAACTGTAAGAAAAATCTAAAAAACACTCTAAAACACCAAAAAATTTAGAAAAACTCATGTCTTTAAAAAAACTATTAGGAAAATTTTCAAACATACACAACAGTAGCATAATATAATGAACCCTCAGGTATCTGTTACTAAGATTTAAAACAACACTTTTCTATTATGTATTTTTCTCCCCAACTTTTTTTTCTAGAGAATTTTAAAGAACATATCAGACATCTTACCATTTCACCTGAAATTCTTAAATATATCTTTTAACCTATACTAGATCCTCCTTTATTTAAAAAAAAATTATTAAAGGAATGAATTGATTTTTGTATATAATTATCTCATATTGCCTTTTTAAAAAACTGAGGCATGGTTTATATACAGTGAAATGCATAGATCTTATAAATACAATTCAGTGAGTTTTGACAGGTACATCTACTTGTGAAACTCACACCCTTAGAATGTTTTAGAAATAGATCATATTTTAATGGTCTGTTGATTTTTGACAAAGGCACCAAAGCATATCAATAGGGAAAACCTATAACTATGTCATATACGGTACCAAAAACCTTCATTTGTCTTAACTTTCTCCACAGACAGGTATAAAAATCTTCCCACAGCTTCCCGAAAGCTGCAGTTCCTGGAGTTACAGAAGGACTTAGTAGATGATTTTAGGATACGATTGACTCAGGTGATGAAAGAAGAGACTAGAGCTTCCCTTGGCTTTCGATATTGTGCAATTCTTAATGCTGTGAACTATATCTCAACAGTACTAGCAGATTGGGCTGACAATGTTGTAAGTTAATGTGCTTTTATGTTAAATAATATATCAGTAGTTGGAACAATTTTACCTTTTGAAATGTTGACTCTGTAGCAAGTAAAAATACACATTAGGCAGAATAACAATTAGGCCAATCTTAGGAGGTATGATTAAAGTACATATTTTTCTTAACCAAGTTTCAAATGGTTAAATAATCCTTGTACTTTAATCATTGAAAAAGAAAGCAACATTTCATGAAATAGTTGTTTATAGAATTAACCTTTTTCCTCTTTAGACTTTATACTTAGGAAATATTCATGTATGGTAATTACTATCTCAGAAAAAGATAAGATTGAATAAATGGTGTCAAAATCAGTGAAATCCAGGACTTTATCGAAAAGTAAAATAATAACACTTAATACTTGTTGAATTATTTCATACATTTAAAAAGTTTTAATATTTTATTTTCAAACATATACAAGAGTAAATAAAACAAAACGAATCTTCATGTGCCTGTCACCCAGCTTCTTATACCAATTTTGTTTCATTTAAACCTCTCCTGTACTCCCCCCATGCTGGATTATTTTGAAACAAATCTCAGAATATCTTTTGGTAAATAATTCAATATATATCTCTAAAAGATAAGAACGCCTTGCTGCTGACAAATCAGATGATAGCCTTAGGGGGTTTCCTTTGTATGTAATTCCTTGTTTTTTCCTCTTGCTTCCTTCAAGATGGTCTCTTTATCGTTTTTTTGATAAAAACGTCACCACAATACCATTATCACATCCAAAAAATTAACTAATTTCTTATAGTATTGGGAGGTATATTTTAAATAGTTCTAAAAATCAAAGTCTTGGGTCTAGTTAACAAGTACTATAATGCCTTTTACCTCCAAGGATTTTACGTATGCTTCCTTTCTCCATGCAGATTCCATGTGTTGACAGATTTGGTCTGCCTAAATAGAATTATTAAATAGTAATGATATTTTTTTTATTAATCCAAAGAATATATTGGCTATCATGGCTTTGGGAACAAAATTTTACAGTATATACTTCCAGCTAAAAGTGAAGAAACTTAAAAAAAATTTTTTTATTTTACAGTTAGAATTGACATTCAATCTTATATAGTTTAAGGTAAAAGAGAAGAAACTTAATTAGCCTTTATAACCATAAACTATATAGATTAGTTCCATTAGCTGTTTTAGTTATTAAAATGGTCTGAGAAGGTCTCTAGGACCTCCTTCTTGGACAGGGTGTTCTTGGGTTAGGAATTGCTGTTCTGAGATCACCTTGGATTTTCACCAGCATGTCCCATGAAGTAGGTTTCATGAGGAAAGCATTAGCAGAGAATTAAGGTGACCATAAAACAGTGAAATATACATTAAATGGTGAAAAAAACTATACTAAGTATAATGAATATGAAGATATATATATATATAAAGTATTATATAATTGTATCATGAAATGAAAATAGACAGGATAATAAAGTGAAAAACATCTAAAACATTTGCATTGTAGGGATCCCAGAAGTATAAGAAAGAAACAGAAACTTTATTTAATAAAGAAATAGTGGCTGAAAACCTTCCTAGCCTGGGAAATGAAACAGATACCCAGGTCCAGGAAGCACAGAGAGTTCCAAACCAAATGAACCCAAAGAGATGCACACCAAGATATACTGTAATCAAAATGGCAAAAGTTAGATAAAGAGACCATCTTGAAGGAAGCAAGAGGAAAAAACAAGGAATTACATACAAAGGAAACCCCCTAAGGCTATCATATGATTTGTCAGCAGCAACTTTACAGACCAGAAGGGAGTGGCAGGACATCTTTAAAATGCTAAAAGAAAGGAACCTACAACTAGAGAAATTTACCCAGCAAGGTTATCATTCAGAATTGAAGGAGAGATAAATAGTTACTGGACAAACAAAAACTAAAGGCTTCCTCACCATTAAAACAGGTTGATCAGAAACGTTAAAGGGTCTTCTTTAAGCAAAGGAAAGGCTATAACCAGAAATGAGAATGTAAGAAAGGAAAACTCTCAGGTAAAGTTGAAAATTTATTCACTTAAAAAGCTACAAGAGACCCATTTCAAATAAAAAGACACAGACCGAAAGTAAAGGGATAGAAAAAGATATTCCATGTAAATAGAAATGAAAAGAAAACTAGGGTAGCAATACGTACATCAGACAAAATAGACTTTAAAACAAAAAAATGTTTAAAAAAGACAAAGCCCAAAAAGAGGATATAACAATTGTAAATACCTACAAACCCAATGTAGGAGCACCTAAGTATATAAAATAATTGTTAATGGACATAAAGAGAGAAATCCATAGCAATAAAATAATAGTACGGGATTATAATACCCCACTCACACCAATGGATAGAAAATTAATAAGGAGATAATGGCCTTAGTTGTCATATTAGATCACGCTGACTTACTAGATATTCATTTCATCCAAATATTTCATCTAAAAACTACAGAATACACTTTTTTTTTCAACTGCACATGGAACATTTTCCAGGGGAGATCACCCCTAGGGCCTCAAAACAACCCTCAATAAATTCAAGAAGATTGAAATCATATCTAGTATCATTTCTGACCACAGTGGCATGAAACTAGAAATCAGATATAAAAAGAAAACTGAAAAACACAAATACGTGGAGATTAAATACATGTTACTAAATAACCAATGGATCAAAGAGGAAATCAAAAGAAAAGAGGGGTGTGATAAATAAATAAAGCTGTTTACTACCCTTGGGGGACGAAAAGCAATAGGGGAACATGTTTCAAGATTTAGTCAAAATATAAAGAAAACTAAAATGATATCTGTATGTGGTTTTTCAGCAAGGTGAAAAAAACTAATTTTAATTAAGGACTTAAAAGTACCATGTTTCAATTAATAGGTAAGGTGGAGATTTAAAATATTACAGTTAAATAAATTAGATTGAGTAATTTAGAATTGGTGTTAAGGTCACAGTATACTAAGGAACACTTAGTATACTGTAAAACACTTTTGGGTTTACCTAGATGAGTCACAAAGGTGGACAATGTTGATTAAGTTAAACTTTCTGTACATTGTCAAATCTCAATGCAATAAGACAAAAAAGCAGAAATGAAATGTATTCAAACAGACATTTAAAATATTAAGGAGGAAGTCTAGAAAACATTAGAATGTTTCTTAGATTACAAATTTATGACAAAAAATTGTGGTTTACAGCTAATGCTTTATGTAATTTGTATACAGAAGAAGAAATTATGATGTACTACTAAAGCATTCGATGCATGAAAATGTATTCCTTTACTGAGAAAGGAAAAAAGTTCTCTTAAATACAGAGTAAAAAGCCAAATAAATAGGAGACAAAAATGAATATACTAATAACAGCTATAAACAAAATAAAAATTTGATAATCATAATTCTAATCTGGACTCTTTGGTTGTGAAAATAATAATAATAATTATTTTTTAAATAATTATTTAAAGCCTTTTTTTCCCCTACAAAAATGTGTGCTCAAATTCATGTGCATAATGTTCTGCTGAGCAAGGAAAATAAGACAAAATATTTCACAGTTATTTCAATAATTATTTCATAATGAATACAATGTAGAGTGTAATAATAAATGCATTTATCTTTATAAAGTCACCTGATCAGAATA
This sequence comes from Macroglossus sobrinus, assembly GCA_004027375.1. Lineage (NCBI taxonomy): Eukaryota > Metazoa > Chordata > Mammalia > Chiroptera > Pteropodidae > Macroglossus > Macroglossus sobrinus. The sequence continues at coordinate 164,228 of PVKZ01000572.1, read as the reverse complement.
CATTAATTTATTGTGTACTTTCGTGTCATGTTCCTAATTTTAGTAAGCACTTTGTTCATTCAGCCCCCACAATGCTCCATTTTTTGCTAAGCTTTTCAATAGTATGAAACAAATTGCCATTCTTAATTCTTGTGCCAGATGATCTAATAAGAAACTCATTCAGGGACATATTTTTAGCTTCAATGAAATACTTGTGGATTATCTAATTACTGTAGTCACTGCCACAGCCTTTAACAAGGATGAATTGGCTATCTCCCTGTCCTTAGAAAATTACCTGAGGCTAAAAATTTATCTGATGCTGAATGAACCTTCCTTTTGTCAGCAGAGAAATAACCAAATTTTAGAGTTGACTCTTCAAATCATGAATGAATCCGGTACTAGTATGTTATTACAGTACAAATTCTGTTTAACATCAAAAGTCCTTCAATCATCTTCATAGTTTTCAGCCTGTGAATGCTTTAAATAGAAATCATTAAAGCTCTTGTATTACATGAAAAAAATAAAAAAGAAAGTGGACAAGAGTTGACCTTCCATTCATTTTAGATTCTCTACTAATAGCTGTCTGCCCATTGCCGGATTGTGCAAGCCTAACATGTCCAGCTATCCAGAATTAGGGATTTTTCAGTAGTAGATGACAGAAACTTGATTCACAGGCCTAATTGGAAAGTGGGGTGGAGTGAGAAAACGAGGAATTTGTGTAACCAAGGATTAGGCATGGCTGCTCTAAAGTTGTTTTTTGGCTTCATTTCTAAGACATGCTGAAGTAAGTTGTGGCCATAGGTGGCTCCAGGCCCACATGATCCATCAGCAGTTTCAAAGGACAGTGATAGTTTCAGCAGAAATACCAAGGTGGCCTGTCATATGTCCATCCCTGAACAACTACTAAGTGTGGCCATCCTCCGCCTGGACATTTAGGTTCTTTTTAACTTTTTGCTAATATCCACAGCATTGTTTACCTGTAGGGCAGAAAGAATAATAGTAATTCTACCTAAAACACTACTGTAAAAATGACATTTTACTTCTCAATTCTTATGTCTGCTAGGTTTACTACAACTTTCTGTGTCTAAAAAAAATGAGGAGTGTTTAAGGCAGTATGGTAGCCCTCAGGGAAATGCAAATCAAAACCACAATGATATACCACTTCATACAAACTAAGATGGCTATAATAAAAAAGAACAGTTATCACAGATGTGGAAAATGTGAATCCTCACACGGTTGGTGGAAAAGTAAGATGGTGCAGTTGCTGTGGAAAACAGTCTAGCAGTTCCTCTAACAGTTAAACAGAGAATTGCTATATGATTCAGCAATTCCACTCTATACCTAAGGGAAATAAAAACATGTCCACACAAAAACTCATACACAAATGTTCATAGCAGCATTATTCATAACAGACAAAAAGTGGAAACAAATGTCCATCAAATGTGGTATATCCATGTAATGGAATATTATTTGGCAATAAGAAATGAAGTACATATTGCAACATTGATAAATCTTGGAAACATCCTAAATGAAAGAAGCTAGCCACAAAGAACCACACATTGCATTATTCCATTTATATGAAATGTCAAGAATTGGCAAATCTTTAGAGACAGAAAGTAGTTTGGTGATTGCCTAGGGCTGGGGGAAATGGTGAGGGGGTGGGAGATGATGGCTAAGAGTGTGGGGTTAATGAGAATGTTCTAAAATTGACTGTGGTGAGAGATGCAACAACTTGGAATATACTAAAAGCCATTGAACTGTGTACTTTAAATGAGTGAATTATGTATGTTATATTTCAGGTTGTTAAAAAACTATCTTAATAAACATGTTAATCTACGGCCATGCTACCCTGAACAAGCCCAATCACTTCTGATCTTGGAAGCTAAGCAGGGTCAGGCCTGGTTAGTACTTGGATGGGAGACCACCTAGGAAGACCAGGTGCTATAGGTGTAAAAAATAAAAAAATAAGGGACAAGGTCCTTGCAATCTGTGAGGTCAACCAAGGGTTGCCTAAAAAATAAATAAATAAACAATAAATAAAATAAAAAAATAAATAAAAATAAATAAATAAACAATAAATAAAATAAAAAATAAATAAAAATAAATAAATAAACAATAAATAAAATAAAAAAATAAACATTAACATGTTTTTGCTTTCAGTTCTTTCTACAACTTCAACAGGCAGCGTTGGAGGTCTTTGCAGAGAATAACACTCTCAGTAAATTGGAGTTGGGACAACTAGCCTCCATGGAGAGCTCTGTCTTTGATAACATGATTAACCTGTTAGAGCGTTTAAAGCATGACATGTTGACCCGTCAAGTAGCCCATGTTTTTAGAGAAGTTAAAGATGCTGCAAAATTATATGGAAAGGAAAGGTAAGTCTTCAATATTTTCTTTTAAGTCAACACTCAACTCCAGTTTAGTAAAAGTTAAAAGATGGAGTTTGGCCTTTTGCACTCTAAACTTTTAATGTTTCTCGTGGAAATCTTTCTAAAATATATTCATTCTTAATCAGTATAAACTGATCATAGTTTAACCTTCAGATGTGTTTGTAAAGAGAGAGCTGGTGTATGATATGGCTGAATGGCCTAGCCTGTCACCCATTTTACAAAGGTAAGTGCTCCTGCGGTCCTGTGCATGCTACTAGCATTGTCCATAACTCTGTGTGGACGACTCCGTTACCTCCACCAGACTGAGCTCCTTCACAATAGGAAATGTCTTTTTTGTCCTAGCACAATTCCTTTCACACAGAGTTCTTTTAATCAATTTGGAAGTGTTATTCCCTGTTTTGCTGAAAATTAGAGCATAAAATTAGCTGATATCTTAAATAGGTATACATTTTAACTCATATTATTTCAGTAAGTCATATTTAAACTAGGGGACTTAAAAAATTTAACCTCATCCTTGAATAAAGAGTATTTAATTGAGAGCTAAAATACAAATATATTTATTTTCTTAGTTTTTAATGTTGGGCTGTACATTTTTCTTACCCAAAATATACTTCTGCAAATTTAAAATGATTTGTTAAATTTTTGAAAATACAAAGTGACGAAAATTTTATGGTAAAAATCAATGTGCTACAGACAGTGCTATTTTTGTTTTTTCCAGGTGGTTGTCCTTGCCCTCTCAGTCTGAGCAGGCAGTAATGTCCCTGTCCAGTTCAGCTTGCCCCTTACTGCTGACATTACGAGACCGTTTACTTCAATTGGAGCAGCAGCTTTGCATCTCTTTATTTAAAATTTTCTGGCAAATGCTTGCAGAGAAACTGGATATATACATCTACCAAGAAGTAAGGGTCGACTATATTTTGGGGTTCTGATGGATAATGAAGGCAACTGTTACATGACCTGTTCTCTATTTCAGATCATTCTTGCTAATCACTTCAATGAAGGAGGAGCATCTCAGTTGCAGTTTGATATGACTCGGAATCTTTTCCCTTTGTTCTCCCACTATTGCAAAAGACCAGAAAATTATTTTAAACAGTAAGCTCAGTATTTAACAATTGATTTTGATGTAGCAAATTGTTAGAGAAGGTTAATTCCTTTTTTTATGCATTGATTTTATTATTTTTAATTATAACAGCAATGAGATTTCAGAACATGATCGGCAACATATACAAAGTGCTCCTAACAAATACTTTACATACATCTTTCTATTTTAAGATGCTCGTTTCCCATTTTGAGATTTTTGAAGTTGATGATTTATCATAATAGTTCATTTTAGAATCAGTCATATCTCTGGTTCAGTAAAATATGGCAACTGATGTAATCATGTAAGCAACTTTCTTAAGGAGATACCGTTTTTATTCCCATCTTACAGATGAGGAAACTGAATCACAGAGAGGTCTTAAGTAACTTATTCAATGTGATATATCCAGTAAATAGCAGAGCTGTGGTTTAAACGTAATCAATCTGCTTCCAGATTCAAATTTTTAACTGCTAGAGATGTTGCCTCATGGATCCATTTAGATATGACTCAAGTGCCATTTGAACAAGACCTTCTCATAATGAATACAATTATTAGTTCCTGTACATCCCATCAAAATAAAGATGGCATTAATATGTAAAAAAAAATAGTATTTTGTGTTTACAGAAGAGTGTATATTACTGTGAGAATCTTTCTATTTTGTTTTCATCATTCAAGGTTAATTCCTTTTTTAATAACTTTAGTGTTCTAGCGATGTTAAATATATAGAAAGTATCAAATTAAAAATTTTAAATATTCATTGTGTACCAATGAAAAATATGTGACCTGTGACCCCAAATGTTTACCAGAACTGTATATAAATTATATTTTGGACTTTGTTTTCTAGCATTTAGTTTAATACTCCTATTTGTATATTACTGGAGAAAAAAATAGAAATTGAAAGCAAGTGAAGTTCTGCTATAGTCAATAAATATAAGAAATTAAAACTATGTTTAGTACTTAATATTAGGCCAGCCTTGAAGAAAATATTTTTTTCTTAGACATTTGATATGAATTTTGGTTCTAGGAATAACTAAAATTATGTAAGAAAAATTCTTATAAGTAGTTTTAGAAATTGGTGATGTAAATTTTAAGTTATTTAGGGCATTTCTTAAATTAAAAAGTATTTTAAATTTATAAAATGAAAGATTTTTGCTCATTTCAGTAAGATTTTTTTTTTTTTCTTAGTATTCTACCTTACTACTGCTTTCATTTCATCCCTTTTCTCTTTTCCCATACCTAAAGTCTTGGTTACATTTAATAGAATGTTAATATCAAGTATTATGTTTTGGGAAGTAATGGATCTGTATTGAAAACAGTGATCGTATTACCTTGTAGTAATCTAATGATATTAAACTCTACACATACACAGTCCTAACATGTTAAAAGTACCAAATAATAAATTCATACATAATTTTTTAGAGGGCATACAAGCTAGCAGTGCAGAGAAGCTATTTAGTTTCTCAAAATGAAATTGTTACAGGATAATGTGGATGATAAAGGTAATGGCGATCTCATTTCCATCTCTGTTTTATTTCTTTTAAACAGTGTAAAAGAAGCCTGCATTGTTTTGAATTTGAACATCGGTTCTGCTCTACTTTTGAAAGATGTCCTGCAGTCAGCTTCAGGGCAATCTCCTGCCACAGCAGCATTAAATGAACTTGGAATTTACAAACTGGCTCAACAAGATGTTGAGATTCTACTTAATTTGAGGACAAACTGGCCTAACACTGGAAAATAATGCATCTTTTTTTTGTTTTGAGTTGGTTTTATTTGAACAAACAGGGTGCCAATTGGATTAAGTTATATGTGACGTTCCAAATTAATGGAACTGGACAACTGATAACTTGATAGAATCGTTTATTATCTTGGACTTACGGTGTTATTAAAATGCTGACCATATTTCCTTAGTCCTCTTGTTCCTGAGAAAACAGAAACAGAAAACTCAGAAGCCATGAAAACTCAGAGTAGTTCTACTTACAAACATAGATGCTGAATATGTCTGTGGAATAAAATACAAAAGCAAAGATAATAAAATATAACCAACTTTCAATTTTCTATGTTAATTACGGGAGATTGTTATGGATAATCAAACATAGCAAATTTTTAAAAATCACTTTAGAATGCATGTTTATAATTGAAGTTCCTGTATCTTGGTTTGACATTCACTGTATTTCCCATAGGGAAACACATTATGAGATAGTGACTACAATAGGACCGCCCTCATTTTCCACAAATGTCCTTCCATTTAAAATATTTCCTAGTTCCATTCCATAGGACAGTGGGCAACCTTTTCTTTTGGATGAAACATTTCAGAGCACTGTACTGCATTCTTTCCCCTGTGTATGGAATATAATTAAACATTTTTTGTTTAACATTTATGTAGTTGACGAGATGGGAATCTTAAACTTTCTCTTCTAACTTTTCTTTGGCCTTAAAACTATTTTAATCATTTCTTGAATAATAAATCCTCAGCAAGTAAAACTTTTAAACAAATTGAATTAGATTAACTAGTCTTTCTTAACAACTATCAAATTTTATTGCAGTGGTTCTCTATATTAACTTTTTTAGCACTTATAAGTTATTAAAGACTGATGATTCTGTAGCTCTAAAAAAACTTTTGCAATGTTGTTTTCTGATTTAGCATTTATATTACTACTTTTCCTGTTGTAATACTGCAAATCTAAAACTGTTAGTCTGAGATGCAACCTATACTATTGATAAACATTTACTTTGTGATAAATATTGGGGAAATATTTTAGAGAAATTCTAGTACTCTACAATTTATACAGAGATTTTCCAATTAGTATATTGAGCTCAAAGCTTTTCTGTTACATTTAGCAGATTGAGGCTTTTCTACCTCATTTTTTGAGAATTGCTGGAATTTTCCATTGAGAAAAAAATAAAGACACCTCTGGAACCACCTAATTCCAGCATCTTCTTCCTCCTCTCCCACAAAGCTTAGGGAGTTTACTGTCAGCCCTCCCTGTCTTCACTTTCTAGTCAGCTGAAAGTTTTGCAGGAATGAAATATTTCTGCAAAAGTAAATGAAATGAAAAAGAACCTCTGTTTTAAAGTGTATTAATTGTACATCAAAATCAGGCCATGTTTTTAAATATTACTCATTAGAAAATGAACTTACACTTCAAGCCTGAATGTATCCAAAGTTATTCCATAGCCATCATCTTTTAAAACTTCATCTGCAGCACACAGACCCAGGGTTTTTAGGGCTGTAAAAGTCAGAATGAGAAGAAAGGAAAATGTATAAAGTGAGAACTATTTTCAGCTAGAGAAAGTTAAATGACTAAACTATTACCTCAATTGTATTAGCTACTGACCTTCTTTATACTGCACAAATGATATGGTGCCTTTACTCGAGGAGTCCATCATCTCAAACATAGCCACGATGTTAGAGTGATCCATAAAGAAAGGAAAAGCCACGCCTGTTGCTTTGGCAATTCTCAGTCGTTCCAGTAGAGCTACTAAATACTCTCTTGGTTTTTCTATAAAAGAATAGTTTCAATTCTTTCTGATATGAAATTAAAATGTCACAAATATGTCATAAACAGTCATTTAACAATTATTAAATTTTCAAGGTACTGTACTAGGAACTGGAGATATAGGCCTTGCTTGTGAGAAAGGCAAGACATTGAAAACTTAATTACATTTGAGTATAATCTGTGCTCTACCCCAGATGACTGAATAAAACAATCCAGAGGGCTGGACCCAGGCATTTCTTTTAAAAGCTCTTAAGGTGATTCTAATTTGCAGACAAAGTTGAAAACTAAAAAAGTTGGAATGGCATGATGCAGGAAAGAAGGTTGCCAGCTAAAAGGATGAAATATAAATAAAAACAGACTCCTAGGTTAATATAGTCTTCCAGTTAGGAAGCATACATATTCATTCCTAACAAAAGCAGTCATTTGGATAAATAAGCTAGCTTTCATTTAAGCAATGTAAAAAATGAAAAATCAAGACCAATCCACTTTCCAGAAATAATGTAGGTCAGTTATGATGAAAAGCCGGAGGTTATGGTGGAGCAGCTTTGATGACAAATGCCATACTGCTCCATTTTATTTCAATACTAGGCTTTGTATTGTATACAAACACCTATATACATATATACATATATGTAGTTATATACATATACATATACATATATACATATATGTAGTTATATGTAATTCTTTTTAAAAATGTCATCATTGAGAATTTCATACTTATATAAAAATAGAAATGTATAATGAACCAATCACCAACTTCAGCTGTTAGAATTTGTAGCCAGTCTTCTTTTTTCACCATAATCTTGTCCAGTGCCCCTCTTCCTGTATTATTCTGAAGTAAATCACAGCAATCATATTTCATTAACAAATATTTTAGTGTACATCTTAAAATTTAAGGACTTTTTTTTTGAAATTGGGATATGATTGACATGCATGTTGTTTGATATATTCATATATTCCAAAGTGATTGCCAATGTAGCATTAGCTAACACTTTTATCGCTTCTTTTTTTTTGTGGTAGAAATTAATATTTAATTTCTTACTAAGTTTGATATTTATAACATGGTATTGTTTTCTATAATTACTATACTGGTATTAGAACTCCAGGACTTCATCTACTAGTTGCAAGTTTGTATTCTTAAATAATATCTCTACCCCTACCCCTTTCCATTCCATTTATGAGCTTGGATTTTTTAGATTTCACATATAAGTGATATCATATAGTATTTGTCTTTCTCTATCTAACTTATTTAGCATAATGTCCTCAAGGTCCATCCATGCTGTTGCAAGTGGCAGGATTTCTTTCTTATGACTGAATAATATTTGATTCTGTTTACATATCACATTTTCTTTATTCATCCACTGATGAACATTTAGGGTGTTTCCATATCTTGGCTATTATGAATAATGCTGCAATAAACACAGGAGTGCATATATCTCTTCAATATCCTGTTTTCATTTCCTTTGGCTATATACCCAGAAGTGCAATTGCTGGAGCATATGGTAGTTCTATTTTAAGTTTTTTGAAACACATAGTGTAAATATATACATGCCTTAAAGTATACAGCTGAAACCTATTGGATTCTGTTAACCAATTAAAAAAACAAATTTTTGAGGAACCCCTGTCTTCCATAGCCACTGAACCAATTTAGATTCCTACCAGCAGTGCACAGGTTCCTTTTTCTCCACATTCTCACCAACACTTGTTATCTTTGCTTTCTTGATGATAGCCATCTAACAGGTATAAAGTGATACTGTGGTTTTGATTAGCATTTCCCTGACGAGTAGTGAGTGATGTTAAGCATCTTTTCATGTACCTGCTGGCCATTTGGTTATCCTCCTTGGAAAAATGTCTATTTAGTTCCTCTTCCCATTTTTTAATTGGATTGTTTGTTTTGTTACTGTGTTGTATGAGGTTTTTTAAAAACATACTTTGGATATTAACCCTTTATCTGATAAATGGTTTGCAAATGTTTTCTCCCATCTGTAGGTTGCCTTTTAATTCCGTTGACTGTTTCTTTTGCAATACAGAAGATTTTAAGTTTGATCTAGTCCCAGTTGTTGATTTTTGCTTTTGTTGTTTTGTGCTTTTGCTGTCATAGCCAAAAAATCATTGTCAAGGCAAATGTCAAGAAGCATCTTCCCTGTGTTTTCTTTCAGTTGTTTTATGGTATCAGGTTTTATGTTAAAGGCTTTGATCCATTTTGAGTTAATTTTTGTGAGTGGTGTAAGATAGGGGTCCAATTTCATTTTCCTGCTTGTGGTTATTTAGTTTTCCTAACACCATTTGTTGAAGAGGGGACTCTTTTTTTCTTTTTCACATGACCACAATACCATTATTAGAATACTATTCACACTTCTAAAATAATTCTTAATATTCTAAATTTTCAGGTGGTATTCGAATTTCCTGTTGTCTCATAAATTTCATGGAGACCCAAGTGCCATAAAACAGGCTCTATGCACAGGAGAGAGGAGAAGAGGATTTTTAGGATAAGAATGAAGGACACTCCTGATATAACTGTGTAGCTGAGAAAATGAGGAACCAGTCTAGTTTGGAGCAGGAAAACAGTTGGGGAAATGGGGTGATGGTGGTGATTACCTGGTGGATGTAAATGTAATGGGAGGAGAACCACACTTGTGACAAAAAGAAGACATGAATGAATGAGTGAAAATTACATAGAAAATTTAAGCAAACATTTAAAAGATAGTATTATTAATTTCAGGGAGAACAACCAAGGAATACAATCATAGCATACTACATGGATTAGCTGTGGTTATTTGCCCAATAATAATGTAAATTCTGAATACTGGTCATATTAAAGTTGTGTTTTAACTTTATTGGGAAGATGGTGTTGAGTGGGGGGAACAGGTGTGAGTGTGTATGTGCATGTGTTTGTGTAAAAGAGCTAAATTTTCATTGTATAGTGTAAAGCTAAATCTAAACCTTGTGGGGAAAAAACATTAAGAAGTAGCAGTATAAATCTGTGATTTAGAAATGTCAGGTTCAACACAAAGGAAATAACTAAAGGAACCAAAAATCATTTTTTCTGTAGAGTAGGAATCTGGGATAAGGAGGGGAATGCTGTTAATCATTATAAGCCTTGCAGTACTTTTTGACTGTTAAACCCCATATATTCAGTTTGATAAAAATCAAAATGAAATTTTAAAATATGTTGAAAAGTATTTTAATCTTATAAATATAATATCTTGTTAAAATGGGGAAAATTAAATTTTGCCTATATATAATAAATATTAGGGGTTGTTAACATGATTGTGATAGTATTTATTTTGAAAAAAAAAAAAGCCTTAAAATCAAGCTAACAGGAATAACAAATGTTATTTCATTGGATACCTTAGTGATCCATATATGTGTGTATGTTGATATACATATATGTGTATGTAGTATACATCTATACAGAAATTACTGCTGTAACAGCAAAACTGTTTCACTATCACAGTACTAAACACTAGCAAAAAACAGTAGTCACTTTTCCAAAATAATTAATTTTATAGCAACTTTTCCCAGTGCAATATTTTAAAAGTGCATTCCTGTGTACTTTATTTTTTCCACATTCCATTTATTTGTATTCATTGCTTTAAACGGATATTGCTTTATCCGTTTAAAACAAACAGAACTTGATCACCCTAGACATGATCATATTTGGTTAAGTGGTTCTTTGGCAAAGTCGGAAAGTTTGGTATTTCCATTTCCTTAAACTGAAACAAATGGATAATTTTGGCATTTTTGACATTCCCTAAGGAGGCCTGCGAGTTACAGTTCCGCATCCTAGAGAGAATGATATCAAGCCATTTTTACTTTATAACTTTTACATCACTGCACAAAAATTATGCAGTGATTCAAACTTGTAAGGGGTTTAGAGGTGTAAAAAAAACATAAGGAAAAGCTGTCTCTTCAAGAACAACACCTTTTGGTCTGACACTAAAAATTGTTTAGCTCCCTTACCAGATTAAAAACTCTTTGAGGTCGGGGTAATATTGGAAACATCTGTTTCTTGCCAGGTATAGAGCTCATTCATTCATTCATTCATTCATTCATTCTTCCCCACGTTTCCACGAAATCGGTATCATTATCCCCATTTTCCAGAGGAGGAGACTTAAGTTCAGGCTTTTGTCCAGAGTCACATAGGACTAAGAGGTGAAGCCAGGCTGCGGGACCCAGGAGCCCCTCCCGCACCCCTACGAGCACTCCACCTGCCTGAATCCCACTGCACCTAGCCAGTGGTAGGCACGAAGAGCCCGTTCAATAAGTACTTGTTTCATTGAAGGCTACCATTAACTGGCAGCACCAGGGCTCAAGCAGCGGAGAGGAGAGTGTGCATGGTGAAGGTGGTGGCGATAGAGTGGGAGGGCCGCGGGCGCCACTAGGGGAAGGTGTGTAGGAATGGCTGTACCGGGGATTTCTGTGGCACCGCTCCGTGTGGGGAGGTGGGCGGGACAGAAAGCCGAGTGGTAGCCAAGACCCTTACCTGGCTGGTGGAAAACCAGCGAGCTGGTGAGATAGTTCAGCAGCTCCATTATCCGATGTTTCTCTAAATAATTCCTGGCCTCCAGCTCCCTGCTGCTGCAGGCCTCCATACCTTTGCGTCGGGCCGTTGCTAGACAACCAGGCGGCGTCGCAGCGGTCCGGACCCGCCCCTTCCGCCGAGGCCGTCACGTGACGCGCCTGCGGCCGGCTGCGACCTGGACGGCGAGCGCTGCGCTTTTCCGTAGAGGCCTGTGAGGCGGAGGCGTGCGCCCAGGCTCGAAGGAAACTGGCGCGGAGCCCGTTACACTGTTTGTAATAGAAAATACTGACAGTAACCCGAAGGTCATCAGAGCAGAATGGATGAAAGAAACTGGTATACTACCTAATGGAATACTATAAAGCATTGCAACAATGTATTGCAGCTATTTGGGTGAATCTCAAAAACATTGTCTCAAGAATGTATACTGTATGAATCAATTTATATAAAGTTTAAAAAACATACAGAACTAAGCAATATATTGTTTACAGATTCAAACGTGAGAAATCTTAAGAAATGCAAGGGAATGACATAAAATTCAGCATATTGTTTGCCTTGGAAGTAAGAGGAAAGGGAATGGGTTTATGGAGGGGGACTCCAGGGGTAATAGTAATGGTGGGTACACACACGCCCATTGATTATGGTTCTTTATAGTTTATATGTATTCTACAATTTAAAAAATAAACCTAGCATTTAATAACTATTTTTAAGCGATTGAAAAATAGAGGAAGAGGGGCCAGAAAGTCAATGCCAAAAAACTGAACCAAGCCTGAAACAGAAGGTAGCTGAGGTACTGGAGACACGGTGGGGATCTGAATTTCAGAAGTCAGGCTTACCTTGAGAAGCTATGCCTTGAGCATCTGGGAGAACTAGAGGAGACTTTAAGGCTAGTGGTTGGGACATTGACACAAGCCTGAGAAAAGAGGAGAGAGAATGCTCTGTCATCCAAGTCTGGAGGAGGGATTCAGAGGATGGGAGGAACTCATTCTCTGAAATAACTTGAAAACTTTGTGCCCTCATTTGCACCGCAGCTTGAGTTTGTAAGAAGGAGAATATTTCAGGAGGATGTAGAGTGTGCTTTGCAAACTTTCCAGCAGCAGAATACTTTAAAGAAATTGTTGGTAGGACCCCCTCATGTAGAACAGATGAGAGAGTACTATGTTAGGATTCACAGGGACCCATTACCTAAGCTACTGGAGTTGTGCTTTTGTTCACAGAGGCATGGCTGGTAGCCTGAGTGGTCCTGGTGACAATTAACTGGAGACTGGGGAGCCCTGACAGAACTGAGCTGACAAAGCAGATGCATTGCTCCATGGCCTGTGGATCCAAGGGCCCAGTTGGATCTCATTTCCTGATGGTTTCTGGGGAGAATTTGAAAACTACTGATGTGAGTTCTTATTCTTCAGTGTGTCTTGATCCGTCCTTTGGAGACTTGCTTTATGTTCCCCAGTGGAGGTGATAGTGAAACACAAACAGCAAAGCCTAAATTATGTGCGACATCACCACCCCCACCCCGGGTCCCAAATCCTTGCCTCTTCAGGGTTAACCAAACATGTGTGATCACTTAGGAAAGTGACTCTGGCTTAGCATGGCAGAGGCTAGACAATTGTAGAGAGACCAAATGGGAAGCAGAATAGGAGGACCTGAATCATAGCAAACAGAGGGGGCTGGTCATGGTGTCCTTTGACTGAGACCAGCATGGCCTGGGAAAAGCAAAGTCAAAAATGTAAGGAATGTCCCTTAATGGAGAGAGAGAACATTGTGTTGGTGCACAGGAGATAGGGATTTCAGCTCAGTGCTCTAAGCTCAAGACATTTGGTCTTGAGAACTTCATTTACTGACTCTCCATGAGTTACTCAGTCCCTGATTATATAGCTTTGTTTTTTGAACCTTAAATGACACTAAAATTGCAACAATATGATTCTCTCTGCCTATGAAGTGAGGCGGCGAACACACTGGACCCTGCTGATGCCTTCCCAAGTTGCTGATTGTCTAATTCCAAAGCATCTGGGTGCCTTTGTCAGCTCAGCGCTTCCTTTCGTGACATACCTCAGGCAGCTATGGCCCCAAATATCCACTTCCTCTGGAAACTGCTTAACAGAAGTGTCCAGATGCCACCTAGTGGAGTCAGCTGTTCTCTGTCAAAGCCATCTCTTAATCTAATTTGGGATTAATTAATAATCATTATGAACATCATCATCCTAACACTTCTCCCTTCTTCTTCGACTCCTTGTTCTCCATCTCTTTATTATTACTATCCTTTTAGTGGTTTGGGAGAGTACTTCAGGTGGAAGGTGTTAATGCAATGGTTCTCAATCAAGGGGTCCTTTAAAAGGTACTGAGGTTTGGTCCCATTCCAGGTCCGTGAAATTGGATCTCTTGGGATGGGGCCTGAATATTGAGTTTTATTTTTGTTGTTTTGAACAGCTTTATTGAGGTGTAATTAACATTTAATAAACTGTAGCTATTTAAAGTATATTATTTGATAAGTTAAGATGTATGTGTATATCCATGAAATCATCACTGCATTCGAGATAAGGAACATGTCTATCATCTCCAAAAGTTTCCCTCTGTCTCTTTCTAGTTCCTTCCTTTCACCTCTCCTTAACCCTGTCTCCCTACCTCCACTATCACCAGGCAACTGCTGATCTGCTTTTTGTAATCTGTAACTATAGATTAGTTTACATTTTCTCGAATTTTATATAAATGGAACCATAGTTTGTCTACCAGACAAAAATAAATGTATATACTAGAAATAACTCACTCAAAATAATATATATACACATATGTGTGTGTGTGTGTGTGTGTGTGTGTGTATTTGAGATTTACCTGTGTTGTTGCATGTATCACTATTTCATTCCTCTTTTTGCTGAGTTAGATTCCATTGTATGGATATACCACAATTCATTTGTTCATTCACCCGTTGATGGACATTTGGGTTATTTTCAATTTGGAGCTTTTACATAGAAAGCTGCTATGAACATTTGTGTACAGAACTTTGTGTAGACTATGATTTTATTTCTCTTGGTTAAATACCTAGAAGGGGGATAACTGGATCATGTGGTAGATGTATGTTTAACCTTTTTTTTTTTTTTAATTGAGTTGGTTTAATTCCAAGTGGTACAGAAACAGGATAGAACAAAGAATGAAGAACACACTTTGACAGGATTCCAGGTTGCGCTTACTCTGACCTCACAGCTAAGGAATGGAATGGCTGAGTGAGAAGAACTAAAGAGATGAGCTGCTGCATGATTATTATTGTTATGATTATTTTACAAAAGCTTATTCTTAAATGTACAACGGTCTCCAAGACAACACTTTATCCTAGCTATAGGTGGTAACATGTTATGGCAGGAAAACCAGATATTAAAATGGGAATGGAATTAAGAATCACCATTTTCCCAGGCACAAAGAACAGCTCACTTTTTGCAAGATTTCTTAATTCCATCTGTGGCCAACGGGCCCTTCCCCGTGGTCTTTACTTGTAATTCCTTAAGTTTCTTCTGCTCCTCTTTTTGCTTCTGCTTAAATGCCTTTTCTTCCTCATCCGTCTTCTTGGCCCATTTTTTTGGCTTCTCTTGTCACCTTTGTGGCCAGACATGGTGCCTGCAGCCCCTCTGTATGTTTAACTTTTTAAGAAACTGCTAGACTGTTTTCCAAAGTGGCTGCAGCATTTTACATTTCCAAATCAGTGGCTATTAAGAGCTTTCGCAGGCCATCTCAGTGGACGGCTGTGTTGGAGGCCTTGCATTAGGGCTAGCTGTGAGCTGAGGGCCTGGCGCATGTTGGTCAGAAGTCCCTAGAGTCTAGGAGCCCCCAGTTCGTGCTTGGGAGCATCTCAACCCAAAACAAGCACTAGAATCTCCTGGGGAACCTTTTAAAAATTCGGTGTTTGCCTCTTCACCACCCAGAGAGTCTTATAGAATGGTTCTAGTGTCAGAGATGCGGTGGTGGGGTGACTATCTCAGGCATCACAACTTTTTAACAGCTTCCCAGGTGTTCTGTAACACAGAGTGACCAACTTCTCAGGTTTGCCCAGGATCATGGGGAAGGAGGGGGCGTGTCCAGTGCTGTGACACTTTGAAAAATAAAACTGGGAAAGTTCCCAGGTCAACCTAATAACTGGACATTCTGTTTGTGGACCAGTAGCATAAAGAGCTCAGGCTTTGGTGTCAGAGTGGCCTCTGGAGCCAGACTGTCTCACTTTAAAAGCTAGTTTTACCACCAACCATTAATAATTATGCGATCTTGGGCAAAACACCTAAATTCTCTGCCTTGGTTTTTCCATGGGTATAGTGGGGATAGTATCTACCTCACAGTGGATGTCTTGAGGACTGAATGAGTTAATATGCATAAAGCTCTTTAAAAAATGGTGCCAAGAATGTATTAAGTACTACATAGTGTTCTCTATTATTATCTTAATAGTTTTGTTAAAATGAAAAGGGGGAAATCGTGACTAAATATAGTTCTATGACCTATGTCCACAGGCTGTCCTACTTGGTTTTCTATTGAAAGATTTTTTTGGGGGTTAACATTTTAGTTTTTATGGTGCAGCTTTAAAGGACAATAGACTCTTGGTTCCGTGTGGCAATGTAGGAGGAACTAAAGTTATATTTAGTAGACATTAAGTTCTCACTTAATGCCATCAATAGGTTCTGAGACTTTAAGCAAAACTATATGTAATGAAAGCAGTTTTACCATAGGCTAATTGTTATAACCAAGAGTTAAGTCCTATGGCATCTCATCAATGATATCAAAAACAATGTTGAATGAAACGACATTATTTGAGGACCTGCTGTACATTTAATGTTCTTGTGCAAATCATAAGGGAGACATAAGTTTGGAACTTGATAATTTTGTTTTCACCAAGTTGTTTTACTGATAAACTGCATTTTTAGAGTTCTTTTTAAAAACAGAACACAGTCTAGTGGTGACACCATATTTGTCTTGGTGTTAGGTGAGGCTAATATAGGAGTCTGTTTTAGCTTTGCAGCTGTGATTTAACAAGTACACAGAGTTCTGTGGAACTCAAGTCTCAAAACTGACATCTCAGTCTTTATAAAATGTTCACATTCAGTTATCTAGATGGTGGCAGACCTGCTGAGAAGCAGTGTCCAGCTATTCTTCATTCTTCATTGACCTAAAAGAGGCAAAAATGCTAAAAATATTTTTTAACACTAATTTAAATCTATTTTACAAAACATAGAAGTAGGAAATACCAAGAGCATAGCCACAGTACAGAAAGTGGCAGAAAGTGGGGATGATGGATCTGGCGCTATAGCAGTATCCCATGTATAGTACTTCATTAATTTTTTTAAATTTTGAAATAGCTTAAGATTCAAAAGTAGTTGCAAAATAGTACAAAGAGTTCCCATGTACCCTTCCTAAGCCTCCTTCCAACAATAATATTTTATATAACCATGTACCATAGTCATTGTCAGACTAGGAAATTAACTGGTACAATACTACTAACTTAGCTGGACTCAGTTTAGATGATCCCAGTTTGGTTGGCAGCATCCAAAACATCACAGTCGGGAGCCAATCAGCATAGGCCTTCTTCATCAGGCCTGATCGGGGTGTTGACTTTGGCCACGTCAGTGTCCTAGAGCTTCTTCACAGCCTGTTTGATCTGGCCTTTGCTGACCTTGACAACCACAATGAACACAAGTGTATTGTTGTCTTCTGTCTTCTTTGTGGCTGACTCTGTTAGTAGTAGGGGTAACTTGATGATGGCATAGTGGTCAAGCTTGTGTCTCTGGGGGGCTGTTCTTTTGAGGATGTTTGGGTTGCCTCTGGAGCCTCAGGGTCTTGGGCTGTCAGAAGGTGGATGACGTGTTTATCTTCTTTTTTTTTTTTTTCCCTGTGACTGTGGATGCCTTTCAGCACCACTTTCTTTGCCTTCAAAGCCTTGGCTTTGGTTTTGGGAGCGGCCAGCACTTCCTGATTTGCTTTCTGCGCCATCTTTGTGGAAAAAGGAATAGAGACTATTTTTTTTTCCTGTTCTGTTTCATTTTTGAGGCTACTTCCGTATTTCAGAATATTATAAACTGAGCTTAAAATTTGGCTCCCATTGCATTAACTAGGTCTGTTTAAGTTTTGATCAGATCCACCAAATTGAAACCGAGAACAAAATTTGTGAACGATATTATTTGAGCTTTCTAAATGTTTCATATGCAGGATGACCTCAGATGATCTGTTACACAGTTTACACAAGGAGTTAAGACCCTTCCCAAAAGGCTTTCCCACTTACTAGACATGTTCTTGATCGAATTACTTGAATTGTCTAAATTTTGCTTTTCTCATTTGTAAAATGAGTGTAATCTTACCTACTTTATAGAGTTATTGCAAAGATTAAATTAGAAAAGCTCTGAAACACATAATCAATAATGTTATTGGTTTATTATTCCTGTTACTACTACAACTACTGCCATCACCACCTTACCACAAGTACTACTGCTACCACCACCCGGGGAATCCCTGTCCTTTTAGCCACTTTCTTGATATTAGAGCAGTGCAGGTATAGCTTAGAGCTGGGAGGCTACTCTGGGTGCAGCCAGAAGTCTTTACTCTCCTGGTGGTTGGCAGATGGCAGGTCCAAGTGTATGGTCTCTCATGGTTGGGATGGCAGCCAGGTGCATACAATCTGGTCTTCCCTGGCTGAGACTGAGAATACAGTTCCTAGAATACAACTACCATTGATATCAGACTTCCAGGGCATTGTGAGATCTGTGGGTTTTGTGTGTTGTCCTGCAACCTAGTCACCCTTGATATTACCTTTAAATGGAAAGATGTTTTAGGCTACAAATGAAACATTTGCAGCATAGCCCATGGAGTATGAATTTCTTACACAAGAAAGATAATTGCTTGTATATTTTTTGAAATTAAGATACTCACTTTGCCCAATGCTTTTTTTTCAAGCAGAAATGAGTTTAAAAGAAAGATAAAAAGTGGCAAAAAAATTGTTTGAACGTTGGTCATTTCCGAGTGATAGTAAAATTCTCATTGTTGGCCTTTCTAGTGTATTAAATTATTTCAGATAGTTTAGTGTGAATTAACATTGTATTGCTAGTCATAGCACATCCGTTGTATTAGCCAGAATCAGGATGTGCTGAAGTTGGCTTGCCTAGGCTCACAGTGTCAATCATATACCTCTCTTCCCACTGTGGGTTCAGCAAGATCATGCTGGTAGCTTGAAGTCAGACATGGTGGACACATTAAAATCACAGAAATCAGAGAATGCTTCCTTTTTCACCCTAAAAGATGAATGTTCACATTTATCCACATACCAGTGACTCCATTTTTTAATTTAGCAAACATTTATTGTATGCCAACTGTATGCCCGCCACTATTTTAGGAACCATATAACACTGAACAAGACAGCCCTTTGGAACTTGAAGGGAATTCATACAGATAAATTGGAAGTCCAAGGAAACATGAATTATACGTAGTTTTGAATGGAAAAGCTCCCAAATGTCAATGTAACCCATATTGTAATCCACGCCAAGCTTTACCGGCATGAAATCTCTGCTGGGTAAGTCTCCCTATGAAAAAGGATTGTTTTTAAAGCCATTCCTGGCATTCTGTTTTTAACTACCTCCAAGAAAGTAGATTCCATAACTGTTCACTGTAATGTTACATTTGATCACATTTAGATTTTCTCTTGTCCTGTATCCAGGCTTTTAAGCTGCTATGCCCAAGGCCAAACATTGTACTGTGCTCTGGTAAACGCTAATGTGAGCTCACCTAGTGACTCCCATGTATTTCATCATGATTTAGGCATACTGATATTATACTTATTTGTTTTTACTCTAATTTAAAAAATTTCAAAACAGCATGATCTTGTAACAAATTAATATTCTACAGTTTATGATGAAAGAGACAATCTTGTGCCTCATGCCACGCCCTCACCCCAAGGTGACTTTCACTGCCTGGTTTGGTATCATTGAATCTAGAATCTCAGTGTCGCATTCAATTTTTCTAAAAAATAACCCTTCAGTTCCTTCAGTTCCTGAAGGGGAGGTGGTGAGAATAGCCACTTGGCTGCATGTGGGAGGTGAAATCTTTGAGGGGTCCAACAACTTTGTGTGAGACTTTCAAACCCCCTTCCCTATTTTCTACCCACGGCTGCACCCACTCCTTTGCTTGGGGGAGAAAATGGACTTCTCATTAGTATTCTCTTAAAATCACTTTGTAACTTCCTTCTTTTTGCTAAGACAATTCCACTCCAAGTATGCCATTTACCTTTTGCATCTGTGTGTAAATTTTTAAATTTCAAAGTGCACAGTGAAATGAATGAATCTTAAGTATACACCTAATAAATATTTCATCCATGATTATATTCACGTAATAAGCTCCCAGGTCAAGATACAGAACATTTCCAGTACCGATAATCTCCCCTGGGTTCCCCAAAGGTAACAGCTATTTTATAAATCTATCTGTTTATATTCGTGACTTTAATTCCCCAAGGTTACTTTGAATGCCAATTCATTAATTAAAATGTTGAACAATGCTGGGCTCAGCACAGACCTGGTGGGGACATCCTTCAAGTGTTTGAAGGTGAGCGCAGGCCCCCAAAACACCCACTCTGGTTATGTCCTCTAGCAGAGAAGTTCAGTCCTTCATTTAATGCTGTGTGTCTAATCCATATCAAAATTTTCCCAGTTTATTGAGTTGGACAAAACCAAAAGAATTTTAAACATTGCAAACAAAAACAAAACATGCACCTGATTCTTAAAAAAAAAAAACCAAAACACCCTAGAGTCATGTTTTTCCTCCCCATTTTCTTCACTTTTATGGGGCTCTGCCTTTGCTCTATTCTAATAATGTGCCAGAATTTTTACCTTCTTGCTGCCAGTCCCCAACCCTGTATCTGGATTATTCAGAAACATGGGAGAGATTTTGGGTGGATGACGGAGGGGGTTAGTGAAAGACTGTCTAGGAAATCAGATAGGGAAGTGAAGTGAATTAAGATGAAAATCCTAATACAGACTGCACAAGCGCCTGTTTTAATACCAGCTTCCATAATACTTGACTTAGGTTACAGAGGAAGCAAACGCTTTTGGGATAGTAACATTTGCTTTGATTAAAAATTTACTGAAATATTTGAAAGTGACAGAGGAAACTCAGGAAATTTCCAAAGTTTCTTAAATTGAGAGAACCTTTTCAGTGCTAATGACCTTAGGTCAGATTTGTGTTTCGAATTGTCACCATAAATGCAATATGTCTAAGTTGTCGGCAAGTTTCCCACAGCGGTTCTGCAGTGACTTAGACTTGTGTGGGACTAATTGGGTTTTGAGGCATTCAGTTTTTTGTACCTTGGTCGTTTATTTTTCTAGTGGGATGACTTATAAAGATGTAAGGAATAGGAAATAGACTTATTAAAATACATGTCTGGGAACTTTGCTCAGAAACATGGATACATAAAATCTGCTGCTCTGGAAGAGCCCAGCCAGATTGGAAAGCAAGGAATAATCCATTAAGCAAGTCATGCTTTCCTGATGGGGGGAAAAGAAAAGGAGAAAAATAGTTAAGTGTAGTAAAATAAATTCCAGAGACCTGAGTAACCAACTAGGAAGAACGTAGACTTTTCAAATACCTTCATGGAAATATCCACAGTGGCTTAGGAAGAAAAGTCTGTAGGAGTTTATTCCTACTGGAGGCAGTGAGTTACAATGGAAAGAGCACTAGACCGAAAGGAGAACAGGCTTGCCTATCAGCCAGCTGTGTGGTCTTTGTACCTTATTTGACCTCTCTGTTTCAGTTTCTCCACATGTAAAAGAGAGTCTTTAAGATTACTTTTTGTTTTCATATTGATTATCCTAGCCTATGACTAATTTTGAAGATGCCTTCTCAGAATTTCAAGTTTGGAAAACACAGAATGGAATTAGAAGTCACTCAGGATAGTGCAGTGAGGCCAATCATGGACAAAGCTCAGAACCAACAGATAAATGACAACCTTGGTGCTAGAAGCACTTTGAATACTCCAGTTGTACAAACATTTATTTGTAATATGCTTACTCTGTGCCAAGCTACAAATCTGCTTCCTCTGGTTTTCTCTTCTGCATAATAGTAAAAATATTCACTTGGGTCCGATAAGAAATGATAAGAAATTTGCCTTAGTTGGCCCCAAATCCTTGGCTCCAAATGGATTGATCTATTCTTGGTGTGCTCACACCACTCCCCAAGACTGTCTTTCTATTCCGAGACCTTCCTTTGATCATGAATCTCAAATGTGCTCAACATAATGTGGCAATCCAGTTTCATTAGTAACCAATTCTTTCTTTACTCTTCTCAAACTTCTCCCATGGTCTCATGCACACTCAGCTTGCTCCATGTCACTGAGAAAAAGGAAGCCATCAGGTGGGAGTTCCCTCATTTCCCCAACAGTGAATTCACAAGCTGACTTCATCCCCATTTCCCTGGAGGAAGTGCCCCTCTTCCTACTGTTTTATTAAACAAGGAGGCTATCAGATCCAGGTGGCTCTAATACCCTGGTAGACTATACAAGCAAACCAAAATCTAAGCCTATAAATGCCTCAAGATTATGAAATCAAAGTCCTAGACACAACCATCACCAATAACCAACCAGGCTTTAAGCTATAGCCAATTGAGAATTTCTTACTTTGCTTTTGCCTTTTTTCTATAAAAGTCTCTTACTGAGCTCCTGTCAGTGGAGTGCTCCTAATGACTTCCGGTTTGGTGCTGCCTGATTGGAATCCATTTTTGCTCAAGTAAACCCTTAAAAATTTTTAATATGCCTCAGTTTATTTTTTAACACTACAAAGGCCAGTACTCCCTCATGTGTTTGGGTGTACCTCCCCCTTGCCTTCTCAAGGACTTCCCTCTTTCTCCTGCTTCTTCAACCTTTCGTTCCTCTGTTGTCCCACTGGTCTCACCAGCTCCCCTACAATCTCACCAGCATGTGAATTGTAATCTGCTCTCTTCTCCCTTGAAAGACAAAATAAACAACAACGATAACACCACCAAAATTGAAACACCCACTTCATGTCTTTTAACCTCCTTAAGATTTATCTACACAACTGAATTTTCTTGAAACCATTTCAGTATGGTCTTGGCCCCTACCATTCCATCACACATGCTTTTCTAAGGTCCTGTAGGGGGTTAAATGGTAACTCCCCCAAAATATGTCCAAGTCGTAATCCTTAGACCTGTGTGAACTTATTTGAAAAAAAAAATGTATTTAAATTAAGGATCTTGAGATCATCCAGGATTTAGGGTGGGCCCTAAGATCAATAACAGATGTCCTCATAAGAGAAGGGCATGAGAGATTTGAGACACAGGAGAAACACAGGGGAGAAGGCCATGAGAAGATGGAGGCAGAGATGGGAGAGGTGAATCTATAAGCCAAGGAATGCTAGGGACTGTGAGCAGTCACCAGAAACTGGAAGGACAAGGAAGGATTCTCCTTTGGAGCCTTTGGAGGGAAGGAGGCCCTGCTTGATTTTGAATTTCTAGTCTCTGAACTCAGAGAATACATTTGTTTTACGCAACCAAGATGTGATAATTTGTTATGGCAGCCCTCAGGAAAAGTAAGTCACCAATGCAAAACCCTATTGCAAAACCCCAGACACATAGCATCTTTATCTTCTACTTTGCTGCGGTATTTGACTCAGTTGGCTATTCCTTCATTGAAAGCCCTTACAGCCCTGGCTTCTAGAGAACCACTTCCTGTTGAGTTCTTTCTCCTCTTTGTGAATGCTTCATCTTAAGGGTCTTTGCTAGCTTTCTGCTACCCCATAACCTCTGTCAGCTTTTTTGCCACTACATTCTCTCAAGTGATCACATCTATGCCTGTGACTCTACACATCATCTATATACTAACGATTCTCAAATTGATGCCTCCAATGTAGACAGGCTGATAGCTTCCATCATGTGTATACCATGCCTTCTTGACATAGATGTGTCATAGTAGTCTCATGCATGAACAAACACATGCACAAACAGATCTTCTGATCTTCAAAACACATTCCTCCCGCCCACCCCTAAAAAAACCTGTTTTTTCCTCTGGTTTTCCACATCTGAAGAAATGGCATCTCCACTCAACACAATTGCTCTACCAGAAACTCAGGAGTCATTCTTTCTCTTACTCTTGCATCCAATTCCCAAGCAAGTCTTGTCAACTTAATATGTAAAATGTACTTTGAATCTATTCACTTCTCTTTATATTTACTGTCATCATCCTGGGACCACACCAACATTAAGTCTCGCCTGGTCTCTTGCAATAGCTTCAAACTGATTCTTCAAACAGCAGCTAGTGATTTTTTAAGAGATCATGTCATGTCCTGACTTAAAGCCATTCAAAGAATCCCCAATGGATTACACACAAGATCTAAACTCTAAGAGCCTCATGTGATCTTGTCCCCGTTTCCTCTCCATCTCTCTCCCCCTGCTTCATTTACAGTTGATCTTCCTTAGGCTCCAGGAACTTACCAAGCTTTTCCTACCTGAGACCATCTCTGCCTGGGATTCTTTCCCCACCCTGTGCCTTTAGCTCACTTCCTCAGAGAAACTCCCCTGACAGCACTCCCTTTACTCACTTTATGAAAGTTTCTCCTATTTCCTCTCTCACACAATTTCCTCTCTCTTTCCACCATAGCATTTGCCACAATCTGTAATTATACACTTGATTGTGTGTTCATTTATTTACTGTCTCCCCCAACTGGGTTGCTTCCAGAAAGCAGCTGGGAGTGTGTCTGTTTCTCATTACTAAGCACAGAGTGCCTAGCTCAGGGCACACAGCTGGGATGCTCCACAAATATCTGTTGAATGAATTCACTCTCCTCTCTGTGCCTCAAATGTGTGCGCTAACAGGAAGGCTCATCTGGTGAGAACATTTGCACCCAAAAGGGAAAAACAATAACAAAAGATCAAATTTTATGGAAACCCAAAGACTTTGTTTTACAAACATATAAATTATTTTATTTACAAAGCCATATTACCAAAAGAAAAAAAAAAAGAAAAAAGAAAAAAAAAGAAAAAAAAAGTACAATCACTCACGGGAGAATGTCTCCAGGCCTGGTGTTGAACCATGGCAGTATCAATAGATACATGTTTGTTCTTTCCTTTTAAAACTGTAAGCCATAGAATTTACTATTTACACCTACTTTAGACATTTATTCTGCTTACAATATCACAGGCATGGAATGAATTATATCTGATAGTACTAATACATAAAGGTATGGGACAAAGAAGGAAAATACTTAGTGTTACAAAATATGGATCGTAGAAAAGAAACCCACTCCACAGTGTGGCATTTGTTTAGAATGTTTGGACATGCTTTCTTCAAAAGTCTTCTGGAAAAGGTTCTAAAATCGGTAGTAGGAAAGGACAAATGAGCAGGTGCAAATTCTTGTCTGTGCAATAACAGTTATTTAATATACCCCATGACTGACCAACTACGTAAAACCCACAGAGTTTTGTTAAAGTGCCATGGGCAGACAGCATAACAAAATAGAAGGTGTAAATAGAAAATTTCTTTTTTTCCTTTTTTTAAAACAAGAGTTCACTGAGAATCAGCAATAATAGAATATGCTGTATAAACTATTCTCTACAAAGGTTGATCGGCGTTATTTACAATTGGTACATTGATACAAAAGAAGGCATACAAGTTATCCAAGTCGCTTTGTTTTTATGGCTGACAGGTCTATGCATTGCGTTATGCTTAACAACCAGAGCTTTCAAGCCTCCGTGGCTGGCGACAAGTCACGAGATCTTCAGGCAAATGGGGGTGTGTGCAGTCAAGGGGCTGGGAGAGAGGGCTGAGTGGGGTGGGCTTTAGTTCCCCCCAAATTTTACTCTAATAGTGCTTTATAGGTGGGTCCTGTTGAACTCCATTAAAACAAACCCAAAGAAAACCTTTTATTTGCATTTCATTTTTCAAGCTGAGTTTTAAATACATCATTATAAAGTAAACCTTTGTGAAGGAAGAAATACCGTGGGTTTTCCCTTTTTGCTCAGTTTTCCAGAAATGTCTTCACCTTGGTCAGGGTCAGTCTTTTACCAAGTCAGCAGCATTCGGTGGGGAGCCTCTTTATTCCAGATTGCAATTCAAGATGTAGAGAGCTTAAATGTTTAAACCTATTATTGAATTGCTTTTCTAGTCCCTGTCGAGACATTTCTCAGAAGCAGCCACTTAATCTCTCAACTTTTGTTTTCCCTCTTTGAATGTAAGAGTTTATCAATCAGAGGGTTATTTTGTTGCTGAGATTTTTTTTTGTTTGTTTTGTTTTTACTCCTGGAAGTTTTACAACTCAAAATAAATTATAAAAAAACAGACTTCTAAAACCGAACAAGACAAAAATTGTGCAAAAATAACAAAGATATGTACATACTTTTCAGTCTGAAGAAATGTACAATAAAAACATAATTCAAAGAACATTTTAAAAATATAAACATTGCTTAAACTTTCCTAAGTTTCATATTGTTTCTGAAACTATTCTGGTCAGTTAGCTCTGTAATATAGTAAAACATAAATATTACAAAATTAACACTATAAAAATTTACTTTAAGAATATCTTCTAAACTTTGTTTCAAAGGGTCTAACCTTGTTTATAATTTCTTAAACATTTATGTCTTAAAATCTGCCTTAACCTTTTTTTTTAAAAAAAGAAAAAGTAACATAATCTTCCCTTCAATTTGCAGTCTTTTCCCCAAGACGTAAATAAACCAGCATATAAGTGCACTTTTAACACTGTAGAAATAAAAATGAAATCACCTGAACTAATGTCCTAGTACCTAATATCAACTCATGATCTTTTAAAAAAATCTTTATTTTATATTAAAAAACTTTAGCAATCCTATAAGAAACACTGTCAGTGCAATTCCATTGATGCAAATCACTCCGTTTGCCTCCCGTCTTTGTAAAATGCAACTGTGTGGTGAAAACTTAACAGTAGTCTGATCTTTGGGTTGGGGGGATGGGAAAGAAAAGGAAACAGTGGGGATGAGGGTTTGTGCCCAGCTGCAAAACTGGCATTCGTTTCTGATTTAGGGATGGAGCAAAACCTCCTAGTAGCCATGCCATTATATTTGCAAAGTTTCATAAATAGCACAGAACATGTCCTCTATATCGAGTTCCTTTCCTATGATACCTGATTAGAGCTTATGGCATTGCTTTTCTTTCAAAACTCCAGTGTGAACTGTTTCATAGCTGCGGGGCTCCAACCTCTCTCTTCCCAATGGCTCTTCTTCACTAGGTGGTGGCTCTGCCTTCCTACTCCTTGGAGTGGTTGTATCTGAGGTGGGGCCTCTGATGACCCACACATGCTAATCTAAGGGCATGCTGACTCGCAGGGCCCTGTGGAGGGAGTGGGCCATGCCAGTATTTATCCTCATCGAAGCTTTGATACTTAACCCTCTGTAGAAGCTTTCCCCGCAGATCTTTTCTCTTCCTACCTGTTCTCTTGCCTCGCCCAGGAGGGCAGTTCGAGAACTCCCACAACTGTGGAGGTTAGGTATCCTCCTGAGTGGCTTCCTACGGTCTCGTGCCCTTCTCCCTGGAATGCTTCCCTTTCTGGCTTGCCTAGCTTTGGGCCCTTGTACATGGTGCCCAGGAACGTAATTGACAGCATGGATTCCTAACAAGCTCAGAGGACCACAGTCACCCGCATCTTTTGAAGGATCTTCCCCTACACCTGTGCTCTGCTTCCTGCCATCTCTGAGGCCCATTCCAGACCTGACTCAGTCTATTTTTTCTGAGATGCACAACAGGACAATGGTATTGGGGCAACTACACTATTAAAAGGTGGATCTTCTCAATTTCACCTATAGCATCTGTTTCCTGCTGTGCTGGTGCATCACAGAAACCTGAGTGCCCTTGGCTCAGCCTCCTGCCTCTGCTCTCAGCTCCCCAGCAAGCCCCTCCCCACAGCACACTGTCCAGAAGGGAGCTTGGGGACCCAGTGAACAGCAGGTAGGAAGGGATGGGAAGGATGGGTAGGAGAGGACAAGGAAAGGAGCACTGCACGTGCTAAAGTTCAAGAGTTTCCGATGATGCTTACCAGGAACTAATACCCTGCACTGTCTGCTCTCGTGGCTGGAGCAAAATGATGGTGTCAGTAGTGGAATCAGAGGCTGGAGGAGTGACCCCACGCTTGGAAGAATGCGTACATGTGGCAAACGAAAGACAAGGGAAACAAAACACTGGTATTGTTTTCTGTAAATCTCAAATTCACGTTCTTTTGCCTTTTTTTCTCCAAAACTAAAAATTGGTCATTAAAAAAAGAGGAAGAAAGGCCAGAGCCACAGTCAGGGCCCAGGAAATGGACTCCCCCACTGCCCACTTCCCTCTCCCCTTCCACAGTTCCCCGTGGCCTCCTGGGGTGGGAGCCGGTGGCCAGGCATTGGTTTGGAAGTGGCTTCACAGTCTCGTTATGGAAGAGTCCTTATCCTGCCCATTCTGTTTGTGGTCTTCTAGGAAAGGAAAAAGAAAAGCTTGTTTCAAAACCATACATTTGGGATTACCACAAGGATTTGAGAACAAAGAATCAGTTTTCCCATCTATATTCAAAAGGATACCATCCCACCTTCTGCATTTGGGAAAAGGCAGCCATAATAAGCAAATGAGGAGATGGCTGTAAAGGACATCATAAATGTAGGGAGTCACAAAGATCCTAGCTGTGGAGGAAAATGTCGGGATGACTCCCGTGAACATTCATGAGGTTCCTCTCCAGGAGAGTGGACTAGAATAATCTGTCTTTTTTTTTTTTTCCTTTCCCCCTATTAGTTCATCTTTTCCAACCTAACCTAAAGAGAGCATGGACAATTATCTAAGGAAGAGGTAGAGAGGCTTTAAAGAGAGAGGTTTTGGATTCAAGTTACTTAACCTCTTAGTTGGGTATGTACATCTATAAAATGAGGATAGGCATTTTGTCTCTCAGTGTTGTTAAAAGGTTAAGTGTATGTCAAGGGTTTAGCACAGCACCTGCAGAGAAAGAGCTCAACAAATGAGAGCCATTATTATTATTATTACATTTGTTAAGTTGATCGCCAGCATTCTGGGTTCCCATTGGTGTGCCTGGATCTTTGGGCAGGTGCACTCAGCCACCTGTGCAGGAGACCTGCCATAGACAGAGGCAGACTGCCCGAGCACAGGTGAGCCTCCAGCACGGAGGGTCAGCTGCAGATCAGGCCCCAAAAGGGCTACAGTGAATCAAAATGGTGGACACACCCTTCTGGATCTGAGGATATAAAGACTGTTTCCCCATAATCTTCACCTATACTCTACCCAAGATTTGTGGGGGAAACCCTGAAGGTCGAAAGGCTGACTAATACATTATAATTTGTTATTTACAAAGCCGACAGCACATCTAAGACAGCACAATGCAGCCATATTTGTATTTTTTCAATCACGTACAACTTGCACAATCACACCCTCTACGCTCCCTGGCCTCCCCTGGATGCTCTCATACTCCATTGGAGAATATCACTGACTATTCTCACTCCTCAAGTTTATAAAAACTTCCAAATCTATCCTGAACATTCCCACCATAAAACCACATCCTGAATGGTAGCTATAGCTCCCCGGAGACCTTTAGAAAGCACTGACTGCTATCTGCCATAAGCAAGGCCCTTTACTTAACATCATCTTATTGAATTTTTACAACCTCCTTAGGAGGTAGGCATTAATTTTAACACATGAAAAAAATTAGAGAAGTAATCAGCCTAATATAACACAGTTGCTAATAATAGCTAATACTGTGTGTTTATGTGTCAGGCATTTCCTATAGGCTTTTAGTGAATAAATTAATTCCCACAAAAGCCATATGTTCCCCACCTTATGGGTGAGGAAACTGAAACACAGAGAAGTTAAGTAACTTGCCCAAGGGCACAGATCTAATCAATAGAAAGCCTAGTTTTAGAAGCCAGGCTGACATGATCATACCTGGAGGTTTTGAACCAGGGTCTGGCCTCAATGCTCACATTCTTTCCAACCTGCTGATGACCCTATGTACTTTTGTTCCCCTAGTAACTTACCTGTCGGCTGTGTCCTGGGCCGGATATAGTTGAAGGACTGGATTGTGACAAAGCTAGGCTGCTATTTTTCCCAACCTGAAAGACACCAGTGAAGCCCTACTCAGATACACGCGCCAGCTTGGGAAAGAGCCGCTAACACCACGTGTTGTTAGGGGAAAGGAGAGGGGGTGCATGATAATGTACTCATTCTCCTCATGTCCATGTGGAACTTGTGCTTCCATCTTAAATGAAAGAGAAAATGAAAATGTTTCAGGGGGTGCCTTGATGATGCCCCTCTCATCCCAGAGAGATGATGCAGTGGAGAGGAACTCTTAATCTTACTTCCCAGATGTAGAGACTGAGAGCTTCAGAGATGAGGACAAAGGCATCTGGCTAAACGCCTGGCCCCTCCTCAGAGTGTTTAACTCAGCCGAGGCCCAGCTTTCCCCACCGTGGCCAAAGGGTTACACAAACTCATTTACCTCTGACCTCAGCACCAGACCCATCTCGTTTCCGGCCCAGACTCCCTTGGTGATAAAAGCCTGGGTCTTTTTCAGGGTCAGTTTTTCTGGCCAGGAGACACAATGCACACCTTACTGTTCTTGAGAAAAATAGCAAGATGAGCTTCCCCTTCAAGGGGGAGCCTGAGCTGGGGCATGTGGGTGTAGCTGTCGGGCTCCTCCCTTTCCTGTGGGACAGTCCTTGGCAAAAGTTGGGCTGGATCCTCAGGTGCATACCATTCCCACAGGCAGGCCTTTGGCCTATAAAGATCTGGTCCTCTACAGCAGTAATTCCCAAACTTTTTGACTCCAGGGACAGGTGCTCCTATGAGAATCTCATGCCTGATGATCTGAGGTGGAGCTGAGGCGGTGGTGCTAGCACTGGGGAGCGGCTGCAAATTTAGATGAAACTTTGCTGGTTTGTTGTCGCTCACCTCCTGCTCTGTGGTCTGGTTCCTAACAAGCCACTGACAGGTACCAGTCTGCAGCCCGGGAGTTGAGAACTCTTGCTTTACAGTAACTCGACTTTGCATAAAGACATTCGCCTCACATTCACAGTCTTGTTTTTTAATACCGCTGTGGCCAAATTCTGGCCTTATATCTACCAGATATAATTAAATAGATCCCCAACTGGTTCCCAAAGCACATGTTTACCTTGAATTTCAAAACCTCATACCATGCCCCTCCCAATCTCCTATGAGAATCAACACAGATAACGAAGGTCTTTCCTCTGGGAAATCACCAGTGGTGACCCTGGACAAGGCCTTTTCTTAATGGCCTGGTGATGAGCACTTAGCTTTCACCTGCATTAGGGAACCAGTGCTGGCTAGATCAAAGGCAGGTGTTAAATTCATCAGTTTTTTTTATTTCTCCTGATGAGAACTTGCTGGTAGAGGCTTGTCTGCTCCTTTCGCCACTGGTATTGACTGATTCATGTTTACTAAACATTTCATATGGTCCTGCAGACCACGAGTCAGCAGAGTGACATTTACTCAATATAGAGGCATTCCATTAACAAAGAGGCAAGGGGGTTAAGAGCCTAGACTCAAGAGCCAAATTGCCTGGGCTCAAGTCCCAGAGTTACTGTTTACTTGCTGTGTGATTTTGGGCACATTGCTTAACTTTCTGGTGCCTTGGCTTACTCATCTATAAAATGGGTTATAACAGGCAATGACTACATGAGGGAATATATCTTAAGTACTTAGAGCAGAGTCCATCCCATAAGTGTTAGCTACTAGAACTTTGTCTGAAATGGGTGACGCTACAGCCTTGCTGTTCCGGGTGTGGCCTGCAAACCAGCGCAGTGCCACTGCCTGGAAGCCTGTTAGAAATGCAGACTTGGATCTATGGTCATGCCACCCTGAACAAGCCCGATCCCTTCTGATCTTGGAAGTTAAGCAATGTCGGGCCTGGTTAGTACTTGGATAGGAGATCACCTAGGAAGACCAGGTGCTGTAGGCGTAAAAAATAAAAAAAATAAGGGACTGTAAGTTGACAAGGTCCTTGCAGTCAAGGTCAACCAAGAATTGCCTTGATTAAAAAAAAAAAAAAGCACTCTCAGGCCCCACCCCAGACCGGCTGCCTCAGAATCTGTATTTTAACAACCCTCCAGGTGATTCATGTGCACATTAAACTTTTGGAAGTCCTGGCTGTACCCTCCATCCTGAGACTTGGATGTGGCACTGACCAGCAGCTTAGCTTTAGGATAGGGAGAGTGGGTACTGGGCCCTGCCCCTTGCACTCCTGGAACAAGGTAGTCAGAAGGGCAGATATCTGCTGCAGCTGCAGACATGTGTGAGTGCCCTGGACTCTAATGAGAAGACCTATGGCTCCCCCTCTCTATTCGGCCTCAGTTGCAGCTTGTCTGGCCCTTGGAAACCAAGCAAAAAAAGTTGCTTTTTTTCCCAAGTGTTTACTTGTGATTTGTGAATCCTCCTCACGATGTTCTCTTCATGAGGTCTTAACAAGCCCTATATAAAGATGACATGAAACAAACAAAAAAACCCCATCTTTTTAACAACTGCCTCTCATCTCTTCAAAATCCTCGTCCCCAGACGGGGATGGGCTTAGGACCTGCTGCTGCAGTCTGTGCTGCCCTGGCACCCGCAAGGCCCTTGTGCAGGCCTGCGGACATGGCCCTTCCACCAGACGCCACCCCTCCTGGATTCTGCTGTGTTCAAAGGCACTAGATTCCGGTGGGGGTGGGGCTGGCACTTTTCTAAGTAGCTTCCCCAGCCTGAGGAGAAAGACTAGACTTGAAGATGAGAACAGAGCTCAAGGAGAAAAAAGCACGGAATCTTCTTGGACCACGCCACATGTCCCCAGCTTTCCTCACAGTATACCCTCCCATGTGTGCCATGGCATCGAACACCTGTGCCAGTTGGTGAGTTGCAGTTTTACTTTAGGAAAAAAAGTTGTATGAGGAGGAGGTGGGGGTCAAGGGAGCCAGGTAAAATGAGAACAGTCACCTGGGAGTAGGGAACACAAGCTACCCACCCCTAGGTGGGACCCAAGGTCATCATATAATCTGCTTGGGCCTCAGGTATTCCTAAGAGGACTTCAATGGATCAGAAAAAAAACTTTTTGGCAACAAAATTCTTTAAAATAAAATCGTCCTCAGAACCTTAAGATATAAAAAAGAAGTGGAGTGGGGGAACTCAGAATCGCTCTGTGCCTCAGTTTCCACATCTGTAAAGTGGTAATAACAATTGCACCAACTGCACTGGGCTGTTGTGCAGATTAAATGACATAATATTTGTACAGTGCTTAAAACAGCACCTAGCGCATAGGGAGAACTGTAAAAAGTATTTGTTAAACAAGCTGCTCTCAGAGCAGATGGGGACAATTGCCTACTGGGCAAACGAGGCAAGAAGTCACACTTGTGTTTCCTGTCTGAGCCACCTGGCTAAGCAGGGGTATTGCCCAGCTCCCTCTGCCCCACCGGGCTGAGAAGGCGGTGCCAGGAGGCCCCAGGAAGGACGGGTCCCTTACCTGCCGAGAGGAGGCGCTGTTAACGGGATCGGGCACCGGTGCGAGAAGGCTGGGCGGGTTCTTTTTGTGAACGCTGTTCATACCAGGCATTTTAGTGATTTTACAGGCTTTGCTACTAGAACTCGAGTTCTTACGCTTTTTTCCTTCTGATTTGTCAAAAGAGAGGGGCAGAGAAGACACGGCATTGTGTGAGGCCAGAGAGAGGTCCCCTGCAAGGGAGGGCACCGAGAGGGGACAGGAGTCACTGCTGCCGCCCACCGAGCCCACGTGTCTCCCTATGTCCGCGGGGCCGCTGGGCAGCGAGGTCCGTCCTGAGGGCTCCAGTTTGGCACTGAGTGGGCTCACCCCATTGTTTGAGTTGTGCACAGACAGACTGTTATAGGGAGGGCCCGCCTGATAGGAGTTCAGAGCTGAACTGGCATTCAAAACACAGTTCTTTTTGTGGGGTCCTGATAATGGAGACGATAGGGATGTCTGGAAGGAGAATGAGGAGGAGGAAGTCGAGGACTGCGACTTCCTTTTTTTGTTACTTGGAGACTCGTCGCTACGGGCTGACAGGTCTTTGACTTTTGAGGATTTGCTGGTTTTGGTTTTGGATGGCTTGTGGGATGGGGAAGGGATGACGGCTGGTATCGGGGACACGGCGGATGGGGCCTTGAAGGTTGAGTCCATGATGCTGAGGGTTGCAGCCACATGAGGGAAAGCTGTGGTGTGTGACATGAGGGCACTTGGGTCCGGCGATGCCACAAAAGCTGCATTTGAGAGCATGGCTGATGTCATTATGTAAGAAGAGGTGAGTCTCGAGCTGATGGGAGCTGAAGGAAGATACACAGCACTGGGGTTGCTGAAAGGCTGTAAAACAGATGCTGGAACAGGGGTGGTGATGTGGGCTGCTGGCGAGGGCATGGGGCTATCTGCCGCAGGAGGGATCTTCCTAAACATGAGAAAAGAGTGAAAGAGAAACAGTGAGAAACAGGCTTGGCATCGCTCCAGAGGCTCGATGAAGTGTGAGCATCAGGGCTTCAGAGAAAACCCCAGTAGTACCAGACTATGGAAAATGAAGGCTGGAAGGATGGCAAAATCGGAATTATGGCCCTTCCCTATGGCTCCTCCCATTGCAATATCCAGCACCTATTTTTAATCACTTTCAGGGTTTCAGATCCTTTTCTCCATGCTTGGCTACTGGATAATGACTGATTTGGGTTCATGAATAAAAGGTGAATGTTATTTAGAATGTAAATTTCCCCAGCAGTATTTCCCTCCTACTTATTTTATTTTATTTCTGGCAGTCACGAAGGTGGTTTTTCATGAGAAGTGGTCATTTCACATTTGGGTCCCGGCTTGAAGTAAGAAGTGTGAGGACAGGGCTTTGCAACCTGTACACATGGGCCAGAGTATCCCCCTGCAGCCTCTGCCCACTGCCTGTCAGGGCTTCCCAGCTCCTCTCCTGTCCCCTACCTCCCTACTCTGCCCTTGGCTTAAGACAGAATGGGAAAGACCCCTCTCTCCTCACAGGCCAGCCTCCTCCTGCATTTCCTGTCTGCTGCTGCTGGTTTACTCTGTAGTGAGGTGTTTCCACATCAGCTTGTGGTTGCTGGCTTGTGTTGGCCAGGCCATGGAGGCTGTAGGGCAGTGGAGGGTTGGGGTTTTGGAAATGATGGCGATGTCAACTTGCCCACATCCAGGACTGATTTTTTCCCTGTCTGCCCCCCTCTACCTTAGCTTTCACTCAGAGGAGCTACAATTGGGGTGTGGCTGCCCTTCAATAGGTCTTCGTACTCCTGTGTTAGGAAGGGGTGAGTACAGGGACCCTTATTTACCCAGAAAAGGAGGCCAGGAATTTCTAGTCCCCCCCGCCCCCTCTATGAAGATAAATGCAGAGTCTGGGCATAGGAGAACATATGGATGGGAAGGTCTTCCTGGAGGAGGTGGTGCCTGGGTGCAAAGCCCATGCCTCTTACACTCTGTGGAGCCAAGGCCAGCACAAGGTAGTGGGCCACTCTTGTGGCCTCCCTGCAAACTCCGTCTTTTGACTTGCGCTAGAAACAGTTCCTACTTTCACACCATGGCCTGGGTTGATGCTGCTGCTACTCTAGGGACCAGGAGGAACACAGAGGCCTTGGGATCACCATTTGTTTCTGATTTTGCAAGAAAGGATACTGACCTCAGGAGCCAGGTGAATATTGTCAAACTGGTTCTTTCCTGTTTCTCACCTTGTTCCCCTTCCCCCACATACCATGGAAATCATTTCCAGCATAGCTGGGACTCTGGCAGTTAAGAATTCTTCCCAAAGCAGAGCTTGAAGGTGGGCAGGCCTCAGTCTTGCATCCTATAGGGAGCTTGCAGTAAGGTGTATGGGGGGGCTTCCCTGGTCCCTTTTCTCCTGAGAGGCCACCCTCCCAGCTGTGGCACCAGGGAACTCTGGAAAAAGGCCCACTGAGAATGAAACGGTTCTCCTAGCACTGCTCTGAGGATTCAGTTTCCTGCCTGCAATTGGGTGGAGCCTATGGCTTCCATCTTTTGGGAGGAATCCAGAGGAATCCTTGAATCCAGAAGCACAGTCCTTGAAAACATCAAGGACTCTTGACTCAAGATGGAGATGATGAAAGATAAGAAAAATGTTGCCAAGCCCACTGTGGCCATGATGGTGTCGGAGAAGCTACTTCTCTTTCTTAAGTTTAAAGAATGTAGAAGATCCCATCAGCACTAAAGTACTCTATTAGTACTTACTGCAACCAACGAACGAGTGAATGAACGAACGGATGGATGGGTGGGTGGATGGGTGAGCAGGTGAATTCTCAGCAGCAACGTAACTATGCATGCTGGGCAAGGACTCCCATATAATCAGACCAGAAGGGTCTAAACATGCCCTTAGAACTGTCTGGCACTGCACAACCCCTTCCTAACAGTACCAGGGAACATTTGTCAGAGCGTGCAGCACACTTGCCCTGCTGTCTCTGCCGCCTTGCTGTGGCACTGTAGGCCTCCCACTCAATCCTTCCTCGGCTCAAGTTTCTTACCAGAGCCAAAGTCTGGATAAAAATACATGTGGGCAGAGGTTTGGTAGTTACTTGTAATTAAAAGTTATTTACAAATACCAGATGGCTCCTTTAGAGAGGACCCTATTCAGTGACCTCAACTGGGATCTACTCTGAATGCCCCAATTTGTAATTTTCCCATTCTGTAGTATAAACTCATGTTTCGACTTGTGTTGACAAGCCAAGCTGAAGTCTTCAATCTTACTTGGCTGTCACTCAGGGTTGGGATGGGGACTATTTTTTTTGGCATACTTTCTCTCCCTGTCCTTCCTCTTCCACTAATCATAAGTGGATAGCAGAGGCAGGAGGAGAGAAAGGGCAGGGAGAAGCAGGGCAAGGGCCATGTGACCACTCACTGTCCCCAGGAGTCCCTTCCCCCTCCCATGTTAAGCAGTTTATGTGTTTTTCTAGGTGCCAAATGGCAGTGGATTTCAGCTTTGCAGGCTGTGCCGGGTTTAAGTTTTGCACACTGGCCTAGGGAAGTCCCATAAAAAGCCCATGGATGCGAATAAATTACTGACAGTGCCCATCCTCCCCTGCCAGCTGGCATGGAGCTCCAGATGCTGACCTGGCTGAAAGAGAATACTGTGTTGGCGTCTCCTGATGCAGAGTTAAATGCTTGTTAAAGAAAAAAGAGTCTTGGCCGTTCCTTTTCTTCCTAATGTCTTCCACGCCCCCATCGGCTGCCATCCCTCCAGGTTCGGGCCCGTCGGGGCCTGGGGTTTGGGCAGCGAGGTTGAGAGGGCAGCGAGGCGCTACGCTCTCCAGAGTTGACACCCAGGCAGCCCCAATGTTGCTCAGTGACAGCAGATTGGTTAGGCAAGTCCTGAAAAGGGGGGAGGGACCTGATGCCCTGTGACTCGGGTTTCTGTGCCTGGGGAGGAAAGGAATATGGAGCTTGAGCTGACAGGACATCAGGTAGTGAAATACAGATCAACACATTCCTTCCACGTGTCTGAGATTTACACTTCCACAATATGGGAGAGCAAAGAGCTGCGAGAATCTGGCTGCCATCTTGAGGGAATAATCG
Organism: Macroglossus sobrinus; assembly: GCA_004027375.1. Taxonomy (NCBI): domain Eukaryota; kingdom Metazoa; phylum Chordata; class Mammalia; order Chiroptera; family Pteropodidae; genus Macroglossus; species Macroglossus sobrinus. The sequence goes on along the minus strand of PVKZ01000572.1, from coordinate 127,227 downwards.
CAGAAGGATAAATAAGCAAATAACCGTGAACAAGATAACTCCACATGCAGTGCCAATTTGTTGCAGTTTAGAATAGACATAGGTATGTATCAAGGGTGCCTTTTAGACACACTGGGCAGTCACTTAAGTGGAAAGAAATGATAAGCTTCTCTTGTGGCCCTTTCCTACTTTATTTGAAGTGTTAATATTTAGTCCTAAACCTACTATGAGCTTATTTCAGACACAATGGGGCTCACTCCTCCTAGACGTTCAGAGGGGAAGCTCTTTGGGGATCAGGGTGAAAAAGGTGCCAAGGTGCCACAGCTGCCTGGGAGAGAGGAGGAAACCTGGAAATGGGCAAGTTTTGAATTCTGTTCCATCCCCACTACCAGCCATCTTTCCATTTCTTGGGAATGCCTTCCTGGCCTTACCTGGGCCTCACTGGGCAGGATGAGTGGTTCGGAATTGGCTTTCCTGAACCATCTGGGCCTAGACCCGAGTATCCATGATTCTAAAAAATTATGATCTCTTAACAGCTCATTTTTGTAGGAGTTGGGGGTGGGGACAGCCAGCAGACTGGCCTTGCATTTTCAAGTGGCCAGAATGGCAGTTCCTTATGTGCTATGGTTTGAGAGGGTCTAGCCTGTCATTCCTTCACAGTAGCATTTTCCTAAGTCAAGAAAGTTTCTTCCCCTTTTCATGAATCTCCTATGAAAATGTAAATAGATTGGGAAGTATTGGAGAATAAAGGGACATTAGAGAACTAGAACACAAGCTTGGGTTTAAGTTAGAGAGAAGTGCGAGTAGAGGTGAAGAGAGCATTCTGGGAGGTGGGAAGGGCCAAAGACAAGCTTAACCAACTTTGCAACATTGCTCAGGACCTGCCCTGTGGGCCGCTGTACATATGTTTTTCATAAGACATTAAACAATTAGAAATTGGTCCATAACCACTGTGAAGTTTTTAGTATTGACATAATAGCCTTAATATCGAAACAGAAGCATAATCTTAATATCCTTAGATGTTCTTGGTCATAGCACTATTAAATAAATAAGATTTTATCCAATACCCTTTTCATTTAGAATATTACCGAAACAAAAATGATCTCCAAAGAAGATAAAAGGGATACCACACATTGCATATGTCTCTGAAAAACTGTAGGCAAGCCATTAAGAAGAGCCGACATTTGAGAATTAATCATGAATCCTGATTCAGAATCATTTTGTTCTATGAAAAGCCAACTATTGATATTCATTTAGAAAGTGGGGGTTCAGATAGTTGGGGAAGCTCTGATCTTATATGGCACAAAAACTGCTCACTTACTTCCACATCTGTGAATTCAAGTGTTTTTCTACCATGGAGTTTAGTGCTAATCGAAAACGATCCCATCTTCTATCAAACACATAGTACCCTCGTCCCATGAGGCGACTCCCAAATGAGCAAAACTGTGAGAGAAAAAAAACCCCAACATTTTAACTTTGATTACAGGTTAATAAGCTAATATAAACCATATAGAGAAAAACAACATTTGCATAAAAACACACAGGGGTACAATTTTACTCAGAATAAAGAAACAAATAGTACTGAAGCCAAAAATATTTCTGTGGTTCTTTAATTTGAGCTCTAGATTTTCTGCAGAAGCTCACATTATGACTCAACAATAGTGACATTCAATTTCTGTGGCATGAGGGCTACCTTCTCTATATCTTGACTGAGCCAGCATTTTAGGGTTAAAAACCCCTAAATCAATGACAACTAGGGTGAATTTTTCAGCCCCACCTGCTTACTGAATCATCCATCTTCTTAAGGAATTCGGTGGTTCCTTGCTTCTCATCACAGTAATGAAAACATCTCGTTCTAATCTTTTGCCAACTGGCTATACCTTTTCTATCAGTTGTCAATAGGGCCACTTCTCTTCTAACTAGGCTAAAATCCTCTTTTCCTCGTCTTGACCTCATCTCTCCTCCTATCAGCACTTGCAGGCTGCCCTGGGACACATCACTGCCTCCAAGCGTACACTCATGCTATTCCCTCTGCCCGCCATCTCCTTCTCTCTTCTTTGTCAATGCCAATTCTCTCCTCCCTCAGTGCCCTAATCTAGACTCTCATTTCCAATGCCTTTTGTCTGTGACTAGCTCTGCCACTTTGAACTCCACGGCACATCCATTGCTTACTTTATTACATTTCACCTTGGAATCACTACATGGATGATTTATGTTATATATAATGCCTATGTGCTGACTTGATTATAAATGTATAAAGGCCAGGAACCCCATTGTTATCTTCTTCTTTAACATGAGGATAGTAGGGATTGGGCCAAATGGAGAGATAAAGTCCCACAAAATGTCTAAATCAAACTAAAATCAAACTATCACATTTAAAACATATGGCTGAAATATGGGCAGTTAGCTGTATAATAAACAATTTTATTATGATGTTAGGACAACCAGAAATGCAAGAAATGGCCTCTGAGAAGGTGACATTTGGCTGGTCTAGAGCTCAGACAAGTCTGCAAATGACTCTATAACTCAAATGTCGCTTCCTCCCCCTTCCTCCAGGCCCCCAGCAGCGCCTGGCCGCCCTCCCAGACCCAGTGCTGGACTGGCACTTGTTCCACAAACCCTTCCCGGAACCAGCCTTTGGGACATTTCTCAGGAGCAAATGCAAGACCTTCCTTTGTTTTGTTTTTGCTTATGTTTTAGAAATTTTGCCATAAAATCTTGCCACCTATCGAATCTGGTACTCCTGATAAAAAACTCGTTTTTGTACTTTCATATTAAGTGCTTACTGACCACACAAGAAAACATACAAAGGCAATTTTCCAGTGTGGAAGCTGGTCCCTGGCATCATGTGGGAGCTGTTCCAGGTCTAGGAGCTGTTCCTTCACCCCAGTTGCTAAAGACACACTTAATGAGTGTTCATTACAAAAATGATTAATATATCAATTGACCATGAGAGAAAGGACAAAGCAAAGAAAATAATCCATAGCTTTTCCATTTAAATTGGCAAAACATTAAGGGCACACAAAGCCGCCATGCCCAGAGTTGTGCAAATCCCCCATAGCCTGACAGCTTGTCATTTGCACAAACATCTTGATGTGCTCCAGAATGTGGCCTTCTGGTAGAGCCCAGTCTCTATTTCAGACTTGGAAGCTAGAGGCAAATTTTTGTCTTTGCTACCTATGTCTCTAATTCCACTGAGATATAAAGCTGTGCCCCAGGAGGCTCTTGTTTCTGGTCATGTATTATGTTTTTGGCAGAGCTATAAATCCTCACTGTGTTGGCCACTGTAGCAGACCTCACAGGCTCAATCTCATCAACTGCCATCCTGCTCCCACCTCTTCCTGTCTTTTCCTTGCTAAGAGAACCACACTTTTGTTCTAATATCTGACATGGAGCAGTGAGCAGAGAAGGCAAGTCTCTTCCCAGAACCTTGGGATGATCATGGCTGATCCCATTCTTCTCTGCCACCGAGTGGTATAGGGGATAGGCACGTGACCCACTTCTGATAGATATAAGGAGAAGTCTGTTAGGGGATTCACAGGAAGATTTCCTTCCCTATGAAATGACATAAGATAGTGCCTTAGAAGGAGATTCCCTTTCTGTATGTCCCTTTCCAATCTGTGTAGAATGCTACTGAGTGAGGATGTGACAATGGAGCTGTGTGAAAGGCAAGACCATGTATGAAAGGTGAAGAGGGTTGCAGAGATTCTCTCCTGGCTTGGAACCATCTACCTCTAGACTTCTTGTTATATGAGATAATTAAATGACTGTAGTGCATGCACTGCATGAGTTGAGTTTTCTATTACTAGAAAGCAAAGGCATTCCTAATTATCCCTCACTATTTCTGAATTACCTAAGAGGCAAAGTCTCAGGCTGTTGGTGAACCACAGGTCACCATCATTCCCATCAACAGGAAGTTAATGTGGCCTTCATTTATCTCACAGAGGGGAAGAGGGACTCACTCTGCCTTGATGCAGGATTGATTCCACCTACACAGTCTATAAGCTCTAAGAAGAGTCAAAGCTATTCCTATAGGGCTTAACCTGGCTCCAGAGCCAATTAGCCATGGGGTCCTACGTTCCAGGCCCCCAGTATTCAGGCCTGTGATGGTAGCATCAGGTATTCCCTTCTCAAGTGCTCACACAGTAAACATAAATAAGCCTTGAGCTCATGCCTCCTTAAGTTTCCCACCTCAATTTCAATGACCTGAATTGTTAAAATGTACTCTTTCAAAATTGGGAGGAAATTGACCTTTCCGTTAGTCGGTAATCATGCTGACATGAAATGCCTTATTTCCTCAACACATTCTTTCTGTCTCTCAATATTGGTGCCACATAGTCACACTTACCAATAACAATAAAACTTAGAACGAGCAGGGGAGAAAACCAGTTAGGGTTGGCACCTGGCACACTGCTAAGACAGACAGTTCCCAATGCAGGTGAGCTAGACCAGCTCTTGAAATCAGAGGCTCTGTTTTTAGATGGGCAAAGCCAGAAGGTCAGCTCCCTGGTGCACTTACATAAACAACATTTCTCAAGCATTATTGCTTCAAGGTGGACCACAAATACTCAGGTGTTTAAAAGATTATAATCAGCTAGGAGCCCTTTTCCTTTCCTTCTGTGATTTTCAAGGGTGTTTCTAAGGCAATCATTTAACCTCAGGGTAGGCCTTTCCATAAAACATTGTCCTGACCACCTCTCCTTAGAAATATGTGCCTTCTGACACAAACACCTAAATGCTCATTAAAACATGGGGGTGGGGTGGGGAATGCATGGAAGGAAACAGGAGGTGGCTTACCGCAAGAGGTTTGGGGTGGTGGGTGGAAAACTGAAAGTCTAACTTCTCGGATTCATCGGCTCCGTCCATCTCCCCTTCATCACTCGACAGTCGGCTGGCGAGGTCACCTCCAGCTGGGGGCAGATGGGGTTCTGGAGTGCAGCCACTGTTATTTGAAGATGTGCTGCTGCTTATACTATTTGCAGATGATGGCCTAAAGGCAAAAGAGAGCAAACAGAATAAACTTTTCTGAGGTAGCAAGACCCACCCAGGCTTAATCAGCTCAGAAGGCAGTCCAATTAGCCCTTGCGTCAACAACAACTCTGCACAAGGGAAGCATTTGGGGCTGAGAAGGTTAGCAGCGACCAGCTCTCTACAGATTTGTTGGAGCTGAGGTTCTGTCCTGCCTGAATCTGGGCACGATGGGAAAAGCCCACACTGTAAGTGGCATGTAAAATACAGTAATGTGACAGAGGGTTAATTTAACTGAAAACAAGTCTTCCATGAGTTCAGTTATAACTATTCAACCATTTGCATGTAATTTGTACTTCCATGTACTTGCTTTCTCTTTGAAAGTGAAACTTTCAGGAAGATCAACTAGGTAAACAAGTTCAATACACACGCTTTTTTTTTTTTCCCTACTGAACTATGGCTTTATGAAATTATCATATGGCATGAAAAATAATTTTGTCCCAGTGATGGGGCCATAAGTCCCTTACCCCATACCCAGGCCAGTTTCTTAATATTAAGCCACATGTAATTTAATTGTATCTTCTGAAGATCAATGTTTCCATTTAATTTTTGACAAGCTACTAGACCCTCCAACTGGCATGGTTGGCTCATAATAGGTGTTAAAGAAATATGTTTCTCAATGAAGGAATAAATGAATTCCAGGTATATAAATAATCCAACATATCTCATCTCAATTATGGCTGAGCTAATAGAAAAGCATTGTCACAGTAAAGGTGGCATTATACATTTCCCAAGCAGTAAAAACAAAACAAAACAAAAAAACAAAGGTAAAAACAAAAACAAAACAAACGTAGGCACATCAGTAGAAGAGTTAGGGGAGAAACAGTTAAGTGTGTTTTCACTCTTTCTTTACTTTCATCAGGTGATTGACCAAAAAGAAAGGCAGAGAAAAAACATCAAGATCCTTAAAAAAATTAGATTTTTTTGCATTCTTCGTTGAAAGCTGCCCTCGTTTCCCTTCTCCTTCATTTTCACTCTGGATTCTTTGTTGCTTGAAATCTTTCTAGGTGTCATACACTTACTTGAGTTCAAATCAGAACCTCAAAGCACAGTCATTTAAAAACAAAGCCACAAAGGTGGAAACAACCAAAATGGCCACGAATACAAGAATGTATAAACAATGGAATATTAGTTAAGCCTCCAAACAGTAGAATATTAGTTAAGTCTCCAAAAGAAATAAAGTCTTGCATTTAGGAATAAAGTATTGATAACATGCTACAACATGGATAAAACTTGAAGATACTATGCTAAATGAAATAAGCCAGTTATAACAGACAAATATTGTACGATTTTAATTTTTTTAATATGAGGTACCTAGAATAGTCAAATCCATAGAGACAGAAAGTAGAACCGTGGTTACTAGACACTAGAAGAGGGAGAACAAGGAGTTAGTATTTAATGTAGTATTTAATGAATACAGTATGGAATGATGAAAAATTTCTAGAGATGGACAGTGGTGATGGTTGCACCACAATGTAAATGTCCTTAATACTAAACTGTATACTTAGAAATGGTTAAAATGGTAAAATTTGTCATGCATATTTTACCACAATAAAAAAACTTACACACACGCAGAAAAACAAAACAAAGCCACAGAGAGTTTTTCAGTGTTATTACAAGAACTCCGTTAGTATGAGAGTTTATTATTGACTATCACTTTCCCATACTTATAAAAACAAAGATGCCATTCAACCTGCATGTTAAAAGACTACAGTCTTGAGAACACATCTCCCCAGGATACCTGCATTCCCAGACACCTACTCTCCTGTATCAGGAGGGGCAACCACACTATTGCCTGTTTACAGTTGAAGGCCCAGATAGTAAAACAATATTAATAATGCTGAACACATGGAGAAAGAAAATGTGTCCATAATCCTGCCATTCAAGATGAGGTCCTATTACCATTCTGATATATATCCTTCCAGACTTTCTTAATGTGCATACATAAGCACTTGAATTTTTAAGCAAGAACTAGATCACATTGTATATACTATTTCTAGCTATGTTTTTTTTTAACCTAGTGATGTAGAAATCTTTCCACATATAGAACTATGTCATTTTTAATATTCCCCAGTATTCCATAGTATGAATGTGTCCTAATTTACTTAATTAGTCTATTAATGGACATTTAAGTTGTTCCTAAACTTTCTAGTAGGCACTTTGTGAAGACTCCCCCACCACACACAATAGGACCTCCTGTCTTGCAAGAGAAAAAAGAGAACTGGATTTTGTTAAGTGTGATAATAGTGTCATGGTTATACAGAAAAATATCTTTATTTTTTAAGGATGCATTTGGAAATCATTAAAGTTAAAATGCCATGATATCTGCAATTTACTTCAAAATATAACACCGAAAAAATCTAGATGAAATAAATATAATTGTAAAACCTTAATATTACAATTCTTAAAACTAGGTATAAGGATGTTCATTATATATATTTTTTTCTGTACATGGGAAAAATTTAATAAGAAGAATGAAAAAAAAAACAAAAGAAAAAGAAAATAAAGTGAGCTAGTAGTACAGGTATATATAAGAATGTGGCTGAAGAGTGTCCTGTTAATGGGGCACATGGATTAAACACACTTATTTCCTCTCCCTCCCAAAATCCTACTAAAGTCACAGTAGAGGAATAGAAAGGCATCAGTCACAAAGAATAAAAAGATCAGCAGAAATATGTTGATAGTTATGGTGATGACTTTCCAGCCTCCATTTAATCACCAAATCAGTAATGGAATCTCATTCATCTTGCTCATGACTGGTTGGAAAAGGGCATAAGAAACAAAAGAAAATGTATTTTTTTTGAGGGGGAGATTTTTTGCAAAGAGTTTTTTCATCTTTAAAAAGAGACATGAGGAAAATGTGGTCTCCACCGTCACTGGACCTCGTTTTATCTGGATGTACCTGAAAGTGCTGCCAACTTCTTGCTATAGACTTTGAAGGTGAAGTCAAAAGACCGAAGAGAAAAGTGTGGAATGAAAGATGGGTAGAGAGGGAGCCTATTCCTGAACTCTGGGGATTTCTATCTCTGGACTTCTTGTCACATGTGAGAAGGGATTTTGTAATTATTTAAGTGTTTAGTAAGACTAGGTTTTCTGCTACTTGTACCTAAAGAATCCCAACTGATGTAAGTGTGAACGTGAGATTTTAACATATTTTTAGAAGACAGAATGTGGCTGGAGAAAGGCGTGTTAACTGATGGGAAAGGAATTGACCTACCATAAAACCTCTGAGAGGCAGGGCACCTTGAGTTACCTAGAGCTGCAAAACTCATGGGTGAGGTGAGGACTAAACATAGCAGGAGAGTTGAAAGTCTTAATATGTGGTAGCTGGACCTACAAGTCATTACTGCTACCTCATATGGCCAGGTGACTCACCATCTGCCAGGACACCCCTCCCCAGCTAATCAGCTTTCCAATACAAAAAGCTTACTCTCTAGAGAAACTGAACTGGAGGGACTCTAGACATAGGGCCACCAGGCTCAGCAGAGATCAGGAGTGAGGCATAGGGCTGGAAACAGGGTAACTGTGGGCAACTGTGCTATCCCTGGTCAGGTCCTTACTCAGCACTTCCAGAATGCCTATTACCAGGCACATCACCAGGCAAGAGTCTTCCCTGAGAAACTAAATAAGCCCAAAGAAAGGGTTTCCAGATCTTTTTCCTTTGGGACTCCACCAACAAAAGGTGGACCTGATGGCCTTTAGGTTGGTAGTCCTACACATGGTAAGTAGTCCTTCCAACCAGCCTGTTAGAGCCTCTCTTCTAAATATGAATAGCTAGGGATCAGTAAACATTCCTGGAACATCTCCAACATGAGACTGACCAACCTAATATCAAACACATGCAGAAAATAAACCTGGAGGAAAGGAAGACAATGAAGGAAAGAGGAAAAACTAAACCAACCAACCAAACAAAACCAAACCCCTATCTTTAAAGATGTTAGCATGGAATTACCTTTGCAAAACGATAGCATCTCATAGGATATCTCATAGGATAATATAAGAAGAAATCAGATTTAAAAAATCCTGAAAATTAAAAAAGCAAATCATAAATTGATTATTTAATATACAGTTTGGAAGGTAAAGGAAATCTTTTAGGAACTAAAATAAGAAATTAAGAGAGCCAACAGGAGAAAAGAGGTAAGAGAATGAAAAGATCAGAGCAAAAGGTCCAACATCCCACTAATAGTTGGTCAAGAACGAGAATAATGACCATAGTAGAAAGAAAATTATCCAAGATGTAATATAGGAAAATATCCTAGAAACAGGTGTTTCCAGATTAAAAGGATCTACTTCATGCCTAGTGCAATTAAAAAAAAAAAAAAAGACCTACATCAAGAGTAATCCCTGTGAAATTTCAGAATTTCAGTCTTCCGAGATAAAAACTGGTCATTGCAAAGAAACGGGAATCAGAATGACATTAAACTTATCAATAAAAACCTTTGATAATAAAAGTCAGTGGGAAAATGTCTCCAAATTCTGTAGGAAAATGATTTTCAATCTAGTTATATACTCAGATTATCAATTAAGTGTGAGGGTAGAATAAAAACATTTTCAAGTGTGTAAGAATTCTAAAAATTGACCTCCCATGTATCTTTTTACAGGGAGCTAGTGGAGGAGATATTCCATCAAAACAAAGGAACAAACCAAAAGAAAGGAAGGCAAGGGGATCCAAGAAACAGGTGCTCGAAGACAGAGAGGCTAAAGAGAGTTCCAGGATAGCAGGGACTACCGATTTTCATTCTAAGTCTTTTGGTACTATTTGGTTTTTGAACTATGTGCCTATATTACTTTCGTTAAAAAATAAAGTTTAATGAAGAAGAAAAAATGGTTGAAATACTCAATAATAAGTTCCAGTTGTCAGATAAAAAAAGAGAGGAGACGAAGGGAGGAGAGTCCTGGAGAATAGAGAGGAGCATGTCAACTGTACTCTAGAGCAGAACTGGATGAGAGCAAAGGCAGAAACATGAATGAATGGTGGTGTGCAGACATGTACACATGCACACCAAGGAGAAGGAGCTCTGAATCTTTTCACTCAGGGGTATGCATCCTCCTGGATGTGATGGTGTAGTAGATGGTTTCAGGACCTTCCAGCTCTGATCACTGCACTCCAAGGTGGGAAGCAGTTTGGTGGTACCAGCCTGTGTCTCAGAAAGACAAGGCCTGGTGAGGAGTGACAGCGAATGGGGTAACTAGTCATGAGAAAGAGTTGACAAAGTCACTCAAGTTTAAGCTTCCACCCACCTCCCTCAGCACCACAACATCCTTCCTTCTCTCTACCTGCCAGTTTGACCTAAAGACAATGTATGTGATGATGGTCCCTGTTCAGTTCCACTCAGGGAAACTTAGAGAAAGTCCCCACCCCACCACTTTGAGGAAGCGTGAACATCAGTCTGTCTGAGTGCTTTGAGGAGGAGAGTGCAAGGCAATTGATCTTAATTGAGTCCTTACTATGTGCTAGGCATGTCATGTATATTTTCTAATCCAAGTTACCCACTGCCTTAGGTGCATTTAACTACATTTTCCTACATATTATCTACATTTCTCAGATGAGGAAATTGGTTGCAAAGCTAATAAGAGATCGAAATGAGACCTGACTGTGCTTGACTTCAAAGCTCCCCATATTGGGAAATGAATGTAGAAAAAGCACAGGGACAAACATAAACCAGGGAAAGAAATAGCTTACGGTTTGGTAATAAAAGTACCCTAATTACACATAACTGAAGTTGCTTTCGCTCCAGACTCATCTGCTCCTTTTCAGGTACCTAGGGCCTTCTGCCTCTCTCGCTGCTGCCCTCGTCTGTCTAAAATTCAATGGATTGTGCCATTTTATGAACGGATGTGTGAGGATCCACAAGAAAGAAGGGAATGTGTCCATATTTTGTCAGCACTGGCTTCCAAAGCTGACCGTTCACTTTCCCTCCCAGGTGCCAGAGCCTGGCTTGTCAGAGCCCAGCTCAATCTTCTGCTCTCCTTCCCTGTAGTCAATAGAGTTCCTGATGGGTAAGGCTGAACTGGTCATTCATAGCCCTTGGGCTCTTTAAGGCGAGTAATGTGCTCCCTTAGAGTTGGGAGCAAAGAAACAGAGCATATGGGTAAGTTATTCAAGGGACCCCAAGTTGGGGGACAGAGGCCAAGAGGACAGGCAAATGGAAATCAGGTGCCACAAAAGACTGTATTTACTCACATTGAATACCACTACCACTTACTAACAGCCACCATAATTCAGTGTTTATTATGAGCTTGGTACTTTATCTCATTTAATTCTTCTTAGCTCCATTTTACAGATGAGCAAGATGAGGCTGGAGAGACTAAGAAACATGACCAGGCTCACCTAGTTATAAGCATGAAGTTGAGATGTACACTTCTAATCCTGTTATGACCCCTGTTTTATCTACCTTTAACTTTTCCAGTTCTAGACCTGAGTTCCTTTTTAGAAACCCCTAAGAAAAATGGGTTGCAATTTGAGAATATGAAAGCTGAAATACTTTCAAGGTTACCAAAATAATACATAAGAAATAAATTCTCACACGTTGGCATTTCCAACAAAAGAAATTTCACAACTGGGAAGGGATTACAATAATTCTATTCACGTGTGATCATTTTTTGCCAATTATAGATAACTAGTATAATTGAAATATCTATTATGTGTATCATTAATATTAGTAAAAGATTTTTTTCAAGTGTTATGTGATTACAACATGAAACACTGATCAATCTCTGACTGCATGGGGCTCATCCTAATCTAAAACAAATGAAAGAAGATGGTATTCCCCATTAACACTGGACCACAGTCTACCCCTGAGTTTTCCAGTGCCCATATCTATTTTGAAAAGCATCCCCAAAAATTATTGTTACCAACACTTGTAACGAACTCCTTTGCCTCTCCCTTTTTTTCTGAGACATCCCTTTGGCTGATTAACCTCACTCTTCAGCTTCTGTAAGAGAACACGAACACCTGGTATTTCTCTATGCACAGACATTCCCCTGAAAATTAAACCAAAAAGGAACACAAAGAAGAAGCTATTAAGCCTCCACTGCCCATTTTATTTTTTAAAGGCTGCCCCCAGCTTCTGTTAAGTTAGGTACCACCAGCTTGGGTGAGAAGTTCCTCCATCAGTTAAAACTGAAAGAAATGTATAATAAAAGAGGGTTTTCAATCTGGGTCCCCTGGAGTGCTTGGGGGGCATACAAGATGATCTCTCAGAGGACCTAAGGGATATGAGCTCCGGGTACAGGTAGGTCTGCTTTTATATTGGGTACCCTGTTAGGTTTTATGGGGATGAAAAAGTTCTACAACAAAAAGTTTGAAAGCCACTGTATATAGCATCAGAGCCCTTCCCGGAACTTTGAAATAGAACCGTCTTCCTAACTCTAAAGCAAGGGTACTAGCCTTCACCAACATCCGAAATTCCAGTGAGAAGTAATTAGAAAATGACCTTGCAAAACGAGGGGGCAAGGAAAGTGGCATGCAAATGACAACAACATGACAATGATTATGATCATGGAAATGTGTGTGGGCTGCGATTCCATCTGACCGATCCTCCCAAATGCCTAAAGCTGAGGTCGGCCACCGCTATATGGAGGGACTTTGGCTGTCAAACAGGGCCAGGCTTGTACCACGGTGGAAGGTATGAGGCCGAGAACCTGGTAGATCAGTATCAACTGTCATTAAATACTTGCTTTTTCTTCAACAATCAACTCTTTCCCCTTCTTGTATAATTGTTCTCTTAATGCTTACTTGCTGACTAGACCCTTTGAGATTCACATTGTATACATTAAAAATCATCAGATAATTCCACAATCTGTACTTCTCATATTGTAGTATTAATGTTTCCTTTTCACAACATTATGAATATTGGAGTCTTCTCTCATCTTCTAAACTCTTAAAAACAAGTCTCTAGTTTCATTCATCTCTGTACCCCTGCCTGCGAGTAGCTAACATAGTACCTTGCTTAGGAGAAAGCACTCAATAAATATTTTTGAATGAAGCGTTCCCTGTCCTATTACCTTGAAATTGGTCTGCTGCTCAATATGGTACTCCACTGCCCATCAAAACAGACATGCATGAATTTAAAATTACTCTTAATTCAAATGAGTTTAATTTTCTTTTCTGTTCTTTCCCTCCGTCCAGAACAACCAAATAAAACTTCAGACAGGTGGGCTCAGCTTTCTGGTTGTGCAGGAAAATATAAGCCTCTGTTATGCTAATTTTCCCTTCACTTGGGTCATCAGAAGAAGAGCTGTAGAAAAAATTCAAACTGTTGTGACAAATGGGCTCTTAAGTGAGCTGACTACACTATCTGCCCAGGTGTTCCTCACTCTGCTCCAGGAATCTTCAACTAATCTAAAAACTCAGGTGGCCAGGAAGTTGCCTGGTGGCTGATGTGTCATCTTTCCAGGTATTTCTTTCTAGCTTACTCTTGTTCTGATAAAGGTTTGCTATGAAGGACGATGATGACAGCAATGACGGCAATAGTGACAGCAATGACGGCAATAGTGACAATAATGACGACGACAGTAAAATCCACTGAACACTATCCGGCAGGCACTGGGATGAACCCCTTACGCCCATTATCTCGTTTAAACCGCACGACTGCCTTATGAGGCAGGACCGTTACCACTTCCATTTAACACATGGCCAGACCACTCATGACCCAGCAAGGCAGAGTCACTCGACCGAAGACTCTGGGCTTCTATCGCCACAGTGGGACTTACCTAGGAAGCACTGAGTTAGGTGGCCTGGATTTTGCAGGAGATGCGACTTTAGGTTCCAGCCCAGAGCTCCCTGAAGATCCCGGCAGAGAGTCCTGCACCGACCCCAACTGGTTCGGAAGTACTTCCCTTGTCGAAGTCAGGAGATGCTCTTTATCTTTAACTTCTTTTTCCCGGGACTTGGCTTTGTGTTCCGCCAGGAGGAGGTCAAATTGCTTTTTCCTACCGGGGACTGCCCTTCGATGGCTTAGCGAATGTGTCTAAGGAGAAGAGAGATGAAAAGCACAGCCTCTTTGATCAGCACATAAACCTGCTTCCCCAGGCCCTCCATCTCAGAAACAGCAATTCATGAGAATTTAGAGGTGCTTGAAAAGTGAACTTCAAGGCAACGGCTCCTGTCCTGTGGCTGGGAAGAGGCAGAGACCACACAGATGCAACCGTGCCCTACTCTCCTGGCGTTAAGAAGCCAAAGCTGCCTCCAAAAATGGCATAAGATGATAAGCTTCAGTGCAGAACCCGGGAAAACCTCTCTGAGGAAAGGCCACCGTGAAGGAGTGCTAGAGTTAATCCAGGTGCAGGTGGGAGGTTCACTTTGGCCCAGACACACGGAGCCACCAAGCAGAGAGGGGCACCGCCTCGGTCCCAAGAAGCACTAGCAGTTCAGTATGAAATATGTGGCTGGGGCTACCCAGTGGCAGCAGCCTCAGGTCAGCTGTCCGCCTGGCCACCCCGGCGTGGCTGGATCAGGGGCGCGGCAGACCGTCCTCCCGTCCAGCGCTGCCTTTCAGGGCGCTGCCGCCGCCGCCGCCGCCGCTCCTGCATACATTAAAACGTAGCAGGGTTTAGAACCGCCTGTGAGTGCCTATAAATACAATTTACTGTCTGGCCTCACAAGTAACAGGGGAAGCCTTTTTTCCTTCTTCTTAAAAAGCCAGCCAGCTCGAGGCAGGCACTCACTCTGCTACCATGGAAGAGAAGAAAGCATTTCCCTTACAGAGAACAGCTGGGGGTCATGTCGAGGTTCCACACCCTGCCGTGTGCAGAGAGTGGCATGCAAACATTTCGACAAAGGCCCCAGCGAGAGCAGGAAGTATTTTTTATGGAAAGAGAAATACCTTGCAGGTGAGGGATCTTGTGCAAGGTTTCTTTGTCTCGGGATCCAATACTCCACAGTGTTTATTTGGGTCAAATTCTCTCTCTGGTTTAAGAAACAAACAAAAAATATAAGAAAAAAGGAGACTAAATAGGATTTGGCATTAAGACTACATTTAAAAAAAACGCACATTTGCACCAACAAGTGAGACATTGTCAGGCAATCTGTTTTTTTTTTTTTTCTTTTTCCAACCAACTGCTAAAATGCTTCAAGAATCACTCAGGGGAAAATGGTGCACACTCTGAACCAGAGTCCCAAAGTCCAGCTTCGGTAAGGATGTGGGATGTGGCACAGGGGGAGTGGGTGGGGCACGGTGTGCGCTGGGAGGGAAATACCATGCTGCTCTCACACTTTATTTCACTTGAAATGGTTTTTCAGGTACTTGGCCCTTTGGGCATAGTTGGCTGCGGACCAGGGAGAGCCACCTGAGACCCAAGGGTCACTTTTTCTTGGGTGGCTTCAAGAGTACACATCCTCCCCCACCCCCATCCTGCCTTCCTGTTCATTTTAGCTGTTTAAGTAGGAGACTATTCCTCGACATGTCAGTGTGACCTGCTTCTCTCCTGCTTTGCAAAGTGCTCAGCACAAGGCTTTCCAGACAGCCTAGTTGACCAGAAAATTTGTTTACCTGATTCAGGAAAATGTTGGCGGTGTCATAGGCAGGGGCAGGGATAAGTGCCTTCCGTGGGTCTAAACTTGAAGGTGCACAGAGGGCGGAGCCTGCTAGTCTCACAGCTTTGGCCTGCTCTGCCCCAGTGCGGGGCCTGTTACTCCAAGTGGGAATGAGCCAGGGCAAGCTAAACCCTTGAGATGGCTGCAGAGAGGCCAGGCCTTCCCCAGCGTGAACCTTCCCACTGGGGTGTTGAGTTCCCTTGTAAGGAACTTGTTCTCTTTAGGCCCATTTTAGATCCTTCGTCCCCCTTGGATTACAAAGATGTTCTCCTCCCTCGGAAAATGAGGGGCTGTGAAGCACATCTCTTAAGGACCCTTTAGGCTTTAAAGTTCCACCCCTCAGATGGTCTGTACTGTTTCTGAAAGGCTTCCAGCAAACATCTGCCTCCTGCAGAGCAGGAATGACAGAGCTCTTCTGGGCATTCAGGGAGAGTGTCAGTGGGTGGGTGAGGGGTAGGTAGAAATTTGGTGGTGTCCATTGAGAGCTTTGAATAGCTGCAAACGAAAAAGAGGTTACCTAGCCTGAAAAAGTGTCTGAAATTGGTGGAGTAAACTGAGCGTAACAAATTAATGTGTTCTATTTTTCAAAGAAGATTTGGGGATCACGGGTTGAGATGGTGGTAATGATAATATATGCAACAAAACCATTCTTATTTCCATGACGGATTCCCTGGTTGGCTATCAAAATGCCTCATGCCCATTTTGTTTTCTTTCTCTTTCTTCATTTTCTTCTTCTTCTTCTTCTTCTTCTTCTCTTTTTTAAAGCTTCACTTTTAAAAGTAGAAAATGGTTACATCTGGAGATGCCTGTTTTCTATGAGCCCTGTCTGTCCATTGAGGAGGGCCTGGGTGCCAGGCCCCAGGATGCCCTTCCCTTGGGCCTGTCAGTCATACCCGTGCCCAGATCCACACCAGCACTCATGTTGGCTGGGAACTGAGCAGGTTGTTTGGCTGGAGTAAGAGCTGGCTGCCAAACGTGAAAGCGAGACAGAAACAAGCGAAAGACCCAATGAGACGAAACAATCCACAAAATGCAAAACCAACAAATAGCAAAAAACCCCCAAACAACTTCAGACTGGGGAGCAGACTGAAAGCCATGGTCATGTTTGTATCATGACAAGGAACCACGGCCTCTGGACGCTGTGCCCAGCCAGGCCCACTGGTTTTTCCATGGATGCTGTCCCCCGACCTCTGCAGAGTGAAACGGAATGTTCCCAGCAGGGGGAGAGCCAGGAGTCGGGGCTCCCGTCCGCACAGGGAGGCCCCACCATGCTCAAAGAGAGCAGTGGGCTCTACCTTTCTTGACAGTGGGTAAGCAGTACATAGAGAGATTTTCAAGGTATAAAACCAGTGTCATTTCATTGCTTACGGCCTGAGGTAGTTTTAGAATAACTTTTTAAAAAGTTACAGATGTAAGGTAGAAAAATTAAAATACAAAAAAATATAAAGTAGAAAATAAAAATGACCCACAATTTTGGGGTACTTAATAAGCATGCTCGTACCAGAAGACATAGTTGCTTTCTCACAATATTTTCTTTCTCACAATATTTTCTTTTTTTCTGGTCAACATTAGATAAATGTCCATGGTGTGTGAATTAATTGTGAAGCGCATTTTGATCTTTTGGAAAAAGCAGAACTGCTAGATTTAGTTTTACAACAAATTCAAGGCAAACGTCATCCATATAAGGGCCCCTAAAGGCAATCATCTCCTCAAAGGCTGGCCATGTACACCTTTCTGGGTACCCCACGAGCCTGTTCAGAAAATCAAGGGGGTACTTCCAAGAGATACCCCCCAATATCTCATCTGCTGTGCTAGCCTGAGCATTCCCAAATAGAAATCTCAACTGGTTATGTGGAAAAGGCAGTTGTAGACCCAGACCACATAATCAACCTAGAAAGCAACCAGGCCAAAGGAGAGAGGTCATGCCTTTCTGTGGGGCAGTCACCGAGGGGACTGTCCCAAGCCAGCCCTGAGCTGCTATGAGATGTCACTGTGGGTTGTCCGACATAGTGGTAGGGAAGCCTCTACAAAACCCAGGGGCAACTCAGCCCGACAGCGTGGCAACACGACCCTGGGACCTGTGGACTGCTGTGGCTGGTGCAGAGCATCCTGCCTCCCGAGTCCCTAGGGGTAACGCCCGCTGAGCACCAAGCCTTGTCTGGCCCAGGAATGAGAGCCAGTTTTCACTGGCATTTTCAGGTGGGCCCCTGTTTGCAGGTAAACTCCATGTCCCCCTGAAGATGAAACGGACCTGCTGAATTATAAGAACACATCACTCTTTGGTTATGGATGTGACTCAATTTCAGTCTAATCACAAGCCAGACTCAAAGGACAGACACATACCTGAAAGTCTCCTGTAAGGCTTGTTGTTGTTTTTGGTGCCATTTTGGTGTTTCTTGTCTAGTGTGGAGGACAAAATTCCTTTGCCATTTAAGATCTTCTCTGGGGAAGGTGGCACTGACTTGGACATCAAGACCGGCTTAATCAAGGGTGGGGTGGAGACAGCCGAGGATGAGGTGGAACAGGCGGTGACCGCAGCAGTGGTTGTAGAGTTCATTTTGACATTGGCACCATCTGCCTTCACTAGGTTAGGAATTTTCTCTAAACTGACTACAGGAACTGGAACACTGGAAAATAAATGAACAAACACGCACAATTGCTTTCTTTGATGCTTCTGGTTTGCTAAGAAGCTATATGCCCTTTCATCATTATCAGAGCACTTCCTTATCACTTATTTATACTCCTCCTATAAGCTAGCAGCATGATTCCAGTTTTAATGGGAGGGAAATTTGTGCCTTGCAAAGGACCAACAGGGGGTACGAGGCTGGCAAGGTGCCAGGGATGGCATCAGAGCAGACTGATTACCTCCTGTACCCGTTGTCTCCATAGATCCTGCAGCTCCCCCTTCTCAGTTCCTGTATGTCGGCTGTCTCAGAGACAGCACCTTAGGAAGAACAAGGTGCCTGCTGTGAAGCTCAGGAAGAGATGCTGTTTGTGCCCTGAAGATGGTGTGCCACCATGCCACTTGCTGAATCACACCCCTTCCCCCTGCTGCTCAGCGGGTCTCCCACCCGGCGATTGGGCCTGACATCTGCTTAGCTCAGGAGTGCTGACAGGCTCATGCCACGGGGAGGCATGGCTACAGGCCACGCTGCACGCTGTCGGAGGACTCCTGGATCACTCTCATATCCTGGGGATGGGCTCAAATTGAGTGAGCCACCATGTAACATTATCTAATATTCCATTTTAGGCAGCTAGTTATGTAAATAGGCAATTCTCAAGGCTGGCAGGTGAGAGAATGAATTTTAAGAAGACAGAGCACAAAGGTGTATGTTTGCTCTTCAGAATCTGTCACCTTAGCCCCACTGCTCTGCTATTTCTCCTGTAATGGATATGCATTTGATTTCTGTGCATTTAATGCTAGAGGACCCTGTATCTGGGGGGCTGTAAAGAATTCTGTCTCGGGTTTTAAAAAATGAGATGAATAAGCTTTGCTTTGATTCCTGAACTAGATTTCCTCTCCTCTTTGAAGAAGGGCAGAGCACTAACACTTCAGCCCCCTAATCATCTCTGAACCGATGTAGCTATTTAAATGCCAAATGATCTGAATATGGCTTATACACACCTGCAGACAATGTAGGGCATGAAAGAGAGGCTGGTTTTGGCGGAAGAGGGATCTTATTTGTCCACATGGCTGGCTGGCTAAGATTCATTCATAGATCATTCCTTTGATACGTTTGTTCATGAAATCATTTCAGCAACCCCTCAGACCCTGCCCCCTTTCCGACTTTGAAACAGGATCACAGACGTTATTTATAGGTCTTTGCCAGGGAGAAGGGCACTCAGTGGTAGAGCAGATTGTTGCCGAGCTTCTCCGACTTCACCCTAGGACCACGTGCTTTCCTGGCCCGAGGAAGGGTGGTGTAGGGCTTCAAGTCCCATGGGAGGCGAAACCGGAACAGTAGTTTTTAGCAATCGCCAAGTCACTGACGATTCTGCCCTTGATCAGAGGGTCCCTATATTAAGATCTAACTAAACTGCTGCTACCTTCTATTTAACAGCAGTTCTCAAAGCACTCACATATTGCTGAAGAACAGCACAAGAAGCCCTCACAAAGTCAGCATGCTAAAAAGGGATAAAGACATTACCTGGGAAATTAGTGCTGCATTCCTGATTTTTTCCAAATGGTAAAAAGTGCAAAACCATGGAACATAGACTACTTCTAGGATCATTCCTTCATTCCGTTTTAAAAGACACAAATTATAGAAATCGGGGTTTTGAAAAGATATTTTCACACGCATGTTCATAGCAGTATTATTCACAGTAGTCAAAAGGTGGAAGCGATCCAAATGTCCATTGATGGAGAACAGACAAACAAAATAACATTCCATACAGTGGAATATTAAAAGGAAGGAAATTCCAACACGCGATGAATGTTGAAGACATTATGCTAAATGAAATAAGCCAACCACAAAAAGATGAATACTGTATGATTCCATTTTTATGGGGTACCTTGGAGGATCAAGTATATAGAGGCAGAAAGTAAAATGGTGGTTGCCAGGGACTGGGGGCAGAGGGGAATGTGGAGATGTTGTTTAATGAGTACAGAATTTCAGTTTTGCAAGATGAGAAGAGTTCTGGAGATTGGATGTACAACAATGTAAATGTACTTAACGCTGCTGAACGGTACATAAAAAATGGTTAAGATAGTAAATTTTATGTGTATTTTACCACAATTAAAAATGTTTTTAAATGTACAAACTAAAAAACATATCCACAAATTAAAAACTCATATAACTTAAATTATACTTCAATATCTTGACTTTAAAAATATATAAGATTCAGCTTAAAAAGCTCTTGTCGATGTATCACCTTTGTTCTGATCTGTCGACTTTTATTTCTTTAGAAAAAAAGTTTTACTTCCTGTGTAGATGTGAATATGTGGACCATTAGCCAGGTGAGAAGACTCTAGCATTTGACAGCCTTCTCTTATACACCTCTTTGTGAAGCCCGGACAGTTCAGGAAAGGAAGTTAGGACCTTCAAGTTCCAGATGCAGCTCTGGTAGCGTGAGCTGGTGTGAGGAAAGGGAAGGCGTCCAGTTTCTCTGAGAAATGCTCTGGGCACAGGTTGAGTACTCATAAGCTTGGCAGACAAAGATATGATGTTGGGATAGAATAATCTAGAACAATTGTACAAAGTGAAATAAATTTAAAAACTGAGCCTAATGGTTCTCAAATGCTCATGGTACAGTCTGAGTTTCTCCCCTAAAGTCGGTGTCTGAGGAAGCCACGGGGGCACAGGTGCATTAGATCTGGCCATTTGGAGCAGCGACAGTTGACTCATCTCTGTGGTGATGCTTCTTCCCAATCATGTTTAGGAACTCAGCTTGAGCCAGGCCAGCTAATGTCTGTGACTGATCTAATTTGGAATTTTCTCCACTACATAATGAGTGTGGCCCACTCCTACCCTCTATTGCCAATGCTTCCGGAATTCCAGCTGGACTTCAATCCTAGTACTCCTGGCAGGATGTGGAATTGAAGCCCATCAGAAACAAGAAAAGACTGCCGTGTAGTCCTCTGGAACCGAGTTTTATTGGGTTGCAAAAGGAGGTGTCGGGGGAAAATATGATTAAGAATGTTTCAAAGGGTTCCACAGACCAGGTGAGTCAGTGGGGATGGGAGCCACTGAGTAAACACCCCTGATGCCAAGTAAGTGGGTCACATCTTGGCAGTGGGAGAAGAAAGATTTGGTTGTTGTGTGTGAGACTATGAGTGTCTAATGGAGAAGGGCTATTGACAAGGGAACAGAGCCTGGGGGCTGCCTCTGATAATTTTTCCTTTGGTATCTCTTTTCTCCCCTAAAGGTTTCAGGCTTCCCCTCTAGGGTATCCTGCCTCTGGCCTGAGCTCAGAAGATACTTTTGCTGGGTGTTAAGAAAAGAAAGGGAAACAGGCAGCTCAATGATAGTGGGAAGGGTCAAACACATCCCCAGAGGAGATGAGAGAGAGAGAAGTAGAAATCATTCCCATCTGCCCTTGCCATCCTTATTCACCATTATAAATGTTAGCCATTGGTCTATTTGAGTATTCAGCCTCTTTTCTTCACTATTATTGGCAACAGCCCAAAGAACCTAAACTGATGAACAAAGGAGGAAATAATAATTGCAAGATGGTGCCACTCGACATGGAAAACCAATATCAGAAATTCATCCTTTTTCAGGAAAGAGCTCTGGCTGCCACGAGAAGCCATTGAGAGCCCTGGCCCCTGCTTCACTCACATGCATATCCCTATGTGGTTCCATGCTCCAGGAAGTGAGAGAGTGTGGCTGTCCGGAAGCCATCATCTCAAAATTGTCTTCTTCTTTCTCCCATTGTCCCTTTTCTCACTCCCCACACTTTCTCTGTCATCACCTTTCCCAGACAGTACAGTGCCCCAGCCCTGGGCAGGTAGGGCCCCTGCTAGATGGTAATGGACCCTGAATAACAGATTTAATATTTTTCCATTTGGAGAGAAGCCAAAAGATCCTGAACCGCCCCCCACCCCCCCCGCCCAAGTTCAGGCATCTCCCCGCTTTTCTGTGTCTAATCACAGTAACTCAGAAACCTCATGTGTGGTTAGACGCTGGGAGGGGTGTACAGTTGGCAACACCTAGATGACTTACTAAGCAATATATTATTCTGTTTGCTTAAGCAACAAACAGCCTGGCGGTTACCCTTGAAGTCAGCCAAAGCCCCTCAAGTTCCTTCCCTTTCAGTCTTAAGGGGTGCACTTACACACTTCCTGAAGTCTCACAATTAGCTGCATTTATCAACTCACTATTGTCCTTTCTTTGAGGAGCTGTGTTTCAAAGGGAAAGACGAGGCCTCACTCTTCCCCTACTGCTTTCATAATGCCTGTTTTGTTCGCTTGAGATGAACTCTTTCAGGGAGCCTGGGCTGCAGCCTGTTCCCCTGCTGTGTCTAATACACTGGGAGTAGTTATCTCCTTGTTATCTCTGTACCTCTGTCTTGGGTCTTGGGAAGGGATCCCACAGTCCAGAGAGAACAGCCCTCCCTCATCCTCCTTGCTACGTGGGGGCGATATCTACCTTGCTTTTCGTGTGCTGCTTTGGCTGCCCATGTCTTCTTCCTTTGGCCTGTCTGCATGTATCTTTCTGGACCAAAGGTATAAGAAAAATAGTTCTCCTGGCACCGAGAAGATTCCCCTTCCTGCCCAATGATGTCCGCAAAAGAGCAGAGGTGAAGAATCTCACGATGTCACCAATTGTCGTGGGGGCCAGCTGCTCTCCTGACAGCTATGCTTTCCTGACGATCATGATTTATTCTTTTATCATCAACAGATAAGCCTTAAGAGAATGGTTCAGAAAATCTTGAGGTCTGTAGAAATCATTGCCAGTCCTGCTCCACTGATCAGCGCAGGGTAAAGATGGACTTGACAGGCAGGAGCCTGAAGACATATGGTATTTGTGCTGTGGGTTATGAGTCTGATGAGTGTTCTCAGCTGTCTGCTTTCTTCCCACCAATTCCTTTGACAAAGGCCCATGTGCAGAAGTTTGAGGATCTCATTTACTGGCAGATCCTTAAAAGGGCTAATTACTCGGTCTGTGGCCTACCAAGCAGTAATAGCATTTAAGCCATCCCAAGTAAAAACAACTTTAGCCTATTTTGAAAGACTCCCAGAGAAGAAATTCTACTTGGGTCTTGTGGATGCATTTTGGAGGCTGCTATGATGACATTTATATCAAATTTAAATTATTTAAGTTGAAGAAATACTTGGGATATCCTTGAATGCTGAGAGAGAGAGAGAGAGAGAGAGAGAGAGAGAGAGAGAGAGAGAGAGAGAGAGAGAGAGAGTCAGAGTCAAAAGGAAAGTTTATTAGAAAAGTAATAACAGTCCACAGAGTGTCGTCTCCTCTCAGAGACAGAGTGAGAGGGACCAAGCGAGACTTGGAAAGACAGTGAGTAGGAAGGAATGATAGAGTTTTTTAAATCTGGAAAAACATTTGGAAAACTTTCAGAAAGCCAATTTGTAAGCAATTTAAGCAAACAGAAAGCAGTGTAATTGACCAGAGAGCATAGAAAATAAGAAAAGCTGCCAGATTTAACCTAATACTATTCTGTGACTGAGTGTCAGGCCTGGTAGTTGGAGGAAGCACCACGTACAACCTCTCCTGGCCTCTGCATAGTTTTGAATCCCCCCCTCCATAACCCTCAGTGGGAGAGTGTGGGTCAGACCACACTGCTATTGCAGGTGAGTGGCCCTGGCAGCAGAGGCAAAAGATTGGATAGCAGGGTCTTGTGCCAGCCTAGAGTGGTACCCAGCAGAGCACGCAGGGCCCATCACTGGCCAAGGTTAAAGCATCTTCATCCTTGACTTGGATAATGGGCCAAGACCTCAACTCTCAGTTAGGGTAAGAGGTGATTAGCCTCTGAGAAGAACGAGGTGGGGCTGTCCCTTAAGCCAGTTAGCTGACACTGATAAATGACAATCCTGGCCAGAAGCAAGGAAATTAAATCAGGGAGGATAAGCAGGACTGAACTGAAAGTCTGTGCCTTGTCACTTTTCTGGCAGATTCATAGAATGTGGAGGATGTTGCAAGATAGTTTAGTTTAGGACAATGATTAGGAAGACAGGCTTTGAAAATCAGACAAACCTAGACCCAAATCCTGGCTTGTCTATTGCTAGAAAGCATTATGGTAGAAAAGAATATGACTTCTTGACTCTGGAACCCAGGGAGCCCATGGAGACTTCTGTGGGAATTAGAAAAAGGGTGGCTGACCAAGTGCAGTCCTTCCTTGCCTCCTTGGTGGGACAGCCTCGCACAGAGCAAACCCCACTCAGGCATATGTTGCTTCCCTGCCCAGCTTATCTCAGGAGTTTACAACTCTGGGCCTCAGTCTCCTTATCAGTAAAATAAAGATTACAATTGATTTTTGAAGTGATTAAATGAGATAATACATATAAAGTGTGTAGCGCAGCACTAGGCACATAGTTGGCCCTCAGTAAATTTGGAGATAGAACAGAAAGCAGAGAGTGGATCACGCCACTGACCCTGATGCTTCTATGCTTCTGGGGTATATATCTGGGGTGCAAATCATCATCACCATCAGAAATTTTCATCCTCTTAGCCCTTCTGGTCCCACAGTGGGGGAGGGGTAGACAAGGCAGCAGATGCGTGGGAGCAGGGAACATTCCATATTCACCCAGAGTGAAGGACCAGTTCTGGCGGGGTGCAGTGAAGAAGAAAAACAGAACCAGGTAGGAAGGCTTTCCAGACCCCATGACCGCTTTCTAGCAGCCTTCAGCTCTACTTCCCAATCTCACCTGCTTCTCAAACCCTCGTCTTCTAGGTACTGCCAAAGCCAGTGCTAGTGGCTCATGCTCCTGTATGGATAGCTCGTTCTGGAAGAAAAGTGAGCAGAAACTCCAGCCTCCTTGCATATAAACATGTTGTCTCCTACAACCCTGAAGTTTGTTGGGCCACAGGGTTCCTTGCTAGTTCTCACAACGAGGGAAGAACTGTATGGACTTCCTGCAGATTGCTGCAGATTTCCTGCGAGCAGGAGGCCCAGCACCAGCCTCTGTTAGAATCTCTGGTACTTCTATTAATTGGGGCTTCCCCATCCATGGAGCTTAGAAGGTGGTCTCCATCCCTGTTGAGAGAGCATTGGGCACTATGTGTCCTGACATTCCTGGGAAATTATATTGTCCCAAGACTGGAAAAAATCTGCAAACCAGAGAAGAAGAGAGGAGGGAAAAACAGTCCTGGCACAGTAGAGTAAATGATGCTGGAAAGGCTCTGGATTGCTCTTGGGACCAGCTTGCCTCCAGCGAGGCAGCTTCGGGCAGTCAGCCTGGGAGGGCAGTTAAGACAGCCCTAGACCAAACCAACTGCACTTGCTTGGTGCCTTTTCTTGTATATACGAGAACTAAAGTTTTCATAATTGAAAAGAATACCCAGTAAAATTCACAGCAGTGCATAAATGGTATCAAAAAGAGGATTTGAGACAATAGAGATCAGGAAGCAAGTGGATTCTGGAGAGAGCGCTGGTACTGAGATGGACAGAGCAGAGCCCCAAGCACCCTGGCGTCCAGAACTGGCTCAGGACAGGCTCTGCTTGGGAGCAGCAAGCAGAAGCACTCCCCTCTGCAGCCACCAGAGGTCATTGGTTCCTGATGCTGGAGCTGCAAGCTGCCCTCTCTGGGCCTGTCCCTCACCTTCCAGGGCCAGCACAGCCAACATCGACCTAGGGGGTGAGAAGAGGGCGCCTCACGGAACATCCCCTGTCCCCCTGCCAGAGAAGGCTGGGAGCCAGGACATGGGCTCAGGCCCTCAGCCTCTTTCAGGAAACTCTTCTGAACACTCTGGAGATAAGGAAATGGCGCGGCATCCCTGGCTGCTGTCAGTACCCCAGCCTCTGAGCCCCAGCTTCCTTTGCAGAGGAACCACCTTAGGGAACACCTTCCCTCTCAAGTGGCCTCTCATTCAGCTCGTTCCTTCTCCGTACTGGAATCCAGGACTGGGCAGACAGCCCTGCCCCCAAACTACTGCCACCCATAAGGTGAAGTACACTGTTTTAACCTTTAAAATTGTAGTCTTCAGGTTGATATGTAGCAAACTCAGGATATTCTTTGTTCCAAATTAAATACACTTTGTATTTTTAAAAAACTCTATGTTAACAACATCACTATCCAGTTAGAGACCTTGGCCCTTTCCGACATTTGGTCACTCAAGTGCACACGCTGAGAGTGCTATCTGCACTTCCCATTCAGGCCTGTCATCACCGTTTGCCTGAACCTTGATGAAAATCCTCAACACGGTCTTTCTATCCTGGCCCCTCTGTGCGTGAATATGCCTCCACTCAGCCACCAATGCACACCTGACTCTGCCATCCCGACGCGGGCTCCCCGCACTGCCTGGAGAAGTGAGTGCAACAGCTTGGCCCACCCACAGCTCCTGCCGTGATGCTTTCCCCCAGCCTCTTGGGATGCTTGTTGCTTCCTGAACACCCAGAGCTCCACCTGGCTCTGGGCCTTTCTGTGGGGTGTACAGTCCTTCGGCTTCTGTGCCCTCCACCCCTCTTGTGGTGAACACGTCCCCATCTGCCCAGATTCTATGAGATGTCCTCTTCTCTCCTAGTGCTGGCTGTTTCTTCCTAGGTGTTTCTGCCACACTTATCACATCAAATGGCCAGGTTTTAGCTCTATGTCCATGTGGACTGACAAGACCTTGAGCTACCTGAGGACAGGAACCTGGACCAAAAGTGTACATTGCTCCAAAGTTGTCCCAGTTACATATACAATATTTGGCACTTAGGAAGGGCTTTAAATGTTTGGTAAATGAATTAACATTCCCAGAGAAATTTCAGTCACATAACAATAAAAACCAAACCAGCTCTCCACCAGAACAAATGCTTTAGTTAAGGACCAGCCTGCAGCTGTCTTTCTTCCTGGTAGAGGAGTCAGAGTGATGATAAAATTGAGGGTAGCGGGCTTCTGACAGCCCCACAACCTTTACTCCTCTCATGCTCCCTTGACACTGACAGACTGGGCAGACCGCCGTGCGGTGCGGAGTAGGCTATGCACTCACATGGAAGATGGTGATTCATCCTCATTTCTAATCTATAGACAAGGAACCTAAGGCTTAGAAAGGTTGCCCCAGGGCATTCATTCAGCAAAGCGAAGGGCAGAGATGGGGTTTGACTTCAGGCAGTTCTAAGGGCTTATCAGAGCATGGAAATGAGAAGACCAAGGATGAAGTCCCAACTCCAGCACTGGCCAGTCACTTCATCAGTTGGGACCTCCATTTCCTCGTCACATTACTGAGAAGACTCGAGTCTCAAAAGGGATTAGGGTTGTGAAAGCATTGGAAAGTTACGAGGTACTATGCAAATATGAAAGACCATGGCTGCTAATCTTCATGGCTCAGATTCTTTCTCTCTGCCATGCCATTTCTCCCCCTTCCCCAGCTGTCTTAGCCTATATTCTCTGTCCCTAGACTCCAGTCTCTGTTTCTGAATACTTCTGTGATTTGGCAAGGCCAGTTGATTTTATACCCAAGGAGCTGTCCATTGTCCTTACCTTGATCATCTGAAAACCTAGTGAGCATGCAGTAGTTAGATGTTCAAGTTCCTGATGCCTTCCTATCCTGGAAGGGACATTATC
Organism: Macroglossus sobrinus; assembly: GCA_004027375.1. Classification (NCBI taxonomy): domain Eukaryota; kingdom Metazoa; phylum Chordata; class Mammalia; order Chiroptera; family Pteropodidae; genus Macroglossus; species Macroglossus sobrinus. Next base: position 99,517 of record PVKZ01000572.1, on the reverse strand, counting down.
CCCTGCCGGGATGCTTAAATATCCTGGCCTGTCTACCTGCCAACCTATCACCCACCTGCCCCTTCAACTTCCCTCTGTGCCTGTCAGAGTAACTTCCACTTACTTTCTTCTGCCCATCCATCTTTCTTTCTTCACCCTCTGCCCTACTTCTTCTCCCTTGACACCACTAGGGGCAAAACTGGCCTCGAATGCCCCCCCTCATCTTTTGTGTGAGGGCCTAGATTTGCAAGTGGGAAACCAGGGAAAGGCTTCTGTGGAGTGCTATACCAGCTCCTCAATTCCTTTCTGATTAGGGTTTTCATGCGGTCAACAGCATCCTGGGATGTGGGCACAAACCCCATGCAGGGGCCGTGGAATGGGAGTGCACTGTACTTGCCTCCTTCTTAAAAACCAAAACAAACAGACAAACAAACAAAAAAACAAAAAACAAAAAATACCTTTCCCTTTGTGCCAGAGCACAGAGAGTTTTTCTTTTTTATCATCCAGGACCATACTTCTTCCTTCCTAACTCTAATAACTGCAGCAGGGAACCAGCACTCTGACTTCTCCTCAAGAGTTCAAAAAATAATTTATTTATACCTGTGGTTTCTTGTAGTATCAGAAAATCTATTTGAAGAGAGGGAAGAAATGGTTCTATTTCACAGACCCCTTCATTCATTCACGCATAGACATTCATTTGTGAAATATTTGCTGGATGCCAGATTCTGCGTTAAAATGTGGGAATGCCAAGGAGCTCAAGGTCCAGCTGGGGGCAGGGGAGGATAAAGGTGCAAATAAGTACAATATACAAAGGTAGCTTTCATACTGGTATCTTGAATGTTAATGAGAGCTTTGAGAAAGGAGCATTTCAGGAAGGCTTCATGGAGGAAGTGATGCTCATGTAGAGACTTTATGCACATGTAGGGAAAGGGAGGGATGCTGCTCCTGGGAAGGGATAACAGCATGTGCCAACACATGGAGACATGTTCAAGGAGGTACAAATAGATGAGGATACTTGGAATATGAAATGAGGGGGTTAAAATACTTGCATCAGCAGTTGGACAAGTGGAACATTCCAGATCATGTATCTACCTCTAAAGGGGTTAAACTTCTACTCAGTGGGCAAATAGCCAAGGGCCACTGAGGAGTTCTGAGCAGGGTGGGGGCACATGGTACTCGGATGGGCTGCAAAGGGTGGACTGGAGTGAGGGTGGGGCAAGGAGTAAGGGGACTAGGTAGAGGCCACTGCAAGAATCTTATAGAAGAATTGGGGTGGCTAGAGAGGCTAGGTCACGGGGAAGGACCACAGCACCTGGAGTCTCTAGTATTTCCCAGCCGCAAGTGAAAGCCCCGAGACGACTTCTCTGGGGCCATCAATATGGGCTCTTGCCCCCAGTTCATGCCCACACCAGGCAAGAAGCGATAAGCCAGCCTCATGTCTCCCAAGGTGGTTGGCCAGGGCTGCTCAGTTATCATTTCCTCTCCATAAAGATCTGGGAGGGCTTCCAGAGCACTTTTCCTGCCCGAGCCCCCACCACTGCAGGAGGACAGGCACCCCACTGGAAGCGTGCAGAGGAGACGGTTTTCCCCCACCACACTGTCGGCACACACGGGAGGCTGGGTGCCTGCCGATTTTCCTCTTGCTCTGGCTCGTTTCCCTTCTGGAGCAGCAGGCTCATCTCCTGCATTTTTAATAGCTGAGCATATTTAGCATTCAGCACACACGTGTGGGTTGATAAGGCCCAACGAGAAGGCAACAAGCCATGCAGGGGAGGAAAACCTCCTCTCTGCTCCTGCCCACATCCGCGGGTTTGCAGTCCCCTAGCGCTCAGCATACCAGGCCTGTGGAGCTGAAGCGACACAGCATGTGCAAGTTGGATGGGCTGATTCAGTCCCCATGGGAGGGGTTGATCCCTGTGCAGAGCGGGGACTCATAAGTAAGGTCTGAAATGCTCATCTTATCTCAAAGGAGCCATAGAGTCATAATTCCCTCTTGACTTTCACCTGGGACAGTCTTGTCTTGCCCATTTCTCTGCCTTTACAGGCAGGACAGTGAACCGGCAGAGGGGTGGAGAGCCTGGGTGCTTGGCTAGCGGGGAGTGCTGCCTGGCAGATCCATAGGGGACAAATCTGGTAGCACTGGTATGCCCTTTCCTCTAAAGCAGTTATTTTTAACCTCCTCAGAGTCAGAATGGAGAAAACAACAAGACCACAGACCATTTAACCTCGTGTGAGATGCCAGAGGTCCATCTGGACCCAGGAGCAGTCTTTATTGCTATACATGTGAATTTGAGCTACTTGGGAAAGAGCACCCCTGACCTGCTGTTAACGCTGAGCTAAAGGCCACGCCCACAGGGCAGACCTTTTTGGGTCGACGCAAAGCTCGTCTGGATCAGGGAAACAGAACTTCAGCAGGAGAGTCTGCATGGCCTGATAGGGTCCTCCAGGTCTTTCCCCATCACATGCCCAGCTGCAGGCTGGTGTAAGAAAGGAGGGGGAGATCCTTCCACCCTGGAATTTAGCAGCTCTTGTCAGGGGCGCACAGCATTAAAGAGACTGAGGAGCCACTTTAACGTTCCTGTGAATCAGAGAACCAGAGGGACCCATCAGGTCTCTTGGCTTAGGTGTCCAGGTCTATGCTCTGATACAGTAGCCACTAGACATTTTAGCTACTGAGCATTTGAAACGTGGCTGAGGAACTCAATTTTAAATTTCACTCAGTTTTAATTCATTAAAATTTAAAAATAGGTACTTGATTCAGTTGTTAGAAAATGTTTGAAACAACTTGGGCATGGCAAATCTGTTTAATAATCGCTAATTTTTAATGCAGTCTATATGGACAAGTATTTCCATGAAAATTTAGTGTCCAAATTGAGATGTGCTGCAATTGTAAAACACACACAGGATCTTAATAAAAAAGAACATAAACTATCTCTGATTCTATGTTGAATGATAATATTGGAGTATGTTAGGTTAAATACATTATTAAAAATAAATTTTCCTTTTTTTTTCATGTTTTTCAACGTGGCTACCAGAAAATTTAAAATTATATGTGTGGTACACATTATATGTCTATTGGATAGTGCCAGTCTAAACATTTGTGAGGTTAACTGTCTCCAGGAATGAAAATCTTACAACAACAGTCAGATCCATTTCATTCAATTCAACAAATATTTACTGACAAGGGGGCTCTATTTGCTGCGTGTAAGGACCTACTGTGTAGGAGGCCCTGCAATTACCATTGAGCAGGAGTACAGGTCTAATCTATGGCATGATAGAATCACAGGTAAGGTAAAAGTGAAATGCCAAGAGAATTAAAGAAAGACGTGAGTATATTGTGGCTGGCAAAAAAGTGAATGAAAGAAGGGCTTTGAGAAAAAGGTGGCCAGTGGGATGGGCAGTGAAGATTTGGGCCAGGAAAGAAGAAGACAGGATGCAGTGAAAAGAATCTTGGCTTAGTAGTCTCTGCTTCCTCAGCTCCTCTTCCCTTTGTTCCCCATTTTCCCGGGCCCTGCCATTGGCTCCTGCTCTTCTCAAGCCTCGTACCTTCCCTGGAGTCCCCATCTATACCCAATACCCAGGGCTTCAATGCCCCTGTCTACATTAGCAATTTAATCCTCACAACAATCCCATGAGGTAGATGCTGCCTCAACAAGCAACCTTCAGTTGCTTTCCAAGGTCACTGACAAGAAAGAGACTCACAGTCCTAGAGGCCCAGAGCCACTACTGTCACTCTCAGGTGGGGTCTTTCCTAGCCAGGTACCTTCTCTTACAGGATGGACTTGAGACCCCAAGGATCAGGAGAGAACAAAGCTTGTCCACAAGACCCACCTGCATGACGGTTAATTCCCCTCCTTGACAGCTGTGGCCAAACCCTTCCACTCCTTCATGAGGCTCTTTACTTGACCCGGCATAATTAGCTCTTTACAAAGTCATCATAATTTCCAGTGTGCAGTCACAAACAAACTGACGAATGATTTTAGTCCAGAGCTTTCCTAGGTATAAACTTAAGTGTAATTAACTATCACTAATTAACAGGTCACTTTTTCTCTTTAAGTATATAAATCAGACTCCACACTTATCCCTTGTCTGCCTTCATGAGGCCTGAAAGATAAAGCTAGAGGCTCTGAAGTAAGCCAGTCCTTCAGTGTTCTAAGTTGGGTCAGTGAACGTTTGAAGATATAGGCACGCCTCATTTTATGGCGCCTTACTTTACTGACCCTCACAGATGTGTTTTTTACAAACTGAAGACAACACCCTCCACCAGCAAAACAATGACAACTCGTTTTATCGCAGTCGTCTGGAACCGAGCCCACAACATGCCTGTGTTCATCTTCTGCTTCCTGTCTTTGTTTTTATTTTGGTTTCATATCTGTCCACTCCGCAGGTAAACTTTTTTTTGATTTTTTGGTAAAGACTGAGATTTTTTAAAAATGAATTAAAAGCCTCTGATTTTTCAGTCACCTGCAATCAGCTCTCCCCCATTCCACCAAAGGGGCAACATTTCTTCTCCTCTTTTCCTACAGAGGTCAGCTCCAATTACCTGCCTCTGCTGGGGTCTATTCCATGGAGCAGGGACCCAGCTGCTAACGGCAGGGAGGCTCTGTGAGGGGCCTGCCTCCCTCCCCCACCCATCCCCAGCTTTGCTCCCTGCTGGGCAGACTGACTGTGCTTTTCACTATTTACAACAATGCTTCTTTTCACTGGGGGAGAAAATTGAGAGGTGACCATATAACTGAGGAATATTTCCCTGTCACTCTTTTCCTAGGCACTACTTTGCCCAGTTCTCAAGAACAGAAAAAATTCTCCTGTCAGGCATATGGCACTTTAAGGTCCTGTGTTCTCTCTAGTGTTTAGGTTTCTTACCCCATCATTTTGGTTTTCCGTCCCTTCCCTCTTCAGTTCTCTTGAATCCTGGACATGATGCCCAAGAACAAAGCCAGAGGGTAAACATTTCCCATGGTGACAGGAACAGGCAGAGAGGACAGACAGCTGCTGGCTGCCAGCATCCAACACTCACCATGGTTTGTCCCTTGATCCTTTTGCAGAGAAGACTGTGTGCTGTTTGCTGCTGGAGGTAAGTAGATTGTCTTTGGGCGTTTTGAATGGCTTTGAGGTGCTGCTGGCAGAGTTATGGCCGCTGAGACAGGCTTTTGTTTTCATCTGTACTAGTGCTGTCCTGGAATTGGAGGGTGGAGATGCTGGCGAGGGAGAAGGTCTGCACATTGAACCGTGTCTTCTCTCTAAAGAGGAAGGAAGAATGGAACTCAACACATCATCTGCTGCAAGTGAGTCTATCACACACTCATGCATACTCATATACAACAGGCAAAGAGAAAGGGCTTATTTTGCAACGTCTACATCCCTGAAACCCGATACTGGCCATGGTTTGTCTCGACATCCGCTTCTCTTCCACCAGCTAGCAATGATGACATTTTGAATTTTAGTATCAAATGGCATACTAAACTAACACCAAGGTTTTCCACAGGAGGTATTTACCAGGCCATCTTTCTTCAAAACAACTTCCACAGGACTAGCAGAGGGGACACCAGGTGTCACCTGAACACAGTGAGATAACCACATAGCCCAAGTGATCCTCAGGCAGCTACTCAGAGGCCAAAGGTCCTTCAGGGCAGTGGGCTGGGCAGGACTCTCAAGAGAATAAATAGGAAATTCTCGAACCTGACCCGCAGGAGGGTCACTAAGGTCAGAGTGACCAGCAAGGGCTGAATGAAAGGGTCCTTGAGAGCCAGGAGTGGCCCGGCATCTGTCCGCATGCCAGCATGGCCTCTCCAGGGCTCCCTGAGATCCAGGACTACAGCTGCTAAGCTGGGACACACAGGGGGCATCAACGGTGGACGCAGAACCCGTGGGTGTGGGGCTTGGACGTGGGTGGGCACGCACAGCTTCCTGAGGCTCTACAGGAAATACCAGAGCCCTGGGCAGACATGTCTCACTGGTTCACACTCAGTCAGCCCCTGCGGTCTCGACTCAATGGCTAGGATAAGGACACTGACCAGGACAGCGGATGTATGAAGTTCTCGTGTCCACACACTATGGTGGTTCTTAACTGTTACTGGGCAACAGATGTGATTAAAATTAAGGATCCCTTCCCAAGAAAAATGCATGTTTATACATGCCATAAAACTTTGTACACCGTCATAGGAAGGAATCCTGGACCCCCAAAACACGAAGGTTCTGAAATCCTAAGTCCTCTCCGGCTATCTTGTGCCTACTACAGGGCCCTGTATATTGTTAGTGCTTAATTCATATGTATTGAATAAATAAAATTATAACAGATGTCATGATGCGAAGAATTGGAGATCACAAATCTGGAAATCTGGTTGAATGTGACCGTGAACGAGGTGGGAGGCAAAGACGGCAGACCATTCTCGCTTCTCTCATCAGGGAGACATTTCTGGCTGCTATTCCAAGCATCTGACCTGGGAGAAGAAAGCCAGGCTAACTTTGGCTATCTAGCATGGGATTTTGGGGTTTCTCTCTGCTCCCTTGTACCGACACCTGCCAGGTTGTTTCAAAGCAGACTGACTCATGTCCTCTGATAAAGTAGAAGTTGGTGCAGGGGAGTGGATTTTTTTGCCTGACCAGTGTTTGTAGGTTGCCTACACTGAATAACTTTACAGAGTAAATTTTTCTTTGTTAAATCAGACTAGACCTTGCATACACGTTCAGTTCCCAGAGCTGTCCTGTTGAAGGTTTTGAAAACTAAGGGTGAGTTCCAAGGCTCTGTTTTGATGCAATAAAAAGAGCCCTGGGCTGGGAGCCAGGAGGCCTAGGCTCCAGCTCCAACCATACCACATTATTAGGCTTATGGCCTGGAGTTCACTACTTAAACTTTCTCAGTTTCCATGTCTTCATCTGTAAACAAAGTAGGCTCCTAAATGGCTTCTAAGGCCTCTTTTCACTCCATTTTCATTAACACCAGGCATACTTATGCCTGCTCCTTATCTTCTCATTCTTCACGATTCCCGAATGCTACAGCACAATTACAGCTGGAGTATTGAAATATTTCATTCAGGCAGGATCTTCTTTGGAGGATTTCATCTTTAGAAAATTGGACTGGCCTTTACAACCCTTGAGAGACAGCCAGGCGTCTCCACCCTCCTCATGCCTGATTGGCCAGAGAAGACCCAGAGAGGTGAGGTGACTTGCCAAGGTCAGGGTCAATGGCTACCCAAGGAATGGGCCTCTGTGTCGTGTGCAGGGGACTAGCCGCTTCTCAGGAAGGCAGGAAATGGGGTGTACTGTGACCACGATTTGGAGCCAGGAAATCAGGAAGTGCAGGAATTAGAATTCCTGAAGGTTAGGCCTGGAACTTAAAAGTCAGCTCATCCTACCTCCTTGCTGACCTACGAGGTTATAAGTTAGAGAAGTTATCAGTTACCAGCTTGCACGACAAAATTAGTTGCAGATAATGCTGAGACTAGAACCACGTCTTCTCACTTCAAATCCATAGTTCTTTCTGTCCTTCAGAAGTGTTTTGCTTAGTAATTTCTTTTTTAGCAGAGGTTTTCAAAACTAAAATAAGACTCTGATTTTTACTACTACAGTTTTGGATTTTTCTGCAGTCTTCCTCCATTTTTTTGTTATCTCTTGCTTAAGTTGGCAGAGGAGGGCAGGGGGAAGGGTTCGCAGAAATATTCCTTAGTTCCAGTGGGGAGATAAGACTTGTAACGAAGAGAAATTCTATTCTGCTAAACTTAGAGTTAAAAATAATACAAGTAAGCAAAGATAACTCACAGGGAAGGGTGCCATTAAGGACAACATGAATGGGTCAGACCAGTGACTCTAAAATCACCTTCCCAGAGAATTCTGGTTAGTGACCCTGATGGCATGTTCCGCTGCTAAACTCACAGGAAAAAATCAAGTCAAAAGGTAAGGCTTTTTCTTTGTTTTACATTTTAGTTCCACAAATTCTGCTTAAATGACCAGTTGAAAGAACAATTTCCATGTAAGAGAATATTTATCTCAACTTGAAGATAGCCCTTTACGTTTAAATTTTCTCTGTGCGGTTTTGTATTGTGATGAACAAATTAAAGACGTAGTTTCTACTCGAGAAACTGTTCCATGTTGTTCAGACTGAACAAGGTATCCCACAAAGAGATGTGCACCTTTGTCCCCTGAGCTTCAGAGAACTAGCTTGCCAGCCACTAGGTGCAAGTGAGAGAGGCTCTGTAGGGACCAGGGTCAGAACAATCAGAGCTTCTTCCAGGAGGGGGACTTCACATTTCACTCAGCTAAGCTCCCCGCGCATGAGTTGACATTCAAAATTACTGTACATAGTTATTGTCAGCTAAGCTTTAGAAAATGGGTAGAACTGATGTCCCTGGTAGAGCAGGGTGAGGAGATTTTTCAGAAAGATCCAATTCCTATTCAAGCTATGTTTCCTTGGTCTGTGAAGACCTGCCTGAAGATGACTTACAGGGTTTTGTCTTGGCAGAGAGGTGAGTGGGCTTGTGATAGGAGAAAAAAAGCGTCTTAGTTTCTTGTGAAAAGATGTTGGTGTGCAGGTGGAATGTCTCTTGAGTAAAGTACTGCAGATTTATATCATAATCATTCTGATACAAGTCTTCACCTACTTGGGGCTTACTTATTTTTTCTGTTTTGGCCAAGGGACTGCCTTAGATAGATTCCTATAATTATTTAAGTTCCATCTGCCCTGCCCAGAAAGAGTTTATAGAACACTGTGTTTTTTACTTACTGTTAAACTATTTTATAGACTGAAGCAATTTTAGAGAAAAAGACTCTGTTCTTCTAAATTTTCTCATTCTTTCTTAATGTACATATATGTGTTAACAAAACTGTAATCAATTTATATTTTGGACTATTCTTCTTCAACTGACATTCCATTGATACATTTCTAATTCCCATATATGGTTCATTTTAAATAGTTAGGTAATACTTGATCATTGACATGCTATAAAGTACTTAGCCATCCTCTTACTATTTACTTATTGTCTAGCTTTTTTTTTAACTATTTAAAAAATTATTTAGGATAATTTCTTTGAGGTTGCAGTAGTTTATAGCTCTTGCAATACACCTCTTTCCAGACTGTGACAGAAAGACCAAAATCAATCTATTTGTGCAAATATTGAATATGAGTACCACTTACTTACCAAAGTGAAACATAAAAATCAGTGTCAGAACACCCATGCAGAATTAAGAATCTACTACATCAAACACAACCTTAGTGTGTGCTCTTGGATCAGCAACCTCTGCTCTCACCCCTCCCTTCTGTCCTTTGACCAATAGTAATAATAATTTATTAAGACTTTCCTATGTGCCAAGCACTCCATTAAACACTTGATTTACCTTACAGCATTTAATTCTGGCAGTACCCCAAGAGATACTATTATTACCTCTGTTCTGCAGATAAGGAAACTGAGGCTCAGAGGTATGGGTTGCTCAGGGTCATGGAGCTAGGAAATACCAGATCCAGGCATGTCTTTAGAGCCTGTGGTCTTAACTCTGAGCTCTACCACCTTGAAATCCCAGATGCTACAGCAGATAGGGAACATCTGGAAGAGCCCGCTAAACAATCCCTGCTCCTGTAGTTGAACATTTCAGAAGGGCACCTGACTCCTCTAGGGAGAGGAAAGAAACACTTTTTAGGTGTTCCCACAGCTTTTAGGTAGCAGTCAGCAGCACCATGCCACAGCCTGAGATCTCAACCCCAAGAAGTTGGGGACCCCAGGACCAAAGAAATAAAAAATCAAATCCTTTTACTTTTTTGTATTTCCACTATAGGAAGTCCAGACCATGGTCTCAGCAACTGGCTGTCCTAAGACTCTGCTTCACCATAGAACACATTTCCCATCCATCTGTGAGCCCAGGGTACAATCCCGGAAACCAGCCAAGTGGGGCACTTGAGATCCCGACTCTCAGAATTCTAAAAATTGTTAGGTGTGGGAAGCCCTGGTGTCTCCACAATCCTCTTCCCGTACTGTCTGCAGGTAAAATCCACCATGTCCTCAGGCAATTCTATTTTAGTAAAAATTCAGAGGTCCTCGCCCCATGCTTATTCACTGAGATATTTTCATACAGAATCATTGTCCTGCATTTAAAACCTCAGTGCAGATGTCATTCACTGAGCCAGCTGCCACTGTGGCTCTCTATACCAGTTTTAGAAAAACCTTGTTGGGAATTTTCTAATATGGCTTTTAAGGGGCCAATCCCCTTCTAACAGACCTTAAGCATCACTTGTGGCCCGCCACGGTTACATAGGCTTGAGCTTGGCTAGCACCTGGCTTTCTCATTTGACAGGGCTGAGTCTCCTTCAGCCTCCACATCTAAGGGCAGGTGCCTGGCAAATCGTTAGCTGGGTTCTATTTTATCAATGAATTCTATATGCTTTAGTAGCTGTGGTCAGGATACTTTTCAGAAAGGACAATCTATAATTCCAAGGACCTTTTTCCAAAAGTCAACCAGAGCTGGAGGGTGAGTGGCAGAGCACAGATCTCAGCATGGGGAACAATGTAGAAACCACTTGGCGAGGCAGGTATTTCCCCAGTTTACAGCTGTGGAAACTGAGGCTGATTGCATTTGAGAAACATTGCCTCAAGTCACAAGGCTATTAAGGAGAGGAGCAGGAGCTAGAATATGAGCTTGTGGTCTCATTTGCCACAATTGCAGTTAGACACTAAATATAGTGCCCTGGTGGTCAGAGGAGGGATACTGAATCAGCCTTTCTCACCAGGAGAGGAAATGAAGACACAGGAAAGTCAAGTGACTAAGGCACGTCAGGAGTGGCAGGCAGAGCGTGCCAAGCAGCTGATGCGCCAGGAGTGCTGGTGAGCTTCTCTGGAGCACCCACCCCCTCCTCAGGCTGGATCACCTCTTTAAAAGATCAGGGCCTGAGTGGCTGGGGAGGTGTTCCTTATAGCATGGTGCCTGTCACCAATTAGCTTATACCAGGTCTCCTTTTCCCCTCTCACCTCCCCCACTGCCAAGCAACAGGCACCATCTAGGGCACTCTAACAAATACCAGTGTCGGCCGATGGCTCACACGCTCATTTCTCAAATCCCCCAGGCTCTGGGTTGGTTTCTTAGTCATCTGGTCACTCTGTGCCCATTCATTCAGTTAGGAAGAGAAGCAGCATTTCTTGAGTGCCTACTATGTGTCAGGCACTGAGCAAGCTACTTTTACACTTACTGATTTACGTCATCTACCCAACAAAGTGGACATTGTTAGCCCCCTTGTTATAGATGGGAAATGAGAGCTCAGCAAGATTATAAAACAAGACCAAGGTCACGCAGACCTCGGCAGTTGAGAACCCAGGTCCGCCTGGCCGTGGAGTCAGTGCCCTTTCCACCTGCCATCCTGCCTGGATGCTCTCTCCCCTCTGCACTTCAGCAACCCAACTGCTATGACGATTCTTGACAAAGCATTTCCTATTTTCAGAGCTGGTCCAGGACATGCTCTGAGGTTAGATAACTTGGGATCCTGCTCATCTCTCCCACTGGGTAGCATTCTCCCTCCCACCTGCTCTTCTATTGGTTATTTACACTAAGTGCAAATGTTTGGCATCAACCACTGCTGGGTAGGATTTGGTAAGTTCCAGCCACTTTCTAGGGCCCTAGAATATTGCCATCAGCACTGAAGGATGCCCTCACTAGACACCGAACCAGTTAAAAGAAAAAAATCACAGCAAATATAGACCTATGGGAAACAGGCACATGTCCGCACTGCTGGGAGTACTTTCAAGGAATGACATTTCTCTGGAGAGCCACCTGGTGACAATAGCAAGAACTAAAACACACTTATAGCCTTTGATCTGATAATCTGGTCATTTTAGTCTGAAAAATAGATCCCAAGGAAATATCCTCTCTCTCCTTCCCTGCCCCCCAAATTCAAAGTTATTCTCAGCAACACTATTTATAATAGCAAAAAACAGCACAATCTAATACCTGCATAATCTAAAATAAAGCCGTCAATTGAAAATGAGAGGTATAAGGGTTATCGCAAATCTAAGGAAATGTCAAGGTCAGGTGTCTTGTTCAGTCATTTATCCTTGGCATTTAATCCAGAGTCTCGCCCTAATATGCACTCACTATGTTCACTGTTGAAGAAATGAGTGTTGTGAGAATTGATAACAAACACATGGAAGGTGGGTACCGCAGTGCCAACTCACAGAAGGCACTTTATATATGCTCCCCTAATACTTGAAAATCCAAATCCACAAGAAAAATTCATAAGAAAATTAAAAACAGCACAAAAATATGTAAATACTAATCATTACAAAAGCACAAAACTTTAACATAGATAGTATATATATATATATATGAATATAGAATATGCACAGATAAAAAAGGGAAGGATATGAGATGGATTGCTTAATAGACTTCGTTTTTGTTCAAACTGGTTAAGTCTGTACAAGAGAAAAGATAAAAACAAATGACAATGACAAAACGTCAACGTCATTAACCAGAGAAGGCATCTGGGGGAAAGCAGGTGCAAATACAAAGGTAAGATGGAGAGAAAAACATGGTTACAATCAAACCTCACTCATTCCTTCACTCATTTTTTAAAAGCATTTCCTTGGCATGTACCATGTACCAGGAACTCAGATATAACGGTAGTGATAAGACAGACACTGTCATCGCAGAGGGTTCCCGCAGGGTGGGGAGAGGCCCCAGATCCTAGGCCGGCCACAGCTTCGGCCCCCTGAGCAGTCACGAGCAGGCTCCCTCTCAGGAGGCAGGCTGCCTGAAGCACCTGAGGTGAGTGAACAGCCCTCCTTCTCCGTGGGATTCTGCCTGCAGCCAGAGCCGAGATCCTCTTAATAACATTAGGGCTTTTATTGCCCCTGCTGTTCCGTGGTGTGTCCCGAGCCAACATGGTAGTGGAGGGGTTGACAAGCGGTTCCACCAGCATGGTGTTAACTTCTCCATCAGAGTAACCTCTCGTGACAACTGCCCAACATCCCCACTGCACAAGTCACAAGAGTTTAAACAAACATAGGAGCCACCACGGCTGAGGTGAGACGTAGTTGCTCCTAGTTTTCAAATAAACTGTTGAATTCAACTTTAAGATGGCATGTGTGGCATCATCCCTGTCGCAGGGCCACCAAAGGGACAAGTGTGACAAGCAGCCACAGCTGCACAAAGCAGGAGGTATAGGCTGTGGGACCTTTGGGGAGAGGATACATGAACAGGGATTCCCAGTGTCTAAAACACCCGAACAACTGGGCTGACTCTTCCCAATACTGCCTTGAGGCAACTACAATGGACTTGACCCAGGTGCCTTGAGCTAAGCACATTAAAAAGCCCTGTCTCTGTCACGGGCATGCCTTACCCACACCTCAAGGAAGGGAGGGAGGGTCCTGATTCATGAAGCAGAGAAAGTGCCCAGGTCACACTTACACCTCAGACACTGCCCGGTGCAGCCAAGGACTCCTCACTCTCGGGACAGCAGGGTCAGGGCCCCCAAATCTGTCTTTATTAAAAGGTCCTGAGGTGATTCTCATGCTCTGCTCCAGCTTTGGGAGTCACTGGAAATATGAACCAAACACTGGTGTGTTTGGGATCAGAAAGATCTGGGCTCAAATTCCAGCTCTGTCACTCATTAGATCTGTGACTTGGGCAAATAGCCTCTGAGTCCCAGCTTCCCCACCTATAAAAATGGGGAGAACAGTGCCCACATCATAGGGTTACAAGCGGGAACATGCCCCTACAGCACAGATAGCCCCATCTTAGCACACATCACACATTGTGATCCCTGGTTTACTGGGCTAGGTGCACCGTCACTGGACACACTTGGAGGGCAGGTGTCTTGTTCAGTCTTTTATCCCTGGCATTTAGCCCGGGGTCTCGCCCCAAAAGGCACTTGCTATGTTCACTGTTGAAGAAATGAGTGTTGTGAGGATTGATAACACATGGAAGGTGATTACCACAGTGTCAACTCACAGCAGGCACTTCATATAGGTTCCCTTAATACAGGAAAATGTAGATTAAAACAAAACACAAGTAGTAGCTCTCCTAAGTGGGCAGTTCTCTGCCCTCTCCTGCCCCTGAATTAAAACCATTCCATTTATGAGAATCCTATGGGAGCACATTGTTTAAGGAGCACAGGCTGAGCAATGAGAGGCTACCATGCTTGATTTCTATCTGTACCAACCTCCGATTTCAGGAGCGCAAGGCCATCTCTCCTGTAATAGAAGGTTCAAAGTCTCAACTCACGGCTAAGCCCACAGCGTCACTTGGAACCACTCACCCCACAGGCTGTCGTGGTCCTGCAGCAGCCACTAATAACGGAGCCATTTCTGTTCTCCTTGGAGTGGCAGTTGGCAGTGGCAAACAGGAAGTTGTCTTGAAACAGGGTGTGGTTGTACCCTGTCAATATAGGCGTACAGAGACACACGCTTCCCCCACCCCCCGCCCCAAGTCTCCTCCTGTTTCCCTCTGCCCTCTTCTTTAGGAGCAAAAGGTCTGAATTATTCTGGTACAAACAAAGCTTTTTACATGATTTAAGATCAACCATCATTACCATACAAACAAAAACCGAGGGCAGAAAGGATTCTGAAATATAGCAAGGATCTCTCTTCCTACCATCAATACTTGTGGCACTGAGTTAGTAACTGTGCACGAGCGTGTGTGCTCTTTCTCCTTTCTTTCTCCACAGGCACACAGGAAACTGAACCGAAGCTAGAAACCAGGCCAGGGACACTGCCAGTCATCCCAGTGAGACAGCCAGTCTGCCAGTGGGCCAGCCACCTCTGTTTACTCAGCGCCCACTGTGTGCACACACTGGACCCAGGACCATCCGTGAATAAGACAGAAGGAAAAATGCAGGTCACTGGTTTTAAGCAATTTTTAAAGTGTGAGTAAAAGAGACCTGAAACATTTTTTAACACAGATTACATCATCTACAAATTACGAAGAAAAATAACTGCTGAGGAGTAAACGCATGAAGTATAGTTGGAGCTGCACATGATGTAGAGAAGTGGGGTGACACGTTGGTGAGGTTTACTACAGCTGGCTTCCCGGTGCTATGGGAGGTGTGCTATGAAATTTTCCACTCCACTCCTACCCAGGCCCCGAGGCTTATGCCTCCAGAAGGGCTGTCCAAAATAGACTGGTCCCCAACCCAGCCTCCTACTCCTGACCTCTTTCTGAAGGAGCTCCTCTCCCAGCTCCATGCCTCAGCCCTGTCTCTGCTCTGGTGCCAGCCCACAGCCCAGGAGCACCGTCTTTGCTAAAGCTCGGACTTGCTAACTGGATTGTGGGCTGACAGCATGCTCCGCCTGCCAGGCTCCGTCTTCCGTGGCCTGGGCCCAGCCCCATGCCATCCTGTGTGGCCAATGTGCCCTGTGTTCACACTTACACATCCTGGGGAGGCAGCCTTGCTGTGAGCATAAGGAGGCTGAGCCCGTGACACGCTGGGCAGTGTGACTCGTGGGAGACTCGTGGGAGACGTTTCCTGGCTCCTGGAGGAGGGCCCTGGCCAGTCAGAACGCACCACTTCCCCTTTAAGAGAGCACGCCCAGATGTGATTAGGAAAAGGCAGAAAGAAAAGCCCGGAACAGTCAGGGTTGTATCCTGAATTTGGCAGATAAATTTGGGTTTTCCTGAACTGTACACATAAGGTGTGGTCAGAGGCAGCAGGCTCCTCTGAGGCTGATTTGAGCAGTCCCTGCTGGGGAAGGGCCAGGCCTTCCTGCAGCATGATGGTCATATACAGGCATCTGGGCCCTGGCTCCTGGAGCCACTGTCCCCGCCTCAGCCTTGTCCTGGCTGGCATGAGCCTCAGGACTTCCCACTCCCCCTTCCCTCATGGCCTGCTTATCCTGATGGGCAGCGTCCATTGCGTTACCTAAGACTTGCTTTGGAGAAAGTAGGGACATCATTACAAAGATTGAAAGATACTTTGTGGGGAATTTTAACTATTAATGCAAGCAGTGTGTTTCATTTTTTCTGGATATTTCAAAAGTTTATGCCCTGATATTGGCCAAGAGATAATAGATGGGGGAGGGGTGTCAAAAGACAAAAAAAGGTTCACAAAAAGTCACATACTACGCAATTTCATTGATATGAAATAGCCAGAATAGGTAAATCCATAGAGAGAGAAGCAGATTAGTGATTGCCAGGGGCGAGGGGAAGAAGGGAGTGGGGAGTAACTGCTTAATGGGTATAGGGTCTCTTTTGGGATGAAAATGTTTTGGAACTAAGTAGAGGTGATGGTTTCACAACATTGTGAATGGACTCAGTGCCAGTGAATTGTATGCTTTAAAATGATTAATTTGGTTATGTGAATTTCACCTCAATTAAAAAAAAAAACAGTGATAGAGTGTGTTTTGGGTAATTTTATCTTCTAGTAGGATCTCTTTGGTGTTTTAGGCAACATCTCTTTGTAAAATCTGGCTATTATTACCTGATAAATCTTTAGTTAATCCTGGCTGAGGAGTATAAACCTTTTAATGGGGGGAGGGGACGGGAGGGGCGGGGGATGAAGCCAACTGTTAAAGAGACAAAAGCTTCCAAGACCCAGAAGTCATATCTTTTATGAAGAATTCAGACCATGGAGCGATAGCATCATCGCAAACCATGCCACATAAGCTAGGCAGTGCCCACTTGCCTTTGTGAGGCTGTCTCAGGTTGGGACCATCCCATCAGCAGCTGGACAATGTAAGCAAAGCCAGACAGAGTAAGTCTTCCACTGGAGGGTTATTCAGAATAGGAATTTGGGCTTCTGGGTTCTTGGCTTCATTTTCCCCTCTTGTAGAGAGTTTCTCCCCGAAATGAAGGAGAATTAATCAGTTTCTGACTGATTTCTGAGGGGGCTGTGCTGTTTGGCAAAGCTTTAGGCAGAGATAGCCTGCTGAAGGTAAGGTTGTGAGCCTTGTCCTCCAGACCGAGGCCAACGGGTCAAGGGCTAATAAGCACACTTCCCCCACTGGATGTTGCAATACTTAGAAGACACACAGGTGAAAGGGCAGGCCCCGTGGCCTGGGAGCCTGAGTCTTTCCAGAGACAACTATGAACAGCTTGCCTAGAATCTGTTTTCTGAGAGTCCCAAGATGATCTGGAGGGCAGAGATGTGAACAGCCGCTGTGGGCCAGCTCTCCCAGAGCCTTGGGTCCTTCTGGAGCACTTTCTTCTGCCTCTTTCACCCTATTCTCTCTCCTTACCTCAGATGCTAAGGTAATAAATAGGTGGCCTAAGTTCTCAGCAAACAGGCAACTTATTAAGATGCAGATATTTATACTGCTCTAGCATGCAAGGAGCAAGAAGATTTGAACTTTAATTTTAAAAACAAAAATAGGCTTTTTTGGGGGGCTAAACCCAATAAAAAAAAATAGACAAAGGACTTTAACAGACA
The DNA here is from genome assembly GCA_004027375.1 of Macroglossus sobrinus. Lineage (NCBI taxonomy): Eukaryota > Metazoa > Chordata > Mammalia > Chiroptera > Pteropodidae > Macroglossus > Macroglossus sobrinus. Next base: position 82,200 of record PVKZ01000572.1, on the reverse strand, counting down.
TTTCTCCTAAGAAGGTGAATAAGCATATGAAGAAATTATCAACATCATTAGTCATTAGGGAGATGCAAATCAAAATCAAAATGCGATACCACTTCATACCTACTAGGATGGCTATAAAATTGAAACCCACTCACCAAAACCCTGGAAACTGGAACCCTTAGGCACTGTCGGTGGCAATGTAAAATGGTGCAGCCTCTACGGAAAACAGTATGACGGTTCCTCAAAATATTAATCACAGAACTACCATATGACCCAACAATTCTATTCCTAGGTAAATAACCAAAAGAAATGAAAACAGGTACTCAAACAAATCCTGTATACGAATGTTCATAGCAGCACTATTTGCAATAGTCAAAAGGCAGAAACAAACCAAATGTCCATCAATGGATTAATGGATAAACAAATTGTGTTCCATTGTATGTACATAGTAAGGAATGAAGTACTGATTCATGCTTCAACCTGAATGAATCCAGAAAACATTATGCAAATGAAAGAAGCCAGAAACAAAAGGTCACGTATTGTATAAATTATTCATATGACTTGTCCAGAATAGGAAAATTCATAGAGACAGAAAGCAGACTGGTGGTTGCCAAGGACCGAGGAGAGGAGGATGGGGAAATAACTGCTTAATGGCTATAAAGTTTTATTTTGGAGTGATGAAATATTTGGAAGTAGACAGAAACAGTGGTTGTACAACATTGTGAATGTATGCAATGCTACTGAACTGTTCATTTTAAAATAGTTAAGTTGATTTTATGCAAATTTCACTTAAATAAAAAAAAAAAAAAAACCCCCGCAGGACATAAGGGCCAGGACAATCCACAAAAAGAACGATCAGTTTCAGGAAAACTTAAAGTTACTTTCAAAGCCTTCTTGTAATCACTTAAAGAAAGTAATTTTTAAGTTACTTTTATTAAGGCAGCCAGCAAGAGAGAGCAGACAAGCTCTCCAAGACAATAGTTCCTAAACATGGTCAATCCAGGTCCCTGAAGAAGTGTTAATTTGTCTGAAATAATATCACACACGTGCGCGCATGCACACACACACACACACACACACACACACACACACACACACACACCCCAAGCAGGCTGCACTAGCTATTTACTAATGGGACACTGAGGCAGAGCTCACCTCTGGAAGCCCCCTCTCCTCTGAAGCCCCGGGATTTCTACCAAAGGGACCCAGGTCTTAGACTCCAACAGGAAAGAGGATAATCATTTTATCCTAACCCTTCTTGGGGCTGTCATTAATTACCTCCTCAGCACTCCAGCCAAGGGGCTGCCAGGCCTGGCTTCTCCACCACAGGCCTGAGTGGATGGTGCTTTCCAAGTGCGCACCAGGTGAGACAGTTCTTCCCTATGTGGAGCTGCTCTATAGTGTCCACGCATCAGTCCCGTTTCCACCTTATGGGTGTCACTTTGAATCAGTCCAGTTCCCCTTTCATGGGGCACCTTGCCAAATATTTTTTCCCTGAAATCTTTCTCCAGGTTAACTGCCTCCCAGCCATCTTTTTAAACCATTCCTCTCTACAGCCTTCCCACGCTGAACCCACCTAATCTTGTCTGATCTCGGAAGCTAAGAAGGGACAGGCCTGGTTAGCACTTGGACGGGAGACCACCTAGGAAGACCAGCTGCTGTAGGCGCCAAAAATAATTAATTAATTAATTAATTAATTAATAAACCATTCCTCACAAAGTATCGTTTTCTCTATTTCTCCTGATCTCTGAGTCCTTTTTGGTTCTTACTGTCCTTCCTGTAGAACTAAGAAGAAAGAACATAGATGAAGTCTGAGCAGGTCCTAGAAGTTTTGGATATTATTCTCTTATTAATACAGTTAAAGACCCAATCTAGATTTTTTATTTCTGATAGCTGCATCACCCCTAGTTCTTATTTCATACACTTTGCTGCCAAGCGTCTTATCTACAGGTATCCTTTGACAATGTTGTCTTGCTGGAGTCAGTCCACTGTTCCAGCCTGTGTTCTCCCTCCCAAATCTACCACCTGAAAACTTGATAAGCCTGCCACTAATGCCATCCTTCTTCCAAATCCTCATTTATAATGTGGAAGAGGACAGTGCCAAGTGTGCAACGTGATACATCCCCCACTGTGGCAGCGAGCTGTGAAGAGACCTCTTGAGGTGTGATTCTACTGAGCCACTTGCCATTCAGGGCAGGTGTGTCACTCAACCCACATTTCTTCATCTTCTTTGGTAAGGATCTCATGTATGACTGACAAATGAAGCTAACAACAGACACCCGCTCTGACTAGCAGTTTAAAAGACTAAGTGTAAATAAAGTTCTTCGAGGAGTGCATCGCACAGGTGAGCAATCAAATATCGCCCTTCTAACTTACAAGAAATACAATAATAGAGAAACAACTGGCCTTTCAATTCCCTGACAAACTACCTTCTTATTGGCATCCAGATACAGACATTAGGCAGGTGAAATCTATAGGAGCACTGGCATCCAAGAGCTGGATTCTCAATCCTGGCTCTCCTTCCAGAATTTCCATGCTCTGAGATTAACTGATACCTGCCTTTCCAGGGATATAGGGAGTAGTCAACGAGATCAGGCAAGTAAAAGAGGTTTAAAAGTTGAGTCAGGATAAGTAACATAAAGGAAGAGTATTATGATTATTACTGCTATACATCTCTCATAAATGCCATTTCCACTGCAAGAAACCTGCCTGCTAAGACAAAGAAGAACCTACAGATGCCCTCTAGCCGCCAGAAGGCAACGCTCCAGCACAGAGCAGCAGGACTGCTACAATGGAATAGGTCCCTGATCTCCTCTCCCAGCAGCAGCTGCCTTTTCTTTCAGCTCAGACACTGAGTTACACAGGGTAATGGATTCTCCCACCAGCCTTCCATTGTCACTTGTTGAGACCGGGACCTGAATCTGCAGCAGAGATCTGGCAGGTCAGGAAGCGCTAGGAGGGTTGCTTTTAGCTCCCCTCTGGCTTGACCCCAGCTAATCCTTGGGTTTCTGTTCTGAATGGCAATTTCTAAGAACACTGGACTTTTGGCTTTGACATTCTCAGGGCAGGTACCCAGAAAACCTGTTCTCGTCTCAGCTGAGGACGTTTGGCCCTAGGAAAGGAATGGTCTTCACAGAGAAAAGATCTGGGGGAAAATCTTGGCAAAGGGCTGTCAGCGGCCAACCTGCAGGCCCCTAGCCTCTCAGGGTCAAAGGTGTCCCACAGCAGGGGAAGAGGGGGAGAGGACCACATGCTCCTGGGAAAAGAGCAGCAGTAAAATGCGAGGCTACAACTGACTAAATTCTCCTCTCCTAGTCCATGTAAGGTTGGTCTCCCAACTTCCAGAAGCAAAGAAGGTTGAGGGCAGATTTTAAACACATACACACACCCACACGCAAGATATTGAGAGGATCAAGTCAATGAATCCATTAACAGATGAATGAATTTGCCCAGAAAGCCACCAGGAAGAAGAGGCCCAGAGGGAAGATAACAATTCCTGTGGGATGACTTCTGGAGCCCACTGCTCCTCAAGCCACTCCCACTCATCCTGTCCCTCCAATAGTCTCCCTCAAGACAGGTGGGCAGCTGAAGTCGCCTAAAAATCATCACAGGACACATAAAAGCTAACTCGAACTTTCACAGCCATTGACAACTTCTTGTGACTTCTGAATATATTTTTCTCTCTCTCATTGTATTTTCTTGACTATGCACCCACGCAGAGGCGGTGCCTGGTTCCATGTGTTCGGTCGCCTGCAGATGCCACTAAGTCGCTAACAATGAGGTGGCTTAATACCTAAGATGGCCGACGGCTGATGCAATCGAGACCTCACACTGCAGCAGGGACCTTCTGGGCGTGGAAAGACCCTAACCGTGGGAACAGAACAATGGAACACCACGCCCAGCACATCCGGGACCAAAAGAGCCTTTAAAAACAACTCCCTTATCCCCTGCACACGTGACATCTCTGGCCCCTAACCCCGGGACCAGTGAACCTCGCCTGCAGACCCCCAATAAAGCCTGTCCAGTACTTCGCTTTGGTACTCTGTGCTTTTATTCGATTCTGTCCGATCACCATACACTCACACGTACAGGAACGGGTCAGAAGAATCTCTATAGCATGGCAGTTATTAGTGTTCTGAAGACGCTACTTATCGGAATTGAAGCAGGACCAGGCTTCGCTGAGGCAGGACCTGGTTGGTGTTATAAGGGGCATTCTGTACCCCCAACCCAACACCCAAATTCATATGTTGAAGTGTCAATCCCCAGCTGTATTCAGAAAAAAATGTTTTCTAAAGAGATGATTAAGTTAAAACGAGGCCAGTTAAGGTGGGGCCCTAATCCAAGACGACTGGTGTTCTTTTAAGAGCAGATGAGACACTAGGGGTGTGTGTGTACAGAGGGACAACCATATGAAGGGGTAGTGGAGAGACAGCCATCTGCAAGCCAAGGAGAGAGACCTCAGGAGAAACCAACCCTGCCAGCATCTTGACATTGAACTTCCAGCACCCAAAACTGTAAGAGGATTAATTTCCGTTGTTTAAGTCCCCCAGTCTGTGATATTTTGTTATGAAAGGCTAGGCAAATTAATATAATTGGTTTACCCAAAAACTGTTCATGTTCACTGGATAAGGAAGAAAAATATAGTAGGGAGGGACGAGGTCAAGGGACTCCTAACCTCTGACATAATGTGGATCAAATGCATCTTCTTCCTTGCTCTATGGCATGCCATTTCAATGGCAAACTGTAACAAGGTCAAAGTAGGGACAGTCTCCTGATGCTTGACATTTAGCAAATCTTGTCTGCCCTGGAGGCCTAAGGTTGAAGTAATATGTAGGTACACAGCTGTTGGTCTGAAATAGCATAACTTCAAGCCACAGCCCAGAAGAAACCAACTCCGTTTTATCAGCTTACTTTCTTGTTCAGCCTTTTACCTTGTGGGTTCTGATAAATCTATTTGCCATTGCTGTCCTTCCAGAAAAAGATAAGACTGTGAGGGTGAGAGAACTAGACAGAGTGAGGTAGCTGCCAGCACATTCACAGGTTTGACAAACTGACTCAGACCACCTAGCCCAGTGTTGCTTTTCACCAGGAATCCACCCAATGGCCAGGTTCTGCCTGGATGCCTCGCCCCACCCCACCACCCCGGCTCAGACACCAGAACCCTCCTAATCCCTGGGCTTCCCACAGAGTGTGGGGCAAGCAGAACCACTCCCCTGGGGGCCAAGAGAGAAGGGCTCACAAATGCTCACTGCTGCTAAGGGGCCCAGACACACCAGAACGACAGATAATCACTGATTTCTCTCCTGGCTGGGGGAGTCGTGGTGGGTGGTCTGGAGCGAGGGGTAAATCAGAGCTAGGAAGGAGAGTGTTTGAAAGGCGTTGTCAAGGCCCAAGTGAGGAGGGACCGGGAGGGTCCACATGCTCTAGGAGACAAAACTGACAGGTAGGCAAAAGGAGGCATCTTCCTACACTTTCCCAAGGTTATCAGGGTGGGTGGGTTTGGCTAATTCAAATGCAAAAGCTCAAAGGCAGGATGGCTGGAAATCCTTTCAGTATTCATTGTCATTCTTCTCCAATAGAAAGGCCTGAAGGCTCCCTTTCTAGTCTCTTTATTCACTCTGGCCCTGAGGTTATTTACACAGTAGGGCAGAGCCCCCATAATCACTGCTTGCTGAGACACAGGCAAACCAGCACACATCTCCAACCTGTGGCCTTTAAAAGGTGGGCCTCAAATCCTATCCCAACCCAATCCATTGGAAGAGGAAAGGGGGAACCATGGAGCAGATCTGAATCAAATTAGAATAGTTTCAAACATCTGCAATGCAGCCAGTTTGGCCAGTTTGGATGCGGCAAAGCAGAGGCGAGGGTCTTGATGGATAATATCCAGCCTGAGCTCAAGCTCCCCAGCTCCACTGTGCAAGCCAAGCACCATCTCCATCCAGCCTTTTCTCCTGGGATTAAAGGGCTAGACTTGCCCTTCGCCAGCTCAGTGGGGCTAGCATGAGAAAACACAGGTCATGTTCTAGAGAGTAAGGCAGCCTCATCATTATTCTCTGTAAGCAAAGTTCGAGGAGACCAGGAAAACAAACTCCCCTCTCCACTCGAAAATCCCCCCCGGATCCCCATACTTTCATGTAGATGAGAGAAACATGGAGGAGAAAAATAAATCACTCTGCAGCACTCAGCAGTTATAGCAATGCCAAGCCTAAGCTTCAGTCTAGAGGTCACTTTTATTACCTTGGAAATTTCCGTTTCAACTCTCCGTTTTCGTGTGTGTGTGTGTGTGTGTGTTTGTGCGCGCGCGCGCGCGCGCGTGAGTTGATGATGCTGGGGTGAGAAGAGGCTTGGACTTGTCCGTGAGGGACCCAAGGACCTGGTTCAGGGCAGACTCCCTACTTAGGTCTTTCACGCAGCCCAGATGACGTTTATTGTTTTCTCCTTCCATCTCGATTTGTTTGGTTTAAAATATTTAGCCGGAGGTACAATGAAGTGTCTCATTTACGACATTCTCCTGGACCATTAGACTGGGACTCCACACTCATTACACAGATGAACGTGCCACTTACCCATGCAGATTCCAGGAGCTGCAGACACAGAGATGGGAGGTGCTCGAGGTACGCTGTCAAGGGTTGATTTACACAGCCATTCAGTGGGCAAAGCGGAGCAATTTTTAGCCAACCGTCCTAGTAAACATTATGGGAAACCCTTTCACAGAGTGCTAATTCTGGCTTCGTGATTTCAAACGTGCCCAGCTTTAGTTCTCATTCAAATATGCGCTGGGCCACCAAAGATGCTACCCACCAGGCCAGAAAAATCAAACAGAGGCATACCATCTCGCAGTTGGTTCTTTTTTAAATGTTACAAACACCTGAGTATCACTGTTATTTAGGTGAGGACAAACTTGAAAACGCACTAACTCTCCTGCGGCCATCCTTCCTCTGCCCCTCCCCCAGGCTCTCAGAGTCCCACCAACCGGCTTCTGGGCAGGCTGGGGATGGCCAGCTAACACTGCTTCTGTGGGTTGGACAAAACCACCACTGCAAGCCCACTTCGGACGTTTGAAACAATATCCAATCACTGCATGCACCCTCCCCGAGCGCCCCAGAGGAAATGGCATCATTACTTTCATTTTACTCCGTTTGTGACCAACCAAAGGAAAACAACGCGTTCTAAGACAACTACCAGGGTATCTGATATTGGCGGCAGGAGAGCATGCTCCGGAATGTTATCAAATGACCTCGCGGAGAAATTAATTTTCAGGAGCTAAAATAACCCTCCGTTGCACATGCTCTGCCGTTTCTCTGTCTGCAGAAACGGATTTCACTTTCCACGGTTAGAATAGAAAACGCGCATGCCTCCCCATTTCTTCAAAAAAGTCTATAAATAACCCAGGATCAGCAAAATTATGCAAAACATCCTGCAAGAAGAAGAAATGTAAACTAAAACCACTTACAGAGACTCAGGCTGCCAACTTAATCTGATTCTACGACGACCGTAAACATGTTGTACTTTTGGAACCTGAAGCAATCCACATTAGCACGATGCCGTCACAAAAAAAAAAAAAAAAGAGGGAGAGAGAGAGAAGAAAGAAAAATCCCAACAGCTAAACGACAACAAAAGCCCAACCCCGACTCGAAGTACCGAGGTTGAGCATTCTGCACTGTCCAGGGCCGACGGCTGACCAGCTGTGGTCAGTACCAGCTATCCCAGCTTGCACACGCCAACTGTTTTGACTACAGGCACTTGTTAAACACAGAGTTTCAGGTCCTACCAGTTGGACACCAGAAGTTCATAGAACTGACCCAGTGCCAAGAACAACAAGCACAGAAAGCGAAACGGCTGCCTCGTGCGCTGTTTTTGTTAACTGTTTATGCAAGCCCAAAGCAACTGGGTAACAGTTAAGAAGAAAGCAAAATTTAAATAACAAAAACAAAAGATTACCACCTTGAAGGAAATGTAGATGTTGGCAGATAAAGGACACAGTCAACCTAGTTTATTGGTGGGGTGGTTGGGGGTTTTTGGAGAGAATCAGTGGTGGGGAGGGGCAGGTGTCACATGACAAACTGTGGTTATTAGCAGAAGAAACTGGGTACTTCCTTGAAGCATCTTTTACTTAGAGATTGACTTAAGAGATTTTGAAAACGCTGTGGCCTTGGTACATGTCTGGGGTGACTGCAGCAGCACTGGACTTCGGAAGTCGGTAAATCCCATAGGAAAAAATAGGAGTGTGCTGAGTGGAGTTTTCAAGACACAGGAAAGTTCCCTGGTCCATGCAGTGTGGCCACTGAGCTGCATAAGAAAGAAGTAAGTGGAAGGAACAGTGTCCCTGGGCTGTTTCTGAACTAGTCCTGAGAAAGATTTCCCTTTTCCCTTCGAGTTTAGAGTTGCCGGGGTCAACTTTTCTCCCTCATTAGGACGGGAGTCTGTGCTCTCTTTAGGTGACAACGAATAAAGTACTTTCATCTGGCAGATTCATGTTTATTCTGGAGAGAAGATGTTCCCCTGGTCCTGGGGGTCAGTGCAACGGGGGTGGATGTGAACCCATACAGTGGCTGCCCCTTTCCTCTCCAAGGAACCCACGGTTCATTGCAAACTATATATAGAAATGCTTTCCCTGGGGGTCAAAATAGAGGCCCTGGAGTGAGGCACGGCACATGCCCGGCAGATCCAGAGAGAAGAGCAAAGGAAACTCAGAGCATCCAAGACAAAGGAAGGAGCAGCAGAGGAGAAAGCCTGGGGTGGGAGAGAGAACGGTACAGGGATGCCTTGGAGAGAAGGTTCAGGTTGGGCAAAGTGAGTCTCATACTGGCCCCGGCGTCCGGGCTGGCAACTGACTCCTTAAAGCGGCCCCAGAACTGCTGAGCCGCCACTCACTTAGAACTCTGTGGTTCTGTTTCCTTCACTCACATTGTTGTTTGACCCTCAGAAGCATCCTGTGAGATGAGGAAGGCTGGGATTATTATCCTCATTTAGCAAAGGTGAACAACTGAGGCTCAGAGAAGCCCTGGTCTCAGCCCTGAGAATGACTTGCGCTGGTGGGGTAGTTTATTATTCGCGAAGCACTTTAAAAGTAGTGGCCTTTATTAATCTCTTTCACAGACAGGTAAATTGAGATTTTTAGAAAGGCCACAAATCATGTCCAAGGCCACACTGCAAATCATGAACAGGACTGGGTCTCCAACTCCTAACCCAGTCCTCCTTGCTTGCTTCTACCATGTTTCCAGAACACACGATGACAGAATCACAAAGGCCAATAAAGTTGTCTTATTATAAAAGCACATCGTCTTCCTTGATTTCCTCAAACTCCCTGTCTCCATGGTTTTTCTGTAGCAGTTCAGACTGTAACTTCCTCATGCAGCAGGGTTCCCTTCCACACTGCAGGTGTCTGTACTCCAGAGCTACGATTTCTCTGCCCAGTTGCACCTTGTCCCTCTTTGATTTGATTAAGTCACCCATGTCCTGACCCCAGCTTCTTACTTAATCCTGGTCTAAGAAGAAGCCAGAGCAGAATGTCCTTATAGGCCGACAAGCTGTACGTTACATGGCCTGTGTCTCCGAGGTGAGCTACCCTGCACGTGGAAGGGATCTGGCTCAGCACACAGTCTGGTGGATCTCTTCTTTAATGTGGTGTTTCAACGTTATGCTTTTGCTCAGTTGTTCTGCAACAGAGGTCACTGAAAATATGGGACCAAATGAAGGGTCCCACTGTCATGTGCCTTGTCTGTGCCAACTGGGCACACTCACAGCTTGTTAGGGGGCACTGTTTATTATATGACACACATGGGTAGGTTCACAGCAGTGGATTTGTAGATCCCAAACGGTTTGTAGGGTTAAGTGGAGACATCTTGTCAGGAGTCCAAGGGTCAGGGCCATGACCAGAAATGCCAAGTGTGGAACACAAAAGGAGAGATGGTCAGGAGGTGATGATTAGAAAGCTCTAGAATGTTCTGCCCCCCACCTCGTGAATCAGCCTCTCCCCCTTTCTTTCTCTCTGAAAACGTAACACAACGAAACATAGCACCAAAGGCCAGGGAAGTCAGGTGTCAAGGTGGCCTTTATGTTGAATGTCACTAAAGCAGTGTAGGTCGTAAAGCCTAATCAAATCTATGTCTGCTGTTAACTAGAGAAGCGCTGTGGTTAGATGAGACGCACAGGTGTTGCCCCTCGCTGGTTTATCTGAGGCTGTTTTGTAACTACATGACATTGCATCACCCATGCTGCCCAAAAAGAATATGGAAACTGGGTATATCAGAACAGTCTCTGTAGGAAAACTCGTTGGCTCACAGATACAGAGTGAGTAGAAATACAGTATTTCCACATACCTTGTGACTCCTCTAAGCATAGAGACTTTTTTTTGAAACCAAAACCTAGGACACATTGACAAGCACTAGCATATTTAGGAAAGACAGGTAGCCTATTTAAAATCAGAATGTCTGAAAATCCGTGTGGCATGGCCACCAAACTTTTAACATCAGATTAGTAAAAGTGGGCTGATATGGAATATTAGCAGATATTTGTGGCAGTTAGTACTGTTGTACTTAACAAAGGTAGTTCTACCACAGACCAGACAAACCCTCCTTTGCTGACATGGGCTTTGAGAATGCCGGTAAGCATGCTACATCCAGCCCTTGAGGATGATAGCATCGCTGGAGACAAAGCTGAGGCCCTGTGCTCATGTTCTGGGCATTTAGACACCCCGCTTCATCAGAGCACATATACCGAGGAAGAAGGTGGTCAGAGGCCAGTGAGGTCTTTAAAACACGGCCTGGGCATGAGGAGAGATGATCAAAATGAGGATGGAGGCCTGAGCTATCAGTAGACAGAAAGGCAGGACAAGCGTGTCAGAGGCTGTGGAAGCCACGGGCCACAGACCTGGCTTTACTCCTGCCGTTGCCCTGCACACTTCCAGGTCAGAACTCAGGGCTCAGCTCAATGCTCTTCATTCTTGTCCTATTACCTGGGCTCATGAGAATGAGCCAGCCTGCCTGATCTTACCTGAGGCTGGCTCTGGCTTAATCTTTTGTGGTACAGGCTGATGACCAAAGCCAGGAGGTCGGTTTTGCACATATGGGGCCACATACCCTAGAATTTTCAGGAGAGTGCCAATTTCAATCAGCCTCAGCTGATACTTTCCACCATAATTTGCAAAATGACTTTATAGCAAAGGTCAGTAAATACGGGTTGACTGAAATCTGGATCGCTGGACTGTAAGTCCCCTGAGGGCCAGTTTTGAGTCTCATTTGTCTTCGCAGGCTGGTGCCACTCCAGAGCACAGAAGCCTTGCTGTGCATTTTTAATGAAGGTCTTGAATGAATGAGGTTCCAGTTCCTGTGCAGCACAAAGATCTATGTGAACCTTATTAGGTATGCCCCGAGAGAGAATGTCTTTTGTTAGCTATGTATCAAATTTTAATTAATTAATTAAGAAGTTATTTCAAATCTTTTATTTTATATTTTCAGGTTTCCTTCTCCCTCCATCCCTGACACTTCGGTCAAATTTGGTGTTTGTGATTCAAGTTAGGGAGAAGGTAAAAAGGCTTTCCACTTAAAATTTAAAATACCCAATCTTCAAAAAAACATTGTAGGTACTTTGTAACAGGAATCTTTCTGAAAGATCTTTATCCTACTGTACTTTGTCTTCTTAAATGGTATACTTTGAACATTATTTGATCCTTTTTTTGATACCTCAAGGTCACTGTTAAGGACATTCATTTCTATACTTTGCTATAAAACAGTGATGGCTTCAGGGGCTACGATTGTAGCTTTCAAAGTTTTAAGTTTGAAATGAATTTCATACTGCAACCTAGTATGCACATATGAAATAAAAATTCTAAAGGAAAATATTTGTCTTTAATTAAGTGGAAAAGCACTGATATTTTTCTCTTCTCTTCTATTACACTGTTTAAAATGTTGGTCAGGGCTCACCAAATTGATTACTCCACCATCATGGGTGGTGCCGCCGTCTGCAAACACTGAGAAAGTAGGCAGAGCTACTTGCACCTGCACAGAAGGGGCCTCAGCTTCCTCACTTTCTGCCTTTTACTTTTATTTCTGCAGTCTGGTGTCACTTCTTTTTTACTCTCAGGGCCACCTCCACAGTCTTCAGAGTGCTAATTTGCCAAACCTGGAAATGAGACCATGAAGCTTGCTAGTATTATGCACAAACTAAGTGTAAGCCTTTCTCAATGAAAGCCTGAAGGGTGCCCTCACTGGAGTGGAGTGGGGCTTGGTGCCCTTCAAAAACTTGGAGCTGCTGGCTGGGTTCCCAAAGAGCTTCACTCAGTGGCAGAGTTCGTGATACTGAGGTGTTATTGGATGCACCCTGTGTAAACACCTGGATGTGTGCGAAGTTTTTCTGTTTTGAAAAGTGTTCTGACGATTAGGCCTCAGGCTGGAGGGCTATTACATGACAGAGGCTCCTAGAAGCAATGTTGCCTTGTGAGTGACCAGATCTGGGCTGCAGTGCATGAGGAAGTTATTCCTAAAGTAACTGACCCCACGTCAGGCAGTTTGCAACAGCGCAGTGTCTAGACTCTCTCCTCTGAGCTGCACTTTGCCCAGTTGCTTACAGCTCCTCCTCCTCTGCACTTCAGCTGTCAGGAGTCCTTCATCGCAAGTGCAAAGAAGACAAACTGAGAGATATCTGAAACTTCTCCTGGGAGAATTTTGAAAAGTAGGTCAAGTTCGTGTGTGAATTTGGGGGTAGATATCTTATATTGATTTTTTAAAAATATACAGCAAAAGGGGTAGATACTGGGCCCCTAAACAAACCTAAATACCAAGCAATCAGGCCCCAGGTAAGTAAACTATTGGCACATCTATTCAATAGAATGCTAGGAAACTATAAAAATGATGATGTAGATCTAAATTTACTGAAATGTGTCCACAATAATTTTAGATTAAAAAAAAAAGCAGATTTCAAAGCGGTGTCTATAATAAGATTCCACTTTTATTTTTAAAAATATATGCATATAGGTACACATGTATAACAGAGACAGACAAATATACATAGAAAAGATTGGAAAGTTTCACACCAACACCGAGATATTTACTTGCTTATATTACCTGAAATTTTGACAGTTTTTATAGTTACTTTTGTAATAAGAAAGCAAGCAATTTTCACTTTGAAAAAGTAAAATTCTGTATTATTATGCAAAACAGTACTTCTGTTTGGGGCACCCCACCCCATCCTCACCTCGTTTGTGACTGTTCCCATGGGAACATTTGCCACACCTCTGCACCAACAAGGCAGAATACTCATGCTGAGCTTTCACTCGCCTCTCACTAGTCATCATGTTCTCTCCAACTTTTATGAGTTCTACTCATGTGAAGAAGGGTAAGTTGAATCTTTATTGGAAAAATTTTACATCAATGCATCTTAAAGCAGAGTCAGGGCTTTTGGTTTTACTTTTAAGGGTCACGTTCTCTCCTCTGATGGAGTTAAGGGGAAATGTAAATTCCCAAGCAAATGGCTCTGCCAGGTACTCCTCTGCAGAACTGGCTAGGGGTGTCTCCACTGTCCAGAAAAAGGAGTGAAAGAGCTGCCACAATCTGCACGCTGATGCTAGGTTTCGCCCAAGCCAGAGCACAAACCAAGGTTGGGTTTAAGGACGAGGATAATCCCTAATTCTTGTTAGAGCTGTTTTCTCTACAAAGTTTATTCACATCCATGTGATAACTATTTATCTAAAAAAAAAAAAAAAAAGCAGGGAGGGAGGGCAGGCAAGTGTATTATTTTCAGTTTACAAATGAGGAAAATCAAGGGGAGGCGACTTGCCAAGGCCACCTTATTGGGAACTGGTAGAGACAGAATTCAAACTCAGTTCTGGGGTTTGTTCTCTTTGCTTTGTGCCACTGCATTCTTTCTATAAATAGAGTAACCATATACTTTGTATCATCTTAACTGGATAGCTCTGAAAGTGAAAGGGGGTACTAAGTGGATGGGCCCCAGGACATAGGTGTAAGCTGTGATTCTCCCAAGCAATCCAGGATTTATGATGACTTTAGATATAATCCAGCTGTCATCCCTCCCCTTCCGCACACATACATGGAATCATACCTTCTGAATAGGAGAGAGAAATGGAACATGGTAACAATGGCTACAGTTTAAAGTACTTGTGTATATAAATAAATAAATAAGAGGGAAAAAGAAAGTACTGAGTATAACTGGTGTTTTATTGTGTCTGAACCAGTGTAAGCTTTACCTCTAGGAGTGATCAGCTCACATGCCATTAAGAATTACACAGTCTGGGTCGGGCAACTGTTATTAATTTGAGAGAGTCACACTCTAAAAGTGTCTACTTTAAGTCCTTCTGCTATCTATATTCTGATCCATCTTCTGGGTATAAAAAAATGGGCTTTTGTTGGTAAAACTTGTGACTTAGTATAATGAATGCTAGGAATGGGTACTTATTCGTGAGAAATTTAAGGTATTTAAAACACATGGCCTGGCCCAAATCTGTAGAGACATCTCCACTCTTGTCTATAGAGGGTACTGGAACCCAGTGAGGCCTGTCCCCTTATTCTTAGGGACAGCCCTCGAGGCTGCTCTGTGTGTAACCACTGCTTTAGGGAGGTTGATGACAGCATACTGCTGAGTGGCAAAACAGAGTCCTGTCTCTGGAATATTCTTGCAGCTGCCTCATAAAAGGTGTGAGGGACTTGTCAAAGCAGAGAAGGCGGAGACTTCAAGTGTACCAAATACACTGAGTGAACTGTTTTCTCCCTATTTGTTGATAAACATTTGATAAATGCCTGTATCTGTGAACAGACTTCAGTCTAACACCTGCATTCGCTATAACCTGGTAGTGAGGTTATGGGAGGAGCTTAACCCTCACCACCTCAACTTGCTGCAACCTTCTACAGTGGCAACGATTTCTACCAAAAAGAACCTATGAGTTCTGCATGGCCGAGCCAGCTTGGGGCAGTCCACCATGAACATGCCTCTGGGTGAGTCTGAGATGGGTAGACTTCAGGAAGAGAGTCCTCTTCACCAGATGGGCCTCACGAAAGCACAGACTGGGTCTGTCGTGTTCACTGTTCTAGTCCATACACCTCATGCAGTGCCTACCATAGAAAAGTAAGTGATAGGTATTTGTCCAGCGAATAAAATGAATAAATAGAAATTCTGTTATTTCTAGGATCTATTTTATTAACTGTAATCTGTGATTGGTCTTTATTTCACTAATAATAACTGGTCCTCATATACCACAACATATTTCTTGCCTTGGATTGACTTAGTACTTTAAAAAGCAAAAATCAGCCGGTAAAGAAAAGCCACTGGGATTGCATGGTTTAATCCTCACAATAATGTGATGAGATGAGAAAATCAAAGTCCAAAGAGATTAAAACTTAAATTAATGAAACCAGAACCTGAACTTAGGTCTGTTTGACTCCAAGCCCAAGTACGCTGTGCTAACCCAGAGTTGGCAATCACTCAGTTTGCCGGGATAGTCTTCTTCTTCTTCTTTTTTTTAACTGCACTCTACTCCCTTTATGTCATGTGGTTAAACACACACTTTTTTTTTGGCACTTTGTCTTATTTTATCAAAAGCTTTTTTTTGGGGGGGCAGGGAGTAGCTAGATAGATGTTGGTATATATGAACCAGCTTTCCAGTTCTTTCACTTTTAATTATTTTGATTGACATGTGGCATCGAGAAATGTCTAATGGCCTCTCGTGTCTTTGAGCTGCAGAAGAGCCAGTAACTAGGAATCTGTCGCAGCTTTCCTTGACTCCAGGACACCAAGCACCGAGGCTCATTCTGATACCCGCCCCCCAGGCACCCTCCTGCCACCGTGGACTACTGAGAGCCTTTTGTTTCAAGCCTCTGTGACTTAGTGCATAGTGTTATCTCCCTGGAATGCTAGGCCACCCTTTCATTCTCCACCTTCCTTAATGTTTTGTTCTCTTTCAAGACCCTGTTCAAACATACCCACATCTAGGATACCTCGGAGAGCATCATCACCCTGCATCTCTGCCAGGTCTCAGTCGAGTCCCTTTCTTGGTGTGCCT
This sequence comes from Macroglossus sobrinus, assembly GCA_004027375.1. NCBI lineage: Eukaryota > Metazoa > Chordata > Mammalia > Chiroptera > Pteropodidae > Macroglossus > Macroglossus sobrinus. The sequence goes on along the minus strand of PVKZ01000572.1, from coordinate 66,209 downwards.
GGGACAACCTGAGCACACCTCTCTCTACTTTAGCGCACGGCACAGGGTTCGGTAACAAGCAACTGCCTTGCGTCCTGTTTCCACTGTGCCATAAAGAGCCAAATTTAGAGACCTTGGCTTAGTACTGACACATAGCAGGCACTCAAAGTATGTTAGTTAGTGAATGGATAAAAAAGGAAATCATTAGCCAATCTACAATAAAGCAAAAGAAAACGCAGAGATCAGCAGGCCAGCAGTTTCCAGTGGTCTGAGGGAGAGCTAACTTTAATTGCTTGTCTTAGCCAGTGTACTTGAAAATGATTTTTTAAACCTAAGAACCTGATAGTGGGTTTTTATGAGAGGCAACAGGCTAATTTTGAGTGCTCTGTTCCTTTGCCTATTAGAGGAAAAAACCTCTAGAGAGATACTTCCCCAGTGCAACCAGTTCCCACTCACTGACGCTATGCCAGCCAACAGCAATCCCTCGGGGGCTCGGGGTGATGTAACAGCACCCCTGTGACAGGCTGCACTGGCCGTCCCAGGGTGCCCACCTAAGCTGAGAAATTAGTAGGTCCCAGATGCTGGCCAACATCTGACCTGAGGAAGTCCAGCTTTATCCGACTGCGGGACTCTGGCCTAATGAAATAAACAATTCCCAGCAGAGCCTGACCCTTCCAAATGTAATTCTTACTAACCACATTGTGCAGATAAAAATAATTTAGTGATTTTTCTCCCACTAAACTCTTGGGTACGAACCAAGAAATCTGCAGTGTGGCTCTTCTGATGCTACTGTACAACTGTAAATATTTAGGCTTTTCTGACTTATCAGTGTGTGTCAGCAGGGATGCGCCTGGCATTTTGGGGGGCTAATTCTTCCTTGGATGGAACCACCCATGCATTCGAGTTCAGCACCTTTGATTTAATCAACACATGCTAGGATTCCCAGTGGGTTAGCTTTGATGCATTCTGCAGCAGGAAGATCTTGAAAGCAACTGAACAGGCCATCGAAACCAATAGTGGGTTTGGACAAGGCCCAAGGAATCAAAGAGAGCACACCTGAGGCAAGCAGGTATCAGATCAAGGCCTTTCTGTGGGATAAAGCAGAAGTCCTGAGAGCAGGGAGGATACCTGGGTCCTTCGAATTAAGATGTACAAGCAGTGAGGGGGCTCTTGTAGAACCAAGAGATTGGAGCTTGAGCAGAGGTCAAAATGGCGTAAAAAGAATAAAGTACAAGCACGAGGTGGGGAAAAGTTCAAGCAATGCTCTGAATCTTGGCTGTACCAACCTCCTTCTCCCAGCTCGCAAGGGCATCACAAAGGGGCCGAGAAGGTGATTCTGAACAGCTTGAAGGTTCCACGTATCAGTTAGTTCTCCTCTTTGGCCTGGCCTTAACGGAGCAGCGACAATATGACAACCCTCTCACTGGAGCCATAACCCACGAAAATGACCCACCGAAGAGAATTTTCAAGTCCCTCAAAGTGACCTTCAAGGGCATCTCTATCACAAAAGGGGAGAGGCTCTAAGACCAGCCAGGGAGAAAACTCACCAAGCTCTAAGTTGGGCCACGAGCCTGGACTCATTGCTGACCACTGAGGCTCTCCATGGCCCTGGCAGGATGGTGATGGGCAAAGTCGCTGTGAAGCCACTTGTTCCTTTGTCTCATCTTTCTCAGTTATTTTAAATTTATTTTATCTTGCTCTGTTGTTTGGCATTTTATAAGCGGCCTTAAATCCTTTTCAACACAGCTGAGTATAAATAAATTAAAAAAAGAAATAAAATACATGGCTGCACTGTCAGCATTGCTAGACTGGGCATGAAGTGCTTCTGCTCCAATCTAAGAGGAAGGAGATGCTCTGTGAAATGGGAAGGAAGCAGGGGCGCAGGAGAAGCCTGGCCCTCAGCCCTCCAGCCGGGGCCCTGCCCCCTCTCTGCATCAAGGAGTCGCAGGGCCAGGCAAGTTATAAACATCTTGGGCCCCAGTGTCATCTTTAAAATGAGGGCTTTGACTGGATGATTTTAAAGTTCTTTTTATGTTCAAGCACTGAGATTCCCAGCAGCACCCACACTGGGCCCTTGCTCCTCTTCCTCGCTACCCTTTCTCGGTACACGGCCTCTTCTCCAAGGGGAGCGAGCCAGTCGGGCTCCTTCTAGAGGAGTTTCTGTGTTGACAACAAGTTTAAGTTGTACTTGTCACCCAAAGACATAATTGGTCACTGAAAAGAGATTAATATCTCATTAAAATAAATTGAAGCACTACTCATTTGGGAATGCAGAAAACCAGGGTTTTATTGGATAATTACTGACCAATTTTCCTATTGTAAAATGGGACAAAAATATTTTTTTATCTCCTTTTAAATAAGTGCTGTTATAGAAAGTAATACCACATCTGTTTGCACAGTATCTATGACTGCTAAACCAATTATTAATAATCAAAACAATATCATTATAAGCATACGCCCAGAAAGTGGAAGGCATTGCTGATGTTCTGGGACATTCTTCTCTTAGTTGTCCACTTAGGATTTCAGCCTTGTTTTGGTGTCCTTTGTCTCACAAACCCACAGTCACTTTCCCTATTTGTACACAGAATGGCTCGGAATGTTGCTTTTAGTAGACTCGGTTCCCAAGGTCAGAGAAGAGTGCCCTGGAGTGGCGCTTCTCCAACTTCAGCATGCTCACTAATTACCTGGAGATCGTCAAAATGCAGCTTCTGACAATGTAGGTCAGTGCATTAATCATGCCTTATTTTTCTGTATTTCTGATGCTTTGACATCTTAGGGCCTTGCTGACCCTGGGCTAGCCAATTCCTAGAGAGGACTCACTTTCAAGTGCTGCACCTTTCATGTGCAAATTAACCAATCTAAAGCCCAAACCTCAACCACCTCCTTTATCCAGCTCTTACACTCCTGGCCACTCTTCCTCCTGCCCAAATCACCCGAGGGTCAGGTACCAGACAACTAGAGACATCGCAAACTAGCCAATCTTAAGCCTGTTTACTCTGCCCCTCCGGTCCTTCTGGGGAAACCACTCTCAAGGCTCTTGCTCATGGTTTCCCTCTCCCTCTGCCTCCGGACTGACCTGTGTGGCCCTGTGTGACGTGACAGGTGCCCTACTCTTGAAAACTGTGAGTAACAAACTGTTGTTTCAACGGCAAACTGTCTCCTGATTTGTTGGCCTCACCAGACCTGAATAATCATAAAACCTACGTCTTCAGACAGCCAGGGATGGGGTTTGGGGCTGCTGATACTGCCGATCTGAGAACCACACTTTGTCCAGCAAGTGCTCCTGTCATGGGAGAGGGTGCTGTGGCTGGGTTTTGAGGGCGATGGTTGCATCACGTGCCGGTGTGACCTGCACTGGAGCACAGAGTGTTCCTCCAGCAGTAAAATGGGGGCGTGGCTGAAGCTGTTACGAAGACAGACCTGAGGGTAACTGCCAGTGCTTTCTCTCTTACCTTCCCTGTGATTTGAACCCCTGGAGCCTTTCTAGATAAAAATTAAATAAAAAGCTGCAATGAAAATGAAACAGGGCCTGAGGCCCTTAAACTAAAGCAGGCACAGTGGCAATAAGGGTGACTTAGGGCCCCGGGGGGAAAGGTTAGGACTCTTGCAGGTTGGCTGGCACAGGGTACTTGCTCTGAGCTCTCCACCTGAGCCATGTCTGATGTGGGCAATGGATGCCATGCGTGCATCCTCAGGAAACTCAGTCAGGAGGCCCCAGAGGACTTCTAGGGTAAGCCTGGGTATCAAAGCAACTCACTGGTCCCCACAGCAAGGGCCGACCCATCAGCCCTCCTGCCCGGAGGTATATGTGGATCTGGAGATCTCCCCTGCCAGGGCCTAGATGGGATCTCAAGCCTTCTGACTCTAAGGCCTGAGCACTTTCCTCCACCCCAGGATATCGTGGCTCCATGTGTTACTAATAAAAGCAAATCCTGATTAAGCACTATCAATTGTAAGTACTTCATGTGGCTTATCTCATCTAATCCTCACAACTCTAAGAAGTAGCTGCAATTTATATCCTTACTTCCAAAATGAGTAAGCAAGCCCAGAGGGGTTAAGTTGCTTGCCCAAGCGACCCACTAATCAGCAAGGTCAGAATTTAAGTCCAAATTCTGCTGAACAGAGCCTTCGCCTGCCAATTGCTGCCTCCATTCCCAGGGCAGTGTTATTCCAGGTACAGGCCTCAGCCCAGCACCACTGGGTAGCAAACTGCCCCGCTCAACCTAGGCCTGCCGCATTGGAATCTGCGCTGTACAAGCTCTCCAGGCCAATCTGCTGCACGCGGAAGCTTGAGGGGCCCTGTAGCCCAAGTAAACCTGATGGAACCTCATTTCCCAGCCAGACTGGTAGGAATGGCACCAGTGTAACTTCAAGTATACATTTCACTGCTTAGCTTAATGCTTTGGGAGGTGGCCTGGTATACCAGAAAGAACAGGCCTGGGTTCAAAACCCAGGCTCAGCAGCAGTTACCAGCTCGGAAACTGGGCAAAGAACTTAACTTCTCTGAGCCTCCCTTTTCCTCATCTGGAGAAGAGGAATGTGATATCTTCCTCCTAGAGTTCATGTAAGCACCATGCGAGGTAACTATCTATATTAAGTACTATGTCTCATGTCTAGCACCCCGGGATGATCTGTAAAGGACAGCCCCAGGAATTCCTCAGAGCTTTCCCATTTTCTAAAACTCATGTCCCTTCATATCATGCTTTACAACAGTATGAATCCTCAATTTCTTTGGTGGCCAAACTGAAACTAGCTTTCAAAAAGAATAAAGCTATAATTTCCAATGACTAGAGCTGCGAGCTATCTAAACAATGCCTGAAGGCATTATGATCAGCACTGGCGGAGTGCGGGGGGGGGGGGCGGTATGGGCCTCCCACATTGTCAAAGGTTTTAACCCCAAGGGGCGGGAGAAAATGCTCATACATGAATGGCGGAAATTCCCATTTAAGCAACAACTTTCTTCCCAGCTCTGTTATTGAACCATGCCCGCTAAAATTGTTACCAGTGTCATGTCTATTAAAAAAGTACCCAATCCCATACCCCAGAGGTGGAGCAGGGATAATGATGGTGAAAATCAGCTTCAAGCTCAGACCAAATACTGCAATGCTGATCCCAGTCCTTTCTGAGCCGAACTAATCCTCCCAATCTCCAGTCCTGTACACACTGGGGAAGCAGTTCTTCATGCCTGTTGTTGCTGAGGCATCTCGATCACACACCAGTGGGCTTCATTAAGCACAGGCAAAGTAAAGGAACTCCATCTCCAAAAAAGAGAAGGGAGGAAAAAACAAAGACTGTGGGAGAGGAAGAAGGGAGGCTCAGGAAGCATTTATGTTGCCATCAAGTCTGCTTTTCTATCAGGAGAAGAAGTACAAGTAGAAATTAAAGGATTTTTTTAAAGGATGAAGAAAAAATGTGATACTAGCTCCATTATATAATTAAAATCCCACTGGGACATGTCAGTAGTTACCCTTCATATCTGAAAGAAAAAATTTCAATGAAAGGGTGTGGGTGGCAAGATGAAAACTTGAGCAGACTTCATCTTATTATTTATCCCCTTCAAAATTTAGAGATCTCCACAGAGATATTGGACTATTTTGTATGGGGCCCCAGTTGTTTTATTGTCCTTTCAGATTCTGCCCAAAGGAAAAAACAAACAAACTAAATCAAAATACCCAAACCGAAACGGGTTCTCATGTAAGTTAACTCTGACCCTGTTATCATTTGCTCTTTAAAGTAAAAAAGACCTAATTATATAAACAATAGTGTGTAATAAATAATTTAGAAAATAGATATGAATAAAGAACAAAAATTACCTATAGTCACCATTCCTTTTCATTTGAAAATATATATACGTGCAGTTTTAAAAATATGATTGTACTGAGTACTCTATTAAATATATTAAATGCATTAAAAGCTGTTTCCCCCATGAATATTCCTTCATGTTATAAAATATTTTTCTAAAAGATTATTTTTAGAGGTCTACTTAGTATTCTAATGGCCTTGACTGTTTGGCATTCAGACTGCTGGCAATTTTTTGCTGTTACAGGTGATGCTGTAGTGAACATTCTTTAAGTAGGTCTAGACACATTTCTGTTCGGTTTCTTCTATAAATCCCTAGAAGCAGAATTTTTGGTTCTGAGCCCTTGGATGCATGTAGTTAAATTCCCAGCAGGAAGAGAGCCCCTACTTACACATCTGCCAGCTTCGTAGAGTCTGTTCTGATTCCTCACTAACCCCGGGTCTCATTAATTTCTAGACATTTGTGATTTTGCAAGTGAAAAACACTTTGTTTTTGATTACTAGTCAGGTTGAACATTTTTCGTGTTCCTTGGCTACTTGAATTTCTTCTTTTATAAATTGCCTATTCAGAGCCATTCTTTAATTAGCATTTTTTTTGTTATTAATCTGTAAGAACTTTTTATTAGTAAAAATATTAATATTTTAAATCGGAAGTTGAAAATTATAATTGTTTCTTAATAAGATAACTGTGAAATGGTTACTGTCATCGAGCAGTAACACGTTTTTTGTGGGGGGCATGGGGAGAGGACATGGGGGGAAGCAGAGTTTAAATCAGATTACAATAAAAAAATCTTTGTCCCAAACCTGACCCTAAAATTCTCATTTTAAAATTGCTCCCCTTTAAAGCAACAGCATTAACAACAAAACATCAGATATAAAAATAATGACAGGGTGGCCTCTTGGGACGAGTCCTGTGCCTGTGCTAGGTAGTACCTTCGGGGTTGATGAGCCGCAGGACACCGGGGTGGGAAAGGCTGTTCACATAGGCACTGACCCATGTGGGTCCAGCTTTAGTGGCCACAGGAAGGGAAGGGCATTTTGCAGAGGTTATCATTTGGATCAGAGCCAGCCAATCAGTGGTCTAAATTCTGAGTTTCCTGTGTGCCACTTGGAGTGAGCTGAGTGATTAGAAGAACCCATAAAAATGTGATCCAGCTCCACCCCAGGGTGGACAGGACTGAAGATTTCAGGAAGCTACAACACTGTCTGCTGTCTCACTGTTCCAAAGGGGCAGGGCCATGTCACCTGAAGGCTCCCGGAAGACGTGGGGCACAGAAAGTCAACTCTGGTATCTCTCAAGTAAGAAAACACCTCTTCACACACTTGATGAAGGAGGAGAAAATGCGGCCAGCCAGGTTGGGAGGGTGGACAGGGAAGACTGAAGGGAGGCGCGACCACCTTGCACTTGGGGCCAACCCAGGTCACTCATTGCAGGGCAGGTATTCGGGTCGACGCTTGCCATTCACATGGGCTCTGCGCCTGCAAAGGCATGTGTCCAGGCTTCCACTGTTCAAAAATAGAACAGGAAGTCCAGAAAAAAACAAAAGCTCAAGAGAAGGCTGCAGCACAGGAGTATAGGCTAGGAGAGAGGATTTATCTTATGGGGAGGGCCTCAGAGTTGAGCACAAAAGCCCCTGCACCAGGCCTGGAAAGAAATCACAAACAGGTGATGGATGGAGGCTGGGTATCAAGTTGCCTGCTGTGTTTCTGTATTACATCCAGATTACAAGATGAGCAGGACAGGACACAGACCAGTCTACAGTGGTCACCAGGCACCCGGCCAACGCCCACTGAAACAGAGGTTCTACTTTTCACTTGTAATCAGTAGCTGAAAAGCAGATGAGTGAAGGAAAGTTAAGGAAAGAGAAAAAGGAGTGAAGGGGTAAGGAGAACGTTTGGTGCACGGCCAGCTCAGCATTCATTCCCCCCACATCTCTTCTTCCAATCACAGACCCTGATTTTCCTCTGGAGAACACACTTCTCCCACACTCAGTCCCTGAGGCTCCCGTGGGGTGGGCCCTGCGCCACCTCGCTGAGGGTTTGGGAAGGCTCTCTCTAGGGGCCTCGGCTAGTTGATAAAACCATTATTCCAGATATTTGTGTAAGGCCTTATAGGTTAAAGAGCTTCCATGTACAAAAGGCCTGGGGTGTGTGTGTCTTTCTGGTTTTCTTAACTCAGGCATAACTTTGTCTCTTGGTTCACCAGGATAGGATTCCAAAGACCATCATGGCACTAATTGCACCCCAGAGAGGCACCATGGGGCTTCTTCTTAGGCTGGAGCAGGAGCAAGTATGGAGGATATAGGTCATGGAGCTAGGTCTTCTGAGAAAGGACTAAGTCTAGAATGATTAGATCATTATTATATGAGGGAATCTGATAGCTATTCAAATCAGGTTGTACCTGGAGCCCATGGTGGAGATGGAAAAAATTGAGATTTGACAGCTCCACAGCAGAGGACATACTAAAACCCACCAATACAGAAAAAGCAATGGCAAAGAGTGTGAACACTGCTTTTGAAGAATATTTCTGCTTTTCAGCAAGCGGTAGGAACAGAAAGAGCCACTGTGCAAGGCCTGGCCAAACACGCATTTGAAGACTGAGCTGCCAGAGAGCCAAGGAAGGGAGCTTCTCTTCTGCTGAGCCTCCAACTTTGGATTCTTCTAAAACCCATGGTGACTGTATAATCCCTTAAATGTCTTCTGATCCTCTAACTACCAGAGATATACCGAATTAGATCTTAAGCCATAGAATCTTGGTAGATGAGCTGGAATCTAGAACCCGGAATCTGCTTCTTGCTCCTTTAACTAGTCTGAACACTACTTAGGAAGCCTGAAATCTTGGTACAGTGCTTGGACCACAGTTACTTCTCTGAGCAGTTATCCTCAGTGCGGGTGGTTAATTCATTAGTATCTGCAGAGTACAGACTTGAATGGGCAGAGCTAACATCACTCTTGTGAGTTAGTAATCCAGGTACCTTCTCTTTACCACAAAGGAGTTGGTATCTCTTGGGCACTCACTGGACAATCCCAGGGCACTCTCCACCAGTCTGGTGGAAGCAAGGTTAGCCTTGGTAAGCCCTGAAGAGGCCTCTGAGAGCCAGTCCTGCCTCCTTCCCCTTGGGCAAAGCCACTTGTTTCACCTCCTTCCTATGGCCTGTTCATCCTCTTCAGACCTCAGATTATGAAAACAGTTTTTTTGCTCCACACACATGGCTTCTCTGCCCCTGTTTTGATTCCACAGAAATTCTAGCAAGGACACAGCAACCCAGGCACCAGACACCGCCACAGGGATGCCAAATGGCAGGGCCAGGATGGCAGACTCAGACAGTAGAGGACTTCCTGCCTCACCACTCTCCACCAGCGGGGAGTCAGCTGGCTCAGAGAGAGAGGACAAACCTAGAAACTCATAGGATGATTGCCAGGGCATGGAAGTCTCCTCAAATCTCTGGCTCTCTTGATGCCCACCATGGCCTCCAGCTTCCCACACGGGACGCAGAACAGGAAGAACTGAAGGCCCAACTCGAAAAAGCGTTTAGTCAACAAAAGGGTGCTGCAAAGAGCTGCTGGCACAGCCGGCCTTGAGGCAGCTCGTCATTAATAAATGTCCTCTAAAGCCATCAAATGATCTGCTACAGGTAAGCTGGAGGGCAGCTATCCTGTCCCTCTGCATTCTGTTCTCTCGTACACAACACATCTATCACAGCTACTCCTGGGGGCCTTACCATGTAGGCAAGAGGTCTTGTCCAAGAGCTGGGGGGTGAGGACAATTGGGTCAGGACACGTGCTGGCCCTGACTTGGGTATCATTCCTTTGTGACCTCATTTTGCAAAAACTGTGAACATCCTAGACAAGAGGAGAGGGCCATCTCAAAAGGAAACTTAAAAGGACTCCCAGGGGCTGTTGTGGTGGCCTCAGCCTACTGCTCCGTCCAGCCAGACAGAACCCACAGGTTTCTGTCTTCCCTTCTGCTAGCTCTTCATCTTGGGACGATATGGCTGGTATGGCCTTCCTGGGACTGCTCTTCTTAGAATGAATTCTGACTGGTGCATTTTGGGGAGAAAACCTCTCAGGCAAAACTTGTTTTGAAGAAACTTTTACATTAATGAGAACAGAGTAGCCTAGTTGATAATACAGTGGGGTCTGTCTCCTAAATCTCTACCTCTGAGCTGTGTTTTCTTGGAAGGGACTATTGTTCTCTCTTTGTGTGTGTGTGTGTACGTGTGTTGTGTTTATGCATGCATCTGCTTGTACATGCACTCGTGTTTAAAGTTGGGTCTATATTAAGATACAGTATGACTTCCAATTTTTAGGCATTGTGGCTCCAGGTCTTGAGAGTCTTGCTCTCCGTGTGAAGTAGGGTATATTATTTTATGTTGAGGGCTCTGCAGAGCAGGGGGCTAAGAGGGCTCAAGATTAGACAAACCTGGGTTTGAATCCTGATTCTGCCACTGGCTAGCTGTTGGTCTTTGGGCAAGTTCCTTTTCTCTCTGTGCCTCACTTTCCACATCTATAGATTGGGAATACTGAGTCTCTATTGCAAATCATTGCTGTGATGATTAAAAGTTCATCGAGAATATATATGATGCACTTAGAAAATTTCCTAGCACATAGTATGTATGCAATAAATATTTGATATTATTTGTATTATTATTTAACAAATACCAGATGGTACTATTATAAATAAATGGATGGGAAGCTGGACTGACCCATACCTCAGGTCTTTCACAGCTCTAAAATCCCACAATTTTATGATACTATGAAAGACTCAATGGATCCTGAATCGATTCTTTAAAGAACACCAGCCAAAGGAAGAGAGGCCACAAAGAACCTATGACTAGGCTGCCCACCCTGCTCCTAGACCCTGTGTGTACATTTTTTGGTAAAGCCCATGTGTTTTAGGTTGGCACAAATCAGCCTCTTCCCTGTGAATGCTGTAGAGTAAGGAGGTCAAAAACCTTTTTGTTTTGCCTGTTTGTGAATTCTAGCTTCACCCCTGAGCTGCAGCTCCATTATGTTGGGCTGTTTAGCTGGGCCACTGGGGTCAGAACTAACAGGCTTCAAGGGTCCATGCAGCTGTGGGGACACTCTATTGGCACTTGACTTTGCTGCAAAGCTGGGAGGAACAGGAGAAGGGCTTCTTGCCGAAAAGGCTAGATTTTGGAATCTTTCTTTGATGGAAACAAGATATTTGGGTTTAAAGCCTCCTTTTTCAAGAAAACCAAAAGACAGGGTGTATTAGTTTCTGAGGGCTGCTGTAACAAAGTACCACAACCTAGGTGGCTTTGAACAGAAATTTATTCTTTCACGGTTTAGAATGCCAGAAGTCTGAAATCAAGTTGTTGGCAGGGTTGCTTCCTTTTGAAGGCTCTGAGGGAGACTTTGTTCCAGGTCTCTCTCCTAGCTTCTGGTGTCACTGGCAATCCTTGCCGTGCTTTGGCTCGTGGCTGTGTCACTTCAGTCTTTGCCTCTGAGTTCACATGGCTTTCTTCCCTGTGTGCCTCTGTGTCCAAATCTTTCCTTCCTTTCATAAGGACACCAGTCATTGGATTTAGGGCCCACCGTAATCCAGCACAGCCTCACCTTAACTTAATTGTATCTGCAGGCCCTATTTTCAGATAAGGTTACCTTCAAGGTGGGTGGGATTTGAGCGTAATTTCTTTTAGGGAGCATAGTTCAACCTATTGCACAGGACAAACAGGGTCCAGAATAGAGTTGAGGAGAGAAGAAAGAGAGAGTTTACTGTTTGGCCACTGATATAACAAGAGAAATTGCCTCTGTTCTGCGAAAAGCTATAAAACAATACTAAGTGGAAACTAGCAGACCTCCTCCATCTCTGCACTCCCCATTCTGGAGTCAGTTGTGGCAAATTATAGACTATTGGGAGAATAAAGCCCTAATAATTAGTGTTCCAAGAAAAGTTGTTCCATAAAGCTTAAAAAAAATCCATTTGAGCCCTTCCCCATCTCTTCCTGGATGGCTCCATCTATGACTTCCCGCAGTTGAGAAGTCGTTTCAGCAGAGCCCTCTCTGTAAGGAATTCGCTCTTTGAATGTAAAGCACATACCTGGTTCTGATTGATCAGAACAGGGACATTGTGAGCAACTTTAATTTAATTTAATTTTTCCGCTTCCGATTAAATAGCAGCATAGCAAGTTATTCGCTTTTATACATCCATCTGAACATCTAATCAACTAGGAAATAATTACAGGAACACAAGGAAGGCTCTGAGAGCAATAGTGAAAATAATGCACATCTGGCACACCTGGAAAAATTAAATCCACCATTCCATTATTTTAGGCTATTTAACATATCCCCCATTCCTTGGGTACACAGAACTGCCTCATATACCCCTTAGTATGGCCAAACCAAGATGGAGCTGAGAGTCCAAGATGATAGCTGGCAGAGCCAGGAGTGAGCAAGCCCTGGACAATGGCACGTCACCCTCCTCTCTGTGACTTCAGTACCAGGCTTCCTGCCTAGTGCCCAACATGCACTAAGCCAAACGGGAAATGAAGGTTTAGAAATGCAGTGGCCCCCTCTACAGATGCATCCTGGGCATTTCCAGACTGTCTGAATAACTGGATGGGGAAAGGGCATCCCAGTGCCCACTCTTAGCAGATGATCAACCATGACTGCAGAATGAATGAACACACAAGCCTCCTACTCATCAGGAGCATGTGAGAGGCCACGAAGAATCTCACCTTTCATTTCCCATCTTGGTCCTCCTGTGCTGTGGCATCCCAGGCCCCTGTCAAGCAAATAAGGAGTTCCTGCAGATTCTTACAACTGTTGCAGCATCTACTTAGAATCAGTGACAGAAAGCAAGGAAAGCAGACCACTAAACAACACTGCCCCTCTTCTAACAATTTGTTAACATTTTAAAAGTACTAGAAATCATCACAGCATGAGGTTCTTTTAAATAACACACAATGAGTCTTACCCCCTAGTTACAATTCTCTAGAGAGAAACGTTAAGACAAATTAAAAACTAGCAATCTGATTCTCTCCTCTGTCCCACTCAGCCACATAATTTGGAACATGATTTTTTTTTCTAGCTTGAGTATACTGATGGGCAATTTGATAGTAGCTGTTATAATTAAAACATGCATCTTTATGACCCAGCAATTCCTGAAGAAACACTTGCACATGTACTAGAATGCTCACTGCAGCACTGCTGGTAACAGAAGGGGAAAAAAACCCACAATTGCAACCAACATGTTCATTCCGTGGAATGTTATTCATGAGGCACACAGCCATAGGACTTAAAAGATACCCAGATTGAATGGGTTGGAGAAAATCAAGTTGAGGAAGTTAACATTTATGTTAAAGCACACATAGAAATATTCTATGGGCACATACATGTGTGAATGCAGGAACAAAGTGTGTACAGACATATTCCAGATGAACGACAGTGTTTATCACTTGGGGAGGAATTGGGCTTGGAGTAGCATTAAAGGGGACTTTAACTTGTATTAATGTGTTCCTTGTGTAATATAAGAATTACTTTTTTAGGGGGAAAAACCAAGAAAATGAAAAAAAGTATGATTGTACCACTTTGTTTCTCATGGTGGTGTTCTCTGTGAATTTTTTTTTATCTAGCTAGTGATAAAATGTTAAATGAAAAAGTGTCCCTTAGGATCTCAGGAAAAAATGCAGGCTTTGACAAGAGAATCTAATGGTATCACAAATGTATGAAACCACCTCACTGAAGAAGGTTGGGAACAAAGTGCTGACCTAAGTAACTTTGGAAATGAGTGGAGTCTATAAGTCTAAAGGCAAAAGAAACTGCACAGAAGCACTGTACTCTGGTTGATAAAGTTGTTCCCATAGGAACATTGTTAAGATTTCTGATACTGCTATGGAGACAGACTGAAATTGGGCAATTAAATGGTCAATGTATGATGGAAGCCAGGTTTCCCATTGTTGGAGTGGAAATTTACAAATAAGTAAGGGGAAGAGGCTAGAATGATCCATATGGTAATAGATTAGAGGTGAAGACATCAGCATGAACTCATGTTTACCTTAATATAGGTATAGATGGTTATGCATAGAAGTATTTATATAGCATATATATACATGGGTTAGTACACACACACACATACATTTTCTTGCTCTGTCAACTGAGTGGGCCTAGAAGCAACAATACTCCAGCAGCAATGAGCATACCTACTCATTATTTGTCATTCTAATATCATTCTTCAATAAAAGGAACTAGGACTCACTGGAGAAATGGCTGTTTCTAGGAGAAGGACAAAATATATAAGATGAGTCTGGAGTATCTTGTAGTGCCAGAAAGTGAGAAATTTCTCAAACAAAACAAAACCAAACCTCTACAGTTGATGGGTACATGTAAAAAAGACCGAGGAGCCAACTGAAAGAACTTTCAATGGCCAAAGCTGAAATAATTTGAGCAAAAAAAGAAAAAAAAAAAGGTAGTATTGGATTAGAACCCAAAATATAAAGATCCATGAGTCTATATGGATATCAATAAATGACTGGATAATAAATAAATGGGGGAGAAGGTATATATTTCCCTTTCAGAAGAATTCCAAATAATAAATGTAGACACTCCAGCCTTAAGTGGGGAGAGAATAGCTCCTCACTCTTTAGGTGTGGGCTGTGCATACTGACTTCTTTCCAAAGAGTACTGCATGGAAAAAGGCTGGAGAGTAACTTTACGGTGGAGAAACTGTACACACAAACCTTGGCCAGGTGATTCCGGTCAACACTAACAGCGATAAGCCATGTTGATAGTGTATTAGCTTTGATACAACGTGATGAAAGGGTACCTCTGTGGTCTTCACCTCCAAACCAATAACACAAGTGTAATCATGAGAAAAAAATATTAGACAAATTTCAATGGAGGGCCTTCCTGCCAACTTCCTGACCAGTATTCCTCAAAACTGTCAGGGTCACAAAGGCAATAAAAGTCTGAGAAACCAGCACAGTCACAAGGAGCCTAAGGAGACGTGATGTGATGTGGTGTGCTGAATGAGCTCCTGGAACAGAAAGAGATGAGGTGAAACTAAGGAAATTTGAATAAACTATGGACATTAATTAATAATCAAGCATCCAGATTGGGTCAATAATAACAACAAATGTTCTACACTAAGGTAAGATGTTAACAATAGGGGAAACTGGGTGTGGGGCATATGGGAACTCTGTATAATCTTGGTATTTCTATAAATCAAAAATTATCAAAAAATAAAGTCTATTATAAAAAAGCATCCCCTTAATTTATAGATTATTTTCTATTCCTTTTTTTAAAAACGCCAAAATCTAAGCAGATGTCAAATTTATAAGGAGAGATCATGGCATTTTTTCCTCGAGGGAGATTTTAGGACTAGGAGGCCAAGTACTTGAGACTACAGCTGAAATGAATTTGTAGTTTGATTTTGGCAGCTTGAGGCAGTTGACCACCAAGGCCCTTGTAGTGTCCAGCGATGGCTGCTGAGGTCTTTGCAAGCCAAGTGTGCAGCTGCCCTGGGGTGGGCATTTGTAGGTCAATACTGAGCAAAATGGAGCCTATGCTGGGCAGGGATAGGGTCATCGTCAGCCTTGTGTGTTGCTCTCAGTCTATGCTGTCTGCCTCGACTTATCCCACTAGCTGCTAATTTCAGTGTGGGCAGTAGGTGGTGAGAGCCAGAGCAAGCAGGACCTGGGGAGACCCCATGGCTCTTCTGCTGAAAATCCTTTAATCTCCTGTAACGCTGCCTCGTTTACTTCCCTCCAGTCACACTGGGCTACTAGCTGTTGCTCAAACCTGCCAACCATGCCCTGCCTCGGTGCCTTTGCATCTGCTATTTCATCTGCATAGAATATTCTTCCCCCAGAAAGCCTCATGACTTGCCCCCACCACTTCTTTTTGGTCTCTACTCAAATGTCACAGTGTCAGAGAAGGCTTTGTGGCTAAAATAGCAACCCCTACAATCACTGCTTCATTTTTCTTTCTCTGTTCTAGTTTGTTATCTATTTAGTCGCTTCCCCATATAATAATTATGGGTTTCCATGTCCGCAGAGATTTTTACCTTTGTTTTTTTCACTGTTCAGTCACCAATACCTAGAATAGAACCTACTACTTAGCGAGCATTCAATACTATCTGTTGAATGAAAACATGAATGGGAGCTATTTTACATCCCAGTATGGTGAATAATATGTGTTGATAAACAATAATAATTACACCCAAACTGTATTTTTCAGTCCCTTCTATTCTGTAAATCTCAGAAAGTTACCTTCTCCACAAACTCTTGTTTTTCTTCATATAAAAGTATATATATACAAAGTGGATTATTCATTCAAAAATATTTATTGAGTGGGTCCTATATGTCAAAGCGCTATGGTAGCCAACAGGGGTACAAGTGGGTAAATAAGAACCAACTTCCAGGAGCTCCATCCATCCAACCATCCATTCATTCTTCCTTCTTTCTATCCATTTTCTATCCTTCGGAGGTTCTGCTAAGTGCCAGACATCCATGTTTAAGTAGCATTCGGTACATCAATTTGCCTTTCTCTCTGGAATGTTAACTCTCCTAATAGTAAAGAATTGCAGAATATAGTTGTAGCTCTGCCACTGACTAGTTTTTTGACCTGAAAAATGAATAAACTCTGAGTATGAATTTTCTCATCTGTGAATAAGGGTTTGAGACCCTTGGACATCCTGCCTCATAGTGCTGCAAGGAGCTTCAAATGAGATGATCCAAAAATAAATGTGCTTTCTACACTGTGGAGTCCTAAACACATGTAAGGGGTTCTCAGCAAGTATTTGCTAAAATCAAAAATAAAACCCAAACAAACAAAACAAAAACCTAAACTGAACCCTTTCCTCAGACCACTTCTTAGTGGGCCTCATAGCCTGAGGCAGCTGCTGTGGCTGGCAGAGCCAACCTCAAAAATTCTATGGTTGGGCAAAAATCAGGCTAGGCAGCCCAATTCCTGTCAAGGTAATCCTTTGCAGATTAAGTGGACCATCAATAATCTTTGGTTAGTATTTGATTCAAGCTGCACCAGCTCTTCCCACCCTCGCCTCCCCTCCAGCTGAGTGTCTGTTGACTGTTGTGCACTGTTCTGAAGCTTTCACAGCTCTGACTCTCTCTTTACGTTTTAAAAACCTTGACTTGGCTGGCTCTGGAGTTTCTTCTAAGATGATTAAATTAAAGTGAATAAAAGTGATTCCTGAATGTTGACACATAAATACCACCGACCAGGCCGCATCTTTTTCAAAGACTTACAATATCTATTGTAAGTAAAAGACTAATCAAAGTAAGCACGGGGGAGGGGGACAGAATATGAGGCAAAACGCGGGAGATGCGGCAAGCAAAGAGAGACTACACGTGATGACATCTGTCCTAGAATCATAACTGAATTTCTCCGTAAGCTCTGGGATTCTCTAGCCTCTGTGTTTGTGCTCTCTTCTGGTGGGGTGCATGGCACTGTCCATATTGACTGAAGTGGGGAGCTTTCCACAGAGTTGGCATTTATTCTGTGGAAACAAAGACACCCCTCTTCTGTGTGTTCTTACCCAAAAGAACGAAAGTGGATTCAAGTTAAATACCTAGGAGAAGTTCTTTTTTCCACAGCCTTATTCCTACTGGATCCCCAAGTCCTGGCCTACAATAACACCTATAAGAATAACAATGATAGCTGTTGGCGATCCTTTACAGAGCACAGGCTCTGAGCTCAGCACAACGCTAAGCTTCGGACGGATGCTGCCAACTGCAGGCAGCATTATCTGCGCAGAAACGCCTCTGTCTCCCTTTTTGAGACTTTCCCCCATTTATTTCAGGGTCTAGAACCCTTCTGTCAGTCACGTACTTATGGAAACTCACCCCTACCAACATGTCTCTCCCTGTATTTGTTTCTCTTTTCTTATGGAAAAATTTCAAACACAGAAAAAGAGAAAAGTACAACAACTGCACGGCCACCCAGTTTCAACAATTAATATTTTGCCAGTCCCATTTCATTTATTCCCACCCCCAATGGTCCCTTTTAGGGAATATTGTAAAGCAAACAACAGATATTGTACTATTTACCACTACCCTTTGGTATTTTTCGTCTTCTCAGAGTCACTGTTTCATGATGCAGTGATCTGGGAACTCAGAAAGATTTCCTGTGGGTTAATTAACTGTGGATAGAGGGGGTGTGGTGTACACGGAAATACAGTTTGCATTGCTCATATATTAACTGACCAAACCCAAGCCAACAATCTATTTATTTGTTTATTTCTTATATTGTCATATGGTAAGAGTGTTTTAAGTTGCCTTATTATTATTTAATAAAACAAGGGATAGAAACTAGATTTACACCTATGACTGGGGCTGAAGATGGATGGTAAAACTAATACAGCCTTCTTGGTTTCCGAGCAGGATGGATGGTCACAAGGGACTCTAAGACAGTGTTCTCCAACCTTTTTGGAACCATAAGAGAGTCTAATGATCTGAGGTGAAGCTGAGGCAGTGATGCTAGCGCTGAGGAGCAGCTGCAAATACAGATGAAGCTTTGCTCGCTTGCTGGCCGCTCAACTCCTGCTGTGTGGCCCAGTTCCTAACAGGCCACGGACCAGTACCAGTCCACGGCCTGGGGCTTGGGGACCCCTGCTCTAAAAGTCCCTGGTCAGGGAACCCCAACTACTAAAGAAATGGTTCCCAGGATGTCCCTCCTTCTTCCCTAGAATGCACAAGGGTGCAAGGTGGTGTGACCAGCCTTCAGTAGTGAGTAGCCCCAAAGCTGTCCCTGCTGTCCTGTGCCAAATCCAGGAACTGGGGGATGGAACAGGAGGAGGAGCTGAAGACGTGGATTGACTGTGCACACAATGCCAATTAATTATTTATGTAACTGCCTACCACGTGAGCATAATTACCTCGCAGCACAATAATGAACAGGTCTGTCATTAAAATCCTCTTGTATTTCAGAGATTAAAATTCTCTATGGGCTTTCCTGGCCTTCTTTTGCAGCAGGCAAGGTTGCTGGCTCAGAACTTACAAATATGAGTGGCTCTGCTCCTGGCTCGGTCTTGGTCTCTGAAGAGAGGGCACTTGCAGCTTTGTGGAACCCCTCAAGCTCTGATGGGCGACTTGGCATGTTTGTGGCCAATGACCACCTCTTCTAGCTCTGAGCATGTCAAAGGTTGGCAAAAAATCTCTCTTTGAACTGCTCTGTTGTGCTGGGATGGTTCGGAATTGTAAACCAGGTTTGTGGACTTGTGCTATTTCCAGTTTCCCTAAAGCACCAATTCTGGGGAGCTTGAAAATGTAAGTAGGGCCGAGACCTTCCCTAGACGAATGAAATCAGGATCTCTGGGGTTGAGGCCTGGTGCTCCCCAGGTGATTCTTACATGCCTTTAGGTGGATACCTACTGCCATAAAGCAAGAATATGTTGTGCACACCAAGGCTTGCTTCCTTCCCCATCATTCTTTGTTAGGGTCATTTTTTTCCTCAAAGCTTTTGAGATAGAAGAGACATGTCCTTTTTTAGGTTTAAATATTCAGGTCATGCTGGCTTCATAAAACGAACTGAGGAAAATTTTCATCTTCTGCTACAGGATGAAATAGTTTGAATAACAAAGGGCATATCTGGTTTCTGAAGACTAGATTATATGCAGTTATAAGACCAGGAAGGCCTTTGAAACAGGGTATCTCTAAATTTTCTAAGTTATTCTATGATTACTGGCTATTCAGGTGTTCTTCTTTGGAGGCAATGTTGATAACTGACATTTTGCTAGGAAATTCTCCATTTCCTTTAGATTTTGAAATTTATTGCCATAGATTTTCACGTATGATGCTTTTATAATTTTTTATTCCTTTCCCAATTAATAGTTACATTTGCTTTCCTTTCTCATTCTAATGTTGCTTTTAAAAGTTCCTCCATTGCAATAATACTAGCTAATGCTTATTGGTCAATGACTATGTGCTTGATGCACAGTTCTAACTGCTTTACTTGTATTACTCATTTAACATTTGTGACAATTTGATGAAGGAGGTACTCTTACGATCTTCATGTTACAGATGAATTCCTTACCTTTGGGTACACAGAGAAGTTAAGCAACTAACCATTAGGTCATACAGCAGTATGCAGCCCTATGTACTACCTACTGATGTGTGTGTGTGTGTGTGTAGACATAGCCCATCATCTGAGTGTATTATTCTAGGATTAAGAATTAAGGGTGAAGCGGGAGAGGAATAGCAACAATGCTGGAGCTGCAGATTCATGCTCAAAGCTTTCAACTAGGGTGCACAGTCTTTCAGAGAGTTCTGTGGCTGGGCGGTGACAAGATTCCAGAGTGGTCCAGAGGCTTGGGGCTGTGAGCTCCAATGATTAGATGGATTCTGTGCTATGTGACCCTTTTGGTGACCTAGCCCAAGGTCACTTAATAGCCTTGAATGTCCACTCAGAGAATGAGAGAAGTATCAACACCACAAGGTAGACACAAAGAAGGATAAAGAAAATAACTGCAATTTCCTGAAAGAGGGGAGTGATTATTACATTCTACTCAGCAACACCACACCGTGCACCTTTCATATGAAAAGATATATTTAAAAGATTTTCTAAGACTGGTCTCTATCGCCTCCATAATAAAATCTGAACTCTTTAGTTTGGCCTTCAAGGATTTCCACACCCTGACATCAAATGACATTAAGCCCATCAGCTACTGTTTCCTTCAAGACCACGGCAGCATAGGTCGAACTAAACTCCTGGCTCTCTAGGTCCTTGTATGCCTGCCTCGGTGCCTTCGCCCATACTGTTCCCACCACCATGCATGGCCCTTCTCCATCTCCGGAGGCTCCAAATGCGGTGAACACATCAAGCTCTAGCATGTCACGATACTGTTTTCAATTCTCTCCTCTTCTAACTAAATAATACTAGCACTTACAAACAGCTTATGTGTGCCAGCACTTTATATCGCTTAACTCATTTAACTTTCAAAATGACCTTACAAATCATGTACTATTCTTATCTCTATACTGTAATTGGGGAAACCAAGGCTCAGTAATTTGTCCAAGGCCACACTGGTAGTAGCAGAGATGGGATATGAATCCAGGCCAATTTGGCTCCATGCTCTTAACTCGTCCCTCTGCACAGTACCTGTGCCTTGTAGCAGGCATGAGTTACAGTGACTTTCCCACCTGTCTTACCTACCCTATAGGACACTAAGCTCCTTTAAGAAAGGCTGTGAGTGTGGGTCTGGTATACCTTTGTACCCACTCAGTAGATGTGCCATGACTATTTGCTAATGGATGGAGCTAAGCCAGAGCTGGCCATGGCATTGTTACCTTTATCAAGAACGTCATAGAGAAGAACAGAGAACTAGATGGATGGGCTGGGGAAAGCAAGGGTAAAGAATTTGGAACCAAGGTCAATGATACCTTAAAGTGTGGGTAGGGAGCCAACTTTTGATAGATGATACAGTGGGAAATCACTGCTAAAAAGAAAGCAAATACAAACCCAGAAGCAAATACAAACTAAGGTAGTCAAGAGAGAGGCTGTCAGAAATGAGGAAATTTGTAGACTCTTGGCAAACTTGGTTGGGACTATATCTTAAGGCCCTACTACACAAATTGTGGTCTCTGGACCAGCAACCAGGAGCTTGTTTTGAAATGCAGAATCTCAGGACCCACCCCAGACCAAGAAAGCAGAATTTGCATTTTAACAAGATCCTGAGAGCAGTCATGTGCATATTAAAGTTTGAGAAGCACTCCACAAAGGCCAGACATTTATTTAGGCCTATCCCCAGAGACTGTAACTTAATGGGTTTTAGGGTGGGGCCAGGCACCCATATTTAAAAAAATCTTTTCAGGTAATTTGCTGTGCATTGGGGTCAGAATCTGCTTTGGCCTTCCCCAGAGACCCCGTGGAATGGAAAGATGGAGAAGGGCAAGGCATGGAGAATCCCAGCTTTGCCACTGATGAGCTATGTGACTTTAGGCATGTCACTCGATGTCGAAAAAGAAAGTAGATTAGATCTGTGATTCATCAACCTCAGTGTCAGAAAATAAACACTGGATAAAAAAGGGGCCACATACTAAACCTGACAAGTTCAGAAGAGGCCTGCCTAGTGGGCCTTCAAACTCGGAGACCAAAGTAACCATACAGGGTGGTCTAAACGTAAAAATTCCTAACTAAAAGCAGGTCATGGCGGGTAGTCACGTCCTAGGCCTGTAGCTTCCTTGGCAAAGGTTGATCTTTAACTTTGAAATTGTCTATTGTCTTCATGCACCGGAGATAACGTATCTTTGAAATGTCAGTGATTTTCTTTTCTAGACCCCTCAAAGGTGCAACTGCTGGTGTCAGAACACAGGACCACATCGTTATCTTGTCGCCTACATACCATCTCTATGTGCTGTGAGTGTTAACTATCCTACACCCACTAATGTAAAAGAAGTATGTCTCTCCGTTTTACTTTTTATCCAGTCTCAGAGGTTTCCTCACTTTGCTTTCCCCTGCTACCCTAATCTACTACCAATGAATGTCATTAACCCTGTTTACATTTGTCTCCTTCTTTGATTCTAATGTATAAAATATGTTGCAAAACTGCCATTATCTGGAGGTTTTGCTTCCTGGCGATTGTCATCAGTTTTGCTCAAATAAACTCTTATAAGACTTTTTCTTAGGATGGATGTTCTTTTGTCGACAACATTCTTGGATCACGTGAATTTTAATTCCCAGGAATGGGCCTAAAAATTTGGCATTTTAAACACGTCTCCTAGGGGATCTTCATGATGGCTTTGTCGGGGCCAGAAAGCCAGGATCTGTAAGCATTTTCTGGTAGATGGCATACAGCTCCATGATGACCCATTTAGCCCATGAAGGACCCAAGCAGCAGCTAATCACAAGATGCGAAGCTACAAGGAAGGGGCATTAGCTAGAGAAGTTGGAAGTGAGAAAATGGGTTAGTGGACGGCCCCAGACTCAGGCCGAGGTTGAGCAGTTAACACAGAGGCAATGTGCACTACAGCTTCCAGGCCAGTGGAGGCCCACAGAGCACTTAGAGCAGCGGTTCTCCATACGAGAAACACTTCAGAATTACCTGGAGAGCTCTTGCAAAATACTAGTAGTACCCAGGCCCTCCTAGAGTTGTTAGACCTCTAGTCCAAAGCTCTCCCAAGTGATTAGACTATGCAGCCCTGATGGAAAACCACTGTTTTAAGAGGTAAATATGGGCTTTGGGGTCCTTTAATTTCTTCGAGGTATCCTAACCATGCAATGGGGATAACAGCACCCACTTTAGCAGCTCGTTGTGAGAATTAAATAACATAAAGTAACCTTTATCAAAAACCTTTGACTTTTGACTGTGATTCCAGTTTTCTCAGTGGACTAATGAGAACACTAAGTTCACACAGCTAGGCAGCAGCACAGTGGAGATGACAGCTCCAAATGCTAATTCTACTGCACTAGTAGAGGAGTACAGGAAAAAAGCCACGAGAAAACTCCAATGACTCCAAATGGCCACTTTCTCCCTTCCACACTGACCTTTAGCCAGAGCACTGGGCCAGTAGAGAGTCCCTCATAAAAAATGAAGCCTAAGTTTTCTTTATCCAAGAACCAGGTCATACCCCTCCCTGCAACACTGTGTGAGCGTGTTGCCTATGGTGTTTGATTTTGACCCATTTGAGCTGGGTGTTCTTTCCTGACCCCAGTATCAGGAATGAAATAGATGCCTCTGTCGTGAAAATGGAACCAGAAGACAAGTTTTCACTCGCTATGTGGAAGCTGAGTGGGAATGGGAGGTGAGGGTAATGAACCGCCAGCTAGAAGGCAGGTTCAGCACTCTGGACATGAGGGGTTGAAGGACTATGAGTATTACGGGTTGAATTGTGTCCTCCTTAAGGATGTTGAAGTCTTAATGCCCAGTAATTGTGAATGCAAACTTATTTGAAACTAGGGTCTTTGTAGATGTTCAAGTTAAGACAAAGTCATTAG
The DNA here is from genome assembly GCA_004027375.1 of Macroglossus sobrinus. Taxonomy (NCBI): domain Eukaryota; kingdom Metazoa; phylum Chordata; class Mammalia; order Chiroptera; family Pteropodidae; genus Macroglossus; species Macroglossus sobrinus. The sequence continues at coordinate 42,518 of PVKZ01000572.1, read as the reverse complement.
GGTGGGTCCTAATCTATTATGACTGTGTCTTGATAGAGGAAAATTTGAACACAGAGACAGACACACAAAGGGAGAATACCAGGTAAAGATGAGGGCAGAGATTGAGTGATGTATCTACAAGCCAAGGAAGGTCAAGACTGCCAGCAACCACGAGAAGACAGAAAGAGGCCTGGGACAGAGTCTCCCCTGTAGCTCTCAGAAGCAGCCAACCCTACAGACACCTTGATCTCCGAAGCTTCCAGAACTGAGACACTGTTGTGTTACAGCCCTAAAACACTAATACAGTTAAGTATCAGATCCTTGGTCAAAGAATACACTGTCTATGATATCACTTATATGTGCATGTAAACCTAAAATCAACAAATGAACAGGACAAACAGAGACTCACGAACATGGACTATAGAATAGTGGTTACCGGAGAGTAGGGGAAATGGGGAGGGTGAAAGTAGATGGGGTAAAAGGGGTCAAATATGTGGTGAAAGAAATCTAACTATGGGAGGTGAACACACAATGTAAATACATATATGCCTTACCGTCAAAATGTTCAGCTGAAACTTACTGAATTTTGTTAACCAATGTCACCATAAAACATTTTAAAAAAAGAATACACTGTCATGCACCAAGGCAAAGGGACCCAAATCTATCCACAGAAGAACTACACTACAACTCCAGAAGAGTACGCAAGTAGGTTCTGCTCCATGTGTGACTCTTCATCCAGTCGAAATGCCTGGATTTAGCCTTGAAATACAGCTTGTGTTCTAAGTTCATGATTACTAGCCTCTTTGTTGATGTTCTCGAATATGCCTAGATATGAGCAAAACCTAGTGGCAATTTTCTCGCTGATCTTCCCATAGTTACAGTAGGTAATAACTCTTACATAGTACTTAATACATACCAAGTGCTTTTCTAATATATATGAATTCATTTAATTTTCACAATAACCTTATTCTGTAGGGACTATAATTGTGCCCATTTTACAGATAAAGAAACCAAGGCACAGAGAGATAAAGTAACTTGCCCAAGATACACAACTAGAAATGTTGGAGCTGAGATGTGGACTCAGGCAACCCGGCATGAGATTCTATGCCCTTAAACACTGTAAAAAATGGTTACCACTTGCTGAGGCCTTACCCTGGGGCGGGTGCTATTCTAAAGACATATTCTAACTCATTTCAGACTCACTACCATTTATTAAGCTCTCAGACTGCTTTTTTTTTCCTGTATTCATACTTCCAGGAAAGCTATTTTAATTTTCAATGAAAAAAGATCCCCTACTTCCTATATGTATACAAATAATCTGGTTCCTCCACCAAAAGAGATCATGGGCTGATGATCGATCCTACAGCTACCTTTAGTGGGTATCTTCCGGCCTCCAGCTGCCAGCCCCTGCACCTCTCAGCACATCCATGTCTGCCACAGCTTCCAGCCCTGCTCCTCCAGCTACCATCAGGAAGTGAATGCTTCTTTGGGGAAAGCCAGAGCTCCTATGGCCAAGCTCATTGCTTTCCAAACTAGGATTTGCTGGGTCTTTTTACTTTCTTGGATGAAGACTAGTGGAACTTGACTTCCCAACCTCTGCATGTGATTTAAATTTTGGTATGAAATAATAACTTTTGCTTTTACTGAGGAGTCACAGAGGGAAAAGTAGGAGCAAGAGAGCAATGTGGAGGAGGAAGAGGAGAACAAACAGAAAATAGAGGAGGGAGAAGAGGAAGGATTAAGGATGACTGTATATCTGTGCCAAGGACTGGGGACAGGTACTCAGTACACCGATCCCACTGCTGGAAACTCTGAGCAGTTGGGTGGCCAGCCTGCTGCAGAGCAGGACTTGAAATGAATCTGGTACCTCCACCTCTGTACCTGAGAGCCAAGATGGGGTGGGGGCAGTGGTCCTGTTCAGCAGTTCTGACAAGAAGTGGGTCTTCTCTGGACACTTCTTGGTTGGGTAAAGAGGTGATGATCACCATCTCATCTGCAAAGTGATCTCTCCAAGGTTCTATGTGCCCCCGAGGTGAACACTAAGAATGCAGCTATGATTGTTCAGAGGTTTTTCACTTTAGAGGTGGATGGCTGTGCCATGTCACACAGCTGTGGCATAGTAGCCCAGACTGCGCCCACACGTATGTACTTGGGCCTTTGACTCTCTCTCCATAAACACTAATGATGTCAGATGCAGGCAAGCTTTCTTTCAGAATGAGCCAGCGGGACCCCCTGGTGGTTACTGGTTCCCTCCAAATCTGTTTGATAAGTTATGAGGAAATAGATCTTTCCGCCTCAGTAACAACAAAATTGGTCTTTGCATCTGTGAAAATTATGCTCTAGATGACAGCAATCCTGAACGTTAATCAAATATCAATCACTGACATGAGTGGAAAATAGGGCTGGAGTCTTTATTCAAGCCTTTTGAGCAAAGCAAAGCAAGGGCTGACTGTGGAGAAAACCAGCTGACAGGCTTGAAATAGCCCAGTGGAATGGGAAGAACCTGAGCTTGGGGGCAGAGGCTTGTTTAACCCCTGACGCTGCCCCTAAAGGCGTGTGCTCCTTGGGCTTCAGTTTTCCCACTTGTAAAATAAGAGAAATATTGTTACCCCTCAGATCACTGAAGGACTAAGTGAGGGAATGCACATAAAGTGGATAGCCCATACATGCCCTACATACAACCAATGACTAGGACTATGTCTACTGGGGAGAAGGTCCCTTTTCTTGCCAAATATTAGCTCTGAAGGTATTTAATGGGTGCTCTGTCCACACCAGGTGAATATTCTCTTTTAATTTGCAGTCAAGTTTCTGAGTTGTCCAGTTCCCATGCAAAGGGCTTACTTAGTAGCATTGCCCTGCTCTCCCTCTGTCCTTGTCCCAACTTCCCAGACTCAGATCTTACCCCCTTTAAAAAGCCTTCCACCCCTTAATGCAGAATGTGAATCTAGCCACGAGGAAAGCAGGCTAACCAAAACTGGAAACATTTTACAAAATACATGGCTTGTAATCTTCGAAAGTGTGCAGGCTGTGAACGGCGGACCAAAGAATGGTCCTTGATAAAAGGAGACTATAGAGATATGACAACTAACTGCAACATGTAATCCTGGGTTTTTAAACCTGCCCCCGCCCTTTTTTTTTTTTTTGCTATGGGGGTAATTGGCAAAATTCAAACAAGGCCTACATCAGTGATATTTCCTGATTTTTATAATTATACTATGGTTATGTAAGAGAATATCTTTGTAGAAAATACACATTGAAATATTTAGAGGTAAAGGGACATGATATTTGCAATTTACTCTCAAATAGTTCAGAAAGTATATAAAATACATAAAAAAACATAAAAATGTATACACACACATACATGGGGGGAGTGTTTGCATGACTTTTGTAAGTTTTCTGTAAATTTAAAATGACCTTCTTTCCACAAATGATTGTACTGTTTCCCTTTCACTTTGTGAATGTTTGTAATAATTTTTTTTTTTGGTGGGTGGTGTATAGAAATTCTTTTGTACTCTTCATACCACTTGACTTATAGGCAAATAACATTACACCTGGAAGGATCCTCAGAGACTACCAAATTTGAACCCTCCCAGGTGCTGTGACCAGGCCCAGAACTGGAGGTCCTGACTCTCAGCTCAGTGCTCTTTTCTTCTTCACACTGTGACCACACCCTGCATTTGGCTGCCAAGGAGTGACAGCTACGACAGGATGCTGATCCCCTTGGCTTCTGGGGCAATGCATGGGGGCCTATCAAGACTGGGTGGAGGCCCTGGTGTCAGTGTCCTTCTCTCTGTCCACTCCAGAGGGACCATGGTATGAAAAACGTTGGGCAGCTGTTCTAATTTCATCTGTTCCCAGGGCTCTAAATAACACCTATGTGACAATGAGTCTGATTTGTCTCTCCAACCCTGACCTCTGTCTGAAGTCCACACTCCTGTATCCATCTGCCAACTCCTCCTGCTCACTGAACTAGCCAGCACTTCTAATGTAACATGTCCAAAACCAAATGCTAGCTTTCTCCCCTCCCCCGCTTTTCCTTATCTTATTCCAGCATTATGACCATTCACCCAGGTATTCAGGCCAAATCCTAAGGGGTACAAGGGCTTACTTGACTGGGCCTCCCTGCATTGTCAAGCTCCTTTCTCACCATTCTTTACAGCAAGAACCTCTAGACACCCCACTCTTCGCTGTCCCAGGAGCATGGCTGGCCTGGCATGCCCCACCTTCAAGGTCTTTTCCATACTGCTCTCTCTGCCCAGAGTTCTCCTGCCAAAATCCACTCCCTGATTTCACTCATGACCTGGTCTCAGGCCTCTTCAGATAGGCCTTCCTGACTAGCTTATGCAAGGGAGCACTCTCTGCCCCGCCCCCACACTGACTTTTCTTTATCTGACATCATATGCTTATTGTTCACTGTCTCTATGCCCCCACTAAGCTCCTGGAGGCCAGGAATCTATTTCGTTCCTTCTCTATTCCAGCCACTACTTGGCACATAATAGGAGCTCAAAATATATTTGTCAAAGTAATGAATGAACATACTGTTAAGTTGAAAAAGCAAGGAGCAGAACAGTGTATATAATACACAAATTTATTAAGAAAAAAAACTACACATCTATGCTTGCCTATCTTTGGAAGGATTTAATAGCTATGGCCTCTGGGAGGGTGAATGGGTGGCTGGGGGCAAGGGTAGCAGGGAAACGTTTGTGTAGGCCCTCTGGGTACCTTTTGAATTTTTCAGTAGGTAAGGTATTACTGAATTGATGAATTTGAAAGACATATACATACATATATCAAATGATATCATACACCTAAAATGAATACAATGGTATGTCAATTACATATAAAAAAAGAAGTCCACTTGTATTTAAATCCACATTTCCTTCCCTCAAACATCATAAGGTACATCTCCATCAATATGTGAAAACATGTGTTATGAATATTAAAATCATGACACACAAATTCCGTATATATGGTACATAATTTAAGAAATAATTTTTAAAAAAGAACTTTAAAAGCATTTAGCATTAAAAGACTTTATATGTAGAACCTATACTCAGAGTTCTCAACATCTCACGTATGCAATTGTCCCCTAGAGATCTAAATAAAAAATTACTGAAAGGAAGACTAAGAAAGAAGAAACAAAAGCAATTATCTTTAAGGTTTACATCTGGGTAAAAAAATATATTTATGTAAAACACATGTTTATGTAATATGTATTATATAATTATATATTCATGTTATATATAATTATATTATATATAATTATGTTATATTATATTATACATATTACATACCCCCCATTAATGTTGCTGGCCATCTATAATCGTAATACTAAAATAATTATTATTATGAGAAGACAGTTATGGCAGATTTAACATGCGTTTGTAAGAGGGGAAGAGGTAGTGGTGGAATGACGAACTTGGAACACCTCGGAGAGTGGCACAGCTCTATCTCTACCAGAGGGACTCTGGGGCAAATCACCTGCATGGCTTTAGTGGGTCTTGGGTTCCTTTGCTGGAAGAAGGGGGTGCAGAGGTTGGATCTGTCATCTTGGAGGTCTCCAACATTCTGTGGTTCTATTTTGACTAGGTGTTACCTGTTGGCTCACACACATGGACAGAGGCTATATATCTGAGATCCGTGTAGACATAACACAGATGTTGCAGGAATCCTCCTACCAGACACTGACTCAGCTGGGCGTCCTCCTAGCTACCTATGCCTAAGTATGACTGAGCCAGAAGGCTGAGTTCACCTTCCTGCTTCCAGAGGCTTCCTCTTCATGCCGGAAACTTGGGGCCTTTGCACTCTGTGCCTCTGCCAACTTCTTTTAGCCAAGTGAAGTGCTCTGGGGAGCTGCTGCACATGAGCTGAGTGAATGGTGTTGGAACTAGGTATGCGCAGAGCTGCCTCTGTGTCCCTAGAGCTGGGCCCACCTGCGAGATCAAGGAGAATGTCAGGTGGTTTAATGAGCCAGCAGGCAAACAAATTAAAGTGAACTTCCCTTTCCTGAAAAATGCTGTAAGAAAAAACTGTGAAGAAGTGCTCTCATCCTGTTTTGAGAAAGGCCCTGTGTCAGGGAGGGCGTATGGGGAACGGGAGAGGCAATTCATGGACCTCAATTCTCAAATCATCTGCATTAAGGGAAGAAAGGAAACACAGATGCACAGGAACTGGCCTCTCACTTTGGAATGCCCCATCTTGTGTTCCTTATTAGATTTGTCCTAACTGTTTTCGACTGAGACTAATGTTAAGATCGGTTTGCATTCCCTCTGTACATGCCAGCGAATTGGTAAAGAGATGTGTGGGAGTGTGCTGGGTTCCAGAGGGAATTCCTTGTGGAAATTTCACAAAGAATTCTCTGTGGATAGTCCTCAAAATTGAGTTGAGGGTGCAATTATAGTATGGGAGAGTAAGAAAGGGTAAAATGAAAATACTGCAAGTCAAACAAAAATGAGAAAGAAAACATGTCTTTCAAAAGAAATTCAATGATGTATATGGTTTGATTTTCTTAACAGATGTTTTTCAGCCTAAGTCTGCCCTTATTTTGAAAGCTCAAGAGTTCTAGTGTTTGGGGGAGAGGGAGTGAGGGAGAAGGTACACAAAGCTGTCACACTTAGAAAAGGGCCACTAAAAGAGGTTGTGAAAATTCTGTCCCTGGTATTAAAGAAGACAGAGACAGTATTTAGGCTGTTTAATTTAAATCAAGGGGAGCTTCTAGATCACCTGGAGGTAGGGCCTGCTCTTCATTTCAAAAATCCCAGAGAGATTGTAATTCAACCCAATTCTCTGTTGTCACCCCTGAAAAACACCCTCCCACACTCCTCAGGTCCAACCTCCCTGTTGGGAACAACTGTTGGACCTGTTCTTGACACTGCTTGCCTAAAAAATGAATCAGCCTGTGAAGTTTCTCCCTGTACTATGATTATAAAATCTCAATGTACCTGTAACAGCTCTGCCCCATAGGAACCTACCAGGGCTTCAAATGGGACAATTGAGCTTTTAACTGCTTCTCTCTCTCTCTCTCTCTCTCTCTCTCTCTCTCTCTCTCTCTCTCTCTCTCTCTCTCTCTCTCTCTCTCTCTCTCTCTCTCTCTCTCTAATTTTATTTAAATGCACCCAGAACAGGATGTACAGACTGCAGGTACTCTAGAAAGAAGCTGAGGTTGAAAAGTCTGTTGACACCAAAGGAAGGTCAGGTCCCTGTTTCCAGGCCAGGGTCTGTTCTGTTGTTCACCAGTCTTCATTTCAAACGGTATTTTTTGTGAGCAGTTAAATATGATGGATAATGTAAGTATATATATATATATATATATATACATATATATATATATATATATATACATACATATATATATATACTTTAGAAAATACTACTTTTATCAATTAGTATTCTCCAAATCCGTAAGCCCTTCCTCAAAATAAAGCCCCAATTCTTTGAAAGTCACTTTGCTCTTTTTCAGTTTGCCATTCAAAGCTTTCCGTGGTCTGGCTCCAGTGTGATCTTCCAAACCGGCCCCTCTCGCCCCCTGGCAACCCACTCCTATCACTTCAAGCTGGCTGGCTGCCTCATGGTTTCAAATTCTTCTTTAATGCTGGAATAATTGCATAGGATTGTATCATAGGATTATAGATACATCTGAACTACTCCCTAGCTGCTGAAAAAATTTCTGTTCCTATTCTCTGGATTTTGCCAGGAGGAGCACAAGAAAGCATCTATCTAGTCCAGTGGTTCTCAACTTTGGCCAGTCACTGGAATATAGAATTAATGGGAAAGGGGAGGGTAGGAGGTGGGGTTATTTATTTTTTTAAATTGATGTATAACATGCATACAGGAAAAGGCACAAATCACAAGTGTGCCACCTGATGACACTGGGTACACAAAATACCCCATGTCACCAGCACCCAAATCAAGACACAGAACATTACCAGCACCCCAGAAAGGCTCGGGTAGGGTAGGCTTTAAAAAAATGCTTACTTTCCCAATCCTCTGAAATACTGATTCCTACATCTAAGGTGAAGTCCATGAATTTGCATTCTTAAGATCATCCCCAAGGGTTTCCCACGGTACCATCACACTTGGAGACCAGCAATCTACCAGAGGTTTTCAAATTGCCCACATGTGTCAATTTGGGGGGTGGGGGTGGAGACAGGAAGCTGCCAGACCTGCCTTCTCCTTCAATCAGAGACACCTGTATCTCTTTCTTATACTGGGCCACTATCTATGGATAAAAATATTCTCTTATTCCACAATTCTGAAAAACACCTGTATCACTCAGGGTGCAACTGAAGAAGCAGAACTACAGGATGGTTATGGAGCTACACATACACACACAAATACACACACACACATATACACATATATGTACATGTATCTGTAAATATTTGAGTCTATAACAGGTATTTGATCTTTGCAACAGTAATTGCTGGTTAAACAGCCTCAATAAACTGCTGTTTTTGGTCTGATGCTGGAGCGTGAGGTCCATTAAGCAGACAGCTGGGAAGGAAAGAAGAATGGAAAGTGGGGGAGACCAACAACAATGTGGAACCTTCAAGCCTTAACTGGAACCTCATGAGGATGGACTGAAACTCGTGTCAGTCCTTGTTGCTTTTGACCTTGATGGTTTGGCTGTCCTTCAGAAGCCAGGGGCCCTCATCATGGAGCTAAGCATACACACCTGGCCCCAGAGTCAGAGCATCTGAAGGGGGATTTAGCTGAAGATGGAGTAATTGCAGCCTTGGCCGCTGCCTCAAGCCAGTGTGGTGAGCCAGAAGGTAGGTGACAACTCATCTGTTGCCAAATGGCTGCTGCTTCCTTTCAGTCCTCCATCCAGATCACCTAAGAATCTCTCTGTGGCCTCATCCCACAGGACAGGGCATTTTGGGAAATGTAGTTCAGCCTGGCCAGGCTGACATGCGACAAAGCCAGCATCATCCATTTGATCTCTGGTCTTAAACTCGTCTACACATTGCAATTATGTATGGAGTTTAAAAAAAACTGATGCCAGGCCTAGCATCAGGATATGTGAAAGCTTCTTAGGTCACCCTAATGTGCAACTGAGACTGAAAAACACTGACTATAAAGTACTATCCCAAGCCCAGGGCCCAAGAAGATAAATTCTATTCTCTTTTTGCCCAAGAGGGGCGTAAAAATATCTGGTTATTTTATCAAAGGCCCTAAAACATTTTTCTCGTTATCCTGCCTTCCTGCATCTGTCAGTCCTCTCTCTGAGAACCTAGCCACAACCTTCCTGCAGTCCTCAGTACACTGGCTGTGCCTTGAATAAAGCCATTGCTGGTTATCCTACTGGTGCTAAGTGGATCAAGACACAGTGGGCAGACTGAGATCATCCCAATGCCATCAAGCTCATAGTGAACTGAAGACTCGGAAGTTTTCACTGTTAAGCTTCTAAATAAAGCATCTCTTCCTCCCAGGCACAGACTAATTAAATAATTATAACGCACACAAAGCGGTCAGTGAACACTTAACTACCGAAATACAAGCAAGAGTTGGCAAGAGCCAGTGCTGTGAACTTGCAGGTGGCTGAGCTGCCACTGCGGGGTTTTTCTCAAGGATGCTGAAAGAGGGAGCTCAGAGGGGTCACTGTAGGGGAGGAAGTGGGAAAAGCTCAGGTTCAAGTTCTAACGCTGTCACTAACTAGCCCTGGGGCTTGGGCAAGTCACATAGGTTTCTAAGCCTCAGTATCAGCTCCACCTCCTACACAGGGTCACTGAAAGCATCAGAAGAAAGAAGAGAAATGATCTGGAGGGAAGAAAGCCTAAAAGCTCGGATATTTCTGTGTGCAAGAAAGTAGTATTAATTCTGTCACAGACAACACTGGTTTAATGGAATGGTTATATAGACTGTGTCAGAGTTTAAGCATCTCAGGAGGAATGATGGCTCTTGATATCCAATTATTTGGCTTTCTGATAGTGCTGAAGACAATGCAGCAAAGCATGTTCTATGTTCTAGTTACAGCTCTGCCCCTCTAAAGTCATTCTAGTCTTCTCAGCCTCAGTTTCCCCCTCCATAAAGTGGGAATTATCCACGTCATGGGATTATTGTGTAGTACAAATTAGACAATGTGTGGGAAAATACTTCCATGCTGTGTAAATAAATGGGAAAAACATGTGATAAGAGCTGTTACTTCTCAAGAATTAGGTACTGGCTGATTTTCTTGCTGAGGACAGGAAGGCACAGAGCAGAAGTGGTCCGCCCTGGGCTGCAGATCAGAGGTGGGGGTGAGGGGAGAGGTAAGGGCTACAGGGGGCATGCAGAATGACAGAAGGTGCTTTCTCACTGCCCATCCCGGGAGGTCTCTGTGCACTTGGCTCCTGCGGGAAGCCATTTGTTTCCCTTGTCTACTCATCCACTTTTTCATCTAGTGTTTACTGAGCACTTATCTTGTGCCAAGCATGTGCTAGGGGTTGAGAATTGAATGGTGAACAAAACAGATGAAGTCCCTGACCTCATGAAGTTGAATCTACCCTGTTTATTCTCAAACAGGTTTGGACTCAGCTCATGAACTGAGAGTTGGACAACCAGCTTCATGCAGCCTCAGGGACCTATGTAAATGGTATGTTTTATTGAGATTCTAGATTGAAGCTGAACAATATCAGCACATGGAAGCTGGGTCTGATAATAAGAAAAAGAAGAAATGGTAACCCCCTGCCACTCTCCTTTGAGCTGTCCTTGCTGCGTCCCTGTTTCCAGAATCCTGCTCTTGATTTGACTCTCTAGTGAAACTAACTCTGACCTCACTTACTCATCCTGAGGTGGTAAATGCATTGAATAGGGGTGAAAACCTTGAGGTAAAGAAATGCCATTTCAGCTGGAGGGAGAGGAAAGTCAGAGGTCACCCCAAAATCACATCAGAGGGTGCATTTGCTGGGGGAAAATGGGGGCAAATGTCAGGTATCCATTGTGGTTTTTAAAAATTACCAAAGATCAGGGAGGGAGTAGTGAGGGCAGGAAGCAATGTGCCTATTGTCAGGGTCCTAGCTTTTATTCAGGAAGATGGGTTTGCAAGTGCTTATTCCATTACTGAAAGCAACCAACTAGATAATTGACCCTACAAATTAAAGTAGGGAAAAAGAAAGACCAGGGAGTCTTCATTAGTTGGCACTTAGAAAAGCTCCATCAATAGGCCCTCTTTTTTTCTCAATTCCGACCAAGGTGACAGACAACCCCACTGGTGAGTTTCTGGATGGATCTACAATTTTCCTCTTAGTGAGAAAGGTAAGAATACATAGTTTATTATAAGACACCCCTCAAAAGCCAAATTCATGAAAGACTGTAGGTAAGGCAAACCCCAAGTGGACTCATTAAAAAAAATGTTTTTATGGCAAAATAAAGAACTGACATACAAAACTACACAAAACAAATGCACGCAGACACCCTGGTGACTCCTGGGCAGGTGAAGAAGGGCACCTGTGTGGCCACCCCAGAAGCCTGTCCATGGGTCTGTCCCCACTGCAACCCCACCTTCTTCCAAAACTTCCCACACTCCTGACTTCCTTCCTTCTGTTTATTTATGGCTTTATCACCCAGTGTGTATCCTTAGACATCCTGGTTAGTCCAGCCCATTTTTTAGATGTCTCTTAAGCGACCAGTTCCTCCTCCATCTATTTATTATCCTTCCGATGTATCTGTTGAAGACAGGCTGTCTAACCTGTAGTTTTCTACTGTCTGGATCTTGCTCTTGGTGCATTCGAATGCACTCATTCTTAATGCAAATAATCACCCACTTAAAAAAAAGAAAACAAAATTGTATGCGAACCATGTTCTTCAGGAGGCACAACCCACCATAATCACATTCTCATGAGTGTGTGGGCAAAGGGAGCTCTCACAATAGAGGTAATGAGGCAGGGAGGAAAACTCGATCGGGATGGGGCGGGGGGAGCTCTTTGTGGAACCAGTGATTTATGAAAAAATTTTTTGCAATTGGAAGTGACTGGGGGAATGCTTCTCTTTAATGTCTTCCAATATAGTTTGCTCTAGTAGGAAGTACATTTGGAATGAGGTTTGGCATCACGTTATGCTCTTGAGTCCTGGGTTGTATACCATTAGGTTTCATCAAAGATGATTGCATAATAGGAGCCTGGATGTAGTAAAAACCTAAGGAATCTAAGCCACCAACCAGATTCACCAAATGTAATAAATACAAATGAGAGATGAAAAGAAGATTAGATCTGGCCATTTACTTATGGCTTGGAGCAAGAAAAGTAAGTTTAAAATATTTTTTTCCTTTCTCTAATCTCAGCAGGCAGTCCTATGAACGTAATTATTAGCACTTTCAAAAGGCTTTATCAAATATTGACTTAATAAAGAGCACATTCATTTAATGGTGACCTCAGATACCCCCAATAAATCCAAGACCCTAAATTATATGCTTCAGGGCTATGGCATCTACACAATGAACAAAAGATATGAGCACGGTCATACTAGGAGACGGGAGGTTTTTCAATACTTAAAATTAAATGGTTGGGGTCTATTTCGATTTGCACAGGGGAAAAAAAGCTCTAAAACAGATGAAGACAATAAAAAGATTCAAAGTCAAGGCACTCTTCAAACCCACTAGGTTACTGACACCACCTTCAAAACTTTATTACAGCATTAGTCGTTCAGCCATGAAAGTGGCCTAACAGACATCAGAGGGGAATAAAAGAAATCAGGCAGAGGCCCGAACTGATCATCTTCTGGCTTCCTATTCTTCTATCTTTCCTTGGTTCTCCTAGGGGTTGTATTTGTGAAAGAAAGCAGGATTGTGTATTGGGTGGGAAGGAGCAGGGAGGGAAAGATAATCAGGAGAGGACTTAATGCAAATCTGCCAGACAGACTGATTGCTTTCCTGGGCACAGCAGTTTTTAAAATCTGCTGGCAAGTTTGGGTTTCTGCTCTCACAGTGTAGATGGTAAGTGATTTTCAACCCTGGTTTTTTTACAATGCTCTAGGGTATTTCCAATGATTACGATGTGTTTAAAATCCTCAAAATCAAATTAATTTAAATTCACTTTCACTGAAAAGGCAAATATGATTCAAAAGCTTATTTTCTTAGTTATTGTCTAGTCTATCTTTCTGAAAGATTTCATACATTTTGGAATTCCTTTCTGCCTGACTCTGTGACAGTTACTCTGATGTTTCAGTTCTAACCACTTGTCTTCCTGCCTGCTAGTGCTTCTTCTCTCCAGACCCCATTTCTGGATCACCAGGAATTCCTCAGAGTTCTTCCCTAAACCCTCTTCTCATCTCTGCTCCCACCCCAGTTCCCACTCCAAACCCCTCTACGGACTCCTTTCTCCTCAAGATTTTAAACTCTAGCCTTTAAGAACTACCGAGTGTATGAAATACCCACTGTATGAAATTTCTGAGGGGTGGGCTGGGCTAGGGCCCAGGAGTGACGTTGGAAGGCTGATCAGAACAAAGGAGGGGGGGTTCAATCTAACATGGCTTCCATGCTTCCATTAGCTCACTCCTCATGCTGGGCTGGGCTCTGTTTAAGCATGTTACACACATCATAACATTTAATCTTCATACCACCTTTTTTTAGAAAGCATGATTATACCAACTTTCTACACATGAGAAGATTTCATTTCAGAGAGGGCAGCAGATAGGCGAGGCAGAGCTGAGCTGTGAACCTAGCTGCAGGACCAGGTCTTAACCATCGGGCTCTTCTGTTTGAGTAGACTTGTCCTTGTGTTTCTGGACAAACCACATCAGTTCTTCTGCCCCTGCCATGTAATGCCAGGTATGGGTCCTGTTCTACCTGGACCCAGATCTCCCCACTGAGCATCAGCTTTGCCATGAGGGCCTACCGGTGAAGGCAGGCAGATGTGTGAGGTCTTTAGATCTCCCTACACTTCCCAGGCTAGAAGGTGGTGGGACTTCCAGGCACTATGTGGTTTGCACAAGGACAAGGGCCTCGACATACCATTGACAAACTGTGTAGATCGGTTCATAGAAAACCACTCTACTGATGTGATTAAACATCAAAGAAATCCTGGATCAGGGAGATGTGGGAAGAGGGCAGAGACATGCATGATTCTGTTTTCAGATCAGTGACATGCTCTTGCACTGTTCCTGCTGAAAAGGCACTGTGGTGGGGGCCTTTATACCCTCTCTGAACCATTTTAATGTCTTCTGAAACACCACCTCCTTTCCCCACAGATCCATGGTTCATGCCACCAACTACAACACAGAAATAAAATATTTGGAGGCCTTTTCTTCTAGTCTGTTCATAACTTTTTTTTCTACTGAGCACATCATTTTGTCAGCCCAGTTTGGAGCACTAGGAGTGAAGATGAATGTTGAAATAGCCATGGAATTTCATTTCTTCATCATGTCTTTCTTACTCATCAGGAGTCAGCCCTGAGATGACCAGTATGGAGCTTAGGTTCAGCCTGGGCCACTTACTCCCAAGGCCCATACACAAACAGACTGGTTGGATCAGGGCTTAGCAGGGAGGTGAAAGAGACAGAAAAAAGCTCACAGAAATGTGCATTTGCCCTCAGGTAGATCTTGTACCAGAGATCCCTGCCTACTACCAGAACACAGGGAGTTAAAAACAAAATAACCTTTGAAACTGAAACCTAATTCTCCATGGCAATTTATTAAATAACTAAGGATTTCTAGGCCTTATTAAAATAAATGTTTAGTGTATTCTCTTATCCTCTGATGTTCACTTCTTCACTTGTCAGCACCTGCTGGCAGCAGCTGGAGTAATCTCACCAATTTTGCAATTTTGCTGTATGTGCAAATCAATTTGATTTTCCCCCCAAAAGATAAAAATCAGTAAAGTGATTAAGTTATGATTAAGGCATGTCATTGAAAACACAGACAACATGAAAAGGCTGAGAAAGATTTGCCCCAAGGTCACCATTGACTTCCTTCTACCCAAGTTAAATGATTTTTTCACCTTATTTTCCTTGCCTGCTCCGCTGTGATATTGTGGGTGATCAACAAACCTCCTCCTCCTTCTTGAAATCCTCTGCTCTTTTGGCTTCCCTCATGCTATTCTTATGCTCTCTTGTTGGTTTCCTAACTGTTAATCTGTTTATCTATCTATCCATCCATCCACCCATCCATCCATCCATCTAATAGATGTTTAATGACTCAATATGCCAGGCACTGGAGAAAATGACAGAGTATATTTATGTCTAGTACTACAATTAAAACTGCTTTTATATATATGATTTCATTAATTTTGTGTTACAACCATGTGAAGTGGCTGTTGGTACTCCCCCTTTATAACATGAGGAAACAGACTCTAAGATGATTTGTGATTTATTTATAATAGCACAGCCAGCAGGTGGCAGTCTGGACATGAATTCAGGTTTATAGCTCAGTTAAGAATTCATACATACTGGTCAAGTAAAATTTCTCAACTAGTCTCATTGCTCCCAATTAAAGGTTATGATCTAGACAATACATTTTTTTTAGAGGCTGTGTTAGGCTCTGGGGGATTCAAATAGTAGGTTGCTACCCTCATAGAACTTGTGGCATCGTTGGGGAGACAGACTGATATTAACCTTATGTTCACACAATAAACACCTATTTTCAAGGTATCAGGGAAAGGTGACCTAGTTATGAAAATCAGGGAAGTCTTCCAGGAGGAAGTGACCATGAGATGCATACTGAAGGATGAGTCAGAGTTAGCTCTGGGAAGAGGGGATGAAAGAAAATCATATACAGAGATGGAAAAGCATGTGCAAGGGTCCAGTGGCAGGAAGACCCAATGTGCTGAAATTCTGAAAGGCCAGCTTGACTGGCATATAGAGAGTGAAAGGGAGCCTGGCACAGGATATGGTTCAGATCATGCAAGACTTGTAGCCATGATAATGATTTTTACTTTTAGCTTAAGAGCAATGGAAAGCTACAAGTCAAGAGCCTGGTATGATTAACTTTGATTTTGATTCTGACTTCTGTGTGCAGAATGTATCGCAGAGGAGTAAGAGTGGGGAATAGCTGGAAGGCTTTTGTAGTTGTCCAGGTGAGAAGTGATGATAGCTTGGACCAGGGTAGTGGTGGTGGAAATGGAGAGAATTCCACAGGTGCCCCCTGGTCGGCTCAAGCCCATTTTTCTCACTAAACCCTGTCACCAGAGTGTGCTCACGAATTTGCAGTGGAAGCCTGTCCACACTTCGGGGCTCTGCTGGAGTCTCCTCTTCCAGGAAGCCTTCTCCAGACAATGTGAGTCCTCCGAGACTTTTCAAGAGTTGTGTCTGTCTTCTGCACAGTTCACTCTTACACCTGGTTCTTCTCTATGGCCTGGCTGTTCTCCGGTCCATCCTTGGAGGTGCCTCCATTTCTCTTGTCTTGCTTTCTCCCTTTGGAAAGTAAATGCTTTGTTGGCACTTGCTGAATGGTATCAACAGGGCTCCCTTGGAAATTACACTTGTAAATGATTACTCCTGCCAGTTGCCTTTACCCCGCTAAATTAAACACTGGTTGCTTAAATCTGACTTTATGATCTTATTCTATTAAAATGTATGTCCCAATTTTTCTACTTCTTCCTCTAAACTCTTTTCCACACTTCTCCCAGAAGAAAGCAATTTCAGTGGGAATGGAGTGGGGGTGGGGTAGGGGCGGGAGTATAATTAAACAGGGGCTATCTGACCAGAATTCCTATACCTTTTAATGGAGTATTTGATTAATCCTTTCCACAGGCACCATTATTCATGCCTTGATGGAATCTCACTTTATAGCCCTTAATACATGGACCCAATTTATCCACATCACATTGTATTCTAATACTTGTCATCCAAGTTATTAGCTATCTCCTTCTCAGTGTAAAATCATCAGCAAGTTTGATTAGCTTATTCCCCAGGGATGATAGGGAGATAAGAACAGACACGGTACCATATGACCACCAATGGCTCTGCATCCTCAAAAGAAGACTGCTAAGTGGCATCCATTTACAGCGCCAGTGTGGGCAGAATAAATACCTGCTCCGAGGCAGGGTCTCTGTGTTGGACACAGGAGCCAAAGCCACAAAGGGCTGACTGCTATTGTGCCCAGTGGTGCCGAGCCATCATCCTGAGTGGGATCACTTTGCAAAAACAGTGGGGCTCCTTCCTCTCCTGCTTCATAACATCTCTCTGGCTCCCATATCCTTCCTGAGAGGCAGAGCCCAGAGCTCCTTTTTATTCAGAGCACCACTTCTGCCTTAAATCCCCATTCTTTCCCTTCTGGGGCCCTGGCAGGCCTGATAATCTAGAAAAAGATGCATAGTGCTATGGATGGCTCTTTCTCCAGCACACAGCTGGCCCTAAGCAGCCAGTTCCTTCTTCTATGGAACCAAACCTACAGCTTGGGATTCATTGGTGGCTTCAGTCTTTTCTAAATAAGGTCGCCCCCCTGCCTAGAGAAAAGGGGCCTGCATGACCCCTATGGGACGAAGGGCTCAAAGCTCACAGAGTGCTTTCAATGCCCCCTTCTCTATCTACCACCTCTCCTCAGCCTAATCACGCAAAACTCCAACAGCCCCTTCTGGAGTCCTTTTAAAAGCCCCCATCATCTTTTCATCAAAGGCTCTACATCCATTATTATTGTGCTTTTCTGAGCCTGGAAAGAGAGCATGAAAGGGGCTCACTTCAGGAGTTGGAGCCTTATTCCCTTCCCCTTGAGTATGGGCTGACTTAGTAACTCGTTTCTAATAAAGAGAATAATGTGGAAGTGACAGTGTGTGACTTATGAAAATTTTGTCATAAAAGGCATTTTGACTTCCCCCCTCCTTCTCTGGTTGTTGGCTCTGATGGAAGTTAACTGCTATGTTGTGAGCAGCCCTGTGGAGAGATCTAAGGTACTGAGAGAGAGAAACTGGGGCCTCTTGCCAACAGCCAGGCGAGTGGCCATCTTGGAAGTGGGTCCTCCAGCCCCAGCCAAGCCTCCAGATGAGACAGCAGCTCTGGATGACAGCTTGACTGCAGCCTCATGAGAGCCTCAGCCAGAACAACCCAGCTAAATTGCTCCCAGGTCTCTGACCCATGCAAATTGGACAAGACAATAGATAAGTTTTAAGTTGCTAAATGTTGGAGTCATTTGTTATGTAGTAATAGGCTACTAATATACTCTGATTACTTTGGAGGAAGGCCTTGGTCTCCTCCTTCCTTTCAATTCCCTTCTCAGGTTTCATTTGCTCTCCTCTCTCTGTTCAGGGAGTCTGGTGCCCCTTCGGTTCCCGCTGCTCGACTGGCCTCTGGCTTCTGCTGTGTGTCCTCACAGTTTCAAGGACTCTTTCCTGAGAAGAGGGGGATGGATGGGAGGAGCTCTTTGCCTGCCATCCAAAGTGACATCTGGGAATAAGAAAATAGCTTTTTGCAGAGAACAGCCTTCCTCAGGCCATGAAACTCCTTCTTGTTTCTGACCATGGGGGCACCTAATGACTTCAGTCAGGCCAACAGCCAGCAGGAAAAGACTGCAGATTACGCATTCCCGTTTGTATCATATATGTTCACTCCGGTACCCCTTCTGTTCATATGCAGTTTCTGCAGAAGGTCAGGCCTCGCTTCAACTTTGCAGTTAAGCATCTGACACTAAGTAGGGATTCTAAAACTGGACGGAAATGTAATCTGGCTTAAATGTTGCAAGGTGCACCACTCCACTCCACTCCTACTGACCACGTCCTGCCACAATCATGAGGGGGGTGGCGATCCGATTCTCTCTTCTCTCAGTTATACAGGGGACAAAAGTAGTTTTTGATTAAAAAAAATCCAGGTTGCTCTTCTATTTGATCAAAGCCTAGTAACTTTTACAAAATCTGTTCTTTTATATGGGACAAGGTCAAATAGTTACGGCTGTCAATTGTTTGGAAGGCTTAAAAAAGGTGACAAAGCAGTGGACCTAAGCAGTGGAGTGGACCCCAAAGCAGTGATTCTCAAGTAGAGCCCCCTGGGCCAACAGAATCAGCATCATCTGGAGGCTTGGTGGAAATGCAGCTTCTTGGGCCCCAACCCTGACCCACTGAATCAGAAACTCTGGGGGCAGAGCCCAGCAATCTGTGTTTTAATAAGGCCTTCGAGCAATTCTGATGCATAAGTAGAGGTTGAATATCACTGACTTAAAGGATTAAACATCTAAATTATTCATTCCTTCATTCATTCATCCATTCATAAGATGTTGATTAAGTATCTACTATTTGCAAGACACTGCGGGGCAATGAAGAGGAATTATAAAGAATGCCTTCCTCAAAAAGTCCACAGCCTCCCTTCCCTTGCATTATGACAAAGCTTGAAAAGAGAGCAGGAATCCGAAGGTGTTAATCCAAGAAATGGAAATGTTCTTTAAATGTAACTCTTTGTAATGGACAGGAGGCATACTGAAATTGTTTTTTTTCTAGGAATAATCATACTCTCAAAATAGTAACTCTTCTACAGTAAGTAAACGTGTGGGTTTAATATATCATGTACAACTGGTTCAGCCTTTTAAGCTTAAAGAAAAAAAAGATTATGTAATTTCACCATGAATAAAATGTAGAATTACCTTAAAGATTCACTTAGGTTTGTGCCTGTCTTTTAATGAACAAACCATTCTGTTGTTTTATCATCTTTGATTAAGTAAGAGTTTCTTTCCTCTTTTTCTGTGAGGCTAAATAAGTCCTAACAGCTAGGATGTATCGTGTGCTTCCTATGGCTGGGCTTGGGGATAGTTCTACATTCATTAACTCATTTGATCCTCCCCTGACCTTATAAAGTAGTCGTAGCAAACATACACAATAGGCAGATGAAGAACATAGGCTGGAAGAGGCAGGAAAGGAACCTAGACCTACCTCTTAATCTCATGTGAATTATCCTGTGCTGTACTCTCAGCCCCCACTGGGTCATTTTGCTGCTCATTAAAACTACTGATTAATTGGGAAAACATAAAAGGAAACACCACACATCCCCTAAAAGATTTCTAGTTGAAACTACTGGCTAAATCTCAATTGAGGGATTTATTTTTATATGTTAAAGTTCATGCTAGATTTCTCCTTCAGTACCACAGATAATTAGGAGTTGGCTATAAACTCCTTATAGTCACCAGCATTAGCAGCCTTTGCAAGAATCTGCTTCATACTCAACAGGTCCAGCTTTGAGAAGATACCCTGTGTGTACTCCTTTATCCAGGTACCTGAATGATGCTGAAAGACTCACTGTAACACTGTCTGGGAAGATGACTTTTCAGGGGTTGGAGATGAACTTGGGTTGATCCAGGCAAGCTTGGGCCCTTGTGGCTATGGATGCCCAGTTAATCTGGCAGCTGCGGGGGTAAAGGGTATGACTGAGAGCCACAGAAGAAGTCAAAGCTGTCTGGCCCAATCAGCATTACACTTGGCGCCTTGCCTTGGTGTAGACAGGAGGCCTGCCCTGGTTAGCTGAGTTCATCTGCCACATAGGCCTATCCTTCATTTGCAATGCATCATGGGGTCACCCATGTTTTAGCCAATAAGAAGCATCAAGAGGCTTCATCAGCTTATTGCACCCTTGGGAATAACCCTGTGACATGGGCTGTGCAGAAACACTGTGGATATCTTTCAAGTCACATACAGAGCATAGAACTCAAGGTGAACTGAAAGGTATCCACCTTTCCCATTGGCTCTCTATAAACAAGGCTTTTTAGAACATCAAGTCCAACCTCTATATCTAATTCAGGGGTGCTTGTTGAATTCTGCTGAGACATTGATTTGATTAGTGGAACTACAGACATGAGATGTTGAACTTGCAAGTGTATGATTCATTTTAAGATTCTGAAATGAGAAACACACTTATCAATGGCACACTGGAGGCTGGGAGATTCTTTGAAAGCATTTCACACATATAAATGGAACATGCAGTGAAAAAAAAATTTGCTTATGGTTATAATCCCCAAAGCCAAGGACCACCTTACTGTGCTCCCCATTCTCACGGAGTGATGGCTCTGTGGGAAACTGCTGAGATTAGATGATCTAGAGTTTGGACACCCATATGCCACCTCATTTATCTACCTGTGACAAGGGACAGAGCTGGAAAAGGATCAAAAGATAACAAATTGCTTCTGGTTTTAAAGGAGCTGTTCAGGATGGGTGTATGCCCAGGGGGGAACCAGCTTTCATGCAAGGAGCCATCACTTCATACTGTTTTAAGGCCACATTTTGGCAAACATCAACCAGCACATGATTGCTTTCTCTTTCCTCCAGTGAATTTAGAGACACTCACTCTGAAAGCCCGAAATCCAGTCATTCTGAAGACGTGTGCAGCAGAGAGCAGTCCTGCCCACACACTGCAGTGAGGCAAGATGGCAGGCATCACACGGGAGTTCCAAATGAGAGGCCTTTCTCCCATGTTGAGGCAGACAAGTAATAAGGGAATGGTTTTACAGGATTCCAGAGTAGATTCAGTACTGGTAAATGACTCTGGGAAAGGTCAATTCCTACGAGATAAGGAGACAAAAATTCCTAAGACACTGGCCACTGGAATCTGCTTCTGTGGAGAAAGAACCCCTCAAGCTTCCAACTTCCCTGGGGGCAGGGAGGAGGTACATGGAAAGTTTCAAGATGGTCCACCTGAGCACATCTACACAACTCTTCCTGCCAGCCAGGGGTCCAGCCACAGCTGGGCATCATACCAGCTGTGGCCCTTCTTTCTTTCCGCCAATGCTCCCTCTCTGAGAATGACCATGTAATTCATGGTCAACACACTCAAGCCTCTGAAGGTAAACTTTCCTCAACCGATCCAGTTTGTGTTTCTACTCTCTATGTGCTGGAATTCTCAAGGCCGGAGAAGTTGCCTCGCCCTGCTTATGTACATAGATGCCAGGTGATCTGCTAAGCATTGCACTCGTATCTACTCTTTTTATCCTCCTGACAATCTCAGAGACAGGTACTAATATTTCATTTTGTACACGAGGAAACTGAAGCATAAAGATTGCAGGATTGGCTGAAGGTCACTTAGCTGGTGAGTAGCAGAGCCAGTCATGTCTAGATAGCTTGGCACCAGAGTCTGGCTGGTTCCTAACCTCTCTGCTGCCTCTCTAACATAACCCTTCTTCAAACACAGCAGCTGAACCCCACATGGGCACTGGTTTGCCTGGGACTTTCTCCTTCCCCAGGCCCAACCCTCTGGAATTCAGTAGGTATGTGAAGCTGGAGCACAGAACCTGTAATGTGAAAAGACAAGAGACTCACCTCCAATCCCCCTATTTGTTTTAAATTCAGGTCAGATGTCCAAAAGTCAATTATGTGCTTGTTTGTTTTGAACATTTCACCGTGTTGCCCAGACCACTTCATAGATGGGTTTCTCTGTTCTCCTTCCTTAGTCCCCTGCCCCCATCTTCCATCTTGGGCAATGATGCTACTGCTATTGACTGATGCTCCCTGCCTAATTCCATTATAAATATCAGGTAAAAACTTCTATTTTCCACTTGGCAGCGAGGCATATTTATACCACAAGTTACATGCTAAGGCATTTTCTGATTTATAATTTCTAATACCCTTGGAGCATAGCCACTATGCCCATTCCACAGATGGGTAAAGGGAGATGGGAGGTCACAACAAAGTTGCAAAGGCATCCTAAGCTACTTATAAACAATTCCCTCTCGATTGCTTCCTCTCATCTTCCTATTTCACAAACTTATCTAAGGCCTGGGAGTGAGTGATGTTGTCAAGATCGAATTGTACTGTATCTGTGTCTATACTCCAGCTCTCAGAATACTAACAAGGCAACTCTAAGCTCTAGTGGCAGAAGCATCAATGCTTAGCTTTCTGCCAAAACTCATTCTCATTAGTAGGGTTGCATGCATGAAACACATACGTTGAGATTTTGGTCTACCCAATTCTCTCATTGCCCATTGTAACTAATCAGAATGCTGAGTGGTTTATTCTAATGCCGAACACAACTAACAGCCTTCAGTGTCTGCTGAAATGACCATAACTTCTGTTCTGATGAAATCTTCTGGTTAGGAAATGAAAGGGTAGATCATAACTACTGAATAATATTCCTTCAGAGTCAACACTGTAAGACTGTTTTCCAAGTAGATATTACAGAAAGCTCAGATCCTATGTGAAAGAGATATGAGAAGGCTAGAGGATGTGTTCATTGCATATAAGACTGGAATTAGAAACTGCAAATGTTAGAAGTTTCATAAAGGCAAATTTGCCTCTGAGAGTAGACACATGATTTTGCTGGCACTGTGAATTTTTTTCCACTGGGGTTTCTGTTCATGGAAAATGCATCGGGGTGAGAGTCAGAGTCTGGAGTACTAGTCAGCTCTGCCTTTATCAGTTGTGTGACCTTAGGAATGTCACTGAACTTCTTTGAGCTTTTGAATCAGGGAAGCCAGCACCCACCCGTCTACTTTACTGAGCTGTTATGAAAATCAAAATGAGCAAGCTATGTGAGAGTGCTTCATAAACGGTAAGATGCTGGAGATATTTCTAAAGATACATGATCACCCTCAAAAGGCGGTAGTGAGAACAGAAGCCTCTCATCTCTGTTTTCAAAGGAATCATCTTCTAGAGATATGGCTGAGAAGTAGCATCTGGGAGTGTGACCATGGATGGCGGTCCCAGTCACAGCATTCAAAGGCAGGCAAAGTGCACTGTTTCACTTGTTCACCATCTCTGCTCACATTTGCCTTCACTCTTTTCTCACCATCAAGGCAATGCATGGCACCTAGTGGATACTCGGAAACGTGAGACAAATCAAAGAATGTCAGGCGAAGGACTTTAGTCCTTCCGGTGCAGAAAGGTCATCCAAAGGAAAGGAATTGGGGCTTAAGAGGGAATTTCTGGAAGCCTGAGTTGACCAGGATGACCGGCCAACTTGAACGTAAGAGGTTTCCTGGGACAAGCTGGTCAGTCTACCTGAGCGTCATATCTGAATATTCGTTTTGCCTTTCCCCAGCTGGCAGGAAACAAAGTGTCTGACCTAGAGGAAGTCTGTTAGAAGGCACGTATGTCTTTGTGTTCCTAAAGAGTGGATCCCTGGAGATTTATAGCCTGGGTCATTTCCCCACCCTTTTCTCCCTATTAGTTTCAATTTCTCTAGCTGACACCATTGTCTCACTGTCAGGAATCCAACAGAATCACACCCCTTCTATGTTTCCTGCATCAGATTATCACCTCTAAGATATTTCTCTGGTCCCTGTTGGTGGCTTCTTGCCACCAGCTAAATCTTCTACCTAACAGCTCAAGGCACTCGGTATAAAACTGCAGCTTTCAGCAGGACTTGCACTTGGAATTGTCACAAGTGCTCTGTGCAGTCTTCACCAGGACCACACATGTGCTGCAGAACTGCCATCTGGATCAAGAGCTGACTGGTTCACATGGCAGAGAAATTACATTTTGGGCCAGGGAGGCGATGTGATCAGTGGGGATTTCCCCTTTAAAAAATACAGCAAAAGCCTGCCCAAGACCATTCAATATTCATAAATGGAAAGCAGAGATGGCGTTTCTGTTCTGCCAAGAGCAATAGCTATTTATCACAGCAAATGACTGAAATAGTTGTATGTACAATGCTTTACTCAGTGCTGTAAATTACGGTATACAGAGGATTAAACTTAAGCCTAATGCTACCCTTGAGCTTCAACAGCTGAGTCCTATAAATGGATACCCGTTAAGAGAAGAGAATCTTTTCCTGGTTACTATTTAAAAGTGTATCTCTATTAAAAGCTGTCTTAAACATAAATTACCAGGAAGCCTTCCTTGGGCCCGGGCAGGCTCTTCCTCTGGGCACTGACTCACAGAGTCACATATATGTGACACAGTGACAGGCTTGAGACTTAAAGCATGTGCTGTGCTGACCTCCAGAAGGATGGAGGTGAGAGGGACTTCAGAGGGGGCTGGGTCTTAAGGACTGTTTCTCTTGTTCACAATCTCTGCTCACATTTGCCTTCACTCTTTTCACACCATCAATGCAATGCATGGCACCTAGTGGATACTAAATTAAAATGATCCTGAACCCCAAACCACTTCAAAGAGAATGTTTCTTCCGCTATCTGCTGTTCTGTGAAGTGTCCAGAAACCCTGACCTAGAGCCGAAGCCTCAATTCTCCTAGCTAAATTTTAATTTCCAAGCACTTGCTCCTCCAAGTGCAGTCCGTGTACCGAAAGGCACCAGCATCCCCGGGAAGTGCATTAGAAAACAGACCTACTGAATCAGAATTCGTATTTAGGCAAGAAAC
Source organism: Macroglossus sobrinus (assembly GCA_004027375.1). Lineage (NCBI taxonomy): Eukaryota > Metazoa > Chordata > Mammalia > Chiroptera > Pteropodidae > Macroglossus > Macroglossus sobrinus. Next base: position 17,408 of record PVKZ01000572.1, on the reverse strand, counting down.
CCTTGGGAGATTCCCATGCACATTAAAAATTGGGAATCAAGGGACAAGTAAGCAGATGTTAACAGGGAGAAGCCCTTTGTTTTTCTCCCCGGAAATTATTACACACGAGAAATAGGATTATGGGAAAAGGCCCTACCAGTGGGCCCTAGGATTCTGAGTTCTCTTTCGTCCAATCTTACTTCAGAACATTTTCATGATCTGAGAGAGAGATTTTTATGAGCTGGGAATAAATGTATCACTCCGAACTTCACCCAAAGCACCCAGGGTGTAAAACAGTAAATTAGCAAAAGCTCATGATTTATAAATCAAATCAGAATGCCTCTAATCCCCTTGTGAATCTGGAGGCATGGCAATGTTTTGGGCCAGGACTTCATTTCTTTGTTGTAATTACCAGTTGACTTTAAGTAAAAAAAGTAAGTATGCAAAGGTATTTGTATTGTTTGAAGAAAACTCCAGGATAATTGTAGTCTTTATCAGAAAAAAAAAAATATCCTTCAGTATGCATGTTAAACACTTAATAGTAATCACTGAATAAATAATTATATATATATGTGTATATATATATATATATACACACATATATATATAGATAGGTATATATATATCTATCTATATATATAGATATATGGATATATAGATATATATATAGATATAGATAGATATAGATATTTAGAAATAAAATAAATCTATTGTGGCCAAGCTAGCAGAGGAAAAAAACAAGAAGAGAATTAAAGAAAACTTTGCTAATCTAATGGAAGGCAGAAAGGGTACAAAGAAGCAAATAAAACGCAAGGTAAACAGAAACACAAACTAAGAGACAGTTCAAATATACAAATTTATCACAATAAATGTAAATGGATAAAACTCACCTATTATAAGACTATCAGATTGGACTTTTAAAAAAGCCAGCTATATACTGCTTACAAGAGAGATACCTAAAACAAAATAACACAGAAAAGTTGACAATGAAAGATTGGAAAGAGATAAGCAAATACATATTGACCAAAAGAAAACTGGGTAGCAATGTTAATAATAGGGATGAAGAATCCACCACTAAAAAGACTGCAAGTCATAAACTTATATGCATCCTATAGCACAGTCTTAAAATTGTAAAGCAAAAGCTGTTACAGTTCTAGGAGGGACTGCTATAACGACAGCCATCATAGGAAACTTAAAAATCCATTCTTAGAAATTATAGACCAAGCAGACAAAAACGGTGAGGATATACAAGATCTGAATAACAAAAGTATATAATGGATATATGAAACCCTGCACACAAAAGAGAGATTATACAAATTTTCTAATCACACATGACATATTAAAAAAAAAAAACTGATCACATGCTAATTAGTCACAAAGGAAGTATCCTAAGTTATAAAATAGAACACATAACTAACATTCTCTGGCAGTCACCATAAATTAAACTAGAAATCAAAAATAAAACAAGAGTAAGACTCCCCCTCACCACCCTTTACATTTAAAAACTAAAACCAGACTCCTAAATTACTACTTGGCAGCGGTGTAATTTTTTTCTATGTGTGGCGAAGTTGCTATGGGACCAGGTTAATTTACATGACACTTGTCGGGGGTATCACTAGAAACAGGAAACTCCCCAAGCCATTATAGCTTCATTATTTTGTACTTTGAACTAAATTCTAAGCCAAAGGGACGATGAAGTACCTGACGCCAGGAAGAAGGGATGTGCGTGGGCTAATTTATGACCTTACTCGTGCAGCTCCAGAAGCTGCTATTTGCTCATTCCCTAGACAGTGCCCAGCTCTACCATCTTTCTGCTCATCAATGCTGCTTGGACCAAAGACTGACCCAGAAGTGCTCCTGGCACCTGGGGAAAAGTGCTACTCGATTGACATGGCATCAGAAAATTAATAGTGTCCCGCAATCAAGTAAATACTGTCGTTAAGTTGGTATGAGACCTTCTGTCTTCTCTTTCACAGGGCCAAGCATTTCTGAAAAATTATCAGGGAATGTTGCATAGGAGACACACAGGAAAAATATAGGTCTGTGATTTCAAGGGGAGAGAGCACCTCTCCAAGAAATCCCCCCAAACAAAAGCAAAACCAGACCGATGGTTCGTCCCTTGGGCTACGCTGCCAGCCTAACACAATTTTAGTGCTGGATGAATAATGAAAAAAGTATTAAAAAGAAAAACACCAAACAACCTATAGAAGATGGAATGCAGCATCAGGGTAATATTGATCAAATCACTGGAGAGGCCTGCAAATATTGCGGGTGAGTGGGGGTGGGGAGATAGAACAATAGTAAGAGAAAAGAGGGGGCCATAGTTCTTCTGACTGTACTGTGGGAATCCATGTGGTCAAAACAGCCTGGTGGTCTCCTGGCTCACAAACGTTACAAGCCACAGAGTAGGGCAGCTCTCATGGGCACCTCCCCTCTTCTGGGCCTCCTCATGGGTCCCCCAGCCTGATTCTGCAAACATTACCAAAATAGCCCCCTTCAAAGAACAGCCGAGGCAAAGGCTTGCTGTGAGGATGGAGGTTCCTCACCACAATCTTTAGGGTGACTGTCACAGGTGGTTAAGAATGTGAAAGGGGTGGCTGAGAAAGCGGCATAAGAATTGTCCAGCCCCTGCCTCCTTAAACACACTGGTAACTTGATGCACTTGTTTCTGGAGATAGGGTCACCCTGTGGATGACACCCCAGACATGACAGTAATACAGGTCACTGAGTTGGGGGGGCAGTCAGGCTGGTGTCGATGCAGCAGTACTTGAGTTGGAGGCAGGCACATATTGAAGAGGGTTATGCATAGGGTGGGGATAGTCACATAGAGATGAGCAGAGAGCCACAGGTACAATTGGTCTTAGAGAAACAACCTCCAGAGAAGGTACAGAAATTTGAAGAAATAATCCCAGGAGGGGAAAAATTTAACTAACAAATAACAGGGTTAGTCAGAACCCGAACCTTAGAAATCTGTTGTTCTAGTTTTGTAAGACAAAGAGTATAGTTGCTTTCTCTGAAAAAAAAAAAAAAATTCATTCCATGTGAAGTAGGATTCATCAAAGTGAAATGGTTTACTTACTCTTTCATCATTTATTCCTCCAATTTACATTTTCCCCTGGACCCATTTATTTCCCATGTATCTCCAAAGCAGCAGTCCCAAATTTGCACTCATTTTTCAGAAGTGCCTGGCCCTGTGAAAGCAGAGGGAAAGTCCTACACAAAATGTTAACTACAGTATTTCTTTGACTCTGGGAGGCCATAAATTCTAAGATACTACATACTTTAACAGCACTCTTTTCCGTGTGCGTGGGGAATGGGGAGAAGAAAACCTGTCATAATAAATACATGATGATGGGAAGAACAACAACCTTCTTTAGAGACCCATAGTGTCCCCGAGGTGAGTTTACACACAGGTTCCTCATATATGACACTCTGGAAAGGAACTCTCAGTGACCCCAGGTAAAGTGTTAAGAATGAGCTCCTTGAGCAAAGGCTCCAGAGGCCCTTCCAAAATGAAAACTGTGACACTGGAACTTCGGCTTTGACAGTAGCTGAGTTCTAGCATCAGGGTGAGAGGTGTGACTCGTGTATGATCAAAGCTACCTTTAACACACTTCTGCTCATGAAGTACAGGCCACATGATTTGGGGATGATGGACTTTTTCCATGGTCAGTCTCTCCTTCAGGGCTGGAAAAGATCTTTGTTTCTCTGCTCGGGCACCAGATGAAGGAGTGGGCTTGTGGGGGGCCACATTACTAGAAACAAAAGTGCACTATTATTATTACCCAGTGCATGTGGTTGAATTCAGATAAATTAAGAATGATGAGGCTCCAAAACGAAAAAGATGCATCTTTGTTTTGTACTCCAAGATCTCTTAGTGCTGCAATAGGCTACGAGGTGCTGCAAACCTCCCTTGGGAATGGAATCTGGCTTGCATCGTTTCCCAAGTATGTGTCCACCCAAACTCGAGCTGTCAGAGTGCCGATCGACTTCTTTGGGGAAGAAATACTGTTTGGGAAATGCAGCTCTACTCATTGCTCAGGATGGGGAGAATTCCAAAATGACCTTTCGAATCAGGGCTGGCAACATTCTGTCCTCAGATTTAAATAAAGCGATGACTGTTCCCCTAAGTTTCCTTGGTTGATACAGCTCTGAGGAATGGAATGGAGCAGCCTGTATAGCGAGGACAAGCCAGTGATGAGTCAGAGGCCAGGGGTCATGATACCGTGGTAGCCTTCCAGAACTCAGCTGTGGTCTGGGATTGCAGCAGCAGCGCTCAAAGACTTAGGACATTTCCCCTGCATCAGCCTCTCCAATGGTACCTCAACAGAGATGGTCATGCTTTTTCAAGGAGCCATACCTCCTCAATGAATGTACCCCCTTATTTGTGGAATTTGGCTTATTTGCAAGTGGAAAGCCACTCTTCTTTTCTTCTTGCTTTCCCCCTCTTATCTTCCAAGATTCACTTTTTAAAAAGTATATTGAGCACCAACTGCAGATCCTACAGTCATCATATCAACTCAGGAAACATAATGGTGAGCATGATGACAGGGTTTCTGGTTCCTTGAAAATCTTAGTCTGGGGTGCGGGTATGTGGGTGTGCATGTGTGCATGTGTGCATGTGTGCACGGTGGGGATGAATAACGCAAACAGCATTTGCAATAGCCACCATATATGCTGATGTTAGTGAAGTGGAGGGTGCCTAGAGCACCTGCCTTGGGATTGGAAGAGTCCTTCCTTCTACCTGTTTGTGCACCAAATCAGGAAAATGTGCTCCATGCTGGAGATCAGGTATGCAAAAGGCACAGTCCCAGCGTTTGGTCGCTCAGTGTCTAGAGTTCACAGGTAACTATGCTACACAATCAGTGCCATAGGATGCAGGGATGCAGGGGGCAGAGGGACCAGCTGGCAATTTGGTTGGCCCCATAGCTGAGCTCAGCAGAAATGCAGAAAAGCACTCAGAATGTTGCTTGCCTAAAAAAAGTTGTGTCAAGCACATAAAAATGAAGTCAGCTATACTTGGGAAAAAATCCCAAGAAACAAACTAAAATGGTTATTGTCAAGGTCAACAACAGTCTCTTCTCTTTTCTGCTTTCGCTTAACCTCCTGGCATTTGAGTGGGTCTCCAAAATGCTTTCTTCTCTTGGCTTCTAGGTCTTCATCCTCTGTGACTTTCCTGCCAGATCACTGGCTATTATTCCCTTTCTAACTAACCCTAAATGTTGACACCTCCATTTTTCAGTTATAACCATCAGCAAATTCTGTCTGCTACACTTCCAAAATGAGTCTCAAGTTTATCCTGTTCTTTCCATGTGCATCGCTATGCATCAGTCCCTATGAAGTCTCCCGGGATCCAACCAGCCAGAGTGATCTTTTAAAAATATAAACCAGATTATGTCTTTCCCTTGATCAGTACCCTCCAGTGTCTTCTCACCATGCCCAGAATAAAACCCAGCGTCTGGAGTCTGGCCTAGAGGGCTCTGCAGTTCGGTTCCCTACCTCCCTTCCCGAAGCCCTCATAACCTCCCTGCTGTGCTCTTTGCTGGGACACTCTTGTGCTCGCTCTTCACATGCTTGATCTGGCCGGAAAGCATTTTTGTTTATGTTATTTAACACACCAGAACGTAGGTTTTAAGAAAGGTTAGACCCTACCTGTCTTGTTCACCACTGTATCTGTAGCATTAGAACAATGCTTGGCATAGAGTAGGTGCTCAATAAATATTTTTCAAATAAATGAATGAATCAAAGCTATGTGACTTGAAGAAGGTAATCTAAGAGATTCAGCCTTCAAGAAATAGGCTTTGATAAGATTATAAGCAGAAGTTTATTTTCAATTAAAGTTGAATCGTAAGTTATGAAAATCCTATTTATCTATCTCCAAATTTGAACAAAACCATTATATCTGCTATTTATTTCTTTATAACATTTCTACTTAATTCACAGAAACATGTAAAAAAGGGAATTTCACTGAATTTAAAGGAAATCACCTGCTGTTTGCAGGTCTCATGGTCTGCTCATTGGTTAGAGATAAACAAGAAACTATAGGCAGAACTGATAGTGGTGTCCACTCCACCTCTTCTACATATTTCCTTCTTTTTACTTTTTGATATTTAAAGGTCTCTTTAAAATGCTGTGGCTAAGGCTCTAAACACATTCATTATAACCAATTTATACCTTTCTTCCTCCTTCCCTCAAAATTGTGCCCAAGTTCATCATCTATGCCAGTAAGTAGATAGGATCAGTGGTGTAGCTTAGATAGGGGAGAAAGACACGGGGAGCTCCACTGCCCTCAGACCCCTGTCCTTTAGTCTCCAGCGTCCTACAGGGGACAAAAATGACCATTCTGTATCAAAGTTTAGTCAAGGTGTTACAGTGAGTTGGAGGTCCAAACATTCTCCCAGCATAGTGGTTAAAGTGATCTGGTGTCAGACATAGGTTGACACCAGAATCCTGGTTCTGACTGACCTTGAGCAAATTTCTTAAATCTTCTGAGTCTTTCTTTCCTTGGGTGTGAGCTGGGGATAATATGACCACAGCACCTTAGGGTGGTGACAAGGGTTAAGAAACACATTAAAAAGCTTAACTCATATAAGGGCTCAATTAGTGTAATTCGCTTTATTGTTATTGTTGTTATTGTTATTTCATCTTCTATTAGTAGAGTAAAAAGAAAAGCCAGGGTTTGAAACCAGGTCAGCCTGCTATGTTTTAGAGCCAGTATTAACTCTAATTTGAGCAGTAGCAAGTTCAAAATACAACAATTTGAAGTGAGTAAACCATAGTCCTTCGTTGTAGATTTTCTGTTGTGATGCTTGATTTAAGGTCTAACCATTTTCTAATCAGTCGGTTTGTCATTTATTTTATTTTATTATTTTTTATTTTTTCTCCCTCTTTAAATGACCCTCCCCCAATTCCACTGACCTATGGATGTTGCCGTTTACCCTTAAAGAACTGGATCTCTGAAGGCAGGGCGTCTCCTCCCACATGCTCGCAGAGTGCACCTGAGGCCTGGCACATCTGGGGCCTGGCACATCCGGGGCACGAACCCAGGACCTTCTGCGTGTAAAGCAGAAGTGCTAACCACTACACTAGGGAGCCACCCCAGTTTGTCATTTCTTTCGTTAGGATTTATTATTATAGAGATTTCCTTAGGGCCTGCATTTTACCAGGGATGATGGAAAGATGAAAGAAGAAACAACAGCAGATATCAATTCTGATGATAAGGAGCCCAAAAGGCATATCATTCCAGGAGTTAACTCTGGATCGAAAAATACATTCACCAAACTACAGTGAAAAAAGAATCCTACTAACAAAATAAAGTTTGCACAGATTCACATGCTTTTGCCAAACTTATTAATTAATACTGTCAGACTAGACAAAGAATATGTTTGATTAAACCATTTTCCTTTAATTATTTTATACTTTTCTGGTGTAAATAACCTAGTCTCATAAAAGCCAACAATAGCAACAACAGTATTTCAATCTCAAAAAACCAATTTAACTCAGTTAACCAAAAAACCCCAAGCCCCACTCTGTGGCAATCAGCACCTTCAGAAAAAAAGTTCTGCAGGCTAATTAGCCAGTGATGATCCCCAGGAAGCCGGGGGGACTGACATTGGGAGGGACTGACTTTCTGCGGGGCTCAGAAGCATAAATGGCTTGGTTTCTTTTTCAACTAGAGGTCACCTGGAGATAGATAAAATAAAAAGAACAATTGCAGAAAACTCTGGAACCTCATTAATGAGGCTCCTGTGTGTAGCACCACTGGGCTATGCTGCTCTCGGTACCCAACCAATATCGGCTTCTGGATGTGCATGGAAGGAATGGAGGTGCCAGCCTCCAGGAGCAAGTCACTGTCACTCATTTATTTTGCAGCTCAGTCTCTCCGCTTTAGCTCACAGTTCATTAAATTCTACTGCATCACCATCAACATGCAAAACAGCCACTTGAAGGGCATTCAAAAATATAATCAGAAAAGGGAATAAAAAGCCCTGAGAAAGAGGAAAAAAATTATTAATCCTCTCTTGTCTATTGAATGACATCTAGGTTCTAATACATTTTTTTTTTTAGGTAGCAGTGACATCCAAGGATTATCTCTGTCTGATGGATGGGGTGTGGGGCTGTATGTTTCTCTGCTTGGAGGGTGAATACCAAATGTAGCTGAAAAATTCTGATCTGTGTATATGTATGTATTATTTCTTTTGCTTTTTTGATTTTGAGGTGGGAAGGACAGCATCACACGGGCTTCGGTAAGATATCTTGTTTTATGCTTTGATTCTGACTGTGATGGGGAATTATCCTGATGACCACCATCTCTGTGAAAGCTGAAAGAGCAAATTTCCTATATGTTGCCATGTGATTCCACAGAAACTACTTCTGAGCTTAGTGCACATGCACACACACACACACATTTCAACTAGGAGAAAAATTTTAAATATAGAAAAGCACAGACTCTGATATGACAAGTGTGTGTGTAGGGTGTTATGTTTTATAGCAGTGTGTTTTAACTGAGGGTGACTTTGTCCCCTAGTGCAGGGGTTCCCAACCTCTGGGCTGCAGACCAGTACCACTAGTCCATGGCCTGTTAGAAACAGGGCTTCACAGTAGCAGGTGAGCTGCGGGCAGGCAAGGGAAGCTCCATCTGTATTTGCAGCCGCTCCCCAGCGCTAGCATCACTGCCTCAGCTCCACCTCAGATCATGAGGAATTAGATTGTATTAGAAGCACCGGTCTCTGGTGCCGAAGAGGTTGGGGGCCACTGCCCTAGGGACATTGACAAAGCCTAGAGACCGTTTTGGTTGTCATGACTGGGGTTGGGAACTGCTACTGGCATCTACTGGATAGGGGCCAGAGGAGCTGTTCCGTGTCCCACAGTGCATGGGGCAGCCCCAGAACAGAATTATCCAGCCCCAAATGTCAACAGTGCCGCTGTCGACAAACCCCGCTTCACAGCAGTTCATTATGTAATTATGTTAGGAGGTAAGAACGAAAAAAATCGTACTCCTTTCATTTAGGCAAATCATACGACTTCATAAATGCTGAACCCAATTAAGAAATTACAACTTGGATTCACCTCTTATTTTTCTCTTCAACTATAATACTTCAAATTGATTAAAAATATGCAACTACTAAAAGTAATAAAAATATTTTTTTCCATTGTAGGCAACTTTCACCTCCTTGTTTTGAGCTTATATAGTTGCCTGTCACACACATACACACGTGCACACACCAAACACACAGAGGATTCTTTTTGGAAGAAATGGCGACCACACTCTCTAGGCTGATGTTGGGACCTACCCTAGCACTAACACGAGAGGCAGGGTCACACATGGCACCCTCCCACTCCACAGAAATCACAAGGGAAAACCCTTTGGACAAGGTTTTATTATAAATCTCTGCAGCTCATCACTTCGTTAACAATAGCTTGACTTTTTCTTTTTTAAAGCAAATTTTGTTTCACTTCTATGTGAAGTATTTTCCATTTATGAGTTCCTTCAATCATCACAAAAATCTTATGAGAATAGCCACTATGCCCATTTAAAAAATAAGGAAATTGGAGCACAGAGAGGCAAAGCAACCTGCCCAAGGTCACACAGAAAGTAAGCTGTAGAGCTGGAACTTGAATCTAAGCTGCTGACCCCAGAGAAGCTATATTCCCAGTCATGAGGCCCTCACATTAAGTCAGTGCCTCCGGTCACATACTGGCTGGACAGCTAGGAGTGCCTGCTGAGGAGAATCAGGGCTCTCGAGGTGGAGCTTTTTGCTTGTTTCCCCCTTTCTTTGGCCATCCCTAAATTACCTCGTCAACTCACCTAACGGACTTTAGAAACAAACCCATCCCTTAAAACCCTGGGAAGAGGTTTTTACAAAGCACCTAAAGGGCCCTTGCACAGACTTAGGAACTAGACTCAGGAACCAGACTCAAGGGGGCCAGCACAGGTGTGGGAGCAGAGAGGGTGATCCCCAGAGGGCCTCCATCCCATGCCAAGCAGAGGGTCTCTCGGACTTTTATTGTTATTATCATTTTTACGTCTGGGACACCAGCGTGGGGCAGAAGTCAGGAGCAGAAGGGACGTGGCCAGTCCTGGGAAGGGCTTCACATGATCCCTGTATGGCCAGGTGGCCAGAGCTGGACAGACTTTGCAGGGCCCCCAGAGAGATCCTGGGAGCTTCAAGGCAGTTTTTAAAGGAGCTAATGTTGGGCCTAATGTGAATGTAAACCACGTTTAGAAAACCAGATCCTCGGGACTCCTGGCAATGTGATCATTTTCAGGCCGACAAGCCTTGCCTCTAAGAGTGTGGGAAGCAGAAGATGAATCACAGGCCACAGTCCGTAGGCTGACCTCAGCGTGCACGTCCCCTGAGACAGGGCAAAAACGAAGACAGGAAGCACTTGACTGAATTGGTGTTCTCATTTTTCATAAGAAACATTCAACTTAATAAAAAATAGCCACACTTTATTGACAATAATAGCTACCCTTTCTTTATTTCCTAACCATGTGCCAGATAACTATCTCTGTTTCTCCTGGTAACTCTGCAATGCAAGAATAATCACCTTCATTTCGGAGGAAAATGAGGCTCAGAAAGGTCTATTAGCCCAAGGTTGCACAGCTCGTAAGTGTTAGTTGAGATTCTAACCTGGGTCTGTTTGACTCTGAAATTCATGATTGTTCTATCATGGCTTTTTCACATTATCACCAACCTCAAAAGTCCCTAGAACCAACTACCTAAACACACACACACACACACACACACACACACACACACACACACACACACACACACTTTTTAAACTTAAAACAAGCAAGACACCAAGATCTCGAGTGCTGCCACGCACTCATCTCTCTGTATATGCAGTGATCCTTAAAATCCAGGTGCCGAATCACAGGTGCTGAGAATAAGCAAGTTTCTAAGAAGACACATAGTCCACTCCCCTGTAATTTAACAAGGTGACAAGTCCAGGGTCTCAGGGTTGAGCAGGAATTTGGCCCAAGCTGCGCTGGCCCCTGGGCAGTGTCCCTCCCACTGTACCACAGCTCTGCTTCCCCGGGTGGTGGCCGGTGATGATGAACTCAGTTCTGGGTGCTGGGAATACAGACTTGAAAGGACCATTCCTGGTCCCAAAAGGATCCTAGAAGCTGGAAGACGTGCTGAGATTGTCCACAGGTAACTAAAGTGTGTGGCAGGTGAGACATGGCACTGGAGGGCACAGTTCTATGGGATGAATCAAATCCAGCTGGGGCAACAGGGAAGACACCATGGGGAGAAGTGGGGAGGAAATGAGGTCATGCTCTGGGTGTCTTTGCAGGAAGGTGCCTCACACCAGTCATTCTGTACCAGTAACCCCATGGGGCAGGCAGAGTACCCATTTTACAGACAAGATGGAGAGATAGGAGGCGACCTGCCCACAGGGTTAATGTAGAATCATGTGAACTGTTTTCTTTTTTTTTTTTTAAATCTCTAAAGCCTATTACAACAAACTTCAAATGCTGTTCTCTGAAGCCCTGGTGTGTTGCGAAGTCACGCGTAGGTCAGGTAGGTGGGGCTCAAGTACCCACCCCAAGTTCAACCCTAGTGGCTCTGCTTTGTATACAAATTTGTAGATTCGGGTTCTACATGTGATTCCATTGGGGACAAAAGCTCTGTTGCTAACAAAATTAAGTTTGAAGCCCTGTACTATGCAAGGTGTACCACTTGGCAGGTAAATGGGTCAGGCCTTGAAGTTTAGGCAGGGCAGGGAGGGCATGTTGTCCATATGAAAAGGCAGTGAGGGACAGCGACTGTAAGCAGGCTAAGCATGCACTTCCCTCACCTTGGAGAGATGCTGCCTGTGTTCGAAATCAGGCTCCTAGCACTCTTAGTAACTTGTTGAAAATAGTATGGCTAGTTATAGGAGGTAACACACACACACACACACAAAGGAATATCATGAAACTATAGAAATTCTTAGAGAAGCTAAGAAATCCTGACTGTCCCCAAAGAGTTGCTATGGTTCTGAGCTCTGCCTCGCATTCTCCTGGCCATGATAAATACGGGCTGTGAATCAAGGGGACTCACATCTGAAAGATGAGGTGTCCTCATTGCTTGTCAGCTGGTTTAGTGAGAAGCTTAACGGAGACTGGGCTTCAGGTGATGAGATCAGTAACCCAAACCTCCAAACTAATTTACTGCCATTGCTCAGAGCAGATGCCACCGAACCCTTGGCTCTCCCACTAAGCTTGATTTGGCTCTTGACCCCAAAGGCCTAGGACAGAGGGAGGCATGTTTATCAGTCAAGCCAAGCCCTAGGGGCCTCCTTACCCAGCTAGAGGGGCCTGGCCTTGGGCAGAATTCTGCAGGGCGCAGTGTGGTCTCAGGTCATCTCAGGTTCCCTCCCCTGAAGACTCTGTCAGTGAATTAAGTTGCCAGTGAAAGTTTTAATGGCTTATAGGATTTTTGTCTGCCTTACTCGCTGCTGTATCAAAGTGCCCAGAATGGCAGCTCGTCCCTCTGAATGAATGCATGACGATTCCATTCAGGGTGATCTAGCCTCTGCATCTTCATGAGACACACAGAAGCAACTGGCCACAGAGCTCACTGACCGATGAGCTGTGTGGGGTCTCCTCTCCACTGCTCTGCTCCTGATCCCCCCACCTGTCACCTCAGCTAGTAGCACCTGGCCTTCGACAGTTTCCCTTTGGAAAGGTTTCACCTTTTCTTTCTTCCCAAGGAAAGGAATGTCACAGCACTGAACAAGAAGGTCAGCTTGTGCCAAGCACACGACTTACTCTTCTCATGCTCACTCTTCCAGACACAAAAATGTTAGAGCTACAAGCGCCCATGGAAGTCACTCCTTATGGAAGAGACAAGAAAACCAAAGCCTTGAGGCATTAAGCAAGTAGCCCAAGGTCACAGAGATAGCTGCAGGGAGAAGCGGGAGACTTAGCCTCAAAACAGAGCTCTTTGTAGAACACTTTTAAGGGCCTCTCTCTGCCTCTGCAGGTCAGAAAGTCTAAGTGCCCCTAAAGCCTGGATTTTCTTTCTACATATAGTAAACATAAAATATACCTACAATATGTACATAGATACAATTTTTATATATGTATGTAGATATGTACATATCTACATATTGATAAATAATATTAGGATATATAAAAACCACAGCCATCCCTTGGTATCCATGGTGGTTGGCTCCTGGGTGCCCTGCAGCCAAAGTCCGCAGGTCCTCAAGTCTCTCATATGAAATGGTGCAGAACAATGTATACAGTCAGTCATCCATGTCTGTGGAATCCCAACTGTGGACGGAAATATGTGTTTTTGACCTGCGCTGGGTTGACTATGTGGTTGGTTGAGTTTTACAGATTTGAAGCCTGTGGATACGGAGAGCTGACTATATAGTTATTGAAAAAAATCCCACTTATAAGTGGATGCATGCAGTTCAAACCCGTGTTGTTCAAGGGTCAACTGTATTTCATAGACCCAGGTATATTTACTGAAGAGCTTAGATAAGCTCATCTTTCTTTATTTTACATTATTACAGAATAGTGACAACTGAAAGAGTGGGGAAAAGATTAGAAATTCTGAGTGTGAGAAAGGGGAAAAATGTAGTTTGTAAAAGCACACTCAATATTAAAATCGCTTCGATTTTTTTTAAGGCACAACATTGAATGTCCTTTAAAATTTAATAGTAAAGGAGTGCATTTAGATTTTATGTTCATCAAAAGGAAGTTTAGTTTAAATACAAAGATTGAGAAATATTGTTCCGGAACTCACAGCATATCCCACAGCTTTGGAAATCATCTGGTCCAATGCTAAGGATAAGGAAACTTCTATCCGGAGAGGTTAAGTAACTGCCTGTCTCAGGTGAGTAGCTGTTTATTCGTTCCTGAGGGGAGCGGCCAATGTGGACTTTATCTGTTATGTGTTCATGGCTCCTGAGTTGAAGGGGAGTCCAAAATTTGCTGGTGACCAGCTGAAGGGAATTTATTACACCAAGGATATAAAAATACAGAGGGCCAGCGAGGTCCCAAACACACACGGATTTTTTTAGCAAGGAGGATTCTTGGAAAAGGAGAAGCTGAACCTGAGGCTTTATATACAATGCATTTCCTCAGGGTAGCACCCCAAAGGCCTCCACATGGGGCTGCCCTGGGTCCTGCTCCTCTTTTGTGTGGTCCGGGGAGGCTCCGTCTGCCTCTCTCTTTCAGAAGAACAAAATGTCAGGCTGCAGGAGTGATTCCTCTTGCCGCCACTCTCCTTTCCCTCTGTCACCTCAGCGGCCACTGAAAGGTTGGGCGAATGGTTTCAGTCTAGTCCCATCTACTTAAACAAGTTGTAGGTTTTCTCTCATTTGTTCTGACAGGGCTGAGCATTTCAGCAGAAGGACTACACTCCTAAAATAGTTACCCTGTGAACAGAGGCAGAGGCCCAGGAAGGATTTGCCCGCGGCCTTGGGCTAAGACAGACATGGGGCCACACCCCGGACAGGAGCCAAGGGGACGTGATGCTCCACGAGCAGCGGCCGTTGGGCGCAGGAATCCACTTACCGCAGTGCGACTGGAAAACCTGTGGCTTGACGACCTGATTACAGGCACTGCACACTACGAGATAGAAGTCGTCATGTGCTGGATAATGGCCAAATAAGTGCATATCTGTGGGGGAAATGAAAACAGGTTTTTTTTGAAAAAGCAATTAAGTCTCAGAAGGTGTACAGCTTCCCCTTGAAATTTCCTCAGGGACAGTTTTTCAAACAAGACCCGTAGAAAGGCAATAATCTCCACTAAAGGGAACGCGGTCTGTCATCACGCAGCTCCCCAACTCTCAGAGAAGCAATTGCCTCAGAGAATCCCTCCTCACTTCACCCTGGTAAATGGACTGCTGCTATGGCTGGTATAGTGGGCAGTGGGGGTGCTGCCCTGAGTTGCATGCAAAGGGAAACCCGCCTCTTCTGAGAGATGCAAGTATTAGCTGGAACTCAATGAGGCACATGTTATTTTAGGATGAGGGGGCTCCCCCAAGGCCCTCTTGACTTAAGCAGAGGTCTCTCAGGTGAGTGAGGGGTGAGGGAGCCTGGGGAGAGAAAGAGGAGTCTTCCTGGCCTCAGCAGTTACCTGTTTCCCCATCACCCGAGGGAGACCCCAAGGTGAAAGGAAGCCTCAAAACAAGTGACTTGTTTGCTGCCATCGTTACCCATGTTCATCTGACTAGTATTTACCATGTGCCTAAGTGTGCCAGGTACTATACTAGATGCCAGGGATAACTGGTGAAAAAAAATAAGGGCCCTGCTCTCTTGGAGTTTACGGTAGCAGAAGAGGGAAACATTAAATAGATAATCACACAAGTCATCATTTGGTTTTAATTGTGGTGCCTGCTGAGGAGACGTACAGGGTTCCATGAGAGCATGTGGACCTAACTTCATTCGAGGCACCGGAGAGACTTCCCCGAGGAGGGGCCATTTCAGCTGAGACTGCAGGATAAGTGGGGGTGAGATCAACAAAGGGCCAAGGAAGGAACAGGAAAGTTCCAGGTCTGCCAAGGAAGGAGGTGCTGTGTGTTGGAGGAACCTCTTGGCTGGAAGCCAAGAACAGGGGGCGAGACCAGGAGATGTAAGCCTTGCAGACCAACGTAACAGTTTTAAACCTGATTTTCAGAACAATAGGAGCTTACTGAAGGTTTTTAAACAAAGAAATGATCAGCTCAGATGTACACTGTTAAAATATCAGTTATGTGATCTAGGAGACACGAACATCTATGTCCACACAAAAACCTGTACGTGCATGTTCATAGCGAGATTATTCATTATAGCCAAAAAGTGGAAACAACACAGATATCCACCAACTGGTGAATGGATACACAAAATCTGGACTAACCAGACAATGGAATACTATTCAGCCATGAAAATGAACGAAGTACTAATACCTGCTACAACATGGGTGACTCTTGAAAACATTACGCTAAGTGAAACTAGCCAGATACAAAAGGCCACCTATTGTATTATTCCATTTATACGACATGTTCAGAATAGGCAAAGCTATAGAGACAAAAACTAGGTTAGTGCTTGTGTTGGGCTACGGGACTTCGAGGGAATTGAGAAGTGAGTGCTAAAGGGTACAGAGTTTCTCTTGGGGATGAAAGAAATGTTCTAAGATTTATGGTGGTGATGGTTGCACATGCTGTGAATATACTACGAACCACTAAATATGTATACTTTAAATGGGTGAACTATGAAATATGTAAATAAAAGTAAAAAAACCTAGGAGATCAGTCCTGAGGAAATCGGTGACCACATCCCCTTGTGCACTACTGGGTGCAGGCAGAGGGGCATCCGGGGGCACCTGGGTCTGTCTCTTCTTAGCCCATTGGCTCTACAGACACTTCAGCTCTGAGAATAGGGTGCTCACAACCACTGAGAGTGATGGAGGAATTAAGCCCATGTATGCATAAAAATGTTTTCTGTCACAACCCCCCTGAATTTCTTATCCCCAACCCCCTAAGTCTTCATTTTATAGACTCAACCTGTGTCTTTAATAAAAACTGCCGAATGCACAATGACCCAGCTGCAGTGCTAGGTCATGATATGGAGATAGCTCATTTATAACCAAACAAATGCTTTAACGGAGGCACACAGGGCTCTGTATTCTGTACTCAGAGCAGCCCTGCTTCTTAGAGGGAGGCAGAATAGACACACGTGTCATACGCAGGAGCTGAGACATCTACTGCCCTGGAGGAGGTATGTGATTAGAAGGGAGATACGACTCCCACTGCAGGGTCTTCCTCGGGTTTTAGGTGCATGAGGACGCAGCTCATCCCTATCGTGTGTGATGGAGCAGGGCTGGGGACTAGGGCCCACTGAATTTCTCATTAGTCAGTGGCCCTGGGCTTGGCCTGTTATTTCCCCTCCCTATGACTTGCCCCTATTTCTACTTTTGACTAAGACTGGTTACTAAAGGGAAGCGTTCTTAGTCAGTGCCTGGTCGGCAGGGAGGCCTGTGGAAAGAGAGGCTGTGAGAGAACCCAGCTGTGACAAGAGTCCCGAAGCGTGAGGAGGCCCCGGCTGGACCCACCCAACCTGTGCAGGGGTCCAGTTCAGAGCCTCACAGCA
Source organism: Macroglossus sobrinus (assembly GCA_004027375.1). Classification (NCBI taxonomy): domain Eukaryota; kingdom Metazoa; phylum Chordata; class Mammalia; order Chiroptera; family Pteropodidae; genus Macroglossus; species Macroglossus sobrinus. The sequence continues at coordinate 353 of PVKZ01000572.1, read as the reverse complement.
TGAGAGAATGTCTTGTGCTCCTTAACTGCAGATACCACTTCTGTTTTACTTTTTATTTACTGAGGAATAATCAAGCAGGCGAGCAGGTCTCGATTTCCACAGGAGACATGCTCTGAGCAGATATGTGGAAAGGTGAAACTGCCCTCAAGGAAACCAAAAGTCCCAGTGGAGGGAAGGTCCTGGAGTACAATACACCCCCAGGTGGCTTTCCGACTAGCCTAACCTTTCCCTTCAACTCGTGACATAGAGGTGTGTGTGTGTGTGACGGGGGTGGGAGGGGTGGAGGCTCTACAGATTTCTGAAGAAATACAGAAGCCATGGGACATCAAATGGAGTCCTGGCAGGCCTCCAAG